>CM053785.1:311841483-313041483 GCA_028749045.1 Cupressus sempervirens
TAATAATAATATACGATAAATGAACAAGGCAGACTTAAATCATGAACAAGACAATCATAAATCATATGACTGTGACATATTGCAAATTATAAACTTTTGACTTGAACAGTGATAAAGTTTATTGTTAACCAATATTGAATCAAAGTTTCAAATTGATTAGGTATTCAATTAAGCTTGATAAATAACAAGATGATGCACAAACAAAAAACTTGAGAATAGAGAAGACAGACTTTAATCATGAACAAGATGATCATAAACCATATGACAATGACATATTGCAAATTATAAACTTTTGACTTGAAAGAATGATCCAACCATATTACAACTTATGTCATCATTTTCAACTTTAGGATTTGCATCTTTAAGGTCTTCATCTTATATAGTAGAGATGGATTGTGCAATAGTACAATACTCTAGTGTGTATGGTGATTGAGAAGCCATACACTAGGATGAGTCTTCATTGGCATTGATTGAGTTTCTTTGTAGAGGGTCATGAGTATATTTCTCATTTATATTATTTACTTAAGACTGGACAAGTTTCCCATCCTTCCACTAAGTCTTATAAGGATAGGTTTTCAACCTAGGTTTTCTATTAAAATTGTTACTATTAAAATGAGGCATGTCAGTTGCAACATTTTTGTCATTCTTGATATTTCCACCTTTCAAATATTTTAAGATATTCAACACCATATCCAACTTTTCATCCTCCTATTTCTTACCTCCTAAACTTTTGTTAGTTTATTTCATGTTTTCCCTGTTTCTAAACAGTTTAGGGTCCTCTCTTCTCCCCAGCATACTAAATCCCTTAAGGTACATGGATTCTTATCCCTTAGTAAGTAATCCATCTTACCATTTAAAGCATTAAAGTGGGTGGTTAGACACACATTTTTATCCAATCTCATTACTTTGAACAAACTATGCATGCCTTTTTGAAATATGACATTTAAATCCACTACAGCTTTATTAGGGACCTTGTTGATATTGTTAAACTCATTTAGCACAAAGATAGAATTGGTCTTATCCTGATACAACTCTTTGAAACAATTTTCAAAATCTTTCCAAGAACCAATGATATCATTTTGTAGTCCTCTGAATGAAGCCCTCAAATCTTCAGCCAAATATTGTACAAATAGTTTCATGACAACATATTTGTGCTTCACCTCATACTCATTCAACATATCAGTGAAAGATCTAAGGTGTTCTTTAAATGTTACTGCATTACTACGAGCAAATTTGCTAGTCTTGTCCCTTAGCTTGTTTGGAATTACATTGGGATATCCAGGGATTCCATCAAAGCATAATTTCCTATATCTTTCTGAGTGGATAGGTTCTCTCTTAAAAATATCTCCAATTTTTCCACTATATCCAATATTTTTGGAAACACCACTGTATTGTTTAATATTCCCTTGATTCACTACTTGAGACATACTAGGACCATCCATACTAGTATTACTAGAAATTAGGATTGGTCCATTAATTCCTAAGGATGAGGTAGTTCCCTACTCCACAACCCTTAATGTGGAAGACTTTAGTCTAATTGGAGCTTCTTAATTCTCATCTCTATGGATGAAAATCAATTTTCTATTCTCTCCAAATCCTTAGCAATATATTATCTCTCCCTCCCTTCCTTTTCCAATTTTAAATCTTCTTTGGATATTGTTTTTGATACTTTCAGTGCCATGACAAGTTCATTTATTTTGACATCTATAACCTTCTATTTTCCTTTATTACTTTTGACAATATTGTCTTAGGTTATTTAATTTTCTTGTCTTGCATCCCCACATTGGGTGGGCTTCTCAAAATGATGTAGTTATCTCAGAACATGACCTTCCTTTTCAAACTCATTTTATTACACGAGGCATTCCCTCTCTTAGCACTCACTTCTTAATTTTTTCAAATATCCAAAAACCTCATAACTCAAATTCATTGGTCCTACATTAGATTTATAATTCCTTTCTTTTCACACTATTATTCTCTTTAGAAGATTCTCTCTTTCAATGGGAGCATTGATGACTTCTTCTCTTTCTTTCTTCATCCTTTGTCTAATAGTCATAAACTCTTTTAGATCTCATGTGAGAGCATTAACATTTCCAAATAATTCATCAACATTGGGAAATGTTATCTTAGAGCTTTAAGAATCCTTAAGATTGATCAAATCATTATTTTTTTGAAATTTTATCATAATATAAGGATATTTTACAAACTAAAATACATGAGGATGTCTATTATAAACACCTCTATGTTGACCTCATCTACTATTTATCCTTCCCCTATTCTTTTCATTATATTGTACTCATGTTGTACTTGTATCCCACTCAAGAAATTATCCCTGTACATGTGTGTCAAATAGACCATCAAAGAATCCTACATTGTTAGATCTAGAACTCCTAGAAGATGAATTAGTCCCCTCAAGAATATAAAATATGTTTTTTTCTCTCTCCAAGTACCCAGAATAAGGATTGGCTGGGATAACACCTCTTTTCACACAAAACACAGAAAAATAAGACCTTTCAAAGTAGTCCCCAATAGAACTTGTATTGTTTTGGCTCCTAATTTGACATGTTTTACACATGATCAATGCTACCAAGATCACAACATGAAATGCCTAAGGTATAGCTAATTTCTATGCTCAAAAAATTAAAGTATACTTGGGCCAAATGACAAGGCTCTATGGTATGATACCTTATACTCATTTGGCTTTACAAAACCAACATAGGTGTACCTACTTGACCTACAAAAACAACTTCAATTATAGGTCAATTTATTTTAGATCATCTCACCATTCTTCTATGCTTGTTGAAATGGAAATGAGAAGTAGTTAACCTGCACTCTAGCATGATTCAATAGTAAAGTATGAGATAACATTCAACTTACCTAACAACAGAGTACAAAATGTAATAGAATTGGTTATACTAAATGATGTTTATGTAAATACTGATGACCCTAATTGAGAAATCAACAGCTTAGATCAATACCTTCTCCATGGGAAACAGAGTCAAATTACCACTCATATAATGTAATGAAAAATTTTAAAGATTTAATCTACCACCTTGTAATAATATGTATCATTCATTTCAAAATTCTTCCTTGCTTATCGGATTCAGTTCTCCTACCATATTTATATACTCTCTACCTTCATCCATTTAAGAAATTATTTGAATTGAAGCTATGAATTAGACAATAGACATTATAAAAATTCACTAAAGATAACTGAAAATTTGTTCAAATTACTCTAAAAAACACAAGTTTAGAAATGGAGAGGAATTTAAAAAAATTAAAAATGAAATTTTATTTTATATTCAGTTAGTAGATTAAATGTTCAACAATTGACTCACAGATCTACAAGAAAATAAAATTGACCTCAAGAACAAAAATTATGGTCCTTTGTATTCACTATTCATAAATATGACATCATATATCAATAATGGATAGACATAAATTGAGAGAATATGACTCATTTAATCGAATTATAAACCCTATACTCTGGTCTTGGATACTCTTTTATAGACTAAGGGTAACAACAAGATTTAGACATAGAGGTAATACACATGTCAAAACACAAATTATTGACCAATGGCATACACAACATGAAGTAAGTTACAACCAAAATTGCAGATATTTTCTTATACTTAGATAGTCATATTCACCTTTTGATGTTGACATGTTAGCATACCCATGACTCCTTTGGTTGCAAGAAGAAAGATGCTCATCCTAAAATGTGATGTAATTATGTTTTTTTTTTTTAGCCTTTGATGATGTTATGTTTTACTAGTATATGTATGCACCCATGAGAATATTCCTCCTCCAATGACCAATCAAAATCCATAACCCTATCTAACATTTGCTTGTATAGAATATACTTAAATGAACATTGATTAACTTCCCTCTTAGAGTTCTCCTAGTATAACTATGAGGTAATTAATTTGTCCATTGACTTCTTCAATAGATCCAAGTTTAGGCCTTGACAATTATCGTCAACAATTACTTCCAAGTTAGCCATTGCCTCATCCTTCCAAAACTGAAAGTGTTTTACATTTTTGTCTTTATCTAGAAGTGGAGGCAATAAGGCTTCCTCCATCTTGAAAAATCCTCTTTTAAGCTCTCTAATTCATAACTCAATGTGATTTGGCAACATTTCAATGTCCAATAATGACTTCACAATTAAGGTATAAGGTTGGGTCTTTAAAGAATTCTTACATGGAATCTTGATCCAATACAAATTAACACCATTATCTCCACTCTTTGAATTCACCTATCATATAAATTTCTTGCAACATCCTTGTCGTTTTCAACCTATTTATGGCTCCAAATAAGAGGGAGTAACAACCATGTATGCCAAATAACTATGCATTTATCTTCTCATGTAAGTGGAAAAGTGTGGATTGCACTATGCTCTACTTGGTTTCCTCAAATTCATCATTTTCCTCACTTGCATCTCTTTCCATCTCATTTATCATATGGTACAATAAGGCCCTAGAAACTCCAAATAGATCATTTCCAAATTCAATCCCATCATGTACAAAAGTAGTTTTACTTGAGTCTCCAAATTTACACCTAGCTTTATCTTAGTGTCATACTAATTGAATAAGTGTTATCTCTCAACTTTAATTCTTCAATTTATTGGTGCTCCTTTGTTTGTTGGTGCAGGAGCACCTAGGCTAACTCCTATTCTTACCTCTACACTTTTGGTTTTTGTCTTGTATTGACCTTAGCCAATTCATTTGATTATGTTTGGACCTTAGAATGTCATGTGTGTTTTCTCCTAGGTGGCTTTGACTGGGCTCAATCCATTCTAGTTGTTTTGTTTACCTTGTGTTTAGGTTGTTAGGAAGAAAGATTAGGGGCATGGGTATTATACCCTATAATCCTAAGGAAGATGTGGTTTTGAATGTATTTTTTTCCTATATAATGTTTTTAGATCCTTTTTCATAGGTTGGAGGTCATACATTGTTATTTGGCAAAAAGTTGAGAAAGATGTCAAAAATATGTAAATTGTTGCAAAAAGTTGTCAAATAGGTCAAAATGGTCAAGATCATGTGAATTGATACTCTATGGGATAAATCATGCCAATACATCATAAATGGATCATAGTGGACCAATTTGAAGTTCCTAAGTGACAAATGTCAAAATTGCTAAGAAATATAAAGGTCGTCAGCAACTTTGAAAAGTTGCTTGAGAAGATGTTGCATTTTAGGAAGAATGAGGTTGATAGTTAATATTAATATTTGAAACCTCTCAAGGAACCTATAATACCATGAAGGAGACCCATTCCAAAGGTTAAAGTTGTAAGAAGTGAGTTTTGAAAATTGAAAGGCACGAGTTGTTATTCCAGATTTAACAATTTTGAAGTTTTTCATTACAAGAGTTCTTTAATGGATTGCACCACTTATATTTTCATTTGATACTTATATTTCATGCTTTTACACCACTTTTTTCTTTATATTTCAAGTTGATAGGAGATCATTAGATTATAGTTTAAAAATCTTTTATTTATAGCTATTATATTGGTTTCATCTTGACAACTTTGTGAAAAATGACCCCCCATGAATCCTCACCGTGGAATCATCATGGATTTGAAGGAAATGGTAGTGGATTATTTGTATATTTTATATAAAAAATGAGTGGCCTGGACAAACTAGTTTTCCATATTTCAAGTGATGCCTTAGGCAAGCTTTTTATGCATGGCTAGGCGATCACAGTGCTAGCAAGTCAAATTTGGTGGATTGAATGCATTAGATGCTTCAATATGAGAGTTTCTAAAGGAGGAGTTATGTGTGAGGAAACCATGTACCAAAGGATAAGGTTACAAGACTAATTTTTCTATGTATTTCATCATACCCTAACGAAGGTTGTTTGGAAATTCTTGAAACCCTTATTTTTAGGCATAAAAATAGAAAATGAGTGTATGGATAGGTTGAGGACCTAAGACCCACAAAATCTTATATTATTTCCAAAAGGGTTTTCATATCTAGGATTTTTTTTCCACCTTGTTAAGAGAAATTTGGAGTTGTATCCGAAAAACTAACTTTGGAGGCCTAATTCTACTAGGTCTAATTAGGACAAATTTGTCAAGTTTGAAGGAATCGATAAGGAGACCTATGGAATTTGAGTCCATAAGGATATGGATAGTATAAAGAACATAAATTTTCATCTCTCTCTCCATGTTGAAGACAAAATGACCAATTTTGATGAAATGGTGAGTTTGAAGGACAAGGGAAGATGTCTCAAGGAAGGAAACAAGTTGTAAAACCTTGGTGTAGTTGGATGGGGAAGTGTGTTGGAAATATAAGAGAAGTAATTGAGGAGGGGGTGAATCAGTTACCACTAAAATAAATCTTAGATCCCTTAGATATTAACAATAAAATTCAGACTAATAAAACTGACTACTGTTGATGCACAGTAAACAAACATAAATTGTTGAAACTCGATAATCAATTATCCTTTAGATGTTATCAGTATTACTTAGCCTTAATTTGCATGCATAAAAAGAAATGAACACATAAGACACAAAGCCTTAATTTGCATGGATGAAAAGAAATGAACACATAAGACACAAGAATTTAATGTGGAAACCCAATATGGGAAAAACCACCAATGTAACTAGTTACTATTTTTCACTCTTCTGAAGTGAGCCCTGTTAGGAGTCAACCCGGTTAGAGGTTAAAAAACACACTGTTAAGTGTGACCTTGTTAGAGGATTTAATCACCCTGTTAAGAGTGGCCTTTTAAGAGGTCTTAAAATAATTCAATGGAATTGCCACCTTGTTAGAGGATTTACAACTGGCTATTAAACCAACTCTATTAAGAGATTTTAGATCACTGCTACAATGGTTGTAGAGTAACAATGAAATTACCTGATTGTGATGCAACTAAATTGTTGAATCCAAATCTCTGTTATGCTTATACTTGATAATTCCTGATTAAATGTCACTTTTTTTCTCCACAAGGATACCTACTTATCCTTCAAGTTTGCTTCCTCTCTTTTGTCTTCAATCCAATCAACACACTTGCACACCTTGAAATCACAACTTGATCTTATACTTATATCATCCAGATTGTCAAGTTGTCTCAAAAACAAATTAGAATGACCAATATTCATTACCATAGTCAACTAGAACCAATACTTAAAATAATTAAGCTTCATATGCCAAAATAATAAAAATCCTTTATTAGCCAACCCTGCTAGGTAGAAACTAACTCTGAAATGATTTCCTGTGTTAACCAACAGAGGCTCGATTAACACATCCTTTAGTAATGGAGTTAACTTGGTTAGCACTAAATCTATTCAACTTTCCTTCATTAACTGAGTGAGCTTGGTTCACAGTATTTTTTGCATAATTCCTTTGACGCCCGAGTGAGCTCAGTAGACACTATCTTTGCATTGACTAAACTTAAGAATGCTCGGTAGACAAGGAAAAACTATCTTTTCTGACCAAGTGAACTCGGCATGCACTAACTATCATTTGATATGACATTTGTGTAATATCAAAGACACCACACACTTAAATAATTGTATCCAACAATCTCCGTCTTTGGTATTGATGGCAACACAACATGTCATAGCACAATGAAATTTGGGACCAAGACTCCCTCTAATAGAAAGTTTCTCCCTCTTTGATTTTACACTGAAAACTTCTTCTTAATTGAAGTATTCTCCCTCTATGAAAGAATTTTTTTCCTCTTGGAATGAGAAAATTTCAAAAAGATATGACAGTAAAATTCTCCCTCTTTGACAACACATGCCAAAGATAACACATGTCAAATTAGTATCAATGTACCTTGAGTACTAATTCATATGCAATATTGTCTTGACTATGTTGCACCAACTAATTGATCTTCAACTTGGTTCCTATTGATGCATCACTAAACTTTATTTAGTGAGCTTCAAATAGGGGAATGACCCCTAGCTTACCTCTTAGATATAAGAATGCATCCTTACGTAATGGCTTGGTGAATATCTCTGCAATGTGTTCTTTTGTATGGACATATTCCAATCTAACTTCTTTATCCTGCACCAGTTCTCTGACAAAGTGATATTTTATAGCAATGTGCTTTGTTTTGGAATGCATCATTGGGTTCTTTGATATGTTAATTGTGCTAGTATTATCACAATACATGACTACTAGCTCTTTGATTTCAACCTTCATTCCTTCCAGCAATTGTTTGGACCAAACAATGTTAGAACAGTTTACTGATGCTGCCACATATTTTGCTTCTTTTGTAGATTGGGATGTGTAGTTTTGCTTCTTGCTTGTCCAAGATACCAGTCTTTTACCAAGAAAGAAAGCTCCACCACTAGTGTTTTTTCTGTCATCAAGATTTCCTACCCAATAAGCATCAATAAATATTCTTAGGTCTAGATTTCCTCTAAGTTTGTACCATAACCCATAGTCTTCAGTACCTTTCAGATATCTCAAGGTTCTTTTGATTGCCATCATGTGGTTTTCTTTGGGTTTTGTTGAGAATCTTGCCACTATTCCAACTACCAAGGTAATATCAGGCCTTGTGTGAACTAGATACTATAATTTTCCAATCATTGATCTGTATAAGGTCTGATCCACTTCTTTGGAGTCATCATCTTTGGTAAGCTTAAGTCCAATACACATGGGAGTTCCATCTGGTTTTGAATCTTCTATTCCAAACTTCTTGAGTATCTCTTTGATATACTTAGATTGAGTGATATAGATATCATTTTTGTTTTGTTGTATCTACAATCCAACAAAGAATTTTATCTCACCAAACATGGACATCTCAAATTCTTTATTCATTTGTTCTAAAAATGCTTTGCACAAGCCATCATTTCCTATAAATAGAGTATCATCCACAAATATTTATGCCAACACAATCTTCTTATCTAGACCTTCCTTATTATACAAACTACTCTTATCATTTATTCTTTGAAAACCAATCTATATCAGATAGTTATGTAATCTTTCACACCAGGCTCTAGGAGCTTGTTTGAGACCATATACTGCTTTGTGTAATTTACAGACCATGTTCCTTCTGTCAAGATCAACAAAACCTTTTGGTTGTTCAATGTAGACTTCTTCATCAAGAATTCCAATCAAGAATGCGGATTTAACATCCATCTAATATACTTTGAATCCTCTATGAGCTACATATGCAATCAAAGTCCTAACACCTTCTAATCTTGCAATAGGGGCAGAAGTTTCACCATAATCAATACCTTCTTATTGAGAGTAGCCTTTAAATACTAATCTTGCTTTGTACCTTGATACTTTTCCATCTTCATTTAGCTTGTTTCTGAATACCCATTTTGTATTGATCACATTTTTATCCTTAGGCCTAGGTACAAGAGTCCAAGTTTTATTCTTTTCTATTTGCTCTATTTCTTCATTCATAGCCTCAATCCAACTTTAATTTTCCAATGCATCTTTAACACTTCTAGGTTCAAATTCAACAAGTAAACATATACCTTTTAGTTTGCTTCTTGTCATAGTACCATCTAATTTATCTCCAATAATCTGATCAGGTGCATGATGCCTTCTGACATATTTAGCCAATACAAGTTCTTTGACTTTTGAATGAATTGCATTGTCTTCATTTTGATTTTCAACTTTAGGCTTGGGTTGTTCACTCTGTGGCTTGGGTCCTTCAGACTTAGTATGTACTAACTTGGTAGCTTCTGAATGTGACTCGATTCCCTGTGACTCGGTTTGCACTTCCTGTAACTCGATAACTGTGGAGAGCTCAGGAGGTGAAGTCTCCTTATTGTTAAATATGTTTGGCAATGTATTGGTTCATAGTAAACAAATATTTTGTAGTATTTGGGTTCCTTTTTGCTTTCTTCTTCAGCCTTTTCTGCAAACTCGTCAATTCTCACATGTGCACTTTCTATGTGACTAGACAAATTCAAACATTTATATGATTTACGTCTACAGGAATATCTTAGAAAGATACCTTCATCACCTTTTACATCAAATTTTCCTTTTCTAGATTCTTTCAAGATATAACATTTGTTGCCAAATACTTTCAAGTAACTTACACTAGGTTTTTAGCCATATCATAGTTCATAGGGACTTTTATCTGAATCCTTCTTCAACTATACTCGGTTCAAAGTATGAACTATAGTGCTAATAGCTTCATTCCTATATTTGATAGCAACATTATTTTCAATCATTAGGATCCTTGCACAATCCATGATGGATCTATTTCTTCTTTCAGCTATTCCATTCTGCTCAGGAGTACCAAGAGCTAATACTTGTCTTTTGATTCCTCTTTCAATGTAGAAATTATTGAATTCATTGCAGATGAATTCACCACCTCTGTCTAATGTTAAGCATTTCAATCTTTTTCTAGTTTCCTTTTCTACTCTTGCCAAATAGCATTTGAATTTCTCAAATGCTTCTGATTTTTATTTTAGATACATAATAGTCATCATTCTAGAGTAGTCATCAAAAAAAAGAATGAATATTTTTTCTCCACTATAACTTTCTATTCCAATAGGTCCACATAAGTTAGTATGCACAACTTCCAATACATCTTCAAATTGATATTTTTTGCTATTAAAACTAGTCTTTCCCATTTTGCCAATCTGACAATTTTTGCATAAACTAACATCTGGTTTCTTCAAACTAGGGATACCTCTTACTTTTATGAGTTTTCTTATCTTGACCATATTGTCAAAGTTCACATGACATAGTCTTTTGTGCCATAACCAACTTTCTTCAACTTGAGCAATGAAACATGAGCAATCACCAAGATCAAGATAAAATAGGTTACCTTTTGTTTGCTTGCTTGATCCAATCAGGTTCCCTTTGTCATTCAGTAGTCTTGCCTTGCCATTCATGAACTCTACCTTGAATCCAATGTTGATTAGTTGTGTCACACTCAGTAGATTATGTTTTAGTCCTTCAACCTAATAGGCATTGTCACATACAAGTTCGTTGGTTAATGAGATACAACCTTTTCCTTTTATGCAACAAGGTTCATTGTTTCCAAACCTTACACTACCTCCATCATAGTGTTCAAAATTTTCAAACTTTGTTTTATCTCCAGTCATATGGTGTGAACATCCACTGTCTATGATCCATGGATCATTTTTACTAACATGAGAGACAATTGCCATCTTATCTCCCTCATCATCAAATTCATCTATTACAGCAATGTACACTATTTCATCCTCACTGTTATCAGAATCTTTAGCCATAAAACAAGTTTTCTTACTTTTGTCTTTGTGGAATTTGTGACCTTTGAATTCCTTCTTTCCTTTGTACTTGTGGCTTTTCTTCTTGTCCTTGCTTTCTTTGTTTGGACACCTGGCAGCAATATGACCAATCTCTTCATAAGAAAAATAGATTAGAGGGATTTTACCTTTGTACTTTCCTTTGCTCCTAGAATATTTCTTTGCAAGTAGGGCTTCAACAACTTCTAGATCACTATCAAAACTTTCCTTGGTTTCCTCTTCACTTTTTGATTGATTTTCTTTTATTTTCTTGCCTTTTTCTTTGAGTGAAAGTTTACCTTCAAATGTAGACTCAATATTTTTGGAAGCATGAACGTAGTTGTCAAAGTTGTCTAGTTCAAAAGTTGTCAATCTTCCTACTAGGGCATCCAAGCCTAACTTTTTATTTGAATCACGTCACTTTTCTTGAATAGAAGACACTTTGATTGCATAGATGGGAAGCAAAGTTCTGAGAATTTTACTTACAACAATTTTTTCTTTGATTTCTCCTCTCGATGCTCTGATTGCACTAATACTGGCCTTGATTCTTTCCACATATTTTGCTACATTTTCATCTTCTCTCATCCTCATTTGATCAAATTGTCCTCTAAGACTTTCTGCTTTGGCTCTTCTCATGTTGTCATCTCCTCCATAGATTTCCTTTAGTTTGTTTCACATATCAAAAGCAGTTTTACCATCTTTGATCTCATCAAATTTAGCATAATTAAGAGCAAATGCAATATCAATCATCATGATGTTATGGTTCTTTTTCTCAACAATATCTTCAAAAGATAATGTTCTAGTAGGATTTTTGTATTCTTCATCAAGATATTTGCAATGTAAATCACTAATGGTAGCTAGATGAAGCCTCATAAGTCCTTGCCATGTTGTAAAGTTGTCTTTGTTCAGTTTTGGAGTCTCTCTTTTGTAAGACATCTTGATCTTTGGCTTAGGTCCTTGAAACCTTCCTGTAAGCACCAAAAACTCTAATACCAATTGTTGGAAATATAAGTGGAGTAACTGAGAGGGGGGGTGAATCAATTACCACTAAAATAAATCTTAGATCCCTTGGATGTTAACAATAAAATTCAAACTGATAAAACTAATTACTGTTGATGCACAATAAACAAACATAAATTGTTGAAACTCGGTAATCAATTATTCTTTAGATGTTATCAGTATTACTTAGCCTTAATTTGCATGCATGAAAAGAAATGAACACATAAGACACAAGAATTTAATGTGGAAACCCAATATGGGAAAAACCACCAATGTAACTAGTTACTATTTTTCACTCTTCTGAAGTGAGCCCTGTTAGGAGTCAACCCGGTTAAAGGTTACAAAACACACTATTAGGTGTGACCTTGTTAGAGGATTTAATCACCTTGTTAAGAGTGGCCTTGTAAGAGGTCTTAAAATAATTCAATGGAATTGCCACCTTGTTAGAGGATTTACAACTAGCTATTAAACCAACTCTATTAAGAGATTTTAGATCATTGCTACAATGGTTGTAGAGTAACAATGAAATTACCTAATTGTGATGCAACTGAATTGTTGAATCCAAATCTCTGTTATGCTTATACTTGATCCTTCTTGATTAAATGTCAATTTTTTTCTCCACAAGGATACCTTCTTATCCTTAAGGTTTGCTTCCTCTCTTTTCTCTTCAATCCAATCAACATACTTGCGCACCTTGAGATCACAACTTGATCTTATACTTATATCATCTAGATTGTCAAGTCGGCTCAAAAACAAATTAGAATGACCAATATTCATTACCATAGTTGGCTAGAACCAATACTTAAAATAATTAAGCTTTATATGCCAAAATAATAAAATCCTTCATTAGCCAACCCTGTTTGGTAGAAACTAACTCTGAAATGATTTTTTGTGTTAACCAACAGAGGCTCAGTTAACACTACAAACTTTGTGAAAATCCTTTGGTAACCAAGTGAACTCAGTTAGCACTAACTCTGTTCAAGTTTCCTTTGTTAACCAAGTAAGCTCAGTTAACACTCTTGTCTGCATAATTCCTTTGATGCCTGAGTGAGCTCAGTAGACACTGTCTTTGCACAGAGTAAACTTAAGAATGGTTGGTAGGCAAGGAAAAATTGTCTTTGCTGACCAAGTGAGCTTAGCATGCACTAACTGTCATTTGATATGACATTTGTGTAACATCGAAGATAACACACAATTAAATAATTGTATCCAACAAAAGGGAAGAAGATAAAATATAAATCCTCTTGAGGTTAGGGTGACAAAAGAGAACAATAATAGGCTAGGAGAGAAGCTTGGGTGAGTCCTTAGTAAAGAAAAGGGCTAGCAAGAAATCTAGCTTACATCATTTCTACAACATAATAAAAATGTGATTATTGCAATTTTTTTCCTACAACCTCTACACCCATTGTATCACCAACCCTGAGCAATGTGATACTTACTCTAAAAGTAGAATCAACATTTCTAATTTTGTTTCTTCTACTAGCAGGGGTGAGAAACCATATAGAAAAAGTGGCATAATCTTTACTATAAGAATATCCCTTTAATATAGTGTCAACTTCCTCTAAATCAAGAGCATGAAGCCTCATGCTTCTCCTTACTATATCAAATGTAATTACATTTGCTACATCCTAATTTGACAAGACTAACACACCAGCTTCATGTACTAGTTTGTTGCCTTCCTCAAGTGTGATTTCCTAGAACTTATTATTCATTTTGGTTTGAACCTCTCTAACAAT
Organism: Cupressus sempervirens; assembly: GCA_028749045.1. Classification (NCBI taxonomy): domain Eukaryota; kingdom Viridiplantae; phylum Streptophyta; class Pinopsida; order Cupressales; family Cupressaceae; genus Cupressus; species Cupressus sempervirens. The sequence continues at coordinate 311,855,404 of CM053785.1, forward strand.
GTCCTCTTTAGGGACCTTTGGCCTTTAAGTTCTCTTTCCCTCCAAAGTGTTATGATGCATTTCCACATGTTTCTGTTATAAGAACTATTGGATTGGGGTGGAGTTAATAAAAATTTCATCATTGAGGAACTTGCTTCAAAATTCCATTCTTAGATCCCTAAGTAGTCTCTCGTGTATCTTCTGAGATGAAAAATTAGTTAATGGAGCAATGGGTTAGGAATTTTGCATAAAGTATCAATATAATGGTTAAAATACTTGAAGGCCTTCATCATGAGGGGACAGTGATTGATTTGGATTCAATGGAGAAGGTGCAAGAGGATAATACTAGTCCCTCAAAAATTACTAGAGCCAATTTGAAGAAGAAAACTACCAAGCAAGAAATTTAGGTTTTTGAAGAAGATAGCTCTCAATGTAACTCAGTTGAAGGTAAAGGTAGCGAAGGCTCTCAATAATATTAACTAGTTTTTATTTGGCTTGATCTGTTGTTACTAATTTCTTGTTATCTTTTTACTAGCTTTGGTCATTGGTTTTAATATGTCTATCTCTGTAAACAGTATTTTGTTAAAAATAATTTTGCTTCTCTTCAAAACCTACTTGTTCCTTAATCAAAAGCATCATTGGTTATACTTTTGGAGCATGTTATCATTGGTTATACAAGTTTGGTAAGATTAGAAAAATAGTTTTGAACATGGAGATTGTCTTGCACTTTAAGGTATCAAACAACGTAACATGTATATAAAACTATGGATAGAACAAAATCTAAAGAGATCTTTACTGTGGATAATTCTAGATTCACAGCCTACTTTCTTGGATTCATCTAGTTTGATCCAAAGTCCCTTTATTTGAATCCTCTAGTATAATATTAATGTCAAAAACTTACAATATGGAAACAATCACAACCTTGGCCTTAAATAGGCCTATTGTGTTGTTTTTTGTGCTTCTAGTTTGCAACAACATAATGATGATTTGTTTCAATGTTTTTGGTGATATTTGATCAATGGTGGATGATTATTAATTATGAAATATATTCTTTTATGGACAAACCAAAAATGAATTCTAACCCAACCCCAAAGAAATTGAATGAATTTTGAAACCAAATATCAAATGTGAATCAGTTCCCAAATCTGAACCGACAACTTAGTTCTCTAGTAATCTTGGACTTTGTCTCACAAACCCACTTCACCAAACTTCAAATTTCACTTGGAAAAATAGAAAACCAACTCTTAAGCACACAAAATACATATGTACACTATATACATAGTGCTCTTCTTGATTCCAAAAGGAAACCTTTTGTACGAACCCAATAACTAAAAAATGCAAAAGTTGTCAAATGCAACTTTTACAAAATGCAAAGTTGCTTGAGAAACTTTTTGCAACATTGCATTTTGACCAAATATGAACTTAAAAATCTTAATCACATTAAAATACTAAGTCCAAATTATGGCAAGGGAAAAATATTAGGAAAGATGATTTGGGAAGGAATGTGCAAATTGGTTTGCCTAATCTTGAGAGCACGATTTGTGTATACATTTGTAAATCTTGTATAACCATATAATTTTTTATTTTTTTTAATTATATACAAGATTCTAAAAATGCTTGTATGTTTACATTTTGTGTATTTATAGACCAAATATTTTCGTGTAAAGAAAGACAATGCCTGGCAGTATGAACTCAGAAAAAAATAATGAGACAATTGCTAGATTACGGTCTCGATTCTGAAGAAAAGTTAATAAATGTAATTTTCCTTACAAAAAGTGTAAGGGCTTAAATAATTGAAGAATTCTAATCACAACAACCCAAATTCATTGTAGGCAGCATGGTCACATTGAAGGGGGGCAAAATTTTGTCGAATGCTGAATGTGGATTTCTAATTGAAGGAACATGGTGGTGTGAATATCCAAGTTGAGGTTAACACTCCGATGGAAGAAGATGATCCTATGACAAAGAACATAATTGAAGATGATGGTATTGGCATATTCGATAATGTGCTAGAGGACATGATTGAAGAAGATGGTATTGGCACAGCTAATCAAGATGATCATGATGATGGTACTAGCACCTTTGATAATGATGATGAAGATGGTTTTAATATACCTATACTTGAGAAGGAATATGAGCCCCTATACCAAGGCTCCCAAACAACTTTTTTCTCTGCTATAGTGTTGTTGGTGAACTTGAGGGTTATGAATGGTTTATCAAATGTAGCAATGTCACGTATGCTAAGCTATGCCATTTTTTCATCTTCAATGTTTGCATACCATTACTATTTATTATATTAACAAATCATATTTATTGTTGTAGGTTGATAGGTGAGTTTTGTTACCACCTTCAAACATTCTTCCTTGTTTGTACCAAGAATTATCTACTATTATGAATCAAATTGGAATGAAGTATCAAACAATAAATGCATGTTCCAATGATCACATTCTTTATCATAAATAACATGAACTTGAAACATAATGCTCTGATTATCATATTAGTAGATATTAGTTAGATCAAATAACAGAAAAGGTGCCTCACAAGGTTCTTCAATACATTCCCACTATCCCATGTCATGAATGGTTATTCAAGTTCACTAGCTTGGCACAATTTATGGATTACCATGCACATAATAGAAGTCAAGATGATATTATGTGAATGTTTACAGATAATTATGCATTTAAAGACATAGAAAAAGCTTGGCCATAGTTTAAATAAGAACCTTGTAATCTCAAGCTTTCATTGGTAGTGGACGGTGTCAATCCATTTGGAGATATGAGATCTGTTTAATCAATGTGGCCTATTTTTGTTCATTTAATTAGGTAAGTACCAAGTTAAAGATATGGACATGTATATTGAACCCCTTATTGATGATTCATTTGCAAAAGATTTATCCATGTTTATTCAATTCTCTTATCTCAATTTAGCTATAGATAATTTGTTTTCAGAGGACTACATGTAAGTATTGATCTAGGTAGTTAATTTACTCACTACTTGCATCTCTTCTTGGAAAAAATTTAGAAATTTGGTACAATCAAAGCTTAGTTCTCATCTCAGGGCTATTTTTTAATCTGGAGGTTGCATTGGATTCTCTTTCAATTTGGTAATGCTATATGTCCATAGTCCTAAATCTAAAGAAATTGTTCAATTGTTTTGTTCTAAGCTCTCTTATAGTATTGTATTTTTTTAATGTGTTGTTACACCAACTCATAGGTCTAGATATTTTATATTAATTTAAAAACCAAGAGTAGAAGATTTTTCTTCATATATTTATGTGTTAGAGTAGAAGATTGATGCATTTAGAAAATAGTATAATGTGATTCTCCTCTTGTGTTTATTTTGACATACAACTATTAGAGATTAAAAAAAGATCTCGCATACCATAATTAACTGAATTGTACTTGTTGGTGTGTGCAAGATAACTTACTTGAACTAGGAGATGCAAATAATATTGGGTATTGGCATTGCTAAATGGTTTGTATTTCTATAACCCAAGAAAATTTTGATTTCATCAATCCAAATAGATAACCATCATCCCCAAATTTATCAACAATTTGAAAATCTAAAAATCATAATTCTATATTAATTCTTCTTTCTAGAAAGGACACCCAGTTTGTTATATAATACAAGTATGACTAAATATTTTAAAATACAGATGTTAATCCAAAATGTTTATTCTAATGTAGTTTGTAAGAACTATCTGTGAAGCTCATTAAAATAAATCATTTCATTTTGCAATTTCTTAGATGAGTTGAGGTTTTTACATTAATTTTTTAATTGTGTTGAGAAAATGCAGCACAAGAGTTGGTAATGAGCTTGGAGGCAGGAAAGCCAAAGCTGCAAGTTTGCACAGCACGGCAATGTGAAAATGTGACCTTCGTCAAACAACCAAACCTTCTTAAAATGTAAGCTTTTGCAATATCTAACATTTGTGTTCTACATGACCTTAATTGAACACACAATTGTGCATAACTGAAATAACATTTATTTCACTAATCATATCATGACTCAAACATACTAAAATGAACCAAAATTCATTGGAGATGGTTAGGGTGCTCCTGCACCATACTCCCTTTGTTGAAAAAACTCAAGTCCCTTGAGTTTTTTGTAGTGACTTCCTTTGAGGGCGCAGAGATCATCATTTGATTGAAAAACATCATTCAACACATATTTAATGTTATAGTGTCCAATTGCTCTTATCAATTAAATAATCTGAGGAGAGATCAAATCTTTGAGATATTGTACAAATCCATATCCATTGAAGATGATATGGCAATTCCAAAACTGTACATGATCATCATCATGTTGGTATTAATAATGAGGTTGAGGGTGAAGACAAGAATGATGAGACTAAAAAAATTGTAAAAGAGGACTTTAGGTAACATAAATTATTACAAATCAAAAGGTACACCTTTCGCTTCTTTCAAGGGTCAAAAAAATTTCCACTTGTGTTTATCATTTAGATCTGGGGATTCACTATGATAGGTGTTCAATCTAGTTATTCTCATAGAAATCTTATAGCACTTCAACCAAACTTGAGCATCTAGCTTTCTCAAACATCAAAGGTTGGAAAATGAGTTAGTCAAATATTGAAGGCAATCATTTTCATGTAGGTCCAACTTTTGTAGAAAATACATCTAAGACAAACTTTGTGGGAACTCAATCTCATTCTATATACCTATTGACAACTCTCTTAGATTTTTCAAAGGCTCGGGGAGATGGGATCTTAACATGCTTGGGATAAAAATGATTTCAACTTCAATATTCATATATCATATACCAACAATCTATGTTTTTAATCACTTCCACTACCATCCTTCTAATTTTGCTTTATATCTTTGTAGAGCATGCATTGCATGTCATTGGGCAAAATAAAGAAATGGCTTCTCAAGGAGCCATCTTTGCAAAAGGGCTCATTCCTCAATTATTTTCCTTTGATTTGACTTTTTCATTATAGATATTTATACTAGCTCAAAATATAGTGGCCCCTTTTGCCTATATTTTTGTAGTCACTTTTCTATTGCATCTGTTTCTAATCTAGGTAAATGTTTACAAGCTTGGGTTTGGCCTACTAGGAGCTTCACTAACCTTGAGCTTTTCATGGTGGATTCTCACCATTGCAACTCTTATTTCCATGTTGTGGAGTCCAAGTTGTAAGGATACATGGGTTGGCTTGTCATGGATTGGGTATTTAGAATGCAAAGCAACACCTAAAGATAAATATCCAAACTATTCACCGACCAGGATGTCTTTGGTGATTATTCTAGATATTTATCTTTGGGTGTTATTTTTTAAAACATTCTATATTCATCAAACTTTCAACCAAACTTGGTTGAAACCAAACCAAGGTTGGTCAAAATTTTGACCTACCTTCATCAAAATTTTGACCAACTCACCGATAAGGGCATCGTCATGGGTTTGGTATCCTATTCAGATGGGCTAGGCTTTTTGACTAACACTGGTCAAAGTTTCTATGACCATAATAGCCCAATGTAAATGCCAATTTTGAAACCTTAACCAAGGCTATTTAAAATTTTAACCACCCTTCATCAATATTTTAACCAAATGACCAACCAAGATATCATCATGGGTTTGGCATCCTGGTTGGATGGGCCACACATTTTGACCAACAATGGTCAATTTTTTTACTACCATAAAGGCCAAATGTAGATGCCAATTTTGACCAAGACTTGCATAGAAAGTTTGACCTTGACAAGAATTCATCAAAATTTTGATAGGAAAAATACTAACAAGACCATTTGTGGATCATTTGACCAATTTTCATTAAAATTAAAGGCCAATTCTATTAGTGGGTCATCATCATGACCGAGCCATCCAAAGAAGGTTAAGTTACAAATGACTTTATTTATGTAACTACATGTTGAATGAATCCAAGGTTGTCGAGTACCCCAATAAAGACCGATTAAACATACATGCTGAGAAAAAAATGGAGACTAGGCATTGTAAAGTTATCTAATGCCAAGTGAGTTAGTATATGTCAAGCCTATAGAAGCCAAGAGATTGCATGAATGTTAGTTATGACCGAGTGTCAGAACATTCGATTGCTAAGTAAACCAGTTTTGACATATGAGTTTATAATGACACAAACACTTATGTAAATCATTATAGCTGACTTCTATGTGACATTTAAATATCATAGAGACAGTTAAGGAGTAGATTGTGCATCTTATTAGAAAGCATTAAACCTTAAAAAAGAAGATTAACCAATCAAAAAATCAGAAGGGATAAATTACAAAAGGATAAAATATAGATCATTGATTAAGATCTATAACTTTCTACTACCATATATTTAAGAAGGGATTTAACCCTAAAATCATTATGATGTAGATGTGAGAAAGAAGAAAGTGTGAACAATCAAACAAGCTAAGAGAAAATCAAAGGAGGCTAAGTCAAAGAGATCAAAAAGAGAAACCTAGTAGTAAAGGATAGAACAGATCATATCGGATAGGAAGATTAGTTTGAGAGATTGAAGAGAGGAGATTTGTAAACAAATTCTAGAGAAAATTGAAGGATCAAGTAGTGAGACATTTTAACAGATGAATCAGAGAGAATCTCTTAATAAAGTGGTTTTACAAGACCTTATATAAATATTCTAATAGTGTCTTTACTTTGTTGTAAGTGTAAAATCCTTTAATCAAAGGAAGACCTAAAATTCTTGTAAATTTTTTAACCGAGTAAACTACTCATAAGGTAGATCATCGAAAGTGATCAAATTGTAGCCCTAACAGGCAAACTTTGTTGTTCAATAGTAAAGATTTGTGGGTTTCATCCACACCCCAATTTTACCTTCACCTTGGAGGGTTTCTAGGTTACCAAAGTATTTTGTGTTATGTGTTTATATTTTCTTGGATGTTATGCTTAGATAAATTTCATTTCATAATTATAGTTTATGATTATATGGTATGAGATCTAAGATATGAGATGGATTAGGAGTCAATTGTCATGCCCAAAATTACTAGTCAAAAACACACTAATTTTTTTTGAAATAAACTATTGAGTTAAAGACATACTACATTGGATTAATCTAATATCAACATCTACTAACACAATTTATTAGTTTCCGTACCTTAAATCCCATAACATATTATAATAGATTTCATTTCTAACATATACGAGTAACCTTTAATAACATCATAATCCCTCAACAATTTCATTTATTAAGACATTTACTATCACTTATCTTTAATAATACTCCATCCATTACATTATCCGAAAATTAACTACTACTGGATATACTTATTTAACTATTTTCCACTAATTTGCTTAACAACATATCTCAGTTTATCCTCTTTCCACCAATAAGGTTCTAACCTTTTTAAAAATAATATTATGTATTATGTATTACCATACATTGAATGACCTATATAGATTCAAAATGTCAACGATGTGTCAAATTTAATAAATTAATTTTATAAATATCATTCATTAACCAATCTAACCAAATTGTTGTACACTACCACTTAACACTCTTAAAATTTATACTCAAACAAGTAAAACATTTTAACTGTAACAATGTATCATCCATGTCTTAACTATGCTCCTAACCCCTAATTTGACTCTACCCAACATTCCCATGTCTACCAAACTCCAGATGTGCCTCCATTCGAATTTCCCCAAGCAACATAGGGTCACGTGAGCTTTCTTTATTCTTTCAATAGGATTTGCAAAAGTTTGAAAAGAAATATTGTGACAAGACTAATAGCATGGAGACATCACTTTTTTAGGGAGGTGTTATTATGAGTAGCTATAACATGTGGGTGCTTTTCAAGGCGTCACATCTGCACTCCCAAGGTACAAGGTGGTTGGATGGAGAAACCCAAAAGCTTTTAACCTTTCTTGTTGGCGCTTGGTAATAATTGTCTGACTTATGTCAGTTAATTCAACACTATTGGTTGCTCCCTCAAACAAAGTGAGGCTAAAGTAAGGGCTGCCCTGTGGGGCCACCGCCCACTTTTAGTCATTTCAAAAAAAGTTATTCGCTTTCTCCACTTAGGTTATGTTACATTATCACTGTTTAGATATTATATATTATATTTTATATTTTATATTGTTATTAAATTTTATTTTATTTTATTTTATTCTTGTTTAGTTTAAGTGTCAAATTGCAGAGTCTAATCCGACCTAGGGACCTATAGGTTATGGGACATCATGCTAGGTTAGTATTAGTACCAAGCTAATATTTTATAGGTTTATCATGGCCATGTCCTTTTTGCTTGAAAATTAGGTTTTATGCTTGGGGTCACGAGATTAATATTTGTTTCTAACAAGAATTTGAAGGAGTAATATATTATATTATTTGGTCTTCATCTAGTACACCTAAATTATTTATTAATTATTGTATATATATATATATATATATATATATATATTTTTTTTTTTTTTTTTTTTTAATTTTTTTTTTTTTGAAACCCATGACTCTAGGACTTTTCTTAAATAAAATAATCCTCTGTAATCTAGGAGGGTATTTTACTTCCTCCCCATACATTTTCCAGAGAAGAAAGTGTGAGTTAGGAGGGTATTTTACTTCCTCCCCATACATTTTCCAGAGAAGAAAGTGTGAGTCTACAGCAAGTCCATTTCGGAATTGATCTAAGTATTGTTTTTCTCAACTGACCTTTCCTTATTTTGGGTTGGTTTATTCTATCATAAAAATCTTAAGTGGATATCTTTGTAATAGGATGGTATTGTCTTCTTGGCAAATTCATTGGATCTTCAAAAAAAGATCACATGAATAAATGATTAAACTTATACAATAAACTATCAAGCAAGATGATTTTCTTTCAAGTTATAAAATGCTCAACCTATAACTTTACCATTCAATACATGCACATTTTGAATATTATCAACTATATTCATAGCATTATTTGTAAAATATATCTTCTGCATATTTCAGATACAAATTTTCTACCACCTTTCTTCATTACACGAGATTTAACATAGAAAAAAAAAATTTCATTACAAACAAAATATAAGTACACCACCTTCCAATCTTTCTTCCACAAAATTTTCAAATGGTAACAATGATACTGTTACATTCTACATCTCATACTAATGTTTCATAACTATAAATCTTCAAATGAATATTCTTTACAAGGAGACATATGTGTGCAACATTATCAAATTCCTCTCTCTACCTCCTCACATGGTAACAATAACACAATCCCTCTACATCACATTCAAATACAGTTCTTAATATAAATAGGATGTGAATTCCTCTCATAATACAAGAAACCACAATGGAGATTTTTTTTACATCGTAACTTGTTACAAACTAACATGAAGGAAGGATTGACCCTTACATATCGGCATATCTTACATTACAACAATGCATAATGACAAGATTTAACCTTAAGGACATTTCAAGATGATCTTTCCAAGCTTTTCTACTGCTCCTTTGAACACCAAGCCTGCATCTACATCCCAAGAAAAAAACAAGGACCATGGGTGCTTTCCACCCAACCATAGGCCTCCAAAGAGACCACCCCCGCACTAGGGGAACAAAGCTCAAACTGGGTTTCACACATACATCACAAAATTTTGCATGAAGACACAATATAAATACAATCAACACCCTCCATGGCTTGCACAATGATTCACCATTGGAATCATGAAACGTTGGGTGAAGGTGGGCTCTTCAAGGAGGAGAAATTCATAAATCTCATATTGCCAATACATTTTGCCTCTCAAGGCCAGCACAACATAAACAACATATTACACTGCATTTCCTCTCAACGCCTTCAAAACAACCATCTTCTCCTCATCCACCAACCCTCCTTGTACCTCCCAAACAACAAGATTCATGGCCATGAAGGAGCCCATGCTCCATAATAACAACCTCATCATGAGGTAAAAACAAAATTTTCTTTCTCACCTGCAATGTCAAGCCCAACTTATGCCCTTCACCCAAGGCTTCTCTGCCCTCCCAAGGGTGAGTGAAGCCTTCACACCCATAATCACAATCAACACTCACATTCAAACAAGAACAACAACAAAACAAATGAAGAACAACAAAACAAAACCAAGAAAGGATCTCCAAAAGCACAAAACACATTCACTTTCCATTCCAACAAAAACAAAACCAAGAAAGGATCTCCAAAAGCACAATACACATTCACTTTCCATTCCAACAAAAACAAAACCAAGAAGGTGAACCAAGAAATTTACAAGAACATCACACATTCTCACATTATCACAATATATAATCAATGCTCATAATGCAACAAGAACACCACACTTTCACACAATACCCAAAAATCCATATCACAAGATTTACAATGCAAATGCATACTATATTAATGAACTCTCACACTTGCAGATCTGCTTAACCATGCTAAAAGCAAGAAATGAGAAAGAAACAAGTTTTGAGACACCAACCTTGGTCCAAGCTATGGTAAGGATAGTTGTAGTAGAGCTCCCTTAATCTCCCTCCAAAACCTAATAGTCTCTAAAATTAGAGAGTGGGTAGACACCCCACTAGTTTGACCAAGACCCTCTAATAAAGCCTTCTCACTAACTTATTTTAGCAAAAACACTAAGCCACTACTTCTTACAAACTTGTCTCCTCTAACTTTTCTATTTTTGACTAAGTGGGAACATGGATATGACAACTCCAAATTCGAATTGATGGAAGAATGCATGGGTAAAGGGGCCCTCTAGGCTGTCTAGGCACTCACATGGTCAAAAATAGGTTCCTAACTTGATATACTATCACATGGCTATCTTATTTTCACATAAAAGACACTTTGGGACCACCTAATGACCCCCTAAAAATCCTAGCCAAGTCCAAATTCGAATTTCCTTTGATTGAGACTCCTCATGGCATTTTTCTATGTGAGGTTAACTTGGGTACTACATTGGGGTTAGGTTTAGGTTAGGTTACTTCTTGCCAAACCCTGAATGACATGGCATCTCCGCATGGACAACGCAAGTGTCAAATGACACACACAAAACAACACATTGAAATAAAACACATTATAATAAGGTTTGAATCTTTTCCACTGATTCAACCTTGGCTATGTCATGTTTGTAGTAGTTTGAGCCTTAATTCCCCTTTAAACCCATGGTCAAATTCCTACACACTAAACTTGAGTGTCAGTAGTCCCAGATAAATCATATAAAAAAAATAAGTACATAAGTTAAATAATCATTATCTCATTCAACATTAGACTTGCATATATTTCATCATCTCAAATTAACTTTCCCTTTCTTAAACATTTCAAATATAACCTTCAAAATATTAAAATATCAAAACTTACATATCACATTCGACATTTGAGTTTCCATACTTCATTCTTTTTAATTAAATTACTTTTTCTAATAATTTCCATGTAAAATGCTCATAATACTATAACATCAAACTTTACTCAACATAACATGGTCAATTTAATATTCTGAATAGCTTCATAGTCTATTTTTATCATTGTGACAAGATGTTGAATCCACAACTATTGAATTCCTAGGTATGCGGGTTAGATCTCAATGCATAACAAAATTTATTTATTTATTTAACTCTAATTTCCACTTAAGCATTACATTCTTACATTACAAGCATTTCTACCATTCAATTTCTATTAAAGAAATGTCAATAGCTTAAAACATGAATAGAATCATTAAATGCATCAATTAGGTCATAATATGTAGAAGTAATTGCGGATCATCAAAATGCAGATAACATAACCCTACAGTCTTAGAAGTGTATCAATACATAGGATTAAAAATCACCATAATACAATTATCTTATTGGTACTATGATGGATTGGGTGAGGCCTCAAATCAATACAGTGAAAAAATTTATAGATCCTGGTTCACCCCACCCCACTCTCTCAGTATCTTGTTTCTCAATAAGACTTCCAACAATTGGTATCAAAGCTTAGTTCTCTTGAAAGAAGTCTAACATCTTGAGAGTTCAAATCTTGGAGATGGAGGCTTACAAATTGGGAAAGATCATTGATAATCAAATGATTGAAGTCCAAATCATACTACAACAACTTGAAGCAGCAAAAGAAAAGTTAAGTAAATCTTTAAAGAAAAGGAAAGATATGCCCATTTAGTAGAATGACGCACCATATACGGAAGTTGATGTCAGAGAAATTATTAATAGTGGAAATATCAGTGATAGTGATGTAGTAATAACAAATATATTGAAGAAAAATAACACTCTAAGTGAAGAAGTCAGAGGACTGAAGAGAGAACATGAAATTCAATTAGTAAGAGTATGTGAGGTGATTGAGCAAAAGAAACAAGTTGAAGAAGATAAGATTATGGCTGAAGAAGACAAAAGACAAATTGCTACAATACTTGAAGAAAGATCATTTGATGTGGAAAAGCTTACAAATAATCAGTTGGACATGATGAGTCAGTTGTTACTTGTAAATCACAAGTTGAACAAAAAGGACATGGAGATTACAAATCTAATCCAGGAACATCCTCAATGTAAGACCAATCTTGCATCAACCAAAAATATTTCATTTTAGATGTTTGAATAAGGGTTATCTTAATGCAAAGTTGTTTTTTGCGGAGGTTTTCTCTTAGCAAGTCAGTCATACGAGCTCAGAATGTCCTAATTTTGGAGGTGGATATTCATCTTGGATATATTAGCCTACCAGTCAAGGCTCAATTCCATATCATGTGTATTCATGGATTTATTTTGCAATTTTGGTGTATAATTTTGGTATAAAAGCTTTAGGCTCACTGTTGAAGGCCTAAATGTTCCTAGATGAGGCCTAAAAACTTGATGGATGGGTGCTTGTGCAAATCTAAGTCTATAGATCAAGAGCTAAGGATTCCAAAAAGTAACAAAGCCTATTTATTTAGCTATGGTTTTTCTATTTTGCTCACTTGATTACGAGGGAGAGATCCCTCATTGTATTGTTTTGGCTCTATTTTAGTCCTCATTTTCAATAATAAATTGGTTAGAGGTTGAGAACTATTATTCCCCTCTATTTTGGTATGTTAGTTCTACTCGGTTGGGCATGTATGATATTTGCATATTTTTTAAGTTTTAATTTGAAGTTTTGTGCGATTATTCTTATCATTTTTGCATACAATCTTGGAACTTGATTTTTATTTGATTTTTGGGAGTTTGGAAACCATTAGGATAACAAGTTTTAATTTTGTCAATTTTTGACAACATTGATTTTTGAGCAATTTTTACATCGCCTCATTTCATGTATCGCCCTATTTTCTCAAGTATTTCTTGATATTTTTTTGTTCATGGATTTGAAATGTTTGTTAGGTTTCTAATCCAACCATATTTTTACTTTACCATAATTGGAATTTGTATAGAATCCATACTCCTAGATTTAGGTCAATTAAGAGAGTTCGTGATGTTTGGTGATTTTTTTATTGGGATTCATGTCAAATTCGTACTCCCTAATATAGGTTGGTTGAGTTATATTGGTATATTTGTTTCATTTCTCTTATCCAACCCTTGGATTGGTATTATGTGATTACATTCATCAAGTTAGTTGTGCCCACACACGAGTACGTGTGTGTGCACGAGATCTTGCAAAACTCAAACTCCTAAATATAGGTCAGTGAGGGATTGTTCATTTGGGGGTTGGGTTGGAAACTTGCATTTCCTTTGGGTTCTCATCATGTGATGAGCATGGGTATATAGGCCAGGCAGTGTAGTGGCTTCTCTCATGTACCCTAGTGTATATTTTGACAATGTAGTATGAAAAAGTTCTAACAAGTGATAACTAAATTAATAACTAGGTAATAAAACTTAATGATAAGATAGAGAACACCCATACGATTAATTCAAGGGTGTGTTCCTATGTGGTTAATCTAAGGGAAATGTGTGATGGTTTCCTAAGGGATTCATTCTATACCAATGTGATGGTTACTTGAGGGATTCATTCTGCACTAGATATACCTTGGGATTTTTGACGCCAAGTGACTTACACTCCACTTGAGTCCCTACATAGTTATCCTAGAGTGGGTCTAACTAGTGACCTGATGGACTATTATCTTCATAATCATACAAATGCTAGTATCATGCTTGATTGGCATGTGTGTTAATCATGGGTGATTATCCTTTGTGATTGTGGTTAGGTCAATATCTCTATGAGAATGACAATTGTGGGCCTATGGGTATGATGTGTTTGGGAGGTGTAGCTACCTATACCACTTTTGGGGACTGGTGTACAAAGACAATCTACTTCTTGATTGAGGTCGGTGTTGTATGTTCACTTGCTACTTTGGTGTATTTGGAGTATGTTCCCTTGTGATTTATACTTTATTTTTTATGCATTTGATATCATGTTTAAATGATGTTTAGTATGTAGATTGATTCATTCCTTTATCATGATGTTTTATCTTATCTCTTAGTTGATGTTTCTTACCAATGCTTTGGATTAGTGATGTTATTGGTATATTAGCATGTTGGATTTACTTGTCTCTTATGATGTTAATTGATGGTTATTGGTAAGAAAGATGTCACGAGACAACTCCAATGATCTTGCTGGAAAAATGAGATTCATGCTTAGGGGTATGGTTAGGATCCTTGAGATCTCTTGATATCATTATGGTAGGGAGTTGATGAGCACGGTTGAATTGAATTGGTTATTTCTCACGTGTGTTCTCCCCTTTCACTATGATGTTGTTTTTGCTCACTTCATTTATTGATGATGTTGATTAGATGGATGTATGTTATTACAATGTGTATTTTAACTTTATTTAAGATATTATATTTACTTTTATGCTCTTGAGTGATCGTTCCTCTATTTATATGAATCTCGTACTCCCTAGTGTGGAGGTTTCATGCTTTCACACTACATTTTAATGTTTTTGTCAATTGTTTGTCGGTTGAGAGCAGCATTCTCTCACATGACTAGGAAAAGTCTCAAGTGAGTATGTATTCTCTTGTGTGGTAGGGAAAATTTTATGCATAATTCTGGTGGCAAAACTTTCCTAGTTCATGGGGAAATCTCACACGATGATGACTGTACTTTCTAGTGCAACAAACAGAGGGTTTATATGCTTGCCTTCTAGAAGTTTCAATGTTGGTTTTAAATACCCTTTTGGGTGTCACATATTCCTAGATAAAAATAATAATAGTTATAGGCTATGTAAAATATATCGTTTAATTATAATTTAGCATATTATACTTAAGATATATTTTATATATGTGATGATTCGTTTCAGATAGATTCCAGCCCTCCAGGAGTTAAGATAAAGATTCTTAAAAAAATTAGGGCTTCAAGATTTCAAACTTAGACAAATTTTAGGGTTCAACACTTATCTTTCATCATGGTATCCAGTAGATGAGTGGTTGTAAACTTGAGCCCCCATCTTGTGCATGACCATTTGAGGTATTTGCTTATAATTATTTATTATGTATGGTGTTCTGGTCCCACAACACATACCCCATTTTGAGTCATGAAATGGGAACACCCTAGTTTCAAATTTCTCTCTAAGGCATCTAGTTTGGTGCCTTAGTCCTTCCCTAGGTCTAGGTCAAGCCTCATCTTTGATCAGGCACTGTCAAACAAGGTAAAGGGCTAGAAAATTAGTTTTGGGGGGAAATTTTGCTTCGCAAGTAAAGATGTGCACTTGCACATCCTTTGAAGGTGCACAATTTTGCACCCTTCAGAGGTGTGCACTTGCATTGGGGGTCTATAAATATAACCCCTCCCCCCTTCTACTCTTCATTATCTTCTTCTCTCCCCTCTTCAGTGCCCCCTGACACCCTTTCAAGGTCCACAAGTGTACAACTCCACTATTCCAGCATCAATGCATTTGCATTGTCCAAGGTAAAGACAATATATTTTGAAGGTGCACACATGCAAATGAGCACACCCTCAAAAGATGCACACCTCTACACCTAAAAAAAAGTTTAACTTCCCCTCAGTGAAATTACACCTTTGCAATGTGTGCAATTGCACACATGTGCACCTTGCATAGGTGTGCCAGTGTGTAAAATAGGCATTTGAGGGGGGTACTCAGTTTTAGTTGGTTTTTTGCTTAGTATTTTGTCAGTACAAGTACTGGTTGAGTCCCATTAGTGTTTTATGATATTAGATTACTAATATTTTCCTCTTTTGTGCAGTATAATGACATCATCATAATCCTCTATGGTGACAAAAATGGCACCTAAACCTATAGTATTCAAATCCTAAGGAGATCTGAAGAAGTCCAGGTTCCAGGACAAACACACAGAAATATGGGATACAGAACTAGGACACATTGAATGGAACACTTTTGTGACACTCGGCAACAAACCAAAGGAAAGATTGATGATGGTATTAGCACTAATCCAGAGTGGGTTAGTGAATACCACTTCAAACCCTACATAAATTCACTCTAAACTGATCATGACAACTAATTCAACACTACATGCCAGATGAGAAGGTCATAAAGAGCATGACAGGAGAGATAATCCTCAACCTTAGACCTAAAAACATTGAGAATATTTTCCACCTCCCAAGGGTAGACCAATACCTCCAGATATCTTATGAAGGGGTAGGTAGATGGTATAGGGAAAATGAGAAAGAGGCCAAGGAATTGGTGCAATCCACATTCTTGATTGACATGACCCCCTTGGGCTGGAGAGTAGGAAAGGTGGATATGGCATGAGGATACATGAAAGATGATATTGGATATTCAATTATTCTCCTCAGAAAAGCTATGGCCCTTCCTGTAATTGGTTACTTAGAGACATGGATGGTACATTTCATTGAGACCATAAGAACAAATAAGATGCCTATTGATTGGGCCACCATCCTAAGTGATAATTTGGATGAGCAGTTGATCACGGTCAAGATTGATCCACGCTTCTACATGACATCTTATATGGTGTATCTACTAGCAGCCATAACCATAGACTACCCAAGGCTATACAGAAAGGGAATCATGCAAGACACAAATGCTTGGCCCTATGTGGTATATCCACAATTGGTGAATAAGAAGCTTCCACTAAAAAGTGTGGAATATAGGGTAGTAAATGATGGTTTCATATTCTCCATCATCAAATTTATTGAAGGCAACTATGCCAAAAGGATATTAGTAGAGGTGACAACAAGGATAATTGAAGTAAGTGCCTACTACATCCTGTTCAAGACATTTACCTATCTCTAGGTAGTTGGTACTCTCATGTGTCCTAAGAAGCTCTTGAGGTACCCTTCAAATAGGCTTATCCTATTGGAGATAGCTCACCAACTCACTTCTACATATGATACAATGAGGAAACAACATAAGAATATATGGTTTTGGCCAATCACCATTGGAGTGTTTGAGGTAAAGTAGAAACAAGATATTGCTACCTTTGACTCAGAATGGGATCACTATCCCTTAGAAGATTATCAGGCTTCATGCTTGTATTCTGATAATATTGGGATGGTGCAACATCTAGTAAGGGAGAAGTTCATACATGAAGAAACTTTGGAGGACCATTGGATGAGTATAGTAGATGAAAATGATGTCCACATTAAGGACTATTGTAGGATGATCCTACATCTAGAAAAAAAAGGTGTTAAACATGGAGATACCACTGAAGGCCTTAGAAAAGGATGTCCCTAAGATAGTGCATCATTTGTACAATAGGGATTAAATCTATGATAGGCCCATTATGAATGTTGAAATAGGGCATGAGGAAAATGATGATATTGATCATTATGGCAAACATGTGGTGGAACTTACAAGGGAATGGATTTGGAAACCATTTCGGATAGACCCAGTTCCCCATGTCATAACTCTCTAGGCTACAACCAAGCGCGAGAAAGTAAATGGAACCAAAGTCACAATTCTGACCTACCTCTCCAAATTACTAGTAAAGTTGGAAATGGTACATCAACATGAGTGGGATGCTGAGTATTTTGAGACTAACAAAGGCAAGGGTAAGAGAAAAAGGGCAATGCCTAGGGAAAGAAAGCAAGTGGTCCAAGCCCAAGAAGTAGAAGCCTAGCAAGCGGGACCAGAGAAACCATAAGAGCAACAAAAAGAGCAACAAATGGTGAACCTCCAGAAGTGCAAGAGGTTCACCACCTAGAACCTTAGAGGAAGAAGCCTCTCTATTGATGCCTAAGAGAGCCCAAACAGAAAAAATGGTGGTAGGCATCAAAAGGAGGAAATTAAAGAAGAAGACCACTCCCTCACCATAGGTGCCAAAAACTATTCTTGAAGAAGAGGATGAGGAAGAAGGGGAACAAATTGAATTTGTCCCCTTAAATAAAAGAACTCACTCAGCTAAGGAAGTAGAGAAGAAGAGAAGGAGAAGCTCAATTCAAACACCTCCATATACCCCTAAGGAGCCTATCTAGGTTAAAAATTATGAAGATGAACAATATAAATGGATAGCATAAATGGAAGGTGAAGGAGCCAACATTTTTTGACCTCTCAGATTTTGATTTCATGCCCATAGGCACCAAGATGGTGATTGAGAAAATAAGGGATACTCCCATAAATGGACCATTAGGAAAGGATTGGAATCAATTGCCTCCTCTACCTCAAGGACCCCTAGATATTCCTCCACCACCAGTATAGGATATGGCTATAGTAATGGATAAAGGGTTAGTAGCTCCACCTCATTTGACAACCCATGCAGAAGCAGGAATTCAGGACACAGAGGAAGGAGAATATGTATAGTTACATGTTGATGAAGTATCTGAAGAAGGATAGATAGTAGAATAAACTCAATAAGTCCCTCCAGATACAAAGGCTAGATCCTTAGCTATATCCTTAGCCCAACATAGCACAAAAACTCCCTCTAATGAACTCCCTCGACATGAGAAGACTTTGGAGAGGAGTAGTGAGGGAAAGGAGCTTGCTTACGAACCAACTTCTTCAGCTAAATACATGTCACCAATGGGGACTACACTATCATGGTTGAAGAATGAAGTTTTTTTTGACAAAATAAGTAGATGGAAATGATAGAAAAGGAGGAATGATAGAATTTATAAAAGCAATAAAGAAGCTTGAGCCATATAAGGGTGATGCTAGAACACTTACCTCCATCATGAAGAATCCAAGTCAGGATCTTCTAGCACATATCATCATTCTTTCTCCTCATGTCAACCCTAAAGAAATCACTCCAAATGGTTACCAAATGAAGGATGTGATATTGGGAAAGCTCGTGGTGGATAAGACAAAAGTGTTGATCACTACAAGCCTCAAACAAATGTTCAAACACATGGATAAGGATGAGGAAAAGATGATAATGTTGTGAAAGCATAAGAAGCTATTAAGAGGCTACCTAAATGAAGTGGTGGGACCTATAGACCTAGATAATCTTGAGATCACTCTTGGAGCTACACTTGAAAGGAATCAGGCAAGGCCATAAATGGATTCATTTTTGGATGCATATCAGTAGTGGCATGATAGTTTTGAGGAGAGAGAAGTCCAGATAATATAGGGTAATTTGAACCTATTTCACAACATCCAGACTAATGTTGACAAGTTGGTTTCTAGTATAAACCAAGATTTTGGGCTAATGGATGAAGTGCATACTTGGAATAATGATATACAAGCACTCAAATCTATAAAGGGTCAAAGGTATTGAATGTTGATGGAGATATACTCAGTAAAGGAGCTAGATAAACTAGATGATTGGATAGAGAAGATATCCTCAGGGAATAAGGTCATGGAAGGACTACATGAAGGAATCCAAAAAATAAAGGATAAAGCTCAAGAGAAATTTTTGGAAATGAAAAAGTCTTATAATGTCACTAGCCTTGAGGTTTTTGAAGATGAGTCAAAGACCAAGATTTCCTCAATGCAATCAATATTTCAAAAATTTAGAGATACATTTGAAAATGCTTCATTAGAAGTTGATGTACGACAAGCATTTGAAATTGAAGAAGCATTGTTGGAACTAGACACTAAGCTTGAAGATTTTTTGGATACTAGGATAGAAGCAAGCAAATACCGACAAGTAGTTATGAATAAGTATGATTCATTAGATTTACTAAAGGCTAATGAAGTAGTGGAGATAATAGAGAAGTTCATGTGCAAACATCCAGACATCATTTTGATATAAAGGGGAAGAAAACCCATATGCTGAAATTTTAGTTTTGGCACTTAGAAGAATTTTTGGATATTTGGAAATTGTCACCAAGGTGCACATGTACACTTTTCTCATAGGTGCACTAAAAGTTTTGAAGAAGAAGCAATACACTGATAGTTAACTATCAGTTGCTATTTTAGAGCATTCCATGCATCAAAAATGCACTTTGACAATATTTCAAGACCTAAAAATGCCTAGAGAAGGTCAAACTTCCATTTTTAGAGCTCCTAGAGACTTCTAGATCATCTCACAACTTCTATGTATTAGAAATAGGGATTATTGAGAGAGGGGGGTGAATCAGTAATATACAAACTTTAGTTTCCAACTGGATATTATTTTCTACTTTAAACTATGCATAACAAAGCAATAAAGTAATGTTGAACAGAAACAATGCACAAAGATAACTGATAACACCATATTTTGTTAACCAGGGAAACCATAGCCAAGGGAAAACCCTGGTGGAGATGATACCCACTAGATAATATATAGATATATAAGCTCCTTGTTATAGGATGGACCCTATTAGGAGTCAATGAGCAAGTTTAGTATAAGGATTCCTTGTTAGGAGTTATGGTATAGTAGATGCAAGATGAGCCCAGTGCCCAAACATGCACTTCCAATTATAAGATGAGCTCACTGCCCAAACAAGTAATCAAATTATTGGAATATAGGTATTGTATCTTCTTCCTCGACTAATCTCTAACCTTAAACTTGATCTCAGATCACAAAATAGCTCATATAAAAATTCGCATATATCTCTTTCACAAAAGTTTGCCTACAATCACAATTACAAGATAGCACTTGTAATCATAATCACACTTCTCATTTCAAAAATTCCTTTGTATAAATACCATTCCTTTACACAAATTGATGCTAGGTCAGCTAAGACCACAATCCACTTTTCCAACTCAAAGTAAACATCTAGGATGTCGGCCCTAATTGGACAAGTAATTATCTTGTAAACAAAATAATCCTTTCCTTCAATTCTGCTATCCTATTTCACCTCAAACATGATTATCTCTATTCCATATAGTCCATACTGACTTCTGAGGCTATACACATTATCACCAACATGTATGCTATCACCAACTAATTTCACTAGTCATAATATAATGTGAGCAATAAGTTATAAAACAAAACAATACACTGGTGTAAACCAAATTCTATACTTCGACAATTTTTTGATTACCAAACACTAAGTATCTTTAATTATAAGGTATCTTGTGAGCATTTATATCATGTGTTGCCACAAATGACAACAATTTCATATCTCTATTAGCCAATTGTCAACAATCTCCCCCTTTAGCATTAATGGCAACAAAATAGGGAAAATTGGCTAAGTGGCAAAAAATTAACACAACAAAATAAACATATTAGATCTATTAAAATTTTTCCAACTTTACATATGCTCCCCCTTACAATATGTTCCACATTATGTACTTACAATATTCTCCCCTTTTGACAATTCAAGTACTTTGCAATTTTCTGTAACTACTCCCCCTTTGACATCAATGACAAAGGTCAAAATGTTAAAAGTCTATCTAAAACTATCAAAAACATTGTCCTCCCTTATGCAGATAGGATCTTCGTACAATCATCAAAGTTTTCCTTCAGACTATCCATACCCTTAGTCCATGTTTCCTTGGTGGATTCAATTGAGGTTAGAATTGCACATAGAGCATATGATGCAATCTCAACTGCATTAAGATTTTAATACAAAAAGTTAGAATATGTGTACTTAGCCTTGACACATTCCTCCAACTATTTCTCAACAAAAGATATTTTCAGAGTAGTAGACTCTCTAAAATCTAATATCCTCTTCAAAAAAATTTCCCTTCGAAGTTCTAGTTTCTTGACATCACTGTGAATATTGGCCAGTTGTCCTTCAAAATGATCAACTCTGTAAGATGGATGATGAATTGGCTAGATAAAGCCTTTAGCTCATTCATCTTTCCTTCTATTTGACTGTTGATTTCCTTGGTCAGCTTGTATGATACAATACACTTGATATACAAAGTTTTCCCATCTTGTTGACATTTCTGAAGTTCCTTGATACAAGTATCAAGATTAACCAAATCATTCTTAATGTTCTAACAGATGGTGCTAAACAAGTTAGCATCATGTGAGATATTTGCCTTTTCTTCCACCACATTTAACAAGTTAGTAAATTCTTCATCAAATAATTTCAATAGTGCTTGTGTTGTCTATTTAGGATCTGATTTGGTGTGTTGTAATGCCAAAGTACTGTGCAATCTGCCAATAACTTCCATCAAGGTTTTTTGTAAGCTCTTCACTATTCTATTCTTCTGTATAAACTTTGATAGGGATGAGATCAAATTTGTTTGATCATCATCATCAGATGCTAGACTGGCAAGAGAGAGTGGAGAAGATGAACTAGATGGTTTAGTTATCGTCCTCCCTTTGTTTCTTAGCTGCCTCTTTTACACTTCTCTCTTCTTCCTCTTTCTTTTCTTTTTCTTTCTTATCACTTTCTCTATTCTCTTCCTCTTCCAATCTCTTCTTCTTGTCTTCTTCTACCATTCCATTCTTTTCCTCCTCTTTTTTTCTTCTCTTTTCATCCTCAAGCAATTTCTTCTTGGCCTCCTCTATTTTCTTCTTCTCTTCTTCAAGTAACCTCTTTTCTTCTGCAATATGTCTCAATTTATCTTCAATATCCTCGATATTTGGTTCATTAAGTTCGAAACCCTCAAATGGATTGGTATCATCAATGTTAATGGTAACATTGGTTTGATCAATTTGCATAGTGTCACTTCTTATTAACACTTCCAATGTTATAGGTGTTGGAGGAGATGTTTCCTTTGACTCTATCAACATCTGACTTAGTTATTGTAGTGTCACTTCTTAGTTTATCTTTTTCACCAACCATAAATAGAAATGGTCTCACTTTATTTCTTAAATATAGTGTGATATTATTCAATAATATTTTAATCTCTTCTTTGTCATCAGTCTTGCAAATAGTTCTAAGCATAGACTTCTAAAGTTCTAGATCTTCTTCTCTTGCTAGTGCCTTCTTCTCTATGAGTCCATCATAGACTTTCTGGTTTACTACACCCTCAATATACTTTAATTTAGGATTGTTTGCTATAATATATCTCATAGTAGAGATATCAATCTAATCCTTCTCAAAACTATTATACAAATCATAAAATTTGTTCATCTAAACAAAGTTACCTTCATTAGCAACAGTTGTGTTAATCTTCTCTATCTTCGACTTCTAGGGTTGTCGAGCTTTGCCTACTGATTACTTTGACAATGTTGCTTTCTTTGCTTGCTTGATCTCTTTTTCTTCTTCCTCTTCATCACTAGACTCAACAATTGTCAATAGTGTTTTCTATCTTTTTCCTAGTCTGGTGGCTTATTATTTTACCCTCTTTGTGTTAGTAGTTACAACTTCCACCAATCTTTCAGATTTTCTCTTAGGCTGCACATCCGGTGCTGCTACATATGGAATGCATTGCTCTAAAGATGTTTTGTAATAGATACTAACAAAGGTTGCACATTCAATATTCCTTGCTTCATAGTTTTTCTTGCAGCATCAGACTCACTCTCAGTCATTTTGGCCTTTGATAGTGATTTCTTCATAATAGATTCAATTTTCCTGTGTGATGCCTTCTCCAAGGTTGCTTGATGAGCTAACTGGGAAATCTCATCGTAGGTACCAAATCTATATTCTGCTTTATCTTTCTCTAACTTCTATAATAAACCAATATAAATAAATGCTATATCATCATCTGGTTCATAACCCAAGGGATCAAGAAATGTTTCTTGAGGTTCCACTGCTTGAATATAGGTAAAATCCGTATCAGCCATAACACAAATGTCTTCCTTAAATCTGTCTACAATTGTAGGTGCAATTATGAATTTTTGTTTCATTTCATTATGAAATTTTCTCATTATCAAGTTGCCACTATCTAATATCTTATCTACAGGATGCCTTCTGCATACTTTTGTAATTTTTTCCATTCTACATCTGTCACTACTCATTATGTCTATGACTAATAAATAAGGAAAAATTTTAGTCACATGAAAGAATATGTGAATGATCAATGACTAAAATCTAAACACACCATTCTTTGTCCTCTTGATCTTTTCTAGATTCTCTAAGAGTTGCATTCTTAGAATTTCACTAAGATTCACTTGTTCCTTCTCTACACATATCTTATAAGCTACATAGATGAATCTAGTTGATATTTCATCAATCTTTGAGCTTGCACATACATAATAAGCAATGATTCTACTCAAAAATCTTACATCATCTTGCTTGACGATGTTGATCACCATAGCCTTTCCATTATACATTGCTTTAGTATAACTCTCAACTTTCTTTTTGACCATTTTGTCACCTATAGGTACACTGCCTTGTTTACTAAGACTAGTTACCTAATGAATAAGGTAGGTAGAAATATCAATTACACTATCTTGCATCTATAGTTTACCATCATGTATCTTACTCAATATGATCGGTGTCCATTAATCCATGTCTAATTCATGGTAGAAATGATATTTGAATAAGTCCAGTTCCCTTAAATGTTTAGATCTGGGCTTCACAATCATGTTGTGATTGAAAACTAATTCCATATCTTTATTCATCTATTCACTACCAATAGACTCAAACTTACTAGTCAGATAACTTCCTACATCTTCAAGATATACTATGTTGTTTGGAGTGATGGATAACATTGAGTTAGGGTTTCCCTCAATAGTTTTTATAGAAACAACCTTCAACTTAGGTCTATCCTTATTCTCAACATTGTGCACTACTAACATATCCATGATTCTATCTAATATGAACTTTAATTGAATAAATTTTATAGAAAAATGATAGAATACCTCTTTCAGAAAATAGGGTTTTCTTCAAAATTCCTCTGACAAGTCACTTATGAGTGCTCTTCACTTTAGATACAATGAAGTGAATATCAATTATGTACTCCATTTATTCCATCAACTTGAACTTGTACTAATTGCTTAATTTGTAAACACCAAAAAATTGTCAATTACATTTTGTAATCAAATAACTGCGAGCAAGATCATTTATCCGATCTTCCAATGCCACCAAAAGTTTGCCATAGCTATTTTCCATCATAAAAAAACTCTACAAGATGTTGCTCCTTGAAATTCTCTATAAAAATGTACTTTCCATCTTTTGTTACAGAATTAACCTTTGTTGTAATACCAATAAATCTGAGTTCCTTCATAACTTGTTTAGATAAGCTCCAAATTAAAAGCAATCTTAGCTACCATCTAAACATAACTGGATACATATTTTCCCAACTTCACTACCTCTAGTTCCATCTCTAGATGAAGTTCTAGAATCTTGATGTTATGAACAAGCTTAATTTAACTTAGTTGAATCAAACTCAACAACTAACTTCGATATTCCTGTCTCATCATCATCTAGCTTTTCCTTTGAGATGTCTACTCCTTTTACAAATGCCTCATTAAGTTCTTCTCGAAGTTCACTAACAATGTTTCTTTGTTCCTTATTGTCTTTCTTAGTTCTTAGATATTATCTTTTACTTCAAACCATGCATAACAAAGTAATAAAGTAATGTTGAACAGTAATAGTAACAATGCACAAAGATAACTCATAACACCATATTTTGTTAACTAGGGAAACCTTGGCCAAGGGAAAACTTCGGTGGGGATGATACCCACTAGATAATATATTGATATATAAGTTCCTTGTTAGAGGATGGGCCCTGTTAGGAGTCAATGAGCAAATTCAGTATAAGGAGTCCCTATTAGGAGACTTTGAATTCCTGTTAAGAGATTCCAACCCTATTAGGAGTTGTAGTATAGTAGATGCAAGATGAGCTCGTTGCCCAAACATGCACTGCTAATTACAAGATAAGCTCATTTCCCAAACAATTAATCAGACTTCTAGAATATAGGTGTTGTATCTTCTTCCTTGACTAATCTCTGATCTTCAACTTGATCTCAGATATTAAACTTTGCATATATCACTTTCACAAAAGTTCATATACAATCACAATTACAAGATAGCACTTATAATTACAATCACACTTATCATCGCAAAATATCCTTTGCATAAATACCATGTCTTTACACAAATTGCTACTAGGTCAGCTAAGACTACAATCCATTTTTCCAACTTAGAGTAAACATCTAGGATGTCAGCCCTAATTGGACAAGTAATTATCTTGTAAACAAAATAATCCTTTCCTTCAATTCCACCATCATGTTTCGCTTCAAACATGATTATCTCTGTTCTCTACAGTTTGTACTAACTTTTGAGGTTATATATGTCATCACCAACATGTATGCTATCTCCATCTAACTTCGCTAGTCATAATACAACGTCAGCAATAGGTATAAACAAAAAAATACACTGCTATAAACCAAGTTCTATACTTAGACAATTTTTTGATTACCAAACACTAAGTATCTTTATTTCTGAGGTTTCCTATCAGCATGTACATCGTGTGTTGTCATAAATGACAACAATTTCATATCTCTATTAGCCAATTGTCACCACTATCTTCTTATCTTCACATTATTTTAGTTTTTTAAGTCATGTAAAGGTTTGTGCACCCATTACTTGATATAAACAAGGGTGGAGACCTACTTAGCACCATTGAGAGAGTCTGTTTGTATATAATTAGCTTTATTTTATTAGTTTTTAGCATGAGTTTACATTAAAAGAGCTCTCACTCCTAAGACAAGGGGAGGAGATGATTTCTTTTAAATACATGGATGTAATATGAGCCATTAACTTGATGCAATAATATATGTTATTGGTTCTCTCATTCTGAATGTAGCTATTCTTGTTGGAGTGTGTTATTTTTGTGAATGTATGTTCATGAACAATAATGGAGCCAATGGTTTTATTGTGTTGTTATGATTGTGTGATCTTTTAGCTCTAGTGTTTGCCTTATGCTAACTAATTTCATAGTTGTGATGAATTGGAGAAAGGATCATATTTGCTCTTACATAGCATTTTGTCTCATGTGAGCACACTTTATATGGCCTTGTGATTTGATGAAACATGAAATATCTTTTGGTACTTATTGGAGATCCCATTGACAATTGTATCAGTGGAATTGAGGAAGCCTTGCTCCTAATTTTATTGGTTTTCTACCAAGATCCTTTTGATAATTTAATTCACATGTTACTTTGGCTTATGTCCGTTAGGAATTTCCCTTTCAGATATTTGCTTAAAATATCTTGTTACTATATCTTCATTATTTACTTTTCAAACATTTGGTTAAACTAGAAATTCATATAGTTGCAAAGATAAATTGCATTCATCATAAAAATATACCTCTTTATGGTTACATTTCAGCAATAAGTGTGCAAATTGGTTCATACCAGCAAAGGCCTCCTCGTGAACATACACATTTATCTTCAAGTGAGTTACCTAGCAGGTTGAAAAATAGTCATCCAGAACCTTGGAGTTGGTCATTGATAAGCTTTTCAAGAGAGAGAACTTAAAGGATTTCTATTTTTTAGCATCGTACAAAATGATAGCTCAACATATGGTTATTTTGAAATGGACTTATATGTTTAACCATGCTAGGAATTTTTACTTTGGACTTAAAAATAACATATCTTTTGGGTATTCTCATGATTAATGTGATCTTTGGTTTGTAAGTTATGATTTAGTTCTTAGAGATCTTTGGAAGTGTTTGTAAGACTTTCATTGGTGTAGGTGGACATGTGAGTTTATCCATGTTCCCTATTTTATTATCTTGATTGGTTGTTTCATTCTTGCACTTGGTTACTCTATGTTCTTGTTGAATAACTTATCTTAATGAAAAAATTATCTAGTGTGTGTTTTATCCTTGTGTTCCAAAGATCTCCTGGTAGGACATTACATCTGCCATCAAATCACATGTTCAAACATTGGGATATTTGTGTATATGTTTCCCATATGGTTGATGCTATGATTGTGTGAGTGTGATGCATTCTATTTGAGTTTGTTATATCGTATTTCTTAGGTACCTACTTGGGATGAACTCGCTTATTTAGTAGATGTGACTTGAGTTATGTGAGTAGTTGAGCAATGTGAATCTTCTAGTTTCTTGCACCTTTCAGGGATGGATGATGCCCTTTGGTAAGAACCTCATCTAAGCATACTAGACCATATTGTGGGGTTCTGATTGTACGTTTGAGTGAATGGCGACCCTTGTGTGGTCAATGTTGTGGCCTTAAGTGCTTCTTGTGTTGATCCTTATGGAGTATGGTGCACTATATTCCTTGTGTTCTCCTAATAAAAGTGTAGAAATAAAATGTATTTGTAATTCATTGTCACTTCATGATGATATTGAAGTGGTTCCTTTTTGTTGAAAGAGATTACTATATGTTGTGGAATTATTACAATGAAAATAGTAAATTTGATGATATAGAATGAGATAGTTTATTGCATTAGATCATTTGGGTTAATGACTTACGTACCCAAATTGCTTTTTCCTTAAGCTTATGAAAGTTTTAGAGATATTGTTGCATATCATAATGTTTCATTGCATGGAAAAGAATTAGGGAAAATACAATTATACATATGCATGAGGTCATTGATGGTATATAGTCTAACGTGCGTGAGTGTGTTCTTTAATATTGTTAGGATGATGTATTTCTTAGCATTGTGTATGATTTATCCCTCTTGTGTGATTTTTCTTAGTAATAACATGTAATGTGATTAGATTGATTCCTTATTTTATTTTGGTTGGTGGATATTTTCAAATGTTGGTTGGACTAGAATTGGTTTTCAGAGTTTTTCTTGCTTGGACTACTCATCAAAATTTCTCTATTTGTCTTTTATGACAATCATCACCTTGACTTATTGTTTAAATGTGCACTTTTTGAGAATATTGTTGGAATTGACAATTCCTTTGTTTGGGATTTTTCATTTTTGTTTCAATGGTGACTATTTCAAATGTCTTTTGATGCTACTCAGTTGTGTGTTGTGACTATCATATTCATTTTGGACCATTAATAGTATGTACAAGGGATAACATAGTGGAGAAAATAATAGTGTGTTTTTAATAGATATAAAGTTGTAACAAAAATACATTTTGATTAAACAATGATAAATATTTTATTTTCACTTGAAAGAAAAATAAAGTTCATAAAAGAATGTACTTGTTAAATGGTTATTTTTTCTTGTTGCTTTCTTTGAAAATATCATTTGGCTTAATTGTTCTGAATTGCTTGTAAGATGAGTGAAATAATGTGGATTGTGTTAATTGAGATTACATGGCTTGAGAATGTGCTTTAACTTGCTTATTTGGATGTATGGTGTGTGTCAACATTTCTCCTCTCTTGCGACTCTAAACATTGTTTTGTTGCATTCTTTGGAAACTAGGATTTCCAGTGTCTTATCTTGCCTTCCAATGTTGAGTTGGTGGCTATTTTTGGATTTCATTTGGGCACTTGGGTTGCTTGGTTTCTATACTTGGATCATAGGCTTCGAGGAGTAAGCCTAGTCTTTGAGGGGGGTGATGTAGTGTCTCTACCATTTGATTTTTGTAAGTCATTTTGATGGATGACACCATGATAATATTGCTTCATAAGTGATCATGATTGGGACCCAAGAGTGGTCTACACCCTTGGTGTGATTGGATTTTTATTATGGCTTCAATAGAGTATTTATGCTTATGCATGATTGATGAGATTATGTTCCACGATTGTCAATGGATATTGGTGGATTCATTATGATGTGCTTATCCTATAGATATTTACATTTTTCTTGTAGTAAAATATTAATATAGTATAAATAAATTATTTAAATAGACTATTTTGATGAAAATAATTAAATGATTATTTACGCAATTTCGCACATTATTGCTTCGATTGTATTATTATTGTGTAGTTACACTTGATTGGGTTGTTCATTGTGCAAGACTTATATCCCTACCAGTGGTGCGTGGAGATAGTGATTCGACTATTCATACCTAGCCAATGTCATCCTTGTATGGGTGACATATACTATTTAATTAAAATAATAAACTCTCCAGTTAATTATAAATCCATGAGATGATTTGTGAGTCACTCAAACTTCAAAAAATGAAAGTTTGACATTCTCTAAGAATTTATAGGAGCTTAACTATAGTAAAATGCATTTATAGTGCATGAAATGCTTAAAAATAGCAACTAGCAATTAATTGTCGATGCCACCATTACTGATCAAAACTGTCAGTGCATCTTGTGTTTTGTGCACCTTGATGAAAAATGCACCTCCTGAAAAGCACACCTCTAAGAAAAATGCACCTTCTAAAAAGTGCACCTATGAGTTTTGTACACCTTGCGAAAAGAGCTCCTTTGGATGATAGGACCAAAATTGGCAAAAAATTCTAATTTTTAAAATCTTAACTTCTAGCATTTTGGTTTTGTAACCCTTGTACTAAACTTATGTATGGTTGTGTCATTTTGAATTTTTGGATATGAGCAGTGATCTCTTGAGTCTCCAACAAATCCAAGGACTCGTACTTAGTGCACACTACTTGTTAGTAGTTATTGATCTCTATTCTAGTCTCCACAAAATATGTGTCTGATATCATATTCAAAGGAAGTTGTTTCAAATAATGCTCTGGATTGTTGCACCACTATTTCAACTAAGCATAATTGTGTCCTTGAGTCATTTTTTAATATCTCCAAGATGGAAGCACTATAGTACTTATCTAGCCTCCAAAGACTACTCCAGTACCTTATTTTCATATTCTTGATATCTCCATACAACCCTATCATGACTTTGTTTCCTTTTGACACATTATCTATCTAGTAATATATTTAATCTAACACATTTTTTATGTATACCCTATGAGAACTCAATACCTTTGACCCTTAATGGTTTTCAATGCTTCTAGATTATTGGTCCAAGTATTCACTTCATCCATCAGCCCAAAATCTTGGTATACCTTTGTGACCAACCCCTCAATGTTCTTCTGAAAGTTGTACAAAAGGTTCAAATTACTCTAAATTATATGAACACCACTATCTTCAAAACTATGACACCACCTTTGGCATGTGTCCAAAAATGAGTTCCCTTGTCCTATGGTCAGAGCTCATTTGTTAAGGGAAGTTGCTAGGGTGATCTAAGGATGGTCAGGGTCTAAGGCATTAACAACATCCATTACATATTCTTGAAGAAGATAATTATGCTTTCTTAATTCCAAAATTTTGGCCTCGTCCTCATTTAGGTGTCAAAACACCTGTTTAAGGCCCGTCATGGTCAAAACCTTGGTTGGGTCTCGGGTAGCCTTTTCGAGTACTACCTCTTGCACTTGGTAGCCCTTGGGGGAATTGTCTTCAATGTGTGCATGTGGAGGAGGAATAGTTATATGTGCTATTAAATTCTTTCTCTAATTCCTCATGACAAAGGCAAGTTGCTTTGGATCACCTTGAATGGGCTCTCATGTCTTTATTTCCTTTGTCAATACCTCCAACCCCTTGGCCTTTGAATATTCTGTGTACCTTCTTTGTCAAGTCAACACTTCTCACTTCAACCATGCTAGAGTAGTACCCATGGGAGATATGTAATGGCCTAAAGACAAGGTTATCTCAAAGATTGGCCTCTTATTCTTGTCACTCCTTTCTGAGATCTTTTATGTCCTAAGCGGCTCAACTGACAAAGTGGTCATTATTGTCCTTAGAGGAGAAGTTTTTGACCCTTCCATGAGTGGTGTTTGCACTTTCTCCAACAATTTTCCCCTCCTCTAAAACCTCATCAATGCGTAACTTATATTGAAAATCATCCCCACCATCCATTTGATTGTCTGATTAAGTGAAGGGCAGGGTATAGGAATAACTTCTTTATCTAGTGGAGGGGTAGGAGGTGAAGGTGGATTCCCTAGTGGTGAAGTTGGTAAACCTATTGGTCCTTATGGTAGTGGAGGAAATTGGTTGGAGTCAACATCTAGGGATTCTCTTTGAGGTGTTCCCCTTATTACTCTACCTTCTAAATGTGTCTCAATAGGTATAAAGTCAAACTCTAAGAGGTCAAAGACATCAGAGTCATCTCTTTCTATGGATTTTTTCCATCCTTCCTATTCTATGGACACCTCAAGCTATATTGGTTTAACTAGAATGAAAGGAGACATCTGAGTTACACTCCTCCATCTTTCCTCTTCTACTACACTAGTTGACTAGGCCCTCTTGTTGAGTGGGTGATATTCAATCTCATTCCCTTTCTCTTCATGTTATGCCTCTAGTATAGTTTTCAGGATCTGAGGGGGTGTGATTCTCTTCTTCTTCTTCTTCTTCTTAAGCACCCTCCTCTTTTCACCTATTATCATCATCTTGATTCTATCCCTCCTAGGTACTAATGGAGAGGATTCTATTTGGGTCGAGGTTTTCATAGGTAGAGCCTAAGTTTCCTCCCTTTGGGTTGGTGCCTATTTTCTTGGAGCCTCCTCTAGTTGGGTCTCATCTTCCTGCATTGCCTTCTTTCCTTTCTTCCCCTTAGCTTTGTTGTTCTAGTAGTAGGCCATTTCCAATTCATGTTTTTTGATTTTTTCTTGTCATACTGGGTATTTTTCTAAGTACGTCTGAATAGTGACTTTTCTCCCTTTACCTTTCCTGGGCCTAACCTTTGCCTATAGTTTTGTCATATTAGGAATTAGCTCCAAATAGATGGGCATCCTTATCCAATCTCCAATTATTTTAATGATACACCTAACCTTGTGTTCTATGTCATCATTCTCCTCTCGGTCAATCTCGGCATTCAATATCGGCCTCTTAAACATCCTATCCTTGTTATACAATGGGTCCAACAAATCTTCATTTTTTTATTCCATGTCTTTAATTGTATGCTCAAACTAGTTATAGACTCATCCTACAATAGTTCCTAATCTAAAAATCATAGTAATCTACGCAGTATATCCAGTGGTCTTCGGTTGAGGCATCAAGTATGAATTGCTTCCCCACAAGATGTCACACCATCCTAATGTTGTTGAAGTAGGGGTGGGCTATGAGGAAGTCATCTGAGGGATGCTAATCTCATTCCATATCATATGTATCAATATCCTATTTATGTTTTACCTCGAAAGCTCCAATGGTGATGGGCCAAACCCATGTCTTCTTATGTTGTTTTCTGACCCTATCATAGGTTGAGGCCAATTACCTAGTTATCTCTAGTAGTATCAACCTATCAGACAAATAGTGGGGGAGCTTCTTTGGACATAGGAGGGTTCCTACCACTCAAATGTATGTAAACATGTTGAACTAAATAAAGTAAGCACCCACTTGTAATACTTGGGTAGCAACCTCTACAGACAGTCTCTTTGCATAGTCACCTTAAATGAAATGTATTATGGAAATGGTGGAGCCATCATTCACCATCATGTACTCTAGAATCTTTAAATGGAGCTGCTTTTGTACCAGCTATAGGTATACTATGTACAACCATGCATTGGTGTCTTGCATGCTTCCCCTCTCTACCAACCCTTGG
This sequence comes from Cupressus sempervirens, assembly GCA_028749045.1. Taxonomy (NCBI): domain Eukaryota; kingdom Viridiplantae; phylum Streptophyta; class Pinopsida; order Cupressales; family Cupressaceae; genus Cupressus; species Cupressus sempervirens. Next base: position 311,888,832 of record CM053785.1, read on the forward strand.
CAACCTGTTGGCCTAGCTACCAAAAGATACATGACATAGGAGTTCATGTAGAACCATGAATCATTCTTCACTGAAATGAGTTTCTCATCCATAGTGTTATTGATGATGGTGGCCTACCCAATTGGCAACCCTCTTCTCTTGATAGTTTCAATGAAATGAACCACCCAAGTCTCAAGATGACTGGTCACAGGGAGTCCCATAACTCTTCTTAAAAGCACTGTACTATAGCCAATGCCATCTATCATGTAGCCCCTAGTCATGCCACCCTTTCCATCTCTTATTTTGGTAAGGAGTTGGGCAATAAGGTATTTCTTCTGCACTATGTCTTTTGCCTTGTTATCATGCTCCTTGTACCACTTGTGTGCTATGTCATATGTAATCTTTTGGAATTGGTTTGTAGGTGGTAGGTGAAAAACCTTATAGATTTTATCAAGGTGTATATCTAGAACCATTTCCCAATGACTTTACGACCTTCTCCTCTAGCACATAATGGTGGGTAAATGCCATGATCAATTCAAAAGATTGGACAAATATAGGATGGGAGGCCACATTCACTAGCCCACTCAGGATCATCAATGAAATCATTTTTGACCTTTCTCTCAGTTTGTTGCACAAATCCAAGAATGCATTCCAATCAATATTTCCCATCTTTGTACCTCACATTTCTGAGTGGTTGTCCATAAATCAAGATTTATTTGGTGCACCTTGGAACTTGAAAGTGATTGGTTTAGGTGGTATCTTTGTCACCATAGATGATGAGGATGATGTCATTTTAATCTACATGAAAGACATATTTCAGTATATTGATGTTGAAATCTTGAAAAATGCTAACTAATATGACCTAACTGACAGAAACAGATGTGAAACTAGCAATTGAACTTTGAAAATTGACAAATTTAGCTAGTACAACCTTAAAAGTGCACTTGTGCACCCTACACTTGTGCACAAGGTGCACATGGTGTGGGCACTTTCCTTGTGTTGAAATTTATATGCACATTCTGCACACATAAAGCATGTGCATATGTATGACACCTAGTTAGTTTCACTTATGTGTGACAACCACATATAGCGCACTATGTGTACCATTGTGAGGTGTGCATGTATGTGCGTATGCATGTGTGTATCGAGGTTTACTTTGGAGTCAAAACTTGAGGATGAATGATGGTTATAGAGGTCCAAAGGGGCAATGGTGCAACTCTGGCGATCTCCAAAATACAAAGTAAGCATTATGCAGGGAAAAACTTCCTATTTATAAGCGTAGGAGGCCCGATAATGCACATAGTGTACCTCTAAAGGGACACATATGTGCATGTGCACCTCTCCAGACTTATATCTTGAGCATACGTTGTGCATCATTCAAGGGTACACATGTGTATAATGTGTGCATGCACACACTTTGTTTTCCTTGGTGAGATTTTGGGCATTCTAACCTACCAACTTTGTTCAGAAGCGAGCAACTGGAAATCTTAGATTGACCTAGACCTGAAGGGAGACCCTACTCACCAAGGGACCCAACTAGGTGCCTTCCCTCACCCTAAAAAGCAAAGACGGGGTCCCCATTTTGACTCAAAATGGGGTGTGTATAAGCACAACAAATAGCCCTGATCAAAGGAAGAAATGAAAAAGGCATTTCTTTATGACCAAGCACTATTCAAATTTGTATCAAGTTTTCAACTTGATCCTAGATGTCACAAGTAGTTTCTAAGTACTTGTAACCAAAAACTTGGGGTTTTCAACTTTCAAACTCAGTGTGTATTCGGTGTCTTAATTCTTTTGAAGCTCCTAGGTGCCAACTATTGTGAGTATCCAAAAACACAAAAACAATCTTTTGCTAACTAAAAGGGGCATCAAAAATCCCCATAAACCTTTGCCAAGCATTGTATGACCAGATGTGAGAATCTATTCAAAGGACTCTTAACGAGTCATCAATTTTCTATCTTTGAGTACTTGGTAATCTATTGGCTCACTTCACAAAGCTCAAACATTTCCACTTGATTATTCCTTGAAGACTTTTTTATGTGTGAAGTGGGCTAGTGATTATGTTGTGCTAGCTCCATTTTCTGTTTATACCAAACTTTGGAATCTTTTGTGTGACACCATTTTGATTTTCTTTTCCTTTGAGTAGGATTAGATTGTGTGGCCAAGGTGTTGGTGTTCTCTTTTGGATCTATTCTAGTATGATAGCTCTTGTGTTCCTCTTTTAATGAACTTTTGGAAACTTACATGCCAAATAGTAATCTTGATAGGTCTCTAGGGAAATCTTTCATTTGCACTGGTAAGTTTTGAATTATCCTTCACTACTATCTACTTGAATTGAAGGCAACCTCAATGGTCAACTATTTAAATTTGTAAAGTGTTGAGAGTGATCAATCTAGAATCTGGTTTTAAAGTTGAAAGTCCTCTTTTTCTTGCAAATAATACTTGTATTTAGTTTTTACAACAAAAAAAATTATCAAATTCTTTGTCAAAGAAATACCTCTTCCAAACAATCGAGACTAGTTGGGATAGTTCACCTACCAAGACCAATCACAATTACACACTAACCCCTAACTCAAACAAAAGAACTAAAATAAACACAACTCAAAGAAAATGACTGAAATAAATTTTTTTTTTTTTTATTAACATTTTCTCCTTTAGGCTTTAAGATAATGTTTCAAATATTGGCCATTGACCGATAACAGGACCAATCCTCCTTGTAAAGTACTTAGCCTAAAAGCATTTTCTCCCAAAATCTCTGCAATTTGATAATGGCCAATTAACAAGCATTAAAACTTGGTATGACTATCTAATTTTTCTTTATCATTGTCCCATACAAGAATAAGGTTTTATATTCTGAAAGATTTTATTGTGGCTCTCTCTTTTTTCTGAAAGATTTTGATGACAACTTGACATTTTGACATGTGTTCTAATGTTGTCATAATTTTCTCATCCAATTTCAAAAGTTTCATTAATCTTATTTAGACTCTACCACATCTTTAGCATATCCCCTCATGAATTTCAACACTAGAATCTTGAGGTTGAGGGGAAATATGGGTTCTTGGCCTTAGACTAAAAAAGAAGGGGGCATTCCCAAAGTGTTCTTTACTCTCACCCTATCGGTTCACAAGGTATATTTCAATTGTGTGTTCCAATCCCATAGATTTTATGTGAGAAAGTGCTTTATTACCATTCTCAGGTTCTTTTTGGTAGACTCGGCTACTCCATTCCCTTGCAAATAATATTTGGATGAGAATTTGATTATGACCTGATTCTCCAATGCCCGCTAGGTAACAAAAATTGATGCAAAATATGATCCATTATCACAAACCAATAAGAACAACATCCCAAACTTGGTCACAATATGTTCTTCTAGGAAATTGGTGACCACTTTTATAGTAAAATTCCTAACAATTTTAGTTTCAATACACCATGTGCAATAATTTTTAGTTGTTAGAACAAACATAGGTCCTACAGATGATGATGGGTTTATAGGCCCAATGAAATCTAGCCCCCACTTGGTGAAAGGGTGAACCTTGAAAATTAGTTGTAATGACATAGTCAAGTTTCTTTCCCTATTGGCACTTGTTTGGAAAATGTAACAAGAACACACCTATTTGTATGTGTCCTTGAATATGCTAGGCTAGAAGTATCCTGATCTTAGAATATGATAGGTTGTAGCCTCTGTCGATCCATGTGCAGTATTGTACTTGTCATGATATTTCTCTAGTACTTCTCTTGCTTCTTCATGACTCAAACATTTCAAGTAAATCACGTCGCAGTTTTTCTTCTTGAGCTTTTTGTCTTGAAGCATATGGGATTCCCATTTCATTTTCAAACCTCTACGTTGGGAATTGTTCATCCATTGAGGATGGTAATTTTGCAAGAGGTAAAATACAATGTCTTGATACTAAAAATATGTTATTAGCCCTTCATTAGTGTCCGCTTGAGACACTGTGTTTTGTTATTCATTGTTCGTTATCATCTTAGTCAACCCTTGTCCTCCTACTAGCTTCATTGGTTGAATTTCCAAGTCAAATTCCTATAAGATGGCCATCCATTTTCCTCTTTTTCCCCCTAGCTCATTTTACATTAGTAATGATTTGAATACAAGGTTAGGTACAATGACATATACCTTACTCTGGAGTATGTAATGGTGAAACTTCTTGATTGTTTTTACTAGGGTGAATGATTATTTATCTAGATTGGGATAATTTAACTCAACATTCTTCAATGGGGAACTTATAAATGAAATTGGCATTTCATCCTCTTTATCTTTCTTTTGTGTGGGGATACCTTCACATGAGTGTTCTGAAGCAAAAGAATAGACTTTGAATGGCAGATGATAATCGAGACTCACAAGTAATAGGGCACTAGAAATAGACGCTTTTATATCTTCAAAATATTTCTTGACTTCAAGAACCCAATCAATCTTTTCTCCTTTCTTTAGAAAATCATTGAGAGGGTGAACTATTTTGGAAAACCCACTGATGAATTCTCATACAAATTTAATCTTCCTAAAGAAAGACTTAATCTCTTTGCGACTATAAAGAAGCAATCATTTTAGAATTGCTTCTATCCTTTTTGGATCAATTAAAATACCAACTTCATTGATGATGTATTCCGAGAGTTTTCTTTGTAACTTTGAATGAACATTTCTTCGAGTTAAGAGATATGCCATATTTCCTACCTCGGTTGAAAACTTGCTTTAAATCGACAATATGGGTGCTTATCTCTTTTGAAAAAATTGTGAGGTCATCCATGTAAATGACTATGCATTCATTTACCAATCCCTTAAATGCTTCATCCATTGCTCTTTGAAATGTATCTCCTACATTAATTAAGCCAAATGACATCCTTCTATATGAAAATGTTCTCCACTTGGTGGTAAACATTATTTCCACTCGGTCATCTTCCTCTACCATCACTTGGTTGTATCTTGAATATCCATCTAAAAAGCACACCATCTTAGATCCATTTACAATCTATTATACTCCGTCAAGTGAAGGCAATCAATAATTATCTTTCTAAGATGCTTGATTTAAATTATAAAAGTCCACACAAAGGCAAATCTCTTTGGTCTTTTTCCGTGTAGGTACTAAGTTGGTGATCTAGGTAGAGTGTCAAATCGAAAAAATGATCTTAGTGTCTAGCAACTTCTGGACTTCTCACATTATTAAGGGTTTAATAATGGGGTTTACCAGCCTTTGTCTTTGGTGAAAAGTCTTTGCATCAAGATTTAGGGGGAATATCATGGGTAATAATGTTGGGATCATATGTCTTGAGCTCCTCATAACTCTAGGCAATGAGATCTCTATATTTTGTGAGTATTTGTAGCATGTCTTCTCTTTCGTGGGAGTTGTAGGGTTTTCCATTTTTTACCATCTAAGGGTCATCTTTAGTGCCCAAGTTGTAAGAGTCATATTCATCAACTCCTTTCTCTTCAAAGTTTCTCCTATGGCATGCTAATTCATCTTGATCAAAGTGCATTCCAACTCCACCATCCCCTTGGGAATAATATTAGTTTCTAGATTTATGACCCCATCTTCACCTTTGGTTTGTCCTCTTCTTCTACATCATTAGGCATGCAATTGATTTCTTGTCATTCAAACAAATAGTTTCACATCATGAACTCCAAGATGTGTTGGTGATCTTGGAAAACTTGGAAGTTAGTAATCTTATCCAGAAAGAATGGGGTAGCCATGAATTCTACTAAGAACCTCTTGATTTTATCCTTTCCATGGGTTGTAGTACACTAGAAGAGATTGTTAGAGCATCAACTAATACATTTCTTCTTCTTAGGATAGATTTGATATTTAGTGCTTAAAAATCCTCCATCAAGTCCCTAACTCTTTTACAATAAGCCATCAACCTTTTGTCATTACAGGGGTAAATTGATTTGACTTGTCAAATCACCACCTATGAGTCTCCTTTGACTTTTTGAATCACCACTTGGGAGTCTCTTGTTACTTGTCTAATCACCACTTGGGAGTCTCCTTTGACTATGAGATCTTTGATGTTCTTTTCCAATGCGAAAAGGAGTCCATGTATCAAGGCCTCATATTTTTTTGTATTGTTAGTACATATGAATTGTAAATGATATGCAACATAGAAAGGCTTACCTTTGGGATTAACAAGCTCAGTTCCAACTTTGACTCCTAGTTTGCATTTGGAACCATCAAATATGAGTGTCCAAATTGGTTCTTCTTATATTTTCCTTGACTGGTGCTTATTTGCCCAAATATTTTCCTTTGTTTGGTCTTTGAAAGATTATTTCTTGGGGACCCATTTCATATTTCCCCGTGATGGTCTCGATGAGCCACTGGTAGTTGCATTTTACATGGGAAATGCTTGTTCTTTTTGTTTATCCTTGATCTCTTCAATCAAATCCATGATTTTGGAAGTTTGATGTTTAGGATGGATGGTAATCGAGGTCCAACCTTGACCTTTCACAAAATGTCTCCTTCTATGAACTTTGATAATTCCTTTAGGAAATGATGATAAATCTCCCCCATTTAAGGATGTATCACTATAAAAAGTGTTTAGATATTCTTTAGTTTCCTCCCTAAAGACATTGTTCATGACTTTAGACTCACCTAAATGAACAGAATTATCTTTGGATATGTTACTTGCAACTTTGTTGGTTGCAGACTCCATTATGAGAGTCAAAACTTGGGAAATCACATATTGACAATTTAAGCATTTGAACTTTGAGTAATTTATAAGGTGCAACCTAAAAAACCCTGGAAAGAGTAAGATATTTGGGTCTATGTCTTCTCCTAAACATTGCAAGTTTTTGAACCATATCGTCTATGAACTGAATAATGATTTCTTCCCATGGGGAGGGCTCTTGTGATCCCATAGTAGCCTTTTTGTTGGATTTTTCAATATGGGGTATATCAAATTCCATCAGTCTATGGGATCCTAGGTATGATTGAAGAAATTACACTTCATTGGGAGTATTGTATTCCATGATCATTGTCTTTCATTTTGGCTCAATGTCTATTTTGATTTGCTTGTTTAATTCTTTCCAAGGTAGCCATAAGTGAGTGAAATCCATTGAGAACCATCCTCTCAAACACATGGCTCGTTCTCCACTTAGAATCAAGTCATATGTTTATGGGATGTCCACCACAAGAATGTCGATGATATTCTAGATCTTGGGATCAATAGTCAACTGCATGCGAACATTCTTCAACACTGTTATGAAATTTACTTATGTTTTATCAAGTTGGATTAGAATCTGATTTGTAGGTTGTGGAGTGAATCCTAACATTTGAGATATAAAAAGTGGCATGACATTACATGAAGCCCCTAAATTGATGATGCAATTATGAAAAATTTTCCCAAAAATTATGAGACTTAGCAAAAAAGGGAATACCTCTCCTTTGTCTTTGTATATGGTGGGTATAGCCTAAGATATGTTAATCTATGGAGTAACTATCTTCTGAGTGCTAGTGTCGATTGTTGCTTGTGTATGATCTAGCATTTTAAACAATGCTTCCCTTTGGCTAGGAAAACTTTATGGAATATCATACATTGAGATATTGGCCTTAGTTCTTTTTAATTCTTCAATTGTACTATAGTTCTATGTTGACCATACAAGATTCTTTAGTATATGATGAGGGTACAACCCAAGAAAAAATGAACACAACAGGAAAAGGGGAATATTATTATCAGAATTGATATGTTATTACATTCAGTACAATGAAAATAGACTAAAATACTTGCCCTACTGGCTTACAATGTGGTCTAATTCTAGAGAAAATTCTCCTCACAGTACCCTCTCCCAAATTCCACCAAAAACTGCCTTTACAATGCCAGAAATGTCCTTAAGTACCTAAATTAGTTTTAGGGTTAGGAATACATTTGAAAATAAGCCATTTGGTATCCACCGCCAAAATAGAAGGTTCTAGAAAACACGTCAGAAGTCTGTGTAAAATTAGAAGAATCTAGAAATGATCTCCAAGTGCTCTATAGCCTTATGGACCAGCTTTTCTTGCCCCCCATTTTTTGGGGCTGTATGAGACCGTTTAGTTCCTCAAATTTGACTTTGAAGCACTCTTAAGAGAGGTCTCTAGGCAACTTAAAACTGTCATAACTTTCAAACCATGAAACCTTTTGACTTGATTTTTTTTTTGGAGTGCTTTAAATTACAATTATAATAATCCCTCCAACTTATACCTTATAACTCATCATAATTATGGATAAATTACAAAATTACCTATTTTCTACATTGGCATGTATCCCAAGGTGCTCAAAAACTCTAACCTAGAAAACCAATACTAGAACTATGAGAGTTAGATTCTTTATTTTACCCAAATGGGTATCCAAAAATGAAAAAACTTTAAACATAAACTAAAACTAAGCATTATTTTGGGGGATACAATATTTGCCTTACACCGTTGGATGCTCCTACATCAGTATAGTGGGAATGTTCCCTTAGGTCTAAGTACTTGAGAAGGATGCTCTTGCAGGTGTCAGAGTATTACTCATCCTTAGATCAGGTGGTGTTGGCTATAATCCTGGAGGAATTTCATCAATCATGGGTTCCTTTCGGTTACATAGGTTGTAAGTGTTCAAATTATCATTCCAAAAAGTGAACATCTTGGTTGTCTCAGGATCTAACTCTTGATTGAATCAAAAAATGAATTCTTTGTTGGTTGGGTCTCCCATTTTGGTGTTCTACAGAGAATAAGATTCCAACAACATGGTGTTGAAATGAATAGGGAACTTGTTGTTGGCATTGTGTGAATTTTGATTCATCCCTTGATTTCTCTCAAAGAACATGTCTCCATCATTTAGTACACTCTGGTTTGTATCTCGTTGATTGATATCGATAAATTGGGTGTTATTATTAATGTCTACAGGTTTACTTCCATTGTTCATATGAGTATTCCATTGTCGATTCTGCCTTTGAAAACTATTGTTTTGAATTGGTGTGTTGAAATTATTTCCTGCAACATTATTTCCATTGAAATTCTTGTTGTAATTTTGACCATAGACATTGTTGTTCAAGGTTGCATTAGCTCTTTGGAAATTGTTATTCTGCCCTTGTGATATCCAAAGATGGGATATCTCATCGGTTATATGATATATGGTTTTTTTTATTTGGTCAAGCTTGGTTGTAACATTGCTCTCCACCTCAGCAAATGGTGTAACCTTTTTATCGAAGAAAATAACTTTTGGAGGTTCATACTCTAGGTAGGTTATAGCTGGAGTTGAGGTAGCATGTGCCTATTATGTTGAGGTCATATTTAATGGAATGAATATATTAGGCATCACTTGTGCTCCTGTAGGGTATGGTGGTACCATTGTACTGACATTAGCCATAATCATCATGCCTCCTCCATTAGGGTTAGCATGTTTGGTGAAGGTGGTTGCTTCTTCGAAAAACTTTTCTAGAGTATCAATGTCTAGAGTAGGTAGTCTCCTCAAGAAGATACAAGTGAGGTGATGCATAAAGTTCAAATAGATTTGAATTGTAGCCCCCATCGGTATAGTGTAAGGAGTTTCTAACTTGTGGTATGCCACGTGAAAATGATGATTAAATTGTGAGATATGCTATATTGAACCCCTCTTGATGGATATGAATGAGTGATGTAAAATGGACACATTGATGAATATTTTGATTTGATCTAAGAACAACTTCTCTAAATTACTTCTTGACTAAAATGATATCAAAGTAACATAGATAAAGCAAATAAATTTAGAATAGACTAACTTTTACTTATCTTAAATAACTATATAAAAGAAAGCTAAATACAAAAAAACACATTTTAAATGTTTGGTGGGTAAATGAAAAAGTCATGTGACCCACCTTCCTTTAAGTTACATGCATATCGTATGAGGTACGCAAGTAAGGGTTAGTAATTTTTATATAATTATTTATTTTGAATTTTTAATATTGTGTGTGTGTGTGTGTGTGTGTGTGTGTGTGTGTGTGTGTGTGTGTGTGTGTGTGTGTGTGTGTGTGTGTGTGTGTGTGTGTGTAATTTGTTTCTTTAATTTTTTGATGAATTTTTTAGCAAGTTGTTTTCTATACATGTGTGTGTGTGTGTGTGTGTGAGAGAGAGAGAGAGAGAGAGAGAGAGAGAGAGAGAGAGACTTCTAGCAATATGCATATTATATTTACATATATGAATCTAATTTTTACTTCATTTTTAAAAATATATATATAGAAATATCAATTCTTCTTCTTTTTTTCCATCAATCTGGTGGATCAAATCCATATAGTTTTTCAATTCCTTCAATCAAGATATGGAGAATTCATTTTTTATGCATAGATCCAAACTAGTAAAATAAATATTATTTCATTTTCACAGATCCAAATTTCTAAAATAAAATGGCAATCAATTTCCAAACACCCAAAAGACACGAAGAATACAGATCTTTTCAAATGAAATATACTATTATGGGTTTCAAACCATACCTTAATCTGATGCTAATAACTTGGACATCTGGTGAAACCTTGCGAATTAGAACCCTCGAATCTTTTCAATAATCCTTTGTTTCAATTCCAAAATTTTAGTCCCCAAAATCTTGTGTGAAATAATGAACTGAAATCCTCTACTATAGAGCCCTAACCTCTCTTTAGGGCTTCTATTATATAAAAGCTCTAAAATATAATTATTTTATTTAATTATTTTTTCATGCACATTTAAGTCACTTTTAAATTAAAATACTCTTTTATTTTATTTCCCGCTTTATAATTAATGTGAGCATGTTAAAAGTAATTATTTATTATTTTAATCAATAAAGTAATTAAAGTGCATTCTTTTAAATGCAATTCTAATTTTAATCAACATTAATTAAATATTCCCACTAAAATATTATTTATATTATTTATTATTTAATCCTTTTAACTTAATTTTATAAATTAGAACTTTAAAATAAATCTTTTAAATTAGCCATATATTCAAATAATTCTAACGATTTAAATATCGTCTTATTTTTATATATATTTTAATTTTAATTAAATAACATTTAAAATTCAAATATCAATGACTAATCCAAAGATCATAAATAGGCATTCTACCAAGCAACCCACATGAAATGAATGTATAAGGTAAATCAACCAAAGTGAAAATCGAATCATATATGCACAAAAAGACTCACGGGTTTAAAAAGGATATACAATCATTTATGAGTCCTCCTTGAAGGACAAGTATTTAGGATATGGTTGGGGTTGGACCTGCTCATTATCTTCTCATTCTTACCATTGAGTTATTGTGATAGGGCACACTCATCCTAGCAATTTAGGGAAGTCAATGCCCAATACTTGCGTCTTGCATAAAAGACAAGCATGTACATATGCATATATATCTAAACTAAAGAGGCAATGACAGGGAGTGGTACATCATGTAGATACTGACTAGCAGGTGACTACAAATCCCTCCCCTAACCACATCATATATTTCAAATAGAAAAGTAAAACAAACACACACACACACACCATACACATGTAAGTATGAGGTAAGTACCATAATAAATCACAAGTCAAATCATCAAATGCTTAGATGTAACATTGCATTATTATGAATATAAAATAATAATCATTTGAAGACCAATCATTAGACATCATCATGAGAGCAATCACATTTACTAACTCATAATCATTAAAGCATCATAAATATGCAAGTGATCATAATCATCAATTAACATTGAAATATAATCAACTACGTAATTCATCACTATATTTGCAATCCAAGTTATGAAGAAATATCATATGTTGTAAATTATATATCTCTAAAACTAACAAATGCATGAGATAGGCCTAAAAGAGTTTGGCGATCAACACAGAAAAGAAAGCTACGGGTGGGTATTAAAACTTCAAAGTGCATCCCTTGTATAATTGGGTTGACCACTAAGTAGATATAATATGACATCATTCCTTCTTCCTTTCATCTCTCTATGGTTTTGTTATTATTTCATTATGACACATTATTGCTAGCATGCGATTTGTTTCATGCAAGATCTTAACGTGTCTCTATTTAAAAATCCTTTTCATGTCTCAAAATGTATATATTATCTAATAATAATTTGTATCATTATTTTCTTTATTTCCTTTATGGCTTGCTCACTATATATGTGATGTATTTTTTTAGCACAATATGTCTTTGTAACACTATGAGTTCTCTCTATGTTATAACTTATTATTTTTGGAATTGTGTATATATTATGGACCAACTATCATGAAAGGTGTATTATATATTGACTTTACACTTTGGGACAAGGTTATTTGTACATTCTTTTCTCTTTTTTCTAAGGATCTACTTTCCTTAGTACAATGGATTTTCCTAGATTTTTTTTTGTTTTTGTTTTGATTGGGAAGAGGTGTGAATCCTTGACCATCACCTCTTCCTTATTTTCAAATCTATGCTCGATGTAAATGACCTTCCTTACTATATTATTCAAAGATTTCCATTTTTCATAAAGAATCCCTATTTCACCTAACGATAGGTGGCAAAATTGGCTTGTTCTTTTTCTCCTCCCACTATTGTCTTGAATTTTTTAATTTTTTTTTGGAATAATCTTCTTGAAGGTATATGTCTTATCAACAAGATATCTCCTTTCAAGAGTCTCTTCTCATAAGAGAAATATCCTTTCGAAATTATAATCTATTTTCTTAGTCTATAAGAGTTGACAATGTTGGCTAATTTTTTGGCATACATTATTATTTTTAGGGTATCTCCCTTTTGTTGGAAGTAGGTATCCTTGATTATCTTCCTTATAATCTACATAAAGTATCCATAATAAGGAGGGGGTATATATATGACCTTCCTTGTACATTCTCTTGCACATTTGCTTATGCATTTTTACATACAAATCAATCATTGTGATATAAGTGATCTAGATCCATTCACGGGGAACACATATACAAAACAATATTCATTGGTATAAGTGATTTGTATCCATCCATGAAGTGCACATATACAAAAATATCCATGATATGAGAGATCTATATCTATTCATTAATTGCATATCGCTAGAGTAACTAGTAGGCATGATATTTTTGATGGAATTGACTATCATGACATACAACCTACTAGGACTTTTAATTATATCTTTTGTGTGGTTCAAAGTGAGACATATAATATTATTAGGAAAGATATTCAACTCTCTCTCTCTCTCTCTCTCTCTCTCTCTCTCTCTCTCTCTCTCTCTCTCTCTCTCTCTCTCTCTACTATCATAGTTGGTCCAATAGGTTAGATCATGAAGTTGGTATCATCATTGATGATGCTCTTGTTCTTCTTATGTGATTACTTGTGCTCTTGTAATAACTTCCAGACATGACAATAGTGGGTGATGCATTTCTGGTGGAGACCTCTTTCACTAGTTGAGTTTTTAGAGTTCTATTTTTAATACTAACCCCTTTTGAATCTTTTGTCCTTTGTCTTTCTTTTATTTTGATTTTACTTTATTTTAATTCCCCTATGCATGGATGTAGAGTTAGGATACAAAATTTGGGGGATTGTGTCCTTAGACTTAGTGATGTCTTATCTCTTTGTAATTTGCCGCAATTATCTTTTTCTTTATATTTCTCTTTCTCTTCCTTTACTATGAATATGAGCTTGTCTCGTACTCTTGCTAAAGTGGGGGATAAATGCAGAGTCTTTAAAGTAAGCACCCACTTTGTGAGAACCACTTTATCCCTCTTTATCATGTTCCTTGTGATAAGATCTTACATTGCACCTAATTGCATACATAATTTAAATCAAGGTCCTACCTCTCCTTTAATCTTTCTCAAAACTCTAAGTTTTCTCTAATTTATATGCATAATTTCCCATTTATCTAGCCATTCATTTCCCTCTTGGAACCCATTTTAACATTCATGCTTGATTTCCTACTTATCCTTTTATTTTTCCCTAAAAAGTTTAGCACTTCTCAAATCTAATGGTTTCACCTCAAAATCAACCCTCTTAGGTATAGGTCAAACCACTCTTGAGGTATATTAGTATAGCTTTAACCGCCTTTGAATTATATCTTGGGGCTTTAAAATTTATGTGTTTTGGGCCCGATGATAATTGTTTTCATTTTTCTCACTTAGTGAGGCCATACTTTAGGAATTTGGACCTTGAAATCACTATGAAAGGATTCATCCTCTCTTCATGTTGACATCCATAATTAACACAAGCTCTTAATCCATCAATTGAAATATATCCACTCACAAGTAACCTTATCTAAAAGAAATATATTGTGCATTCAAGGAGTTTAGGAAAAAAAGTATTCATTGAAGGCATTCATCCATCATTCATCAAACATTTATGCATGTCCTTCCATAGATCTAGCTTATTTCTCCATAGGTGGAAAATGAGTTATCCATCAAAGGAGGATATCTACAACCACACATTAAAGCTTTCATCTTCTTCATTTTCAAGTAAACATTAAGGATATTTACATCATCTACTAAATGAAGTTTTTTCTTACATGATTCCCTTTTGGTTTTTGTGTTTAGTCAAAGCTATTGCATCAACCTCTCTAATAAAAAACTAAGCACAAATGCATCTACATGGTATGTTATACTTAATTATTATTTAATATATACTTCATGATAGAATTTACTTTATCTCAATTTAAATTTAATTCCTAAATAAGGGCTTGGCCAAGGAAAGCATATCCCCCCGATAATTTCTCTTTCTACTGTGTGCATGTGTAGATCCACAGAGTTTCATATCTAAATTTGTAGACCTAGAAATCCAATACCAATCACAACTCTAGGACCTTTAGATTTATCTCTACTAGGTATAGGTTGGACCAAGTTCACCTTATATTGGTATCAGGTGAACTAGGTTCAACTTGTCTATACAACACTCCAATTTTGACAGTAGAAGGTTCCAACTTTAAGTTTTCCAGATCATAGTTTGTTTCTAGTTTTAGTACAGTTTGAAAGGGTTTCTTCATATCTAATTTGCTTGCTTTGATAACCCTCAAGGCAATTACATCTTCATCTTCTTTCTTTTATAAAACTTACTTTGTAGATTAAGTATGATAATATGTTGTCCATCCTTATATGGGTGTTTTCTTTTCTTTACTTGCATGTATATTAGACTTCCTTAGTTTGAAAGGGTTTCTTCATATCTAATTTGCTTGCTTTGATAACCCTCAAGGCAATTACATCTTCATCTTATTTCTTTCATAAAACTTACTTTGTAGATTAAGTATGATAATATGTTGTCCATCCTTATATGGGTGTTTTCTTTTCTTTACTTGCATGTATTTTAGACTTCCTTTTATCTAATTTTTTTAATTCATTAAATTAAAAAAAGGACCCTGAAATAAAAATCCCTTTTATGCTAGATCATGCATACACCCCTTTATAAAATTGGGTTATGTTAATTAGATTTAGTCCCAAATGAGTCACATGCTAGGGTCCCTTCCAATGTATTTGTGAAGTGGCGGTCTACCATTGATCACCAAATTACATTATAAAATGTGAAAATTAATATAATCACATGGTTTTGATAATGGGGGTAGGTATGGCCACTTGTGTATCCCCTCCTCATGACTCCCTTTTTAACAATTTAGAAATAAGAATTCAATCAAATCGAAACAAATTTTAAATCCACCAATTTATTATGCTACAACCTCATCGATTGTTTTTCTTCAACATATAATAACTTTACTTGAGAGTCCATTTTTAGTTCTTGCCCATGGCAAGAATATTTATACATTCATGTCAGTGCTAACATGACATTAACAATGACCAATCAAATCAAAGAATTTAAAAGATCATATGAAATTTCAAATGTTTATATCTTTTTCTAATTTTTCATTATTTTATAAATCACATTTTTCATTCATTCTATTGGTCCATACTATTTTTGGTGGGGCATAAAATTAATTTTCTTCAACAAAAATACAAATATTTCCTAAGAACTTCATCATGCATTAATAATTGCATTAATTACAACTTTATCTTTTCCACATTTGTGACAAGTTGATAAGATTTTTTTATTTTTCAATTATTTATCTTCCACCTCACACAACATGTCTAATCAATATTAATTCTCAATAGCAATATAATTTCAATATGTTATATCTTTGTATTTGAATTTCTAATTTTTTTTAAACTTTGATTTTTTAATAAAAGTAGTTAAATAATTACTATTATTTTATTTTTATAAAAATAAATTAAACAATATTATTTTTTAATTATATTTTATAATAGTGTTTGTAATATGTATAATTGATAAGTGTTACAATTTATAAATTATATCATTTATTATTATTAATATTTTTTAATTAAACAATTTATCATTTAGTTTAAATATATTTAAAACTTAAATATATATTTTAATATTAAATTAATAATTATATTTTACATCAAAAAAGCACACTAAAGGAAATAACCACAAAAAAGATATAATTCAATTCTAAAAGATATATAAATTATTATTAAGTTTTTATAAACTATGTATTAAAATTAAATAGTTATATTCTATTTCTTATTTATTACATCATATTTATTCATCGACATCAAATTTATATGTATTACATCTATTTATTATTTACAAATGTACATATTAAATTATATAGATATATTTCATAATAAAAAATTACTTAATTTTATGAAAATTTTGGAAATACAAAACATTAAATAGTAAACCTTCTTTAATTGTGTAAAATTAAACAATTAGTTTTACTTATAAAATATTTTCATATTTCAATACATTTCATTTTTTCTTATACAAATGTGAGTTTTAATATAAAAATTAAATTTTTAGTTTCATTAATTAAAATATTATATATTTAATTTTTTTATTATAACCATGATTTTATTTTGACTATTTTTTTTATTAAGAAAACACACACACACACACACAACTTATGTTGGTATCACTCTATCTTACTATTTTATCTCTCTTCCTCTTCCTCCTCTATATTATCTATCCTTTTTTCCTCTGTATACATATTTATGTTATTATTGTTTTATTCTATTATTTATCTCTATCTAATGATTAAAAGTAGTGTGACTTCCATTTGATAATCAAGATGAGAATAATACATAGTTGGGGGAGTTTTTCAACTACTTATGGTTCTCTAGTAGCATGCATAACATGCTTAAACATATAATGTGATTCTCCAAATGCTTCATCACCTCTTCAAGTTCTATAATTCAAATATTGGTATGGCTATCTTTCCTCATTGCACATATTTTAATTTGTCAATGTAGAAGGTGCAATTTTTTCTAAAGCATATATATTGATCGTAGTATGATATTAAGTACTTAGTGCCATAGTGGGGACTTTGGCCTCTTATTCTTGGGCTTAAATGCCCAAAGATATAATAATATAACACGAGAACTTAACAACAAAATATGAGTCATCCTATCAAATCACAAGTACATTTCGAGGACAATAATTTAACAACAAAATATGAGCCATCCTATCAGATGACAAGTGCATTTCTAGGCAAAAATTAATGCATTCACAATGTTAATTTAGAATTATTTAACCTTATTCTCACTCATCTACACCTCTACAACCATTATGCGTTAGGCAGGAACTATGACGCATTGTGTCTCTTGTTTAAATTCTCAATCATTGGAAATTTGGTTTTCAGCACCACACAATATAGGTTTAGCTCCCTGATTTTTCTATTTTGGCATTTTTTAGGGGCCTAGAAGTCAAATGTTCTACTTTCCATAATTTTGTCCATAACATTTGCATGTAAAATCAATTTTTTGATTTTGAATATAGGTGGGAGAGAATGTTTAACATACTATAACATGGTACTATTGTTTTATCAATTTGATGTGTTTACAAAGTTTTGTACTTGTAGTCATAAGATTTAGGGTATAACTGTGTAAGTATTGGGACGATTTAAGCAGCAAAACAAAAAAAAACAACTTGAGAAACCATATCTTTTATGATATATTTATAATACTTGAGTTGCTTATCATATTTGATGCTTATTTATAGAGGATTGTAAGTATCTTTTGGAGTTATAATTTGATGGTGATATGTACATAGGTTGCCATCAATTTGAGGACATATTTGGACATGGTACAAGACTTGGAGTCTTGTGTGGGTGATAATTGAATGAAATACATTGTTGATATTTATTATGGTGTCATGGGTATACAAATACATGTTTTGCATTCAAAACATAAAACAATGTTTGTGGTGATTTGCTTTGATGTTAGGAGGGTTTTTATTATCTCCTTGATGCTTATCTGGTTCCTCGACTGTGGTACTTGGCAACCAATATGCTTGGAATATCATATTAGCTATTGAATTGGTGTTTGAGTTATTTAGTATATATTGAATTATTCTCTTTGATATATTAGTTTTCAGTTTACTAATGTGATGATTTGAGATTGCATATTCCAATGTTTGGATCTCTAAATTTAATGATTGGTAGATACGTGCAATCTACAATTGATTGCAATAGGATGACATGTGAACTATTTATATCCACCAAGTTTCACTCAATGTTGGTCACATACTTTGTTGGTTGGATTTTTCTATGGTCTTTAGTATAGTGGTATTCTTTCTTTGATAGGAGAGGGTGAATGATGATTATATAACATCTACATAGTTGGTTGATTAAGAATTTTAGCATGTTGTTCATCATGATGTCATGATAACTTGGTTGCATTTAATGGTTATATATTTTTAGTGGGATCTTTTAATGGTTATGTAATGTTGTTATGGGATCAAAACCTAATTGGTGGTTTGGTGGGGGTTATATTTTCTTGGCTTGTAGATCCTAGTGTCACTTGATGTTACTTACATTTTGACTGTATGTATATATACCTACATGATCTTTATTTAGGAGATGGTTATTGATTATCAATGTTATTTGGTATCATGGTTAAGTGGGAGTTGTTGGAAATTATGTGGTTTTTCCATATAACGGTGGACAATCTTCTTTAATGTTACACATGATGGATGATCCATTTATGTTGTTGTAAACGGGTCCTTTACATTTGTAGGTTTACTCACAAGTGATGGTTATGTTCTTGGAGATCTTGACATCTTTGAGCCATAAAGGACTCATGGAGACTTTGGTTGAGGTGTTTTATATGATTTTGTTTGACAAGTTATTCTTGTTTGACATAACAATTGTTATAATGTCATGATTTACTCTTGATTACCAATTTAAAACTCTGGCATGATACAATTCCTTGATATGTTCATGTGGATTATCTTATCTCCTAGGAGGAGATGGTTAGACCATGTAGTCATAATTATGTTTTAGACTCCATGGTTGGGGGTTTGGAATTATCTTAGCTTGTTCTCTTTGTATTGAGCACATGATAATTCACTTTATTACTTAATGATGGTGTTGCATGCATGTGCATTGTTTGGTTATAGGTACTCGTGGATACATGAAGACACGGGTGGACCTAGTGTTCACTTGTAATTAAACACTTATGTTGAGATGATTAATAGTTTCAGTAGGAAGATCAATGATCTTTTACTAGGTATTAGACTTGAGAGGAGAATATAATCATAGTGATTCATGACTTGGATATATTAATTTCAGCATTCTCATTCCCACTCCTGGTCCACTCGGTTGCTTACTACTTGAGAGGTATTGCCATATGCTCTTTTTAGGTGTTGATCTTGAGCTATGCAGTTTTTTTTGGTTTGGACGATCAATTTGAGAGATGTTTTGTATTAATTGTCTCATTATGCATATTTTTTGATATTGTGATATCACTAGGAATATAGTAGGATACGATTTATTAGAATTATTTGCTTTGTTGGGAATGATTATTATGAGTTTGATCTTCTTGGTTATGAGAGACGCACATCCATGCTCGTAGTTCATGATATTTATTTGTTTGGTCTAAGAGATTGGACGAGTTTGGGTGTCGCTGTGTATTTTTTTTTCAATTTTATAGAGGAGATCATTCTTGATAAAATAATTTCTTCTTTGACATGCTGGTAGAAGTACAAGTAATATATTATAAGTTTTCTCTCTTTATTCCTTGATTTCTTCTACGAGATTCATGGTTAAATATTTTGGGAGGGTGGCGATATATTGTAGGAGAGAATGCAATTATTTGGATTGCATGTGTGAATTGTTGTGATTGTTCTTGGCACTTCATGTCATGATTTAATTATCACGCCTTGATATGAGCATTCATTTCTAGACTTGATATTTTTAGCTTCATTTTAGAATTAGTAATACTCATTTAGTGGGAGTTCCTTGATATCTATGTGCTTGATTTATAGGTTTTGATAGAGTTATTGCAATTTATAGTTTAATTTGATGTTGACATAAGTTTTAAACTTGTATTGATTATAACTAGGAGGTGTGGATGGTGGGATGTATTGATATGTTTTGTGGATGTCATTTCCAAACATGTGGACTTTTGCTTTATGACAATAATTTGGAGCCTTTTCAATGACATTAGATTTGGTGCTTGTGTTCGTGGATTGACACATGTTCAACATGGCTTGTTCCTTCTCTACCATAGTTGACATGTTGGAGGGTGTGAGGAGTTATTGTCTAAGATGGTGGTCACTTGGTTTTATCGTAGGTATCTTGATAAAGCACAAGAATATGTTGAAGATTCATATTGTTATGTATAGCTACATCGATTTGTTTTATTGATTAACCCTCGTACAAGGCAAACAACAAGTAAAAAAAATGCTAGGATAAGGTGTTGTACACTACACATAATATTTAGAATGCATTACTTTATTATTATGTGCGTGGTGCACCTAGGGCAACCTTCATGGACATGCATCACCGAGTGTGACATTCTTGGGGCCACTTCACATGTTCTATATAAATTTGGGAAATATATTTCATGTGAATGTCATATTGGGATATAATATTATATTTATTTAATATTGAGAAAATATATTTTAATAAAGTGAATAAGTAGTATTCAATATTAAACAAGGGATCAATTATATATTGATTGTTTTATTTTGTGCAAATCAATTTCTACAATAGATAATACATGTTAGTGGTTTTAGTTGGTTGGTTGAGTGGACAATCATTATTTAGTCTTTTGGAGAAGTTCATATGGGAAGCATGACTTGAGATGCATAGGTTCACACTTGCACGCATGGAGAATGCATAAGAGGGCTTGATGTTTCAGAAGTATTAATTGTAACTCTTTAAGTGTTTTCTATTTCCCTATGGTTGAATGATATGATGGAGAATGCATACTTTCAAAGGCTAGGCATTTACCTTACGTGGTTTTTTCTAGAGTATATCTTGTGTTATCTTGTGACTTGTCTATTTGATATTTGTACAACAATGATTCTATAAGCTTGTATGCATGCTCCTCTCTCGTGGGTTATGCAAGAAATTGATTAATTGTAACTAGTATAAAGCATTATTTCCTAACAAATTTGAGTTGGATTGAAATTGTCATAAATAATTCTTTAATTTCCTAGAATCGATCCTTGTTTGCAAAATTGGTAGGACCAATTCTAGATTTCAATACCTAAAATTAGAGCTCTACCTAGATTAATGAATCCATGATAAAGAGACTAGTAAAGTTGCTAAACAAACTTAAGGACCACGTTGAGCAATATTTAATTTCTTCTCAGTCAAAACATATGCGTACAGATCTAACTTGCATAAAAGATACAAATATTAAAACGACTATAACCACACCATTTTAAACATTAATGCCATGTTTCTATTATGACACAGTATGTTATGAAATCTTGTAATTATTAAAGATGTCTACGTGTATTGAAATGATCTAAACATACCTTTTTATACATCATCTTAGATTACGAGTTGAATTGTTTCCCTCTTGAAATCACATATAAGGAGTTATCTATCTATATCTATGTAATATGCATCTAGGTGGAATACACAAGTCCAATAAGGTGGGTAGGCTATACTATGGACATATAGTAAGAATGAATTAATACAAACCATAATAAACAAAATTAAATAAAAGAACACTACGATGTATATTAAATATATTTCATTTTAAAATAATCTAAAAATTAATTATTAGAAAGTATTTTTTACAACATATCAATTCTGATACTTATGTAAGATTCAAAGACACAAGTGTCCATCCAATTTCATTGACTTCACTATAGATGGGTGAGAGGTCTCACCCCCAGATAAAGATAGAGATAGAGATATAGAGGCGGGGGTGCCCTATCCCATATATTTGGTTCCCCATCCCATATATTTGATAGACCTCAACCTAGGGCCTAAATAAGATTCAAAGGCACAAGTGTCCATCCAATTTCATTGACCCTAATCTCTCTTTAGAAAAAAATATTTTAAAAACATACCATACAAAGTATAATCAATATTAGACATTTCTAAATGGAAATCCAATATTGACAACTTTATATGTGCTATTAACATCACCAACAAAGAGAATGTAGGCTTTCAAAGCTGTAGCAAGAACTTGGTGGCCAACTCCCTCCAACTCCAATAAATGTGTTGTTTGAAATTTCAACTACTTTTGTCACCTTTCCTGCTAAAAGTAATAAAAACTCAAACAACATCAATTGAATTGATAATCCAATTAACGGAGTCACATTCATTCCCAGATATTTGGAACAAATCTGGACCCTTGATGTAAGGTCTAACGCCACATCGAAGCTAAAGACATTTAATTAATAAATATTAGTACTTATTTTCTAGTAAATAACATGAAAAAAATACAAACGGGGTGAACTGGGCGGAGCCTTTGATACTCTTGGCCTCGTTAAGATCGAGTTTTGGCGAGGAAGATAGTGTGATGGAAGGTTGTGCGAGTGGGAGACAAAAGCGTTTGACATGCGTAGAGTGTAGGGCCCTCTTCTTCTGCACTTTCAAATAAAGGAGTAGGCAGTAGGCAGTAGGAGATAAAAAGAGCGGATAAAACAGGCAGATTACGTAGGCAGGGTCACATTACATAGGTAGTGCAGATATCAAAGGTTTCTTCTCTCAAGGTAGGGCCGACAACAACGACAATCGGTGCAGGGGCAGATTTGGTTTGGTTGGCAATCTTGGCAACTAGTGGGCCCAGCCATCTAGTGCTAAAGGCTTTGTTATTACTAGTGGGTCCATATTTGCGAGCTTCCAGAGGTAGATCCCAGGTATGCCTTTTCCCTTATTCTTACCTCTTACATTTCAGTGTACACCTGTTTGGGCTTCCTTTATTATTGCTCCTGGATTTGGTAAATTTACAACGGTAAAACAACATAAAGAATATATATCAAGGCACCAGTGTGTTCTCATGGAAGGAACAAATGAGAAAATCACAAAAACACCTGCAGAGAAGATACTTGTACAAGTATCATTGATTGATCAACCAAAGATAATAGAGACACAACTAGAATTAGGTGGGTCCACCTTGCAAAACACAGGATCTGTCAGTAACAGGGTGGCAAAGAATCTGATAGCCAGGGCACCTGTAACAGCAGAACAACAAACTAATCTGGGAGAAACTACGAAACACAATGACATCTCTGGTAACAATGGCTTGGTCCTGACATACGGGGATAGTTTAATGCACAACAACATCATCAAGTGGAATCAAGGGAGTTTCCTCATTCTTCCAGGACCCTCAGCCGGACACGCAAGTTCATTCAATCTTGGAGGGACAAATGGTAATTTATCCACAAACACTTTGAGCTTCTCACAAGCCAGTGGACCACCCACAGGAGGAAACTACACCTACGTGAATGCCAAGCAATATAAAAGAATAATTAGGTGGAGAAAGATACGAAAGTTTAAAAATGCAAAAAGAGGGAAGTTAGCAGCTTTACTTCCGAAACCGATTCCACATACCTCAGACAGCTCAAGGGAGGCAGAAATAAATCTGAGGCTGACTAAAATTTCTGAAACAATTAAGCGGTTTGATAATAGCAAAGATATTAATGGTAAAGAGAAGACAAATAATTCTCAGGTGATAGACACAGTGGAAGATGGGCTGCCAAATAATTACAGCCCCACAACGACACCTATGACGTGGTATCCAGACATCTTTGTAAACAATTTGGTAGCTATGAAGGAGAGGGTGTGGGTGCTTGAAGAGAGGAGCCAAATAGAAAGTATCACAATGAAAAGAGTTACTGAGGATAACTGAAAATTGACAATGGAGGTCAAGTCACTTAGAGAACAAATTCAAAAATTGCAATTTAATATGGAAAAAGGAGAGTATGAATTAAGATTGTTAAAGAAAGAAGTAGGAGAAAAGAGGACAACAACAAGTACTACTACGAGAGAAGGAGAGGCTACGGAAAGAGATGAAACTCCGCAAATGAAAAATATACAAGATGCCATGGCCAATATGGAAATAAAAGAGAATCAACTCAGAGAACAAATTGAAGAAGTTAGATCATGGGCTAACATAGTAAAGGGACCAACAAACACTACTATTGACAACATAGAAAAGCAAGTTCAGAAACAAATTAGAGAGGAAAAAAAAAAGAAATGAGAAAGCAACAAATATCATCATCAAAGGACTACGAGACTATGGAGAATAGGAGAAAACAACGGATTTAGTTAAAGACTTCTTTAAAGACCAATTAGACTGGCATGGAACAACTGTACAAGCACAAAGAATCGGAAAATGGATTAGAGGAGGCAAAGACAGACATGTTAGAGTGACAATGAGGAATACAAGAGATAAAAACAACATTTTCAGCAAGAGGAAGTTTCTTAGAAGCACACACATATATCTTGATGATGACCTCACCGTAACTCAGCAAGAAGAAAGGAGGAAGGAATGGGAAAAAGTGAAAACAGTGAGAGAAAACGGCAAGTGGGCGTGGCTACAAAATGGCAAAGTCCAAATTAGCGACAAAATCACAAACAATAAATAGGAACTCGGGCCCACCCAGAAACATTTAACTATAGTTAGTTGGAACTGTAGAGGTTATCCTTGGAGAGAGGACCTGGGTTAGGGCCGATAGCTAAAGATAATGACATCATTATGCTTACCGAGACACATGAGCATGATGGATGTAGGGTTCCAAATTTTGAAGGGTATAAGAAGGTATCACTGTGGAATGAGAAGATAGATAATGGTAAGGGGCATGGAGGCATCACCGTTCTAATAAAAGAAACTTGGAGCAGATTTGTAAACTTAGAGAAAGAAGATGTAAACAAGCAGTATATTTGGATTAAAATAACAGAGAATCAGATTACTATGAGGGTGGCTGTCTGTTACTTCACCCCAAAAGGCTCAAAAATGTATAAAAAGCATAGATTGGATCGAGAAGACCCATTCGCTGCACTCAAAAAAGACATAGCAGCCTTTAGCTTTCTAGGGGCAATAATGATAATAGGGGATTTCAATGCTAGAACAACAAACAACCAAACTCTCAATCTTAAGGAGAGCTACAATGAAAGCAGAAACCCAGTTTGGCTTGAAGAAGAAGGGACACAAAAATGGGAAAGATCTTCACAAGATAGCATGGGAAAGATTAATCATTTTGGTGCTGAATTACTAAGTTTATGCTGCCTATATAACATGGTCATATGTAATGGTTTGGAAAAGTGGACTAAATCAGGTGGAATCACATGCAAAAGATACAATGGACAAAGTGTTGTTGACTATGTAATATGCTCACAAGAATATGTCGTAAAGATAATTAACTTTGAGATAGAGGACTGCCCCATGGAGCTAAAATCTGA
Organism: Cupressus sempervirens; assembly: GCA_028749045.1. Lineage (NCBI taxonomy): Eukaryota > Viridiplantae > Streptophyta > Pinopsida > Cupressales > Cupressaceae > Cupressus > Cupressus sempervirens. The sequence continues at coordinate 311,914,383 of CM053785.1, forward strand.
TCATAACCCCATTTTGATAAGGGTGACCACTCACTTTAAAGATCAACATATTGTCCCAAAACCTTTACAAAAGAGGAAGATGATTCCGATTGGCAAAGTTTTAATGACAGAAGAAAACCATGCTACTTTCCAAAACTCTCTTTTGCGGCTATCTAGAGTTTCGGAAAACCATCCCGAGTCTGATAAACAACATTTCATGGACAAGGATAATCTTGTTCTTACTATCATTAAAGCATTGGAGGAGTTTAAAAGATCTAGGGCCACAAGAGAAGCCAAGAACACTTTTTCAGCTAATCCGTGGTTTGATGAAGAATGCAAAACAACAAAAAGAAATTTGGAAAAAGAACATAAATAAAGAAAGTAGAAAGGAGTATGATCAGCTGATTAAAAATAAGAAAGGAGAGTATGTAAATAAGAGAAGAATCGAGTTGATTAATCTTGGTAAAAACAACCCCAGAAAGTTTTGGAAAGAACTTCAACAGAGAAAAACTCAGATAGAGAACAACATAACAGGAACCAAATGGCTGGAATATGCCAAGACTCTCTACATGTGTGATCTAAGAGAACGTAGAACTATGGAAACAGAGACTACAAGGGAGTTATTCAGCGAAAAGGATATTATCCATAGCATAAGGAGGTTAGCTGCCGGTAAAGCGCAAGATATAGATGGGCTTCAAGCTGAATATTTAAAATGGGGTGTTGAAACCCTCACACCACACATCACTAAAATTTTCAACAGTGTCAATAGAGAAGGTTTCCCTATAAAATGGACAACAAGTGTGGTGATCCCACTCCACAAAAGTGGAGATATAAATAATCCTTCTAATTACTGAACCATCATGATCAATCCACTTTTTGGTAAGTTATTTGGCAGCTTGGTAGAACAAAAAATTAGCAACCGGGCTGAAACAGAAGGCAAACGTGTAATAGGGCAAGCAGGCTGTAGACCGAAGCACTCTACTATAGATCATGGCATCACTCTTAGATACTTGATTGAGAAAGTTTGGGACACTCTGGGGAACGAGGCTTTTTGTTGTTTCATGGACTTAAAAAAAACATTCGACACAGTGTCACGTAATAAATTATGGGATAGAATGGAAGAGTTGGAAGTTCCTAAAGAACTTAGGTCAGCAGTTTACAGATTATATGAGTAGGTCAAAGCTAAAATCAGAACGACAGAAGGGCTATCAGAAAATTTTGACAGCAACATCGGGGTTAAGCAAGGGTGTCCGCTTTCTCCAACATTATTCAGGTTCTATATTGACAAGTTAGAAGAGTGGATAAATAAGACCAATGGTGAGGGGGTGCAGCTAGCCCACTTTGTGATAAGATTGCTCTTATATGTGGATGATCTCATAATTCTTGCTAGAACAGCTAAAGGTTTGAAAGAGCACTTGACAGCACTAGAAATTTTTTGTCATGAAGTAGGAATGCAAGTTAACATTAGTAAAACCAAATTTATGATCTTCTTGCTTAAGAAGAATAGGGGCATACAAGACGAGTTTCTATTGAAAAATAGCCCACTTGAGATTGTGGAAGAGTACAAATACTTGAGCATCAATTTTTATAACAAACTCAATTGGGATACTTGCAGATCAAAAAGGATCCAAGGGGGCTGGAAGGCGTTATACTCTTTACAAAACAAGTGCAGGAACGTAGAATTATGGGATTGGACGACCATGAAAACTCTTTTTGGTTTGTTGGTCACTCCGGTTATTTTATACGGATGTGAAGTTTGGGGAGGTAGTATGTCCGAACAAAAATGGCAGCAAGTAGAAAGAATTCAAAAACACTTCATCACATGCAATCTTAAAGTCAAGACCACAGTTCCGTATGAGATCCTTTTGGCAGAGGTGGGTTCCTATCCATTAGAAGCTGTTGCTTTGGTCCGAATGATAAGCTACTTAAAGAAAACCCAAGGTCTGGAAACACATCGTTGGCCCAAGTTGATCATAGAGGAAAAACTTGTGAGGCAGAAAAGCACATGGATGAAACAAAATGACAAATAGATGCGAAAATGGGATATCAACATCCAAACTTGCCCGGATAACATTACAGAAATAAAAAAGTTTGTCAATGAAAAATTTCACAATATTCTGTGGACAAGACGCATAGGGCGAAAAAAATCCTATTACATTAAAGAATTTAATCCCACTTATAGTCATGATGAAAAGGCTTATATAAGAGCACCTATTAACTGGAAAGCAAAAATGTTGATGGCACAACTTAGAACTAGTTCACATCAACTGCGATGTGAAACTGGTAGGTGGCAAGTTCCAAAAGAAGAGTGGGCAGACAGAACATGTTTATTTTGTAATATGGGAATAGTTGAGACAGAGCAACACTTTGTCAAGGACTGCCTGGCTTACAATGACATCAGATCTGGTTATACAAAAATTTTGCAGAACAAGGACTTCAACTATTTATTCGAGGAAGATCAAGTGAAGAGAGCAGTGGATTTGATTACCAAACTTCAGAGAAGTAGAGACAAGTTATTCAAAACTTTACAATTGACTAGTTCCGCTCCTGACTCGGGAGGGTGATTGCATGGGTCCCATAGACTACTTTAGTCTCGTGGACGTCGTTAAAATCTATCATATCACAGCCAACGTTTTATTATATGCATTAAATATATTCATATTCCTATATACCCAAGCTCCCTCCACTTCTGGATACCGGAACTTGCAGGCTGCTGGGTAACCATTTGAAGGTATTAATTTCGCTTTTGCTTTTGATCTGCTTGACAATTCTACGTTTCGAAAAAAAGATCCGTGCAGGAATAAAAATTCAGAAATAGCGCGATTTTGCTCTCAAATGCAGATATAATGTCCTATGTCAGATAAATATCAGAAAATGAATGTATCTGTGGTTCTAATCATGGAAACAGCCTCTTTCTACTCACGCTTTTACTCTGTGTAGTAGTTTCTAGTCTATGAAAATGAATTGATGTTGCAAAAATATCATAAAATGAGTGCATTGCAATCGCAATGGCGCAACTTTTGTCCTTCTGGCGTTGGTCTGAGAACCTTCCGATTTGGAAAACTTAACCCATTTCGCTATATGCAAAGATGAGTATAGTTTTACTTCAAATGATATATGGTATCGTCTTGCTTCACGATTTTACCTTTTCCTGGAATTTTCATGATAAAAAAAGATGTACCCCGTCTTATAGATCTCAGAAATGAGTTCATTTATACTGCACATAACAGAAGGCTTATTTTGTTTTCTTGTGCCTTTGATATGAAAAAATGATCCATTTCAAGTAAATCTCACCGAATGGTTGCAGCGGTTACGTGAGTTATGTAAAGCTTAAGTTAACAATATTGGTTTTTCAAAAGCTTTCTTTTTGGTCAATATGAACTTTAGCGGCGGGGTATGTTAATTGTTGAGCAAAATTCATTGTTCGCTTTCTGTTTTTGCTATGCAACTAGAATTTCTAAAGCTAATATCAAGCGCAACTTTTTTTTTGTTAATGTTAGGCTATAGTTTCTTTTGGGATTGTTATCAAGCAATTGTTTTATTTCTTATTGGTTGACATCAAGCTCCACGTTTTTTTTCTGGATTGATATCAAGCCCAGGAGATTTCTTTTTGAAAACCTAAAAGCTTCGACAATTGAAATCCAGAAATTTTAACGCTAGGATATCCTAACGCCCAGTGAATTAATTCCTAAACTTTTACTAACAGTTTAAGAAATTTGATTTTATTCGTTAGTGAAAGTCTGGCAATATGATAGCTAGCTCCATAAATTTGTTTCTATAGACACTGACAAGGTGTATTAAATGCAGGTCTATAGGGCAACCTGCAATCTGTGATATAGAATGGAGGCTTCAATTTTATCCAATACCATATGCTCAGTTTCGGTATGAAATTTTGTTGGTTGTAATTTTTGAAATTAGAACAGTTTTCATTACTAAAGGAATTGGTCAATTTGTGTTTTACTTTTAGGCTGAATCCAGACCAGATTAAGAGAGTCTTTAAGATCTGTGTGTAAACACGAGTGATTTAAATAATCCTGAATTGTATCAGACTTTGGAATTAAAAAACCATTCGTTGTAGGAAACTTTGCAAAAAGGTGCTTTATTTGAACTTGAGATGAACTAATCCTCCTAAAAGTTCAAATAATGCTAAAATTTCAATTTATTGCTGCTAAAATGGTTCTGTTAGTACCTTTACTTGACAAGTTGAATTGAGTAAAAAAAGACAAGCATTTTGATCGAGTTATAAACTGGTGTCTTATGTTTATAATAGGCCTTTTGTAACTCCTAGCTAGCTCAGTTTAGTTTAGTCTCGCCAAGTCTACTCGAGTTTAGCCAATCCTTTGGGAAATTGAGGTATAAGCTTGTGCTTTAAGTTTATCATGGGCTTTTTGGATCCCCAGTCTAGCTGAGTTTCAGTTAGTCTTGCTGAGTGTACTTGTGTTTAGATGACCCTTTGGGAGATTTGACAATTGGGTTTACTTGGAAGTCTGATTCATGGTTTCCGCAAACACTCAGCAAGTACCACTTCAATATTTTTTCCCACTTCCAGTAGAATATTATAATAAGCATTGAAATACTGTCTGCATAGAGTTGGTTAATTTTGAAAGAATACACTGAGGAACCGAGCTCTGATGTCAGTGTTATCATGGAAGTGGTTAGTTTAATGTACAAGGAAACATTGCCTGCAATGAGTTTATTAATATTTGTTGAATTTTGTCAGCGGCCCTAGCTTGAGTTTCATTCTCAATAAATAATTGGCTAGTGTTGTGTATACAAGGAACGAGTTTATTATGTTTCTTTGACACATTGGCATATTTTTTACCTAGATCTTGCTAAAGTATATGAAAATACCATCCACATAGAGTCGATTAGCTGTCAGTTTTTATCCTGGATGCCATTTTAAGTGAACAAATCTGCTGCTTAGATAATACATGTATGGAAATACTGTCTGTTTAGAATTTGATTAGTTTCTTTTGAACCATTGTCAGGTTCCAAGTACTGCGGTCATTTCAAGAGGCATTAAGCCAAAATCATGCCAAGTTTCTGGATGGAGCAGTGAATTGAGGTGTTCAACCAAAGGATCGAGGAGTGGAAGTTGCAATTTTTCATACAATAGCAGCAATTCCTTCTCCCAAAATGCTTACTCTTTCACCAAAAAAGGGAAATCTCGCACTCGTGCACTTGTATGCAGATGCCAGGGACAGAAGATCCTGGTTGCAAACAGAGGTGAGATTGCTGTTCGTGTGATTCGTACAGCCCACGAAATGGGCATCCCTTGTGTGGCAGTGCATTCAACCATTGATAGGGATGCACTCCATGTTAAAATGGCAGATCAAGCTGTCTGCATTGGAGAAGCACCAAGCAGTCAATCGTTAGTTAATTCCTTTGCATTTGTGTTAACATTGTTAAAAAAATTTAAACATGGAAAAGTAGCTACGTGTGATGGCAAATTTTAAAATCCTGTAAGTTCAATTGACTTGTTATTCCAATTTTAAATGAAAGTCACTGTTTAGTTGCAAATTTTCCTATTAGTTAATAATCACAATTTTCATTTTTTCTGAAATAGTTGCATTTTGGTGATTTTTCCAAATTTCTTGATTTTTTTTCCTTTTCAAATTTAATGAATTGAAACATTTTATCATTATAATTATGTGTTTCACATTTAAAGTTTCTTCTTCTGCTTTCCCCTAATTAACACTTTTGGGATCGTTGAGATACATGTTAACAGTTTTTTGATAGTATTTACATGTAGTCACCCTGGTTTTCTGTCATCGAAGTTATTTACTGAGTGATAGATCAATAAGGTGCATATGTGACTGAAGATTTGGAAATTGATCCTTTAAGTTGCAAAGGTCCATTAAGAAGAGTTATCCATGTTCAAAAGAGCGCTTTAGCTTCAATGTAAAGAAGTTAGCAGTTGATGAAAAAGGCTAATTACTAACATTTCTTAGAAGTTATAAAAAAAAGTTCTCATGCCTTCTTACGTTCTCTGCATTGAGAATATCCAATTAGGACAAAGGATCAAGAATGTCTCATCTATAAATAGAAAACTTCTAATTGCTCTCTTACTCAAAGGTCACCATTGTTAGTGGTGTAAACCAACCTCAGGGAACTATTTTGGCTTGAATTTGGTCCTTCGGGTTATTTTATTCTTTTTAATTAATTCTCACTCATTTATTGTGGTCAGCCCTGATTTTTATTGCCCATAAAAGCAACTCTCTCAATTGTTATTTCACAAGAACTCAAGGAATTGCATTCGTTTGTGTAGCATTCTAATATATTTACTCTGCATCTCTCTTTGAGCATATCCAATGGGGAAACCAGATCCTATGGTTTTGAGCTTAGGCACATGTGAGCTTGTTAGCTTGATCTTGTGTGAAGGTTTCAAGCAATCCAAGAAGATTTGGGTTCCTTGCTAGGGCTAGGAATGATTTTGTATCTTGTCAATTGGCTTTGCAAGTAGGAGGCTCCTTAGAGCTTATTGGTGAAATATCTGGTTTTTTTTCAAACTATTGGCCTTAACATCTCTTTTCAAACTGTCTACAGATCTAGGGTGATTTTATATTTTGCTTTGCAACTAGGAGGCTCCTTGGAGTTTATTGGCAAAACATCGGTTTTCTAAATTGCTATTGCCCTTAGCATCTTTTTTCAAACTGTCTACAGATCTAGGGTGATTTTATATTTTTATTAGATTTGTCAATCTAGGGCATCAACCATCAATCTTAAATTTGTTGTCTTTTGATGATCATAGGACATTTTTGAACTTCTTAATAATTTGATCAAAAAGGTGTCAAAAGGTTGTGATAATATGGGCAACTCTCTTTTTCTTGCCCATGAAAGTTTCGGGCCTTACACAATGATGTAGCTAGATTGAGATCGTCAATCAATAATTAGTGAGAAACTTGCAGAGAAATTTGCAAACTTCTTAATTATTATGGAAATCTCAATGGGCAAAACTATTAAACCTTGTCTTTTCAAGTGGAGAGTTTACTTCACTATAAAGATTTGTAGTATGTGGTTGATCCCAAGAGAGAAGAAACCAAGAAAAAATAGAAAATTTTCTTTGAAGGATGCTTGAATCATTGAGTTCATAGGCCACCAATGAAAGTGGGAAAATTGCATTGAATTTTCAATCAACCTTAGGTTTATGCGAGCTGGAAAGGGGGAGTACAATAAGGTAGATGCAGCACTTGTAGCAGGATATAGAAGGAAAATGATGCTCGCACTCTTGATTTCAATAAGATTAATGAGTATGTGGTGAACTTGTTGGACTTGCAGGATAAGCTTCATAATTGTAAGAAGAATTTCAGGTTTGAAGATTACCACGGCATCATATTTTGCTTCCTGATTTTGGTTAACAAATGTTTCAACTAGAAGCTTATGCAAGGATAATTTATAGATTTCACACTGGTAAAGTTTTAGAACAATTCATCTAGGAGTAGGGATGTCTTTGAAAGGAGGGTGCTGTTGACTGCAAGGATCAGACTCAACGTGTTTGTGGCAAAGGGAGAGCTTGAGCATGAAAGCAAAATTATTGTTATGACTCAAAGAACTAGATTTCCAGCTACAGATACAATTCCAAAAGATATTAGGGCAATGAGGTCAACAAAGAGAACCAAAAGAAGTGCAAGAAGAGGCTAGTTTGATCTTTCTGGGGGTAATTAGGACCCAGCAAGGAAAAATGTGACAAATACAAATGGGGAAGTTTAGAAGAATAAGAAAGAGGAAGTTGGCATACTTATTTTTCTTTCTCTTGGGATGCTTATTATTATGTTCCCCACGACACTTATTTTTTGATATTTGCTTTACTCATTATATGTCAAATATTAATAATACACTTTCTCCTTTTTCTATGCTAAAACTCAAAATGTCTTTGTAGTTAATGTTTCCTTTGAAGATCACTTGGGAGCATTGATGCTGGTTTTCTGGAGGACATATTTAGGATGTATATTATGCCCTTCAACTTCATTTGAATCTCTTGTTTGTTAGAATTTTTAAGGGATAAAACTTAAACTTTGGCTTGATAAATGTGCAGTGAAAGACATAAATCATCTTTTCTTTTTGGAATTTTTTGATCCTGAGGATAAATTGTGCAAGTTTACCAGCTTTGTCTTCTTAGATGATGAACAGAGAGATCTTGTCTTTGTGGTCAAAGGAAATGATGTTAGTAGATTCTGGGATGAGAGTCTATAGTTGGGAACAATTGCTTTCTCTCTTTAAGAAGTTAAGGATAATATTTGAGAAATATAAGGAATACGAGGCACTTGTTGAGAACCAATCAGGGCACAAGCTACATAGTAGTTGCTTGGGAGAATCTACCAGTTGTGATATACCTGTGCTTAGTATGAAATTCATTGAATACAATGAACTTGAATTAAGGGCTGGTCGGCCAGCCCTAGCGGTGCTCCAAAGCACGCTTTAGTTTATTTATTTATTAATATTTAAATATTTAATAAACAAATATGCTTAGGGTTGATTCTAGACAACTTAAATGATCTAAAATGTTCTGTTTGAGCCAACCTGGTCGACTGGGGTTTGAATGCCTATTTGAAGCCAGCGCTGATGGTAATTTTAGCATGCTTGAAACTAAAAACTGCCTCTGAGTGTGCAAGGGTCGTGGAGAGGAAAACCTTGCAGCCAGAATAAGTTCTAAATTTGAGACAGAAGGAGCATCTACAGGTTGTGAGTCAAGATATCAGGTCGAGACATAAGGATAAAGGTGACAAAGGAGCTGATCAATAAGGGGAGCACAAAATAGACTTTTTTTTGTCTTCGACAGGCAAGGTTCATCAAGTAAGATTGGAGCAGCAGTGCAGCCATCTGTTACTGGGAAATCCACCAAAGAGAGGGTATACAAGATTGGGTAAATGAAATGGACTGACTGGGTATGAGAGACATCACTGTTTCTGACATGTAATGCCCTGTAAGCCAGCTGTTGATGCATCCAAACATCTCTTAGGAACAGTTTGGGTATTGTAGTCTGTCCTAAATGTTAAATTGTATGGGTGATTTGAAAGCAAACTCTTGAATCTAAGAAAAGTTACTGAAGTCATCCATTGTGCTTCCTGGACATTTGTAATGTAGTAATTCTGATATTTGCTCTGTAATAAGTTTAGTATTTTGATCTGAGTTGTTCTACAAGCTGATTGCACTACCAGTAATGTTTAAAAAACAAATTCTACTGCAAATTGGTTAAGGATATTGCATTGAGGTTGTTAGAAATTCCATACCGTATGCAAACTAGACTAGTTAGATTCCCTTGATAGCTCATTTTAGAGTGTTTGGTTGGTTTGCATATCTTTGTATTCTAGATGACAAAGGAAGTTGGATGCTAAGAGAGCCAACATTTATGGTAGGGACTATTTGGATTTTTCTTTATGATAGGCTATTTGGACAATTCTTAGGTTAATTGCCTTCTCGATACAATTACAAACAGACTTATTATTAATAGAGATAAAAATTTGTGTTTGGGGCAACATTTTTACTAAGAGATCTGTGATGGATCCAACATAAATAAGAAGTACACTGTTGTGCACATCTTGATCATTGTTCTTTATGTTGAGGAGTTAAACTAAGAGGCAATGGTGTTTCTCTCATCCAAGATACGGGTTGGGAGATTAAGATAGTGTTTGAGATGACAAATGTTGGACTTCTTCATTTCAAATGTTGGACTTCTCCATTTCAAATGTTTTTTTTCTTTTGAATTACATGTTATGCAGATATAGGATGGATGCTCCTTTGTATTGGAAGCTCATAGGAAAACTGATTTACTTGATTCACACTCATCTAAACATAACATATTTGTTGCTATATCTGATGAAGTAATAATAAAGATGACAATGTGTATTAGATACATGAGAAAAAACTTAAATATTTTTATTCGCTTGTGAAATTATTGCAGAGAAGATCATAGATGGTTGGCCAAGGATTATAGTTCATCTGACTACACCATACTACCATCCTTGACAATGCACAACATTTTTAAAGGACTTGATAGTTGCCAAGAGGAACGTAACCGTAAACTTATAACTGCTCGATATTGACAATCAACTTAACACATAATTAACACATTTTCATTTAACCAATATTATTGTACGTAACAATAAAAATTGTATATTGATAACATAATCCCCTGAAAAGAAATAGTCTTCTTCTAGATGACAAGTAAACATCACGTAATATTCTAGAATACTAATGGCAAGAGTTGAGCAATGACTTGTATGGTCAAAACTTAAAGTTGTAGTGTACTTCAAAACTCAAATGGGAGTTTGGGGGCAACACCCCAAGCAGGGTCAAGGTGTAGCACCCCTAATAGAGATTTGGAGCATAGTGCCTAACAAACTTTTTAAGATACCAAGACCGATGTTGATGAAGCTATTAAATATAATTTTCATTTGAAAATTATGACTAGGTTGTTCTCTCTACTTCAAAATTGATGGTTGTACTTTGTTATCGATTTTTTTGCTTGCCCAAGAAGTCAAGATTGATTGTCATACAAGATGTATGATATGACAGTTAGGAGGTAGTATGGTGCAATGTGTAATATGTCGAGTAAGAAAATTATGGCTACAAGGAGACATGGCAGTTGTTGTACAACGTTAGTACGGGGTCGTACAATGAGAAAAGGATGTCACACAATGCTACTATAAGCTTGTACTTGGAGGTGGATATAGGGCCACATGATGTAGCCTGGTTGGAGTTGTGTGCTAATTTTCTCTGAAGCTTGTACAACAAATATAGAATGCTAGGCCATACAACTAGTCTCGAACTTGCCTACATGATGAGCATAGAAGTGCCAGGCCATACGATGGGCCTTGAATTAAATCGTATGGTATGAATTAAGTAATGTTGTATGGTGACTATTGAACTTATCCACACCTTCAATTGTGGTGGCCAGATGTCAAAGTCCACAAGCTACTGTACTATGAATATGGTATGTCGTAGCGGATAAGTGGATGTTGTATAGTACCAAGGAGCCAAAGTTCGTATCAAAGTTGTCATAGCAAGGGTTCTTCTGCTGAGAAAGAAGCTTTTCAAATACAATTAATATAATGTTGAATTGGTAAAATGGATAGTTGAGAGGTCAATGTATGAACTCGCTAGAAGTGGAGAGCTATTTTAAATTTTCTCTTTATTTCTCCCTCGTACTTTATGATATTGTTTAATTTGGTCCCTTTAATGCTTTCTTTTCTTTGCACTTTGATACTTCATCCTTTGTGCTCTTTGATATTTCCCCTTTCTACTTCCCATTTTTTTCCTTTAAATTGAATTTTTGTCAACCCTAATATTTTAATAACTTCTTGTTGATAATTTTTCACTTGTCAATTTATTTTTGAATATATATATTTTTTGCAACTCCATCATTTTTTGCTTTTTATTTTTCATCCTTCTCAATTCCCTCTTTCTTTTCCTATGAATTTCAATGAAGCTGCCCTTGCCAATTATATATATGCTCCATTTTGCTTTTTATATTATTCGTCATTTGATGTATCGTCCATAATATTGCACGCTTTCATTGCTCACTCTTTACGAAGGGTTGTCGCTTCAAAAAATTACATTTTGATGAAAAATACCTCACGACTGTAATGACCCTTACTCAAAGGTCACTAAAAACTACTAACACTGAACTATGCACTTACGTCAAACACTTGGCATGTAGTCTGAACTGTGCAATGTAACATACTGAATATGTGCTAAGCAATTTCATCAAACACTTGGCATGCAATCAACAACACTGCTGAGATATAAAATGCTGAAAGAAATATTTGTATGTTCTACTTGTGTTTACTTCCCTTTTGATTTTTTTGGAGAAGAGCAATAATAGAGGATATAAAGCAATGCCAATGGATAACAAACAATTCTTAATTCTACCAATTTATTCGGTGTAAAGTAAATACTGTGCTGAAATGGACTTACTCCAAATTCAGATTGCATTCAAAGAATCTGTTCATAGTGGATGCTGTATTCAATAGCTTAATCAGATCAGTGTACAGCTCAGAACTGAACAAGCTGACCATAGTCTCCTTCCAAATGCTACGGAAGGCTCCCAGCTATGTCCCCTGCCTTCATACAGAATTCCAAAACAATTTGCAGGTCACTTTGCTGCTAACAACAGTCTCTGTAAATGAATTACAGGCCCTCAATAAAGCTTCAGCAGACCCAACAGCAAATCACAGGGCTGATTATATGTATGTAAGCCTAGAAATGGTGATGCAGGATCCTGTTAAACAATCGCAGACCAACATAGAGTGGGTGCAGGCCGCTCAGGTTGTAACACTGCTCAAGAAACTATCGATTTGCTGGGAATGATGCAACAATGTTTCTATATGCTGAAGATACAGTGATCAGGCTGCAACCTTAATCTGTCCCAAATCCAGCAACTGTACAGTCTGCAAGTACAGCCGTACCTGTATGGCCCTGTTTGATTTTAGTATAAATTGTTTCCTTCTCCAAATGGTGCTAAATCAAGCATAGTCTGAATCGCCCAGGTCTTAGGAATGCAAAGAAATTGGCAACTTGAATTTCAAACCAGGTATGATGAATTTATGACTCCAAATATGCTCCCAATCTGATCTTTGAAAATGATCAGTTCTGCATCAGATTTGTGCATAAATATTGTTCCAGACTTTACAAAACCCTTCTAACAAATATGATGCAATCTTTTCACCAAAATGACTCTAGAGATGTTCACTTTCAACCCTAGTCTGAAAATTCAATGAAACTCAACTTGAAATGCTTTATCGAATTGCTTTTTCGGATCTGCTTTTTCGCATCTACTTTTTCGAGCTGCTTTTTCGGACTGCTTTTTCGATTCTGTGCTTTTCTACTTACTTTTTTTTTGGATTTGCTTTTTCGCTTTGCTTTTTCGGTTATGCTTTTTTCGAAGAAATCAAACCCTCAGGTAGTTTGAGTATACAAATTAAGCTCAACTTAAAATGGCTGAATACCACTTCCAAAGTGCAACCCTTCAGAAGGTCTTTCACTTCCTCAATTATGCAATCTCTTGAGGGGTATCGTTCTCAAGGATTATGTTGAATATTTGCAGACCTGGATGGTGCCACAAATGCTCAAAGAGAATGTAGTTGAATTATCAAATCCCGTCCATGCAAATGGGAGGCTATGCCCTCTATTTATTCACTTTTCTAAGAAGTTATTAAGAACTTCTAGAAGCATCCATTATAAAAACTCATTATAATGCACTTTTATAATTAAATAACTTTATAAAATAAAAAGTGCAACTCAACTTAAAATTATAACATGTAGGCCGCGTATAAAAAAGTAATGATAAAATAATATCTCCAAGAGCATAATAAGCCATCCAATCCTCAAATAAATGCCAGAATGACCCTCTCATTACAACCACCAGTCTACGAGAGTCCGTGATAGACTGATTTGGCACGCAAAACGATGTCAACCAAAACGGGGACATTACAGTCTGCCCTTCCTAAAATTGCTTGTCCCCAAGCAATGGCTAAACAACAAACTAGTCGCTCCACCTAGATCCCAAATGTAGTCATGAACTGTATTGCTGTCAGTCAACGTAGGCTCTTGCAACAACCTTTGAAATATAACCAAGAGGAATCCATGAATGAATCATGAATCACGGTGCAACTGAACTCCAAATCCACTACTGCCACAGTCAGGAACCAACGAGGCACAAACTCTCAAAATATCAGACCCCAAGTAGAGTAGATCACCCAAACTGTCAACATAATAAACACCATCCACACAACCCACCGTGTTATGCGGAATGCACACTCCAACTCTGCTACAATGGTGACCACTCCCACATGAAACTGCACCAAATACAGAGAATCCACACACTGTACATCTATTGCAATTAACACAACTCTGCAGATTACCGGCCACTGTCTCATAACCATAACACCCATGCACTGCTGATGGTGAATAGTCATTACACGGTAGATAGCAAAAACGAGAGCCCAGTCCAAACCTGTCTGCCATCAACTCCTCAACACTTGGATCAAAAGCAAACCGATGAACATATATTGCAGTATAAGCCGGTAAAAAGAACCAAATCCAGTCAAAGACTCATCCTGCAGATGTGATACGACCAACTGTGATTGATCATCAGTTAAGTCAGATGATGATATAGCCAAGGGCGCAGAATCAACAACATCACTAGTCTCTGTGCCCTTCAAGTCAAACATACTCCAATGCTCAGCTGCAACGCCTAACTCAGCTGAACCTACCTTCAGTGGAAACGAACCAAATATGCCAATACTAGTGTCGTGGACAGATATATCCTCATCTCCACTGCCTCTATCAACCTTGACCATGGACATCCTCGGATCACTAGACACCACGGTCCGTGATTGTATAGAATCTGGTAAAGATTGAAGTCATTCTAACTCCATGGTCACATTAGCTAAATGAAACTGTGACTCCTTGAAAGCCAACTGTGCAATCTCAAGAAACTCAGAAGTCACCTCGAGCTGCTGAGTAAGCTCACTCACCTCATCTTCCTTGACCAATAATGCGTCATATGCTGTACTGCCCCACTCCATAAGATAATCTTTGTCAACTACCAACTGCATATAATCTTATTTCAGAATTCGGATAGCCTCCCATAAAGAGTGGATCTCTGTCAAGGAAAGATAATTGCCTCCCTGCTCATCACTAGTAGGAGAACCCCATCCATAAACTGCTAACAACTAACGAACAACATCGAAATGCTCGCAAGCAATAGAAATGTCTCGCTTGCCAACTCTCAGCTGACTAGACACATGATTGTGCCGACTGGTCGAACTCCTATACTCTATCCCTAGTACACTGTCCAAAGGAGTAACCTCAGAATAGCTATCATTTGTAATACTCAGATCTTGGGACTCCCCTATAAACTCTGTCATCTCTGAGAAATCATCAACATGTGACCTGATTGTAAAAGAAAACTGAGTCCCTGCTATACGCGCTAACTCCCGAATTGAGCTCACCTCAAGACAAAGCTCGTCCACATGTCTCTCAGAATCTTGGAGAGCCAACTGAGTACACACCAAGGAATTTCGAGTATCCTCCAGCTCATGAGAAAGCCGGTCAACCTCCTCCTCCTTCTTCTTCAATGCATCTAAATAGATCCCTGCAAGATTAAGGAGATGATCACGTTTGAAAGTAGGTGTATGTAACTTACCTTCATTGCCTCCATGCCTTCCTTGATCTGTTGTAAGTCGTCACAAGAAGAACCTGTTGTGATTCCTTTCTGTCTCCCCTGTAGTTGAATCATCCAAATGTGATTCTCAATCAATCCATGTATCCTGTCATGATGAGATAAAGCCGTGACAATATTCTTGTCCCTTGTCTTCAGCTGGCTTGCCAAACCAAGTAAAGAGCTACTAGCCTCTATCTCATGTGAAGAAGCATCCAATTGTGCCTGATACTCATTTTCTGCAAAGTCCTGAATGCTCACTTTCTGATCAACTGTACTATCCTCAAACATGACAGTATCCTCAACTGCTATAACTTCATCTAGCCCAACTGTACTGGAATCACTATCTGTGTCAATCACACAATCCAGTGTGCCTGTGATATCACCTTCTGATGCTACTGGCTCAACCTGAACAACATCTGTAACCCCTTTTGCCTATGAAGATGATGCAGATTAACCATTACCTGAAGATGTGCTAAGGTCTCCTTGTATCGAATCTGCATGTCTGTTAAACTCCTCATACAAGTTTCTGCCTGTCATAGGGAAGGTACGATCCTTAGGCCTATCAAAGCGTTAAATCAGTCTCTTCGTAAACTCCACATATGAGGTAATGTGTGCATGACCCATAGTGACCATACCATGATGCCACCACTTGTGTGCTAACCCATCCAAGTGAATTGCTGCATACTTAATAGCTTCTTCCTCAGGCATAAGGTTCGTTTGAAAGTATGTGTCAAGCTTTTGAACCCAAGCTCTTGCTGTAGACTTCTCCGAGCCATCGTAATATGGTAATTGAAGTTTCCCTACTTTCTTCCGTAGCTCATAGCTCTGGTTCCTGTCATGTCCACGTGGCATATGCTTCATCCGCACATCTATATACTCCCTAAAGGTAATTGCAGCAATAAAATTTGGACCTCCAACTTCACAATCTCTCCTCAGTTGGTCCTGTATATCAGTGATCTAGGGCTCTGGTACGGGCTGCTTTGGAGCTCTAGGAGGAAATGTGGGAATAATGGGCCTTGAACTCACTATCCTAGTTTGCTGGGGTGCATGACCGAAATTGTTCCCAACTTGTTCGCCTCCATTATGTGTCCCATCCTGATTATTACCATTCTGATTATTTCCTCCACCCACACTAGCATTCAACCCCATTTAACGAGCCATCATCTGCGTCATAAGCTCCAATCTCTGACTTTGTTCCTGTGCTCTCTGCTCTGCTAATTGCTGTCCTTGTGCTAAGGTGTCTAATAATTGTAAGAATCTTTCCTTTCCCTGATCTGGACCGACATTCCCGCCTCTGCCTAATCTTGTATTCCTGTCATCTCGGTCACCCATATTGCTGTCTTGATCAAAGAATACCTTCTTTGTGTCTGTATGACTGGATGCTATGTCCACTTGCACGGATGAACTAGACTGTTTGCTCTGCAGGTCTGAAATCCTATTTTGCCTTGCTCTGGTATTGTGGAAATTATAAGGCCCCTATCACATGCTCAAACATAAATGCTCTGATTTTAGTGTTTTGACATTTCGTCAAACACTTTCCCCTCTATCCGGCTGTTCCAAATTCCCTATAAGACCTCCACAGGATGGCAGGACTTATAGCTCTGATACCACTGTAATGGACACCCAGGAATGCCCAAAAGTTGAACCAAGGCTGAAATTATATTAATGCTGAGAATGCTGCAATCAATTACAAAGAGATGTATTCCAAAGGTCAAACCCTAAGGGAATGACGTCTAGAATGTTACAACAGAGAATGAACATCCTCTATTGCCAAAAGAAAGGAGTGTGATTCACACATCCAAGCTCTTATCAAATGCAAGTCATAATCATCCGATGATCAACAATGAAACTTTCAGCCCTATTTATCCTTTTCTTCATCCTTCTGGAAGGAACTAAAACATTAATTAATTGCAAGAGCTAGAAGCTTCCTCCCAATAATTAATGCGTTCTGTAGAAATTCCTCCCTGGCAATAATTAATTAAATCACGAGAGGCTTCCGTCCTTCCAATAATTAATTCATACCCTAGAAACTACTCCCTTGTAAATAATTAAATTAAATACAAAGTCACCTTTAATTTTTAATTGAATGACTTTATAAGAAATTAATTTAATTTCTTCTTATCCTCCACTTAGAATTTGGAGAACATGAAGGCCAAAAGATGGGATCATTACAACAACACAGTGAAATGATTCATTAAAAAAAAATCGTCTCATTAATAGAACAATCTTGTAGCTCAAGCACCCTTCCATTGTTTGGTTATATGCCTTTCCTTCCTTTATCCATTCTTGACTCTCCATCTTTGAACTTTGATTCAAAGGATACTGACTCACTCACCCTCCAGTTTCTCAGGTCAATGACATACTTCCTTTACTCTTGACCAAGAGTGTGTTCTACTTCCAATTGTGATATGCCTCTGTAGCAATTAACTATTGCCTCTTGAGGAGTGTGTCGTATGCCTTCTTTTGCAATGGAATGAATACAAAGTCCAAGAGAAATGTTGCCTCCTAATTGCTACTTTTTTTGTCGTTAGTCAATTTGATGCTATGTTGTTTGATCCTACCATGTAGAAGGTTGGTGGTTGGAGCATTGATTTGATAAGGCATTTACAAATATCTTCTAGTAGCACATTGACTCCCAAGCCTCTATATATGATGGTGTTTTTTTAGTTTCTTCCCCATTATTTCCATCTCAATGATAACCAACTTCCTTCCAAAGCTAATCATTAATACATGGGATTGTGGGGTCCTCTTGCGGCTTACATTAGTTTTAGATGACAGTGTTGTCACTTATCGTGTTGGTAATTGCTACTGTTAGCTCAACATGGTTTGAAGAAGGTTTGTCAGCTTGATGGATATGTTTGTTTGTAGCACTTATCGAACTATGCTCTTCTCTAATTTGATCACAATGACGTGCTTGATATTCTGATGGAGTTTCTTCGTTCCTTTGCTATTATGTGTTTTGCTTTTGCTTTGGCTTCTTAATGTTCCATCTCTGTACAAGGGTTTGTGACGCAGGGAGGGATGAGATAACCATGGCCAAAGGCACACTCAACTATTCAAACCACTTGCGAGAGTAAACACAGCAGAAACAAACACCAAAATACAACAAACTCGGGAGATAGAGGAACTAATGCCTTCATATAATCATCAGAATTATCAATTACATGCCCAACTGTAAGGTCTTCTGGGATACGGCCACATTACAATCAAATTCGAACTTGAAAGATCATACTTCGCATCTTAGCTTGCTTCTGTTCCTCCTACACTTCTACCTTCTTAAAATTTCTCCCTAAGGCTCTACCAAAGACCTCTTCAAATACATGCATGGCCACAAGTCGGCTTGTTGCAATACAACCAAAATAACTCTCATATTAAATGCTAGAACAAGCCACAAGTCAGCTCTCAACAAATACCTATCACAAAATTAAATGGAAAGGTCAGCTCCAACAAGAAACCGCACATAGACAACTCGACAAACGAAGACCAAGCAAAATGCTGCAACACGACAAACTCAGCAAACTCGGCAACCAAAGAAACTCGGCATCCAGACAAGCTCAACAGCCAAAGGAACTCGACACCCAAATGAACTCGGCGACCAAAAGCTAACTCGGCAACCAAGGAGAGCTCGGCATCCAAAGAATAACTTGGCAACAACTGTGAACTTGGCAACCACAACGAACTCGACACCAACTAAGAAACTCGGCAATGCAAGACATTGCAACTCGACAACAAGAAGAAAGAAGGGAAATATGCGGGATAACAATGCAACCCAGTATGCTTCCGCATTAGACAATCGAGGATGAAAGAAATGATTCTTTTGAATCATTGAGATGTTACAACCTAAGCTGAAACCAACTCAAATTGGGAAATCGATGTAGCATCTTCCATTGGTTTGTTCTTCCACTTTACCAAATACTCATAGTAATCTTTTTCTCTTGTGTTTCTACCAACTTTTTGATCCAATATCTGTTCAATCTCTTCAATCTGCATCTTAGGATAATCATCTGATATAGTAACTTAATCATCTAACTCATGATACTTGTATAAATCAGCAACATTGAATATAAGAGATATATCCATGTCATCAGGTAACTCAACTTCATAAGCATTACCATTGTCAAACTTGTTCAAGATTTTACACAGTCCGAACTTCTTCATCTTCAACTTACTGTATGTTTCAATAGGAAATTTTCCTTTCTTCAAATGCACCATCACCTCATCACCAACTTCAAAAATATGATGTCTTCTAGACTTATCAACATTCTCTTTATACTTCTGATTACTTTGATCCAACTTCAGCTTCACTTCCTTATGCAAAGACTCCATAAAATCAGCAAACTCTTATCCTGCATCACTTCTCTTTTCTTCACTAGCAATATTCTTTAAATCTAATACTCCTCTATGTTGCATTCCAATAACAATCTCAAAAGATTTCTTCCCTATACTCCTATTCATAGAATTATTATATGCAAACTTAGCTTGTGCTAATACCATTTTCCAATTATGTGATTCATTTCCAATTAAACATCTCAACAAATTACCCAAGCTTCTATTCACAACCTCTGTCGGTCCACCTGTTTGTGGATGGAAAGTAAAACTATACTTCAACTCAGTACCCACCTTCTTCTACAAGGTCTTCCAGAAATAACCAACAAACTTATTGTTTCTGTCAGAAATAATACTTTTTGGTAATCCATGCAATCTCACAATCTCTCTAAAGGAAATCTCAACAACATGCTCAGCATCTGATGTCTTCTGACAAGGTATGAAATGAACCATCTTAGAAAATCTATCCACAACAACAAATATAGAATCATATCCTTTCATTGTTTTAGGTAATCCAAGAACAAAATCCATACTGATGTTTCTTGGGAACAAAAAAAGGTGTATACAAACCAATATTTTGACTTACTCCCTTTGCAACTTGACAAACTCCACAACTCTTTACGAACTTCTGAACATCTTTATACATTTGAGGCCAATAATACTTTTCCTTGAACAAACTCAATGTCTTATCAATTCCAAAATGGCTAGCCAAACCACCACTATGCTTTTTCTTAATCAAATCCAGTCTCATAGAACTCCTAGGAATACACAATTGAATACCCTTAGACAACATACCTTCTTGAATAAAATACTCATCAAAATTACTTGGTTGTTCTGTCAAACTAGGTGCTCTGCACTCTCTCCACATTTCGGAAAAATCAAGATCAATGTCATACAACTCCATCTCATCAAAACCAAGAATTTCAACCTTCATCTCGGTCAATAAAGAACGTCTTCTACTCAATGCATCAGCAACTCGGTTAGTGACTCCACTCTTATGTTTAATCACAAATGTAAAACCCTGCAAATACTCAACCCACTTCATATGTCTCTAATTCAACTTATGTTGACTTCCCAAGTACTATAAAGCTTTATGATTAGTATACAATACAAACTCCTTAGGAATCAAATAATGTCTTCACTTCTTCAATGCTTGAACAATAGCATAAACTCTTGATCATACACATAATACTTCCTTTTAGCATCATTCAACTTCTCACTAAAGAGAGGTTTTAACAGGTTTACCTTTTTGACTTAATACAATTACTATGGCACTACCACTTGCATCATATTCAACTTGAAATACCTTATTGAAATCAGGCAATGCTAATACAAGCAACTCAACAACTTTTTGTTTCAAAGTCTCAAAAATGTTATCAACTCCATGTGTCCACTTGAATTCCTTTTTATCTCCTCTCATTGTCTTAGTCATAGCATTACAAACAGAACTAAAATTCCTTATAAACTTTCTGTAAAAACTAGCCAAACCATGAAATTATCTTACCTCACCCACATTCTCAGGTGTAGGCCACTCCAAAATTGCTTTAACCTTCTTAGGATCCATCTTCAAACCATCAGCTGAAATCACAAATCCCAAATACACAATCTCTTCTTGCATAAAAGAACATTTCTTCAGATTAATCATCAACTTTTCCTCTTTCAATCTCTGCAAAACTAGTCTAACATGCTCAAGGTGTTCTTCCTTCGTCTTACTGAATATCAAAATATCATCCAAGTAAACAATCACAAACTTACCTAGGAATCTTTTCAAAACTTCATTCATCAATCTCATGAAAGTACTAGGTGCATTAGTCAAACCAAAAGGCATTACCAACCATTCATACAAACCATCTTTTGTTTTAAAAGCAGTCTTCCATTCATCGCCTTCTCTGATTTTGATGTGATGATAGCCACTCTTAAAATCAATTTTGGTAAAATACTTTGCTCCATTCAAACAATCCATTATGTCATCCATCCTTAGCATAGGAAACCTATATTTCACTATGATCTTGTTAATAACTTCGGAATCGGTACACATTCTTCATTCTCCATTCTTCTTAGGTGCTAATACGGTAGGTACAACACATGGACTCAAACTTTCTCTGATCTTATCTTTCTCCAACAACTCATGCACTTGTCTGTTAAGTTCTTCATTTTTAGTAGGTGTCAATCTATATTGTGCTTTATTAGGCAAACTAGCTCTGGGAATCAAATCCATACAATGACTTATGCTTCTCATTAGAGGTATAAACCATCAGGTATATCTGCAACAATATCTTTATACTCTGTCAACAATTCTGTAATTTCTATTGGCACTCGGTCAATACTACTAGCTTCTGCTGTCACTCAGTCTCCACTGACTGACACTTGGCTAACACTGTTTTCTGATACTCGACTGCTACCGGTACAACTCGGTCTCTTAGGGATTGTAGCAAAACATATTTGATTCTTCTTCATTTTCTTTTCAAATTGCTTTCCATTAACCATGCAAATTTCCATAGTAGTACATTTAACCTCATCTGGACTTTCAATCAAAGACAACAATATTTGCTTCTTCTCATTCACCCAAAGAGTATATTGATTCAATCTTCCATCATGTACAAAATATCTATCATACTGCCAAGGTCTACCCAATGAAATATGACAACAATCTGTAGGCATAATATCACACAACACTTCATCAAAATAATGTCCAATCTTGAACTTCACAATACATTGTTCACTTACCAATATCTTATGCTCATCTTTGATCCATGAAACATAATGGGGTTTAGGATGAAACATAATGGGGTTTAGGATGCTCCAACCTCTGCAACTTCAGCTTTGTAACCAATTCTTCTAATGCCAAATTTGTAGAACTTCCACTATCAATGATCACCTTGCAACATTTTCTATCCATCTTATATCTAGTCTTGAAAAGACCTCTCCTTAGGACAGGTTAATCATCACTTCCCTTATTATGTAAGGTTCTTCTCACCATCAGATTTTCTCCAGCCTCAGGCCCACTAGGTGAACCCTCAATTTATTCTTGAATCACAACATTTCTGTTACCTTGCCCACTTTCAGAAGATCTACACTCAAAGGATCTATGTCCCTCTTTACCACATCTGAAACAATTACCACGAAAACCACCTCTAGAATAAGAATTACCTCTTCCTTGGTAAAAACCAGTATCTCCTCGGTAGGAATCACCACCTTTCCACTCGGTCTTACCTTTATCATCATTCTTCCATTCAAATTTGCCCTTATCTTGCATAGAATTGTTAGATTTGACACCTTCTCCATAAGATCTTCCTCTGATTCTCTAGAATCTACCACCTCTACCTCTTTGTCTTTGTTCATCCTCTTTGTCAAGATCTCCTCAACTTTCAAGGCATACTGATATGCTTCCTCCACACTTTCCAATAAACTTATCTCATCTTGAATTCCAGATTTTAATCCATTTATGTACCTTGCAATTTTCTCAACATCATCACCCACATGTCTAAATCTGATGTCCAATCTGTAGAATTCCTCAGTATACTCCTTCACAGTCATGTCTCTTTGTCTCAAATTTTGCATCTTTCTCAACAAACTAACTTGGTAATCAGCAGGAAGGAACTTGTTTTTTACCTTGTTCACCATCTTTACCCAAGTCCTAATCTTTTTCTTTCCTCTCTTTCATCTATCAGTTTGCAAATGCTCCCACCACAATGAGGCATGTCTTTTCAACCTTGTAACTGCAATCTTCACCATCCTATTATCAGGAGTGTTTTCATACTCAAATAACTTCTCCATTTCAGAGATCCAATCCAACACAACATTGGTATCCAATTTTACATCATAAGGAACAACTTCAACAGTAGGTTTTGAATTTTCCCTAGACGATACTCTCAACAACTTTGCTTGATCTTGATCTTCTACAGGTTCTGGATTAGGGTCTGGTGCTGCTTCATCATCACTCACATCACCAAGATGCGCTCCTCTCCTGTGGGCTATCTCTATAGCATCTAATTTGGCTGCAATCTGTCTCAATGTATCCAACACGACATTATCAACATTTCCTCTACCTTGAACCATCTTTACAATCAGGGTCCTACAAGATTGTAACCCTCTGCAAGTTATAGGTCAAATTCGCAGATTTGCAACCCTACAACCCAAATCAACTTAGGATTAGACATGATCCAATCTCCACAAGGACGAACCTCTGCTCTAATACCACCGGACGCAAGGAGGGATGAGATAACCAGGGCCAAAGGCATGCCCAACTATTCAAACCACTTGCGAGAGTAAACACAGTGTAAAAAAACACCAAACTACAACAAACTTGGGAGATAGAGGAACGAATGCCTTCATACATTCATCAAAATTATCAATTACATGCCCACCTGTAAGGCCTTTTGGGTTACGGCCACATTACAATCAAATTCGAACTTCAAAGATCATACTTCACATCTTAGCTTGCTTCTGTTCCTCCTACACTTCTACCTTCTTAAATTCTCTCCCTAAGACTCTACCAAAGTCCTCCTTAAATATATGTACGGCTACAAGTCGGCCTGTTGCAATACAAACAAAATAATTCTCATATTAAATGTTAGAACAACCCACAAGTCGGTTCTCAACAATTACCTATCACAAAATTAAATGAAAAGGTTGGCTCCAACAAGAATCCGTACACAGACAACTTGGCAAACGAAGACCAAGTAAAATGGTGCAACATGGTGAACTCAGCAAAGCTCAACAACCAAAAAAACTCGGCATCCAAACAAGCTCGACAGCCAAAGGAACTCGGCATCCAAATGAACTCGGTGACCAAAAGATAACTTGGTGACCAAGGAGAGCTTGGCATCCAAAGAATAACTCGGCAGCAACTGTGAACTCGACAACCACAATGAACTCGACACCAACTAAGAAACTTGACAATGCAAGACGTTGCAACTCGGCAACAACAAGAAAGAAGGGAAATATGCAGGATAGCAGTGCAACCCAAGATGCTCTTGCATCAGTTTGGGTATGTTGCCACCTTCATCTATTCTCTTGTGATTGTAAGATCTGCCTTGCCTTTTCATCCACATCTTGCATATTAAAATCCTTTTGTGCTAGGTAATTGGTGTGTCTTCATAGTCACCTTGTTCACACCATTTGAACAATAATAGTATGTTGTCTTTCTTATATTGGCAGTCTCTCATAATGAGTCCCCATTCACTACATTGTCAACATTGTAGGACGTCCTTTTGTACCGTATTTTCCTTTGTGCTCATTGATTTCCATAACCGCCCAATGATTCATTTTGCAACTCCAATAGAGTGAACTCTTCTTGTGTGTACTTGCATACTTCTAGTCATCAAATTGTTTGAGCTCTCCTTTGTTGAATGACCTGTCACCTAGCAAATATCACAAAACATCTTTCTAGGACAATTGCTATTACCTTTCATGTGCTTTTCAATTTGGCACTCAATACACCATAGTTTATTAGTTTTTTTATTGGTTCCTTTCTTTGCCTTTTATTCTTTCATCTTTTCATCATGTCTCCTCATAGGGCCTATATTGTTTTAAATTCTTTGTCACTACTGTTTTGGGGCTCTCATCATTGTTCGTCTTTCTTTTTCCTGGGAAGGATGCTTTATTTTTTACTCTTGATTTCCATCGCTCACTTATATTCTTTGTTTTGACAAGGATGAAGGGATTAATCCCTTGATGAACTACCGCTTCTTTAGTCAGTGGGTTGGTTGGTTCTGCAACTTTACCAACAACTCCCAAAGCCTATGATTGTAAGCTTGTACATTCTCATGTTTCCCTTGTTTGGTTTTGTAATTTTTTTTGACAATCTCATTGTTGCCCCGTGGTAATTTAAAGTCACCTTAAAATGCCTTCTTTAGTGCGTCCCAAGAGATTGTGGATGAAGCATCAAGTTTTGTGAACTAGTTGATGGCTATAACTTGTACTGATGCTAGAAATGCTTCCAACCAATAGTCTTTGTCCTCTTGTTCACTTGTTAGCTAGATGGTTTTTTACATCTTCTAGGTTCCTTTGACCCACTCCCCATGAACTTTGGCAGTTTCTATCAGTTCTCATTCAGACTTGCTAGAGTTACTATCTTTCTCACATGCTTACTCCCTTGTGTGCTAGAACTAGGTGGATTGTTTTGATTGCTATATTTTGGTGCTTCTCTTTCACTCTTGGCCATACACGTGTCTTCTACGCATTAACCTCCAACATCCCCAACACTTTTAGTACTTTCAGGCTTTGACTTGTTCTTATACTCTCTCATTCTAGGGGTTCTTAGTTGGCTTCATCCAATTCTAGGTTCCCTAATATGGATATATCTCAATGTAATGAAATATTTTTCGCCAATTTAGAGTTTTATTCTTTGTACTCCTTGCCCTATGTTGACTATACAGTTCAGTTGCCCGCAAGGTCGTGATATGTTTCATCCAAGAGTGGTAAGTGTCTGGCCATCTCTTGCCACTCATTCCATGTATGATTCTTTCCTTGTTGTATGGTCTCCTTTCCTCCTGACTATTACTTTTGTCGATGTTTTTGCTATTACTTCATTCTCGAGAAGGGTTCCGACTGGGAATTGGTCTTTTGGATTTTCCTCAAATGTTTCTTGTAATATTCTTCATTCTTGTTTTGTTGGATCACTTGATTTGACCACTGTGGCCTCTTCTTGCCTTTAGTGGGGTCTAGGGCATGAATTACTCAAATCTGACCCAATTTATTTAAGGCAACACCACCAAATGCTTATTGCTATGTCTGGTAAATTAAATACATGAAATAATAATAAGGATGATAGTGTGTACCAAATATAGGAGTAAAATATGTTTGTATTGACTCATGAAATTATTATAGAGAAAAAGATCAGAGATGGTCAGTTAAGGATTATAGTTCATTTGACTACATTGTATTGCCTTCCTTGCCAATACAAAACATATTTAAAGGACCCAATGGTTGCCAATAGAAACATGACCTTCAACCAGTCAATGGTTATAACTACCTAAGAGTGACAAACAACTTAACACAAACAATTGATACATTGCTAGATAACCAATATTATTGAACATAACAATAGACGTACATTGACTATACATTGCAAAGCTTTTGTGATGGTAATTCTTTTCTTGCATATTTGTTATTTAATTTTGGTTATATATTATAATGTCCGCAAGAAATGATGTATTATTTGATTGTCATACAAGTGTAATTTGTTTCTATAAATATTTTTCTAGATAGCATTTTCCTCTTTTATGTTCATGACTCAATTGCCCAATGGTGTAGACCCCTGTCCACATTGTTGAGTTACTAAAGAATTATCATTAAAACAGTCTTTTCATCGTTGTTAGTCGTAGAGTAGATTTGGGTTTCATATATGGCTGTTAATGATTTATTACTATATACTATGAATAATGTCAAGAAAATGCAGTTAACTGAATCATTAGAGAATCATGGCATGCATGTCTACACCTTGCCATTGTGTATGAAATAATATAAAATTGTCCAAGGGAATTATAATGTTGTAGTATCTATAGGTGCATGTCCAAGGTGTTTTATGAGCCAAGATGTATTTTAGATAGCTGATTATTTTTTGACCTAGTGACAATTATAGGGTTCAAGCATACATTTGGTGTCATTGCTTCTTTTATAATCATGTTATATTTGAATCGATTTAGAAGACTATTAAAAGCACCTCTCAGAATGCTATCCTGTGTTTAAGTTAAGTGCAGGAGAGACGACCTACTCTCCTCGATTGGCCTTTAACCCTTCTTTGTCTGTTGAATGATCCCTTGTTTTACCATCTAGACGGTAAATCATAAATCCCTGGCCTTGAAGATAAGAAGAGTTCTAGGAGTGTGGAGCAGCAGTTTGAAGCCCCAACACACCCAACAATCTTAAGGTAAGCAAATTATGATCAATCCTGTACTTTTGCATCCCAACAATCAGTTGTTTGTAGGACAAAAACACTATAAAAAACAAATTAAAGTAACACGACCGTAACTGAGTGCTTTTCATTAATTTAACAATTTCCATATGTCTAATCATTTCATACATCCTATGTGTATACCAAGCTTGGACAACAGTTTTTCTCAATAGGCCTTGTTATTACAGTCAACATAATACAGAAGTTTTCAGTAATAAACTATCACAACAGCAAGAGAGGTAGAATCTCACTTCAACCCTGCATAAGTGGTCCAGCTTTTTCACGCTGACCATTCCTTGGATGGTCTTTCATGTGATATGCATCAGTGAAACCACAAGCTGGAAATTGCCTTGTGGCTTCAGTCTCAGCAAAGCACACCATACTGTTGTTAGAAAGTAAAGTCCACCAAGATAACTGGGGGGTGGGGCGGTGAATCAATTATGTAATTAAAACAACTCTCGATATCTTTATTGATTTTGACACATGTAAACAGTAGATGCAACAACCATAAAAAGATAACCATGCAGAATAACACCAGATATGTTAACTAGGGAAACCCTTGATTAGAGGGAAAACCCCAGTGGGGATGGTACCCACAAAATGATGTACTAATATAAAAGTTCATTGTTAGAGGATAGACCCTGTTTGGAGTCAATGAAAGACAATCTGTACATATGAGTCCTTGTTGGGAGACTTTGAATCCGAAGACTTTGAATTGTAAGGAGATTCCAACCCTGTTAGAAGTTGTGCCAACCCTGATAGGAGTTGAAAGGAAGACCACTAAACCCACTGTCCAAATAACTTATGTACTATTCCTTCCAAATAATTAAAACAACTCTCAATAATGGGTTGGGGGGGTGAATCAATTACGTAATTAAAACAACTCTCAATATCTTTATTAGTTCTGACACATGTAAACAGTAGATGCAACAACCATAAAAAGATAACTATGCACAATAACACCAAACATGTTAACTAGGGAAACCCTTGATCAAAGGGAAAACCTCGGTGGAGACACAGAAATGATGTACTAATATAAAAGTTCCTTGTTAGAGGATAGACCCTATTAGGAGTTAATGAAATACAATCAATACATATGAGTCCTTGTTAGGAGACCTTGAATCCTTGTAAGAAGATTCCAACCCTGTTAGGAGTTGAAAGGAAGACCACTGAACCCACTGTCCAAATAGCTTATGTACTATTCCTTCCAAATAATATAGTGTGAAACAACGGTTGTCCAATGAGTAACTTGTGTTACCAAATACAGTTCCTTGTAAACTCACCGTGCCTTAACCGTGCCAAACTCTACTTAGATCTTCACAAATTCGCATATCAAGCTCGCACAATAGATATATTACAAAGATATGACCACATGTCCACACCTTACATCCAAGGAAAACATCTTTCCTTTATACCAAGTCCTAAAACAAGTTATTGAGTTGGCCTTGAGGCTTTTCCAATTTACAATAATAATATAGAGCCATCTTAAGATATTACAATACGCATTACATTACAATTGTACACTTTATACAAAATTACACACAAACTGTCAGCTCACAGTCTTCATAACTTTTCACTCGATGATCTTTAGATTATGCCCTCTGAACCAAGGAATCTCTAACATGTCTTCAATCTCTGTCTTAGTCCGCTCAAGCCAATTCCATCTCTGTGAGAAGATAGAATAAAAACAACAGTACTGCTTTCTAGAAATGCTGTCTGAAAGCTGCCTTCACTAAAATCTTAATAACTCTGTCCAATCTTTATATTTCCATACATACTTTAGAACATAACCTTATGTACGCATAATCTGAACTTCAATCCTCAAACTGCGCCAAACTCTTCTACCTCTGTAACTCTACCAATCTTCACAGAATAATCAGTATGTTGACATCACTGACAAACACTGTCACGAATGCAACACATAAGCTCTGAATCATGTCTATAACGATGCTAATACACTCCCCCATAGGAATATCATCAACATTCATGCCAACAATTGTGTCTGTCTGTCTCTCTATCACAAACACACATTTATATAGATAAATAGGAATGATGATTTATCTCAGATTCTGAAGTGATATTCTATATATAGATGCATGTATAATTTTATGTATACATACATACATACATACATACAAAGATGTAACTAAATATAATACATATATACATCTATTGATCTATATACTACATGTATTGATCTATATAATGCATCTATCTATTATTCTATCTATCTATAGTACATTTATGATATTTTATGATTCATATGCTTACATGTATCTATATGTGAGAGCGAAAATAGCTCGTAAACTAGGAATGCACTAAACTACTATTCCATTCAACAACACTACCCGAACAAACATCTAGATTAGACAATGAAAAGAGAGCAAATCTCACAAAAGGCCAAAGGGTATGCAAACCTCTTAAGCCAATGAAGAACTCCCTTGTTGAGTGGATTTGTCCAATGAGATGGATGTGTGCTCAAAATGTTTCTGCTCAAGCTTCAATGGTGAGTAAGGACTTTGACATTGTAAGGATGCTTTTCTATTACTTTGGATTCAAAATGGTATCATGACATTGCTCTAGATGGTGGATGATTTGTAAAAGGAAGAGGCTTCAAAATATAGGCTTGAGGGGATGGGAATGAATTGTCAAGATTGGAAGTGTAAGAAGAGCTAGGATGCATTTTGAGGGGAGCACATGGATTATGCTTTCATAAGCTTTTGTGACAAGTGTCACAAAGAGAGAGGTTGAGAGGACATAAGGGGTTGGGAAGATATGTTATAGAGGCACATATTGTCTCAAGTCCCAAAGGCGAGGCCTTGAGGATTGTGATCATTTTGGGAAGTGGGAATGGGGGACAAATGCGTAGGAGGATGTAAGGGATGTGTAAGAGCATTTAAGGTTGACTTAAATGCATATGGTTGAAGATTTGAGAGGATGTGATGGGAGATTGACTTAGGCTTGGTTTAGGATATCTTAATCCTTGCATTGGAGTTGTGCAAATGTTTAGGATGGTATTAGGCTTGGGTTAGTGGGCAAGTGGGAGGATTAGGAAAAAGGCATGTGGGAGGAGAGAGAATGAGTGGAGGGTTAATTAGTTAATCAAGGGTAATTAACTAATTAAATGAGTTTAGTATGTGTGAATGGGTTGGGTTGAGTTGTGTTAGAACCATGGGTTGTATGGTATAGGGGTTGGTTCGAGGATTGTTAAAGTTAGGAGCCATGTGCTCAAATTGGATTAAATAGGATTATTCAATTCAAAAATAGAGGAGCGGCTTAAATGAATTAATTAAATCAAGTAGAGGTATTTGTTTCAACTAATAGAAGAAGGGGGATTATTAAATTACCAATGTTGCATATTTAATCAATTGGACTATAATTAATTAATTAGGGGATTGACCTAGTTTAATTAAATAATAATGTTTAGTTAAAATGCCTAAGAGAGGTAAATTTGATTTTTGAAATCATTAATCGGATTTAGGTCTCTACACTATCTATATATGATACCACTTAAGAAAATTATCTGTCAAGATATCCTTCAAACAATTAGTCCTAATCACTGAGTTGCTCACCCATAAGATTAATCACCTAGTTGTTGAAATGCTATGTCATGAAGTAGAAGATGCAATCACCACCTTGTATATATTCAAATATTTTAAAGGGTTATCTAGCAACCCACACAATCCCAATCATCATTCATTTGTAAACCAAAACAGTTTTTTGGCTTTAGTTATTTCTACCTATAACTTTGGTCCAGCTATAGAATTACAAGTTACAAACTTACAACTGGTGCATCAATTAAATTACCTTGTTTTAATGCATGATTGCATTTGATCAATGTACTAATAGATTCAAGTTCATGCAACTTATCCTTTAATGCTGATCGTGGCCTTTTTTGGGCATTTTGACGTTTTTTTGCATATCTTCTGCAAACGGCAGTGTCTATGGTGTTTTAAACCCTCTGTCTTTGATTTTTGTCCAACAGTTTTGTTCCCATCATTTTTTACAGTCAAATCTGCCATTTTTTTGGTTTTTATAATAACCGCTAAGGTTTCTTTTGAAGCTCTTTTTTTTCGTGCCATTAGTAATTCTTTATTGTAGATTCTTGGTGGGTTTTTGTAGATCTCCACTGGGTCATTCTCTCTTTTTTCTGGGTGCATTGTTTTCCATGCTATGTTCAAAAATTTCTTTGCAAGTATATTTTTCTAAAATCCATCTAGGGTTTCCATATATTTTTCCTTTGGGTGGCTTTTCTCCTGCAACTCGTGTGTCATCTACCTTTACCTTGCCAGTGCGACCAACTTACTCTGAAAAACGGTTGGCTTTTTGGCATTTTTAGGCCTGCATTTGACATTTTTTGTGAGCTTGTTTTTGTGCAAAATCGTGGCCTTTTTTGGGCATTTCGACCCTACTTTTTTTGCACATCTTCTGCAAATGACAGTGTCTAGGGTGTTTTGGGCATTTTGATCTTAAGGATTGTCCATATTCCTCAAATTTGGATCAAATGCTTGGCTACTTGATATCTTCCTCCTTGCGTCTTATCTTTACAGCTATGTTAACGGTTCATCAGAAAATTTAAAAAGCTAATAAGTTAAAAAGGAGTATGGCTCAATAGAAGTGTAGCAACGTGGTTATATATCTCAGTATGGAGTTACAAGGAATTTCCTAACCTGCTAAAAGGTTTTTTAGGGAATTTTTCTAGTTGCCCATTTTGGGATTTTGAAGGCATCCTGTGTTAAGCGGATAGGCAAGGGCCCTTTTTTCCCTGAGCTTGATAATGAGGGCAAAACACAAAACTTAAAACTTATGAATTTTGAACAATGTGTAGAGTATGAAGTGAGAAAAGTCCTCTTTTGTACAAAAGGGGGAATATAGATGCCCAGAAACTGTGGCGACTTAGCTGTGACCTAAACAAATGACCTTAATGGTGGTGGTCAATGTGTCTCTTTGGTGCGATTTCTAGTAGAACTGTAGAACAATAATATAACAGGAAATCATCAAAATGCTGAACAAAATCTCAGGTAAACATTCATGAAAATGAAGAAATTAAAATATCGGTTTCAATAATACATTTTGGCATGACCATACTGGGTTTTTCCTTGCTTTGTATGTATTACTAATGGTGGGCTAGACCACTTAAACAATAGAAAATACGCACACACCCCATTAATATGCTTCTGTAGAAGATTCTAAATATTGAAGACATTACCCTTTTGCTTGGGGTTTGGCTAATATTTATATAAGTTGAAATGTACTGACATGGATTATTCTTATGGCATAAAATATACCATTTAGACGAAATACTCTTAAATTTTGTAACAGAGTTATGACTATTCAAACATTATTTGTTTGTTAAATCAATAGAATAGTCAATAAAGCATTACAGTCTTAAGCGTGAGCAATGCCTTTAAGAAATAATTATAGATAGGGAATAGTTGCATAACATATGTCTAGACAATGGGGGAGGCAGCGCCAAAAGAAATGAGCACCAGTGCACAAAATAACAGCCGAAGACATTCTTGCATATCATATTATGGTTTATTGAGGCATCCAAGATTTGCTTGTTTTGAGTTTTTGTTCCATGCATTATTTTTTTCTTGTTCTGATCTAAATCCATTAAAAGGAAAAAACTATTCACATTTTGATGCACATCTCCTGATCTCTGACTATCTAGGCCATCCTTGTATCTTTCTTTAATGAACAAATTCTGCGAGATTGCAACATTTTAAGGTTTCAGAGAGGCAAACTAACAGTTGATTTATGTTTAGATGGATAATACAGGTCTTTCTGTCTTCTGAAGGCAACTGTAGGTGGTGGAGGCCGTGGAATGCGCTTGGCAAATGAACCAGGAGAATTTGTAAAACTGTTGCAGGTACCAACTGCTATTCTTGTTTCTAGTATGACCTTTTATATTTTAAATAATTAAAGAAAAACTATTCTTGATCATATGCTGTTAATTGCTGGAAGTGTCTACACCGTTCCTGCGAATTTCTGAAATACCTAATGGTTGCATTCCTTCTAATGAAATGTTAGATAATCAGAAGTGTATTGAACAACATGAATAAACCAATGCAACTTTGGTTTGTTGTCGAGTAGTCAATTGTGATTAAATACAATGCACATACAGTTAAATATACAGAAAGCATATCTTGGGAAAATATATGCCACCTTAAGACAATATTTTAGCAATAAGAGACGGCATATAGCAATCACTATGGAATTCACTAAAATGATTAATGCTATTATGAAGAAAAATCTTCCTCTGAGTGTATTGATCTACAACATACTAAGTTCATAGTGCATTCATACAGTTAAATAAGAAGTAACAGGAATACCTGCAATTGGTGAATATGCATTGCACAGAGATTTAGTCCCTAAATATTATTTTTCTGCTATAGTTAATCTTATTGCCCATGCTCAGAGTGGGTTGATTCTTACCATCTTGCCAATGGATACTGATCCTTTGCTTGATTAACTATTGATGGACTGTGAACAACCTCTGTCCCAGAAGAAGGACCAAGTTTGATATCTTTGTGAATCCATTTTATTTAGTTAATTTTACACTATTTCACATTTGGCAGTGAAACCTGTCCATGGCATAAGTAGGGTCTGGCGCATTATTTTCTTTTTAGTAAATGACGGATGTGGCCAAAAATTCAAGAATCATTGCATTGGGGATTGCTGTTCTTTAAACAAGATTACACTCACTGATTTTCTTTCCAAATAACATATGGTTAGATATGCCAAAAATGAGAACCTATCTATTTTTTATCAGTTAAAAAGTTTTGTAATGTAATTTTTGTATAAGCCATTTCTTCTATGAACGAGAGCTATTTCAACTGGATAACTGAAGTTTATACACTACCTTTTTAATATTTTCAGCAAGCAAGAAGTGAGGCAGGTGCAGCCTTTGGAAATGATGGTGTCTATTTAGAGAGATACATAAAAAATCCTAGACATATTGAATTCCAGGTAAATATCCTTTCTTAATACTTGCAGTTTTTTGTAAAGAATTCTCATTTGACTAGTATATCGTTTTGCAACATTCTGTTTTTGTTGGGGTGGTTAAATGTCCATCCAATCTGATTCAAACGGAAATTGTAAGACTTCAATTTTAAATATCCAAAAATTAACAAGGGACACTTAATTTACATCACTTTGTTCAAGTAGATAATTCTAGTGTTAATTGATTTGTTTGGCAATGATCGATTTACAAGTCAAAACGTCTACTGAGCTTACTTAAATGTTTTAATTGCAGATTCTTGCAGATAAATATGGTAATTGCGTTCATTTTGGTGAGCGTGACTGTAGTATCCAGGTATTAATTTCTTAAGTTCAGTTAATGATAACTGAATAAACAATCAGCTAGAATTAGAATTGTCTCATATAATTTGAGCTTAGTTTCAAAATGTAGCATTTTCTTCTTTATTGTTGGGCACACTTTGATCCATAAAGTAAGATGGATGGTCCATTGCTTAGCTCGCAACAAATGGATAATCACTGCAAAAGAGTTTCTGCAATTTCATGGACAATCAAACAACACAAATGCTTGAATTTTAGATGCTTCTACAATCTCTCCAAAGGCTATCATCTACTCCATTCATACAGAATTCCTTTTCATCACATACAACAGTACAAGACATGCTGCATACATTGCATACTGCTGTAAATCGCAAGCCATGCTACTGATTTCCTGTACTTTGCTTGTTAGGAATCAATTGGATGTTTCTTCTTTCATAATGGAATGGAGGAACCTTGCCTACTTAACCTTTCATTTGTTACCTTTTCCTCTGTATGAATTGGCTTATGAGCTTGTAAGAGTTGAACATATAATGGAAAATTCAAACACAGAAGTTATAGAGGGAACCAGTTTCTGGGATGGGTGGCAAGGTTTCAGGGGTGGCAAAATTCTTTTGTTGATTTGGGGATGGCTATACACATATAAAGTGTTCAAAATTAAATAACAAATATAGAATTGACAACACACTACACAGCGGATGATTGGTAAGCTATAACAATTAAACAGTGTTAAGTGTCAGATTACAGATGTTATCATATGAATATTGCAGTAGCTGAAAACAAAAATCTGTTACAAAAGAGCAGAAATTATCAACTACAGTTTAAATTGACAAACATCAAAAGGTGAAAATGGTACTTTCCAAAAGCGATATTCATAGCCAGTTTTTGTTTGAGCAACAAGCCCAAAATTTGAACCATCATCATTGACTAGCTGTCTTAGAAACTCGTTACTGGAACTGCTAGAAGGAACTGCCCATCTAATATCTTTTGAACCTCATGCTACTTATCAAAATTTTGCTGCTAATCTCTACATTCAACCTTGTCATTGTGCTTTGCCTATACTTAGGGGTCTCACAATTAATGAGACATAAGGTACAATGCACAACAAGATTTTCTGTTCTTTTAGAGGTATTTGTTTTTTTATTGCATGGATAAAGCTATATGTGGACCAGTTCCTCTAAGCAATAGAGTAATTAGGTACTTGTGAGAGAATAGTGGCAAGCGTGTGTAGCGATCTTGGACGTTCATAGATTTGCCACCAACTAACTAGCATGGCTTGTGTCATATCCTTCGTAAGGCCATCACTGCAACAGTGGCTTCTTGAACATCAAGAGGTTTAAGCAGACCACCTGCATATCCAGCATTTAACGTGAA
The DNA here is from genome assembly GCA_028749045.1 of Cupressus sempervirens. Classification (NCBI taxonomy): domain Eukaryota; kingdom Viridiplantae; phylum Streptophyta; class Pinopsida; order Cupressales; family Cupressaceae; genus Cupressus; species Cupressus sempervirens. Next base: position 311,950,424 of record CM053785.1, read on the forward strand.
TGCAATGGAATCAAGGGAAATGGAATGACACACTTTTGTCAACACAAAACCCAATTACAGAATTTTCAATGTGTTGGCTAAGGTGATGCAAATGAGGTCATTGCCAAATTATTTTTGGTAAGAATATTCCTTCAAAAGTTGACTAATCTACTTATGAAAAGGAGCTTATTGTAAGGTAGGCAAAGCTAGTGGTGGTTATGGGGGCCCTAACAAGACTAAATTGAGAGCCACTCGCTTGGAGAAATGTTATTTCAAGAGTAGCCTATTAGTGAAGGAGAAGACTAAATGGATAACATATGGTTGTATCATTATCATGGATGTATGGGCAGATAAGAAATCACCCATTCATCAACATTATAATTTCATGTATTGATGGACCACACTTTTTGAGGGCAATTGAATACTCAAGAAATAGAAAGGATGTTGAGCTCTAGTTTCAGTTTCAGATCCAAGAGAAGGCATTGAGGAATTTGGCCATCAAATTGTAGTGTGTGTTTTTACAGATACAACATATTTTTGCAAGCCAGCATGCAAATTGATTCAATCCACATGTAGCCACTTCTATTGGATCCCTCATTGAGTGCATGCCATGAGGAATTCTCTCAAAAAAATGGAAATATAGGATAAACCAAATAACTGGTATTGGATGCAGCGGAAGTAAAAACGTTCATTTGCAACTGACATATTTCACCGCCATTGTTTTGGACCTTTGTGAGTAAGGAATTCCTCAGAGTAATTGAGACCCAATCTGCTTCCTACTTAATTCAATTAATAGAGAAATTGAGTTATCAGAGCCTTGCAACTTATGATTATGGTACATAAATGGAAAAGATAAAGTCAGTGACAAAGCAAGGAAAGGGGGAAGAAGATTATTGTCAGTGATACTTTTTGTTTGAATGTGGGATACATCACATCTTCTATACAAACTTGATTTCACAGTCATCAAATTTGGGTATTCACATAGTATTGTTCTTAGAGAGATCTACCAGAAAATCGACAGCATTCGTGGCTAGATGAAGGCGAGCATTCATGACAGATCTAACACAAAGTTATATACACTAAGCATGTTCATCCCAAGAGCCAGAAAAGGTGGAAAAAACTATATAATTTGAATTCAAAGTTGTATGTGGAAACCTAGCAAGTCTTCCTCTTGATGACCACAAGTGACGAATAGCATCATGAATGCCTTCAAGGAAATATACAGACTATAGGAAACTGCTTTAATTAGAGCAGAGTGGATTAAGTTTACGCAATTATATGGCATCGAGTATCAAGCAATGTCGCAAATCAGGGCAAAGGAGCTTTTTTGGATAAATGGGCCTTTGGCATTTGGTGACAACAACTTGGAAGACAATTTGTTTGCAATGCACCTCCAGCTGAACTGCCATTGCTGTTGGTTAGACTTCTGCTGACCTTAACTCTTTCAAATTTATTACTGAACGATCTCATCTTGATTCTGGAAAGATACATAAAAAAATACGAATATAAAAAGTAATCAACTTTTTTTCACATCTAAGCTCAAGCAAAAAGGAAAAGAAGATATTGCATGCCAGAAACAATAATAAAACAAGAGCTTTGCAATTTTGAACAAGTTAACAAAAAGCTGAGGTTTGAAGGTTTGACCAAGTTAAAAATTAAATAAGTTTGTAAGAATACACGGAAGCATTTGCAGATATACAAGTTTTTAAAAGTTGTAACAACTGAAAAATGAGGCATTTAAGTCTGTAACAGTAGCTGTGAAGGTTTGGAAATAAAACAAGAACATACTTGGAACTATGGGCTAGTATTTGACATATCAAAACTTAAAGAAGTAAGGACATGCTAGTATAGCTTGCCTTTTTCCTTTTCCTTTCTCTCATGTTTCTTCATACTTTGGTCTTTCTCGTTTCCTTCACCTCTTTAGTTTTCAGTTTCCGAGCTTTCTTGAATCTGCCTACTTGCAAAACCAAAATTGTGAAAATGCAAATGAAAACAAGAAAATGACAGGCTAGGAAAAATATGAATAAAACTTTCAGGTTTGATGGCCTAGGCAGTCCCTTTCAATCCTTCAGCATTTTTGACATTTCAAAAACAGTTGAACATCAATTCTTTTTTTGGCATGGTTCAAGTGGGACCTCATGCAGAACCTCAGGGATGCCATGATGTCTCCTGGGTCCTCTCTATGCGGAACACCTTGGGAGACATCCTTCATATTGAGGGCAGATATGGTGTTTCCATTCCTTCTGTACTTGAAACTGCCTGAAACCTTGGGGATGCATCTCCAAGGGACATGAGAGAACTTAAGATTTACCTTTGCATATGATGTTTGCAGTTTAGTGGAGATGTCATACTTACCAATTAGCATCGCATGCATTCAACTAGTTTGTCCAAAATCAAAGATTGTTCATCTTTAGCTTTAATGGCTAAAGACATCTCCTATCCAATTTTTGGAAACAACACACCCCTTTAGACTGTTTTGGGCTTGGCTTGGAAACCTGATAACCAAAATATGAAGGCTAAATGTTTTCTTGTTGCTTCCTCTACTTTCAAACTAGACAAAATTGCTGGTTCACGCAGATTGACAGTTACTGAACTGCCTCATGACAGAAAGAAAAGGTGCTCATTCTCTTCACCTTCCAAAAGCCATAATTTTTGCATATTGACTTGAAAGGAGGTGCCTTTTTCCTTTCTAAAAGTGCATACCATTTCTAGAGGAATATGAATATGTGAAGATATTCAATATCCTTTTTTTTGTAGCTTTCTGACCTTTATTTGTATCTTGGGAGTTTTTAGTCTGGCTTCAGCTACTGAGGCCACAAATGGAGGGTCTTATCCCAACACTTGATCCCTTTGTATTCAGGACCAAGTCAACCAACACCTCCAGTTAATCAACAAATTCAACTTTATTCAACTGAGAAGGCATATAAGTCCACAATGGAAATCCAATTTGAGTTTCACTCAGATGTCACAATGGGGATTTGGACTGGAGTCTGCAAAATGAGAATTCAATGCTTTTAGCAATTGATCTTAGTCCCTTTGATGGTAAATGTATTTAACTTTGGATTCCACCAAAGTATTGTTGTTAAATCTCCTATCCAATTTTTGGAAACAACACACCCCTTTAGACATGTTTTGGGCTTGGCTTGGAAACCTGACAACCAAAATATGAAGGCTAAATGTTTTCTTGTTGCTTCCTCTACTTTCAAACTAGACGAAATTGCTGGTTCACGCAGATTGACAGTTACCGAACTGCCTCATGACAGAAAGAAAACACTCGGTGCTCATTCTCTTCACCTTCCAAAAGCCATAATTTTTGCATATTGACTTGAAAGGAGGGGCCTTTTTCCTTTCTAAAAGTGCATACCATTTCTCGAGGAATATGAATATGTGAAGATATTCAATATCCGTTTTTTTGTAGCTTTCTGACCTTTATTTGCATCTTGGGAGTTTTTAGTCCAGCTTCAGCTACTGAGGCCGCAAATGGAGGGTCTTATCCCAACACTTGATCCCTTTGTATTCAGGACCAAGTCAACCCACACCTCCAGTTAATCAACAAATTCAACTTTATTCAACTGAGAAGGGATATAAGTCCACAATGGAAATCCAATTTGAGTTTCACTCAGATGTCACAATGGGGATTTGGACTGGAGTCTGCACAATGAGAATTCAATGCTTTTAGCAATTGATCTTAGCCCCTTTGATAGTAAGTGTATTTAACTTTGGATGCCACCAAAGTATTGTTGTTACATCTCCTATCCAATTTTTGGAAACAACACATCCCTTTAGACATGTTTTGGGCTTGGCTTGGAAACCTGACAACCAAAATATGAAGGCTAAATGTTTTCTTGTTGCTTCCTCTACTTTCAAACTAGACGAAATTGCTGGTTCACGCAGATTGACAGTTACCGAACTGCCTCATGACAGAAAGAAAACACTCGGTGCTCATTCTCTTCACCTTCCAAAAGCCATAATTTTTGCATATTGACTTGAAAGGAGGTGCCTTTTTCCTTTCTAAAAGTGCATACTGTTTCTAGAGGAATATGAATATGTGAAGATATTCAATATCCTTTTTTTTGTAGCTTTCTGACCTTTATTTGTATCTTGGGAGTTTTTAGTCCGGCTTCAGCTACTGAGGCCACAAATGGAGGGTCTTATCCCAACACTTGATCCCTTTGTATTCAGGGCCAAGTCAACCAACACCTCCAGTTAATCAACAAATTCAACTTTATTCAACTGAGAAGGCATATAAGTTCACAATGGAAATCCAATTTGAGTTTCACTCAGATGTCACAATGGGGATTTGGACTGGAGTCTGCACAATGAGAATTCAATGCTTTTAATAATTGATCTTAGTCCCTTTGATAGTAAATGTATTTAACTTTGGATGCCACCAAAGTATTGTTGTTACCTCTGCAAGTTAACTGCATTTATGAGGCCAAAACTGTGTCTAGCCACTCACAAATTTGTAGTGGATTCAAGCATCTAATCTTGTTGATGACCCAGATCCAGTTTTGGATCACGTTTCTAGTACTTTAAATACTGAATGAGCACCAATATAGTATGGGTGATTCATAAAGCTTTATTTTGTATGGTTTGTTCTTGTTGGAATGAAACAAGGAGAACCTAGTGTCTTAGGTTTACTATTTGCTTTTTGTTTAAGAACCTTGATGTGGTCAAGTGCTTCAGCATATTGTACTTAAACTTCTTGCTTTTCTCATCCTCAATATTTATGATTGTCATGAAGTTTGGTTTTGTCTATCTAATTTCAAAAGTTCTCACGACATTTAGTTCTCTCAAATGCCTCTTCTCTAGTGTAGGTTGAAGTTGCAGTAAGTTGTGGAACTAAAAGAAGTATTTTTATGACTGTTCTAACTCAAATGCATTTTCTCTAGTGTATTTTGCAGTTGCACTAAGTTGTGGTACTACAAGAAGTATTTTTGATGACTGTTCTAACATGTATATTCATATCAAAATGTCTATGAGATACTGAAATGTTAAGATTTCAACATCTTTAATTTCTTTTGATATTAATAGTGGTTTTATGTGCTATCTTCTTAATATAGAGGAGGAATCAAAAGCTTTTAGAGGAAGCACCATCACCTGCTTTGAATCCTGACCTGAGAAAGGCAATGGGCGATGCTGCTATTGCAGCTGCTACATCTATAGGGTATAGTGGGGTTGGCACTATTGAATTTCTTCTTGATGAAAGTGGTTCCTTCTACTTCATGGAGATGAACACTAGGATTCAGGTAAGACTGCACTGATCCCATTCCTTGACCCTTTCTTGTGAGACAAATTGCACACATCAATCAAATTTGAATGACAAAGGGCTGAGTTGTTTCTAAATGTAGGTGGAGCATCCAATCACTGAAATGATTTCCTCGACAGATTTGATTGAGGAACAAATTCGTGTTGCCATGGGAGAGAAGCTTCGGATGACACAGGTGGCGTTTATGGAGACAATAAATAGAGTTGATTTTGTTGGATTGTGTATGCTCCTCTTTATACTGGGTGTTAGGACAATCAACTTTTTGAATAATGTTTTAATCACATACAGGAGAATATAGTCCTATGAGGACACTCCATTGAATGCCGTATTAATGCAGAGGATGCTTTTAAAGGACTTCGCCCAGGACCAGGTTGATTCTTAAAATCTTTGTCTAAAGCTTTAGATCTGAATCCAAATGTTAAACATGGAACTTTTCTTCTGTCTAATTGCACTGGATGCCTAAATGCACAACAAATCAGTGGCAGTTGAGTGTGAAGGTTAATACTGGATATTAGTAACATTGTCTAATTGCACTGGATACCTAAATGCACAACAAATCAGTGGCAGTTGAGTGTGAAGCTTAATACTGGATATTAGTAACATTTTTGCCCTAAAGCTTGTAAAACTAGTAGACTGATGCTGTGTAATGTTCTCAATCTCAAGTTATTGCTCTTGATAGATCAAATCAAATGGGCTGTGTTTACCGTGCTACAGATTTCTAGCCATACAAAATGTCAGATATCCAGAAAATTGTTTTTTAATATTGGCCTCAGATGAAGACTTCTTATCCCTTTCTAGCTAGCTAAAAGCAACTGTTAATAAACTATTCTACTTGTCCGTGTGATAACCACTAATACTAGATAGTAATCATGGGAAGCTGAGAACACCACAGTGTTGGTGTTTTTAGCCACTGAATCTGCTTCCCATTTCCCACAATTGAAGGATGGCACTGAAACTTGACTTGTGGAGAAAAGGATGTTTGGGATTTGGAGGTCACAGTCCCGAGTCCTAACAATTAAGCATTGAGAAAAATCGTATTTGATTTGTGATTGGAAATTGCCTGATTGAGAATGATCAGGAAGACCATGGTATTGCAAAAACTGTGCAACCTCTATTAAATTAGACTGTTTATCTCAAGCTTACTATCCTATGTTTACTTATGTAATTTGGGAACAAGGGTCCCAGGGTCATTATATGAGTAATTTATATTTGCCCCTTTTAACTTTTTCTAATGCGTTACCTTCTTTCATGACAGGATTCTGTCCAATTTTTATGTTTTTCGAACATCCATAGATATGCTTCAATTTTTGTTTTTTTTCATGACAATTCAAGACTGTGTGATAGCTAATAGTTAATAACTAATAAGAGAATTCATTGGACCCTGCAAATATTAAATTTTAATTCATTATGTGCCCTCATGTACAGGCCGGATAACAAGTTATTTGCCAGCAGGAGGTCCATTTGTACGCATGGACAGTCATATTTATTCTGATTACGTGGTTCCCCCAAGCTATGACTCTCTATTAGGAAAGGTGGTTATCTGAGAAGTTTCATTATGCTCCAAATCATTGTTTTCACAATGTTCACTTAGTAATGTTCTTTTCATGCTTTGACATTAACAGAAAATTTCTCAATTTCATTGTCTGTAATTTTGTGATATTACAAAATTACGAAACTACACAGTGCAATTCAGAAACTTGCTGTTAAGTGTTAGTATGGACTGTGGAAACTTCACGCATTTAACTTTTTTAACTTGTTGATTTATTCATCTTATTTACGATAATTGACATGTTAAAAGTTCCTTTTCAGATTAAGCAACCATATAATTCCATGCCAATTTCTATTTAGATCTCATATAAGACAGTTTAAGTTATAATATTTATATCAGGTGTTACAAAGTTGTCTAATGAGCTGGATATTAATTCTTTGAAGTTTTATTTTTCTTTAGCTTATTGTCTGGGCACCTACAAGAGAGAGGGCAATTGCGCGCATGCAAAGAGCCCTTGATGACGCTGTTATAACTGGTAGGCTTCAAAATTTATCTATGGTGGTTTTTTATTAGAAAGCTAAGATATTTTGTTCATTCTTGTAAGCTTTTGTTCACTTGTGTAGTTGATTGGAAGGATTTGTTCTTCAGCGTTGCTATATACTTGGTATCATTGAATATGTGCTTTTAGGTACAATTGTAGATATAACTTTCCATGGAGATCAAATGAAATTATGAAAGAGCCAAATTAATTATGTAGTAATTTGTTTTCTTAATTTTATCCCAATGTTTGCTTTTTAGTAAAATAGGTCCAATTCACAATATTAAACGAAGTCAGTGGTTCCAGTTTGGCTTGGTTCCAGGTTCCAGGTTCAGGTTTGTGTTCGGTCATTTTTTTTTGAGTCTGGTTCGTCCATATATATAGCCTAAAATAAAATAAAATATTAGATTTATATACATATTTTTAATATTTATACTTCTAATACTTAATAATATTTCTTAATATTAAAATGTCAATAATTTATAACGTTAGAAGATACTAATAAATTGCTAATTTAAGGATGCAAAACTTTTTGAATAGACACTGGGAATCAATACAGAAAATTTAGGGCAAAGGTGATTCTTAGAAGACAAAGTGGATGCACATTGCAAACCAAAGATTCCCTGACAAGTTCCCACGCTCAGTAAAACATTAAAAAAAAGATCCATTGCACTCTGAAAAAATGTTTCAAAATCTGTTTCAGGTTTGTCTGAGCTCATTCCAGACGAACCCGCAGTGATTTTCCTGTGCCCTGGACGAACTGCAAATGAATCAAGCTTGAATTCAAACCCGGTTCAAATTGAACTGGGACCTGGGGGTCACAGGGAAGGACTCGGTGATGTAAACACAATATCTCAAACTTGTCAAGTTTGTTGCAAGAATGTATCGAGGAATGGATTTAGATGGATTCTTCTTGTACATGGGTACTTCAATTCTTAAAAGCTATTTAGTATTAAATTAGAGCAGTACAGGCATATCCATTGTTGGAATTGACAACTGTTAGGATCTAAACAAACACCCCTAGCCTCTTAGTGACCTCTCCAATATTAAATAGATGACATTGATTTATATTGCTGGCCATTTTCTTGCTAGTGATACATCTCAAAGTAGCATACAGTTGTTGAACAAATCTAGCAGCTGCTACATAAGGTCTTTTTAATTTTACTTGATGTAAAATGCATAATTGCATTTGATTTTATTAATTTTTTCTTCTCAATACTATCCATGTTCATTCCTACATCCTGAAAATCTTCAACTACTAATTCATAATAAAGTAGTGCTACTTAATTTACGTATAATATAGAAATAGAACCCAGGCTGCTTTGGCACCTCAGAGCCTCTACCATAGGCGTGTATATATACTTCTAATGTTCTTTTACTTAGCATCCTTACGTATCTGAATGCATCTTTGATTGCATGATTCCTTGCTGCATTAGCCATTCTGATGAACTGAGTGGCAGATCTTCTACTCATTAACCAGTGACTGAAAATTTCCATCTCTATGTTCTCTGAGTGCTGCTTATACTTGTGGTGCATGACCATTTTATCCTTAAGTTCTTGTATGCATCTTGCAGACCAGAAGACAAAGGTACATTTTATTAAATAACAAGTTGCTTCCTTTTGTAACTGATGGAGAGTATTTCTCACCATTGGTTGAACGAAGATTCAAATTTCAAACATGTAATGCCATTGTAATATGGCATAACTGTAAACGATATGCTTCCCTAGAATAAATTAAAGAAGAGGAAGTAATATATTTGAAGCAACAGATGAGAGAAATCAGAAATATGCAATGTTTCTTTCAATTGTTAGACAATCTATTTGGATGTTGAGTTGCGTTCTGAGGCAGCTCCAAACTCCAAGAAGCCACAAGGAAGATCCTAACATATGTCCAAATCCATGCAATGAGGCCAATTTACCTTGTTGCATTTCTTTACTGCATATGCACCATGAGGCAAAACACACTTTACTGATGTGGTCAATCCTTAATTTGAATACTTGGCACTTGTTCACTTTGATTATAAATCAAAATTAGTAAAGCTATGTAGTAAGAACCTTTCTTCAAATTTGAATGTGTATGAGAGAGGTTTTTGACCAGTGTTCCAGGGAACTTTGGGATAAGGAGACAGGTTTTGGGGATGTGGGACTGTTGATGCGAGTTTTGTGTCACTACATAACATATTAGTAATTGGATGCTTGATACAGAATATCAAATACACAATTCCTCTCTTGAAAAGTTATCTCTCATGGGACATGAGTATAACTCCAATGTTCCTTACACCGTTGGATACTCGCTCAGTTTTATCAATGTGATTTGCTGGTAATCACGTAGGCGGCCTTACGTTTTCTTGTTTGAGAAAAATTTGGATCTTGGTGAGAAAATGGAGATGATGGTTCGGTGTGAATGCTAGATGATGTTGATGGCACGATGATGGCAATGTAGGGTGAATGGCGATGGAAGGTGAGAATGCCGATGTTTTGGTTTTCTTCTCTAACTAACCTCTTCTAAGCATGAAATTTGGCTACTCAACTACTCCTACTCCTAAGAATGGAAGGTTAGCAGATGGACGGGGATCGAATCTAATGAAGGCTAACCAGCGGCCCTACCTCCATAGATGCAACGCTTCAAAGGTAAGTAAACTAGATCACCACACAAAGCCTCCCAACCAGCCGCTAGGATGCTAGTGGCCTAGTGTTGACCCCTATCAAACATCTACCAAAGCTACCATGCAACTATCCATTTTATTTTACTCTTACTCTAACAACTTGAAATGAAATTGCTTCAACTTGAAAAGAAAATTTAACTATGTGGAAGTAGAAAACATGCAATAACACCCAATGTTCTTAGTCAACATGCAATGAAAAAGAGAGCACTTTGGTATTATTTTCGCAACAATTTCTCCAACCCCTCTCCTTTACAAATGAGAGCCAATGGCCTTATATAGAGGTCCAAAATACAATGGACGGTAGAGATCAAAACAAGATCGACGATCCAGATTGGATCCAAAACCCTAATTAGGGTTGCCACCCCATCGGCCAATGAGAAGATGCCACCTCATCAATGGACCAATGAAAAAAGTGCAAAAGTGGCAACCAATGAGAAGGCACCGAAATGGTGGCCAATCAGAAACAAACACTTGTCCTATCCTAGAAGAAAGAGAAAGTTGCCACTTGGGCTTACATAAGATGATCTTCTAATATAATTCTTCCTTTTTCTTTTGTTCTTTTAGCTAAGGCAATGAACTTAGCTAGCCTTTCGTTAACTTCTTCCATAGGAGGACAAGGTGTGTGCTTCGCTCGGAGTTCTGCTGACTTTGCCACGCTGTTTGCTGCTTGTAGTATCCTTTCGTGATCCTTCTCATATTCCTTTGCAAACCCAATAAAAGCATTGAGTGAGGAAAGGGTGTTCAGATGTTTCCTTTTGACGGCAGCCTTTCCTAACTCATCCAATCTCGATCCAAATCCTGTCTCACTGACATCCTCCTCTCTAATACCCTCAAAATCAAGCGCCACCCCAACGTCGCTCATCATGGTCGAAATGGAAGTGTCGACGCTTGGGCCGTGTTGTGCAATCTCATCATGAATTTCTTCAAGTGTTCTGAATCTGGTAGTCAATGCGACATACCAAGATTCAACTATGCTCAATCCTCTCTCATCAACCAACCGGGCTCTTTCCAAATATGCCTCCGGTAGCCTAATGAACGCCTGCAGCCTAGGAATAACCAAATCCTTGATGGGAAGAAAATTCTTCCATTCCTCTTCAAATAATCTGAATTTGTTTCTAACAGTCACCCATGACTGGAATGTTGAGATGAAGGAGGGCAAGAAATTTCGCCCATCTTGGATTGTATCATAGATCCAACCCCTTACTTCATGTAACTGAGCTGATACCTCTTCTGAATTGCTCCCGCTGTCTTGAGGAAGGGCTGCCTGATGCAGCTGTTGGATTGGCTGGCAATCTCTCCAATATTTGTTTTCGGCCTCCAACTTTACTATCTTTTCGTTTGCCTTCCTCAATCTTTCTCTGATTGATGCTATGCCTTCCTGAACCTCCTCACATTCCATATCATCTGTATTTCTTCCCAAATTATGTTCTACTATTTCGTACTCCTGGGCTGCAATCTCATCCGCTGCCTTATTGACTGTTGGTATAGCAATCTGAACCCTTCGGTGACCATCACTGTCGCTTCTGATTACCCTTGCCACCGTATTTGCCATCTGTTTTTGGTTCTCGCTATCATCCTTTTCTATTAGTCCTTGGATATCATCAACTGCGTGAGCCATTACCACCTCGCCTCTCGGCATAAGCATTTGCCTTAACCATAGTGGTGCAGTGCATCTCCCCAAATCCGGATTCGGTTCGACCAACAAAGCATCACCAACGGCCTTAGACGCCTGACTTATCTCTTCAATATCAATCGGCCCATCTTCTTCTCTACTAGTTTCTGCCATATTTCCTTGCTGGTTCTCCGAGAGAGGGGAGTACTCCGTACTTTCACTGTAGCCACTTGATTTCGAATCAGAGCTCACCTCCACTGTGGCCCCTTTATCACTCGAATTGACCTCTTGGCTTCTAGCCTTAGTTATACTCTCCCTTGACGGCGCTGCCCGCTGTCTCTTGGCTGGAGGTTCCGAATGTTCTTGGCTTTTCTCTACCTCCAAAGCCCTCTTCTTGCTATTTCTAACTGTCTCCGATTGCCGGCCACTTCCTTCACCCTTCTGTCCGATTGATTCTACTAGACCTTCCTTCGGTTTCATCATCTCATAAGTAAGGAGAACCTTTTGTCTTTGTAGCTTTCTCAACTTGGCATTATACCACGACTCGGTATGCAAATCTACTGTCCTTGTGACTGCCTCCAAGGAAGGATCCTGATGATCGTCCCAATCCACTGGATTCAACTCTGTTCCAACTACTGTCTCATAGTCTTCTCTCAACACACTACGATCATCCTCCAATTGATCGGGAATATCAAGGCCTCTCCATCTGATATCTCTCATCATGTTCACCGACAATCTCGAGAAAGCTAGCTTTCTCACGTGAAAATCATCCTTTGCATTGGCCCAAAAGTCCTCTATAGTGGGAACATGCTTAAATTCGCTTCCATGAGATGCCTTGATAAGACCAACAGGGTCGAATCCTTGCCTTGCTCTGTACCATCCTAGATGATACCACTCCAATTCCTTTTCCGCAGCCTCAAAGGTGGCCCGATTTGGGCAACTATCATTGCCAATTATAATTGAGAAGGAAACACCTGTTTTCCCCTCATTCCTCATTACTCTATCATAGTGCTCAAGCTGCCTAGCCAATTCCATCAAAACTACCTTGTCGGGCGGGTATCTTGGAAGCCTCTTGGGACAAACTGTACTTCCTGCCACTCTAATGTATGTGAATTGCGGGAATTGGATGAACCAACTCCCAAACTTCTTAATCCTTGCTTCTGCTTCCGATGAAAGTCTCTTAGCAGGCGCCCCTTGTAATACCCTTACTGTCTTCATGGCGAATGCATCGCAAAACATCTTGTAATCCTTGTTATTGTGCAAATGAAGTTGCGGATAGCATTCATGCACCAAATATTGCCTCGGCCCATTACCAATCTCTCCTAAGGCCCTAAGTCCCGGACTCTCATACAATCTAGCAATTAAGTAAAATAGATAGGATCCCATGTAGAATTGCCTTTGGTTTTGAACTGTTCTAAGTTGCAACTCTAAATTTTCACTTATGATCCTAGCCCAATCAAATTTTCCTTTTCCCTTTTCAATTTCATCAATGAAGAAGTACATCCAGTTTTCGAATTGCATAGCTTGAGCTAGGCCCATGATCTGGCTGAGAAGAACAATGAGATCATCATATTCCGGCTTGAAATCTGCCACTGTAAGCCTTGTTGATTTGTTAACTCCTTTCCTTCCTTCGTGTATCCAATTCCGCTTTAGATGTGAGAAGTAGGCCTCTTGGTTACCTTGAAATGATTTGGCCGCCTGATCCACCATTACAACTGTCATGCCCTTGCTCTGGGGAATATTAAATGTCTCTTCAATTGCTTGTTCGCCAATGTTGGCCAACACTCTCTTCCCTTCGCCAAAAATGATGGATTTACTGTCTAGATCAAATCTGGATGCACACTCCATAATCAATTCCGGACAAGGCAAAGTAGGAGGAAAAGCTGCTGCATGTAAAATTCCGCTCTTGTATATCCTCTTTGCCAAGGGGGATTGTCCTTCCTTTAGTCTGTCCCTCATCTGTATCATGTCCACTGTAGCGATATTAGTATCGGTTATTTTCTTCATTTTCGAGAAGAAGGAAGTTTTGGGCGTCATATCCTCTTTGTCTTTCTTAGCGTTTGCCCGCTTGGGATTCTTACTTGCACTATCATCCTCCATGCTCGTCGCCCTATTACGGGATGGTAGAGTGGTGGACCAAAAGGCAAGAAGAACCAAGTAGTGCAATTCTTAGAAAAGAGCGAAAGAATGGATGTCAGCTTAAGCACTCCTTGCAACTCTAGATGATGACTTTCACCTTAACTAATAATCTTACAGCAACTTTTCGGAACCCGGGATATGACATCAAAGAATTACAAATCCCTTTGCAAATTAGAAAACAAAGCCTCTAAGCTTATCCAACACTTGCCTTCTATGCAAAAATCAAACTTTCATATGTATCTCTTTTCCCAACAAAATTGCCCAAATCTGATATAAAAATTGCAGCCCCTCTAGAAAATCAGAATTTTGTCTTCCACAAATTTCGGCCCCCACAAAATTCGGCTAAGCATGAAAAAAAATCTGCCCTTCCACAAAATTGGGCTAAGCAAAGAAGGAGCAAAATCTGTAAAATCTGCCACCTAGGGCACAAATCGCAGCCCACAAAGTGGAGCAAAAATCCCCAAAAACGCAAAAAATCTGGCCCTTAGACAAATCCCCCAACAATGGCAATGGAGAAATTGCCCAAAAATCGCCAAAAAACTGCCTTCCACCAATTTCGCCCAAGTCTGGAAATCTGCCCTTGCTTCAAATTTGCCCAAGCATGAGGAGCAAATGAATTGATGAAAATGAAATGGGAGGGGACTCCCTTTATAGCAGCTTTCACCTTCCTCCTAGGCTGGCCGACTTGGTCCTATAGAGGAAAAAAAACCAAAATTAAAGCTAAGTTAGTGGCCCACTTTAAATACTTTGCCAAAATTTTAATTTTCTAAAATGAAAACTGCACTTTTAATTTACTAATTAACCACAAATTGCAAAACGAAATTGAATGGTGCCTTGGGGATGCTAAAAATTTCTATTTAATGAGGGTTTTCTAATTAATACATCCTTGAAATTGAATTTTGGCTAACCAAAAGCCATTTCTTAATATTAATTTACCAATTTCATTAAATACCAAAAGCTTTCAAGGCAAATTTAATCTATTAAAGCCAATTTTTGCAATTTTCCTCTAAATCGATTTTGCTAAATAATTAAAATTTTATGACAAAAAATAAAATTGCCTCTAGAGTAAAAATCGATTTTGCAATTTAACCTCATCTTACAAAATTAAATTTTATTTCACCAAAAAAAATAAGATTTTCCAAGAACCTAAGTCTAACGAAAAATTTCCTTATTTGAAAATCATTCAAATTTACAATTAAATCCAAATTTTCAAAAGAAATTGTCTAAGTACAAAATTCACAATCTTATCTTGCCAAGTTGAAATCAATTTTGAACTTATTCGGCCTAAGGATAGAACTGATAGCTCTGGAAAATCAAGTTGAAACCGGGTGAAAAATACATCTAACCTTCTCCACTGGCCCTAAAGGCGATTAAAAAGGGGGTCCCCAAGATTTTGGGGCGATGTGTGAAAACCTCACAACAGGGACCAAGGGCCTAGGTTCAGAGACAGCCGGGTGTGTGTGTGGTGCTTGTGCTGATATACATATAGTACATGAAAAACTAGTTATAAAAAGATGTATACAAATTACATTGCAAATGAATCTTTGGCAAATCATTCGAAACCATTAAGATGTACCATACTTATTGTTACACTTTATCTGTTCCTGAACACCTGAGTAAAGAAATCTGGATGGTGCTAATTAAAATTATACACTGATGGGATTTCTGTTCCTAAATGTATTCCAAGAGAAAGGAGGTTGAATTCTAGATAGGGTGGAGAATGTTTTTCTCTTCTGGTTTCCATACAGAAAGTCTACAAATTGCAGCTATGCCCCAATATTGAGCTAAATGAAACATCGAAAGGTATTAAAAATAGCTACAAGTCTAGCCAAGTTTCAAAACAACCAAAAAACCGTTGATATTGTCTTTTGCCAAAAATAGTTGGAATTATACCATTAGATCTCAACAGCTATCACATTTGGCAAAGTCCACCCACACAAGAATGTTTGTCTATAAGGTAGACAGTTATGACCAGTCTAAACAGAGGATCTGTTTTATATGCAGAAATGTTTACTAAAATATTTGGACCAGTTTTTATTTAAGTTGAAACCATTGGCCGCTCAAATGATGGAGAGTGAAATTGAGACTCTCAATGTCAAATGGGACTGGAAATTTCATTACACAACCTTAAAAGTAATAGTCATCTTATGATCTTTATCTATATTTTATTCAGAAAATTGATATGGAAGGGCAAAAGGAAATGCAAGCACAAAACACCATTTTGCTTCCCTAGAATGGGAGAATTCTTGACCAAAACAGCCTTTAAACAATCTTTGTATGAGATAACATGCAACAGCAAATATCAACAATATGCCAAACACATAAAACATTCATGCACAAAGACTTTTCCTATAGAAACCATGGTTAGAGGGTGAAAAGTACACATGGGATGATGGTGGCAATCTTCCACTAGTGCACTGATGAATGTTGCCTTGTTAGGAGTTGTGCAGCGCCTTCTTCAAGGAATACCCGGTTAAGAGTATCTTTAGCTCAGTTAAAGGCTAGAAACAAAGTTCTGTTAAGAACAACCAATTAAAGGATTGCAAGCTCCTTCTAAGAGTCACCTGGGTAGAGGATTTAAACTTTAGATCCTGTTAGGAATCCTGTCCACCCTGTAAGGAGTGACCTCGTGAGAGGATTTAACTTGCAAGTCTGTTAGGGCTTGCCTTGAGAAAAACCCAAGATGAATACGATCTGATTATGATGCTCTGTTACGGATCTGCTCTAGCACATGTCACTAACCAACTCCTGCATCAGCCAAACAATAGCTCGCAATCGTGCCTCAACAACAAAAGAAACTCGATTTCATTCACTTTTATAATACCTCCATTAGGATTTAGGAAACAAGTTTTTCCACCGCCTTAATCAGGTCAGCCTTCCATTCAAATTCTTCAACTGATCATGCTAAAGGCCAAAATTGGATTTCGTAATGTCGACCCTCATTATACCAATCAAAATTCAAAACAATGTCGGCCATACAGTTGACCAGACAATCAATCAAACAAGACTGTTCCAACTTTCCCTGCTATTGCTAACATTATCTCATAGATCCGAAATATCTTCTGCAAATCGTCATTCCAACTTGTGCGATTGTAGACAAACGATTTTAGTCCCCTGTAGATCACAACTTTATGACTGCACACCTCGGATTGATCAACAATTACCTGATTCAATTCTTCACTGGTTGCCTGAACACTTAGGCAATGCACAAACTAATCCTTTTACCTTATCTGTAAACCTGTTCACAAATCAATAAACAAAATACATTGGCATCAATGACAACATAGTAAACCTTTACATCAAATGCCAACAGGGTGGGGATGCATTTCGTCCCAGAGACATCTCTGTCCTAGAAACCAGGGTTTTTTGTGGGTGGGGACAGATGCTCATGGTACTCTGCTTATGACACTTCAACTAGGCAGATTCCTGCTTGTTCACAAACAAATCTCATCAGGATTGGTGGATATAGAAACTCTAAAACTACAAGTAAGTTAAGTACATGTTAACTTTTATTCATTTTTGTTATCAAGGTTTTGATGAATGAGAAATTTGGTAAGTCTTAAAGCATAGGCTTTTTTGTAGGAAACATTCTTTGAATATGCCTTAGTACTAATCTCATAGTTTATTCTTTTTTAAAAGATAGTGCATGTTTATGATTTTCCATTGCAAGCATGCCAGCATTCAAGTACCAAAAATCATAGTGGTTGAAATGTGCATATTTGCTTGCCTGTTGATTATTTTTGATACTTTATCCCATTTTGCAGGAATACCAACTACGATTGATTATCATAAGCTTATTCTTGATATTCAGGTCTTATCTAATATTCTCAAATACTTTCTTAATCATTTCGCCTTTCTTATTTATAATTGGGTTGCATTACCAGTTGAATTTCTCTGTGGTCTGATGTGGATGGACTTTATCACAGGATTTCAAAGATGGAAAAATTGATACAGCATTCATTCCCAAGCATGAAGAAGAGTTAGCTGCTGTATGTTTTGCCATCCTTTTGGCTTTGTTTACCTTTTGTTTTTTCTTTTCATGTACACAAAAACCACTTTCTGATCATGTTTTACGTTTTTAGTAATGAAAAGAACCTAAAAGCATTATTAAAGCAAATGATGACTATCACGTGTCCTCTCTTTCTTATTGTCCAATTTATTCTTGGATATTTAAAATTCAATTGCTTTATTCTTGCAGCCTGATCAAATTGTGCAATTACCCACAACAATTAAAGCGTTGCCTTGAATTCAAGTTCAATCATGCAATCATCATTACAGGCAGCATTGATTGCTTTTTCCCTGTGGCAGTCTTGAATTATTTTGCAGGCTACAGTATATGGAGAAAGAAGCTAGTTAATAATTGACGACCTGTTGTCTTTAATTTCAAAAGTAGAGTTGCCTTTATATTCCCTTCAGTTGTAATTTAATTCTGGAGGTCGCTGAGTTGTCTGCTTGG
Source organism: Cupressus sempervirens (assembly GCA_028749045.1). Classification (NCBI taxonomy): domain Eukaryota; kingdom Viridiplantae; phylum Streptophyta; class Pinopsida; order Cupressales; family Cupressaceae; genus Cupressus; species Cupressus sempervirens. The sequence goes on from CM053785.1 coordinate 311,968,572, forward strand.
TCGAAAGTATTGGTTCCTTTGGCCTCGTTCATGGCTGTCTTCTTCTGTAGCCATTCTTATTTTTGAGCTTACTGAAACGATCTATATTGTTAGTCTGAAATCTTTTCAAGTTTTGACCCTTCGTCTATCTTTTGACTGGTTGAGATGACTGTTTTTCTACTATGGTACTACATGCGGTTTTGTTTTTACCATTGGAAATATGCATGTTGGGATACAGACTGAGGTAAATATTGCTATGCATACAATTGACAAGAGAAATGAGGATAATCTAGAATCCAAAGCCTCTCTTTTTGCTTGGTGAAATTCAGTAAAAGATGGTATGATTTTGGTATCAAAATGGCGACTCTATGGTGGTATTGTAGTTGTAGATAATGAAAAAGATGAAAATACTTTGGGCACATGTTATAACAGCAGTTATCACAACCTTATACAAACTTGTTACAAAAGAAGTTGCATGTCTCACAGTCTAGAAGAATTTGTTACCCCTAAAATATGTTTGTCAATTCGCAAATCTATTATGAAGGGAGACAGCTTATGATTTGAACCTGTATATTTATCGTGCACTGCAGCCTTCACCTTTAGTATTTGGTAGACCTCCCACATAGAAACCAAGCACTTACCATTACTCTGGGTGTACCTGTGATTATCACCTGGACTTCTCGTAAGTACCCAAGCCCCCACAATCACTTATAGTGCACTAGACCCCCCATATGGAATATCCAAGCCTTTACCATTTCTTAGTATGTACATATACATTGTTGAATTTGATGCAACATATATAGCCCAATAATTGTCAACAGAATATAGTATTTGCTAGACCTCTCATTTAGAACCCACACAAAAAAACATTACTTTGTGTGTACCTATGATTTGAACATGGACTTACCCTAAGAACCTAAGCTCTTACCATCACTTAGGGTGTGTTAGACCCTTGTATGGAATACACAAGCCTTTATAATTACTTATAGTGTACATATGCCTTGTTGAATTTCACTCAACATTTATGTAACATGTATAGCCCAATAGTTATCAATATTGTATTATTTGCTAGATCTCCCTTATAGAACCAAAATCTTTACATTACTTAGGGTGCTCTTATGGTTGGAAGGTGGAATTTCCTCAAGTATCCAAGCACTAAACATAACTTAGGGGGCATTGGACCCCCCTAATGTAATCTCCAATTCTTTGCCATTGTGCCAAGTGTATTCTCCTGAATATCCATGGCATCCTTTTCCTACAGTCAACTACTGTACTTCTTAACATATTTTTCTGCGCTTTGTGTTCCTATATCTTCCTCGTATTCATCATTGATTGTTAGGACTGTCTATTTCCCTCTTCTTATTCATTGATGACACATATCATTTTCAATAATAAAGTCATCACCTTCAAAGTCATATGCCAGGCTTCCTTTCTTCCTAAATGCCTCCCCCTTTTTCTATGTTTCTTCCTTGTTCTACTTTATGTGAGGTTGTGACTATTCAAATTAGGTTGCAACCTTTGATTCTTTAAATAATATATTTGTTATAATTGTTTGGTTTATATATATTTATAATATATTTGATCTATATGTTTTTATAATTATATTAATTGCATTCTAATCATGTGGTATATATATTATATGTTATTAATTTCTTATTATGTTTATAATATATAATAATAAATTATAATATAATTTATTATTAATTTATTAATTATAAAATCTTATAAATATAGGGACATGACACTCCCACATAGAAACCAAGTACTTACCATTACTCATGGTGTACCTGTGATTAGAACTTGAACTTCTCGTAAGTACCCAAACCCCCACAATCACTTATAGTGCACTGGACCCCCCATATGGAATATCCAAGCCTCTACCATTTCTTAGTATATACATTGTTGAATTTGATGCAACATTTATGTAAAATAAATAGCCTAATAATTGTCAACAATATATAGTATTTGCTAGACTTCTCATATAGAACCCAAGCCAAAAAAAACATTACTTAGTGTGTACCTATGATTTGAACATGGACTTACCCTAAGCACCTAAGCTCTTACCATCACTTAGGGTGTGTTAGACCCTTGTATGGAATACACAAGCCTTTATAGTTACTTAAAGTGTACATATCCATTGTTGAATTTTGTTTAACATCTATGTAACATGTATAGCCCAATAATTATCAATATTGTATTATTTGCTAGATCTCCCTTATAGAACCAAAATCTTTACCATTACTTAGTGCGTTCCTATGGTTGGAAGGTGGATCTCCCTTATAGAACCAAATTTTTTACCGTTATTTTGTGCATTCCTATAGTTGGAAGGTGGAATTTCCTCAAATACCAAAGCACTTAAACATCACTTAGGCGGCATTGGACCCTCCTAATGTAATCTCCAATTCTTTGCCATTGCTCTTACTCAAGGCCTACATATCCATTGTTGAATTTCATTGAATAATTGTGTAACGTTTATAGCCCGATGATGAATAATAGTGTAGTATTTGCTAGGCCTCCCTATAGAACTCGAGCATTTACTATTACTCATGGTGTATCTATGATTGGATCCTAGGCTTGTACCTACTCTTGCCATTATTTATGGTGTATTCAATCCTACACGTGGAACAATCAAGCTGTTACCATTACTCAACATGATATCCATTGTTGAATGAATTCAACATTTACAGAACACATATAACCCATACTCTTTCAATAACATATAAATTTGAAGTATGCATTTGCAATTTAATTATTCCTCATGCACTGTGTTTTTCCCTTATATGCCAATGGCTAGCGTTAGCCACTTTGGTTTTGGCCAAAGCTTAGTCATCATTTTGTTTGATATTAAAAAAGCAATAAAACAAGGGTGTTAGTCTTGACAAAGACAAACCATAAGGGCTATTTACAACAAGGTCAAAACATATCATTAACAACACACTAGTAGAACTAGTAATCATCAAGAGTGGGTAGACAAGTCACCTGCAACATGGGGAGGAGAATGAGAAATTGAAAAATGATTTTTCCTATACCCTTTAACAATCGCCCTTGTAATATTATCATTAGTATTTCTATAGGAGAGCAAGTGGTGGAACCCTTATTGTGAGATTGTCAGTACATGAGGCCAAGTGTTATCAAATTGCCTCATTGTTAGCCAATGGTTGGAGTGTAGGAGCAACAATTGGAGAAGGGTCTATGTAGCTAGAGGGTGTAGCATCAACATGAGGTGGACTAGGATACATTGAATATGAGGAGTCTAAATTAACAACAAGAGCATAATCCTAAGGGGAGTCATCATTAGGTTGTGAAGAGTCATTAGAGGAAGAATTCGAAGCTTATATGGTCAAATGATCATCATTAATGTCCTTCCATCAAGTGGCAGTGCCTTTATAGTGCAAAAGAATAACATGTTTGCAATTGATCAATAAAGAAGCACTGATGGCATTAAAACATGAGGCCCTTATAATCCAACAGTGAAAGTCCATGGCTTATCCCCAACCATGGGAATCAAATCCCTTGGAAGAGGTGTGGAGGTGTCATAGTGATTCAAAATGTGTGCAAAGGTAAACCTATAGTGATTGTAGTGTTATCCACCTTTAAGAAATGACTAATAGAGTCATCTATGTCATCAAAATAAGAATTCTCCAAAAGAATGAAGGGGAAGATTGGAAAGAGGAACTTGCATTGGACATACATTGAGTGATTCAGTAAGAGGGTTGAATGAGATTGTCCTAGGCTTGGTTGAAAGGGAGTGAGTCCCCCTATGAGTCCCCCTATGGCCCAAGGGTTGGCCAAATCAACTTTTTATAATAAGGTCAAGAAAGACCATTAACAATAGACTAGCAACACAACTTCTAATCAACATCAAGAATGCGTAGACAACTCACCTACCACCTGGGGAGGAGAGAGATTTTGCAAAGCAAAATTTTCTTTGCTTACAAGCATTTGTCTAGGTGATACTTTCAAGAGCCTCCCACTACAAGAGGAAGGTGGTAGAGCCTTCTTTGAGAGAGAACTAATGAGAACAAAGTGTTGACAATATTGTATTTCAGTAGCCAAGGTGACATGAACCAAGAGCAACAACAATAAAAGAAGGGTCAATGCTACTAGAGAGGACTGCATCAACAACAAGAGGTAGGGTTGGATCCACTAGCTTAAAAGGTGCCATCTTAGTAGAAACTTTGTCTTGTGGGGAGTCATCATCAACATGTGAAGAGTCACCAGAGGAAGAGTTAAATGCATTGATAATCAAATGATCATCATTTGTCCCCCTATCAAGTGGCAATACTTGTTTGATGCACAAGAGAGAAAATCGTAGCCAACTTACCAGTGGAGGAACACTAATGACACTAAAAGAGGAGGATCTCATAATCTAGTGGTTGAGCCCATGGATTGCCCCCCTACCATGCCACCTCCTTGGGGACGGGAGTGGAGATGTCTGTCAACTAGAATGTGAGGAAAGGTAGAGATGCCTATTAGACATAGACTCATCCATCTTTGAAAAACAATCAATAGAATTGCCAATGACCTCATAACAAGAGTTTTCCCAAAATGGCAAGGGGATATTGGGAAGACGAACTCACACTAAACACACATTGATCGATTCAACGAGAGGGTGGAAGGAGGCAGTCTAGGGTTTGGCTGAGAGAGAGTGAACCCTCCACACCCACAACTTCACATTCATTAGAAGAAGTAAAAACAATGATGAAAAATCTCTTAACACTAAAAAAGCCTGTTACTTGAGATGAAAGATCTCCATAGTAAGACACCTAGCGATGCATATTAGGAAGTGTTGGCTAGAAGCTAGTGAATTCACAAACCAATCAACAATGTTGGTAAAAATCATATTATCCACCAATTTTGGATGACACCACCATAGGAGATGTTTTGGCATAGGCCAAGGGTTGAGATTGCGCCTTTGAAGGGATATAAGCAACAAACTTTGCAACATGGGAAAATTGTGTCCATCAACAAGAGGCTTTGTGGGTACCATAGTGCCATGTCTCTGTGAAGTATGCCTAAAATCTACAACTCCTTTAGAGATCTTGTTGTCCTGCATTTTGTCACCACAAAATGTAGGTAATAGTATGAAACTTTTCAACTTAGTTTCACATTTCTCTGAGTTTAATTCTTATTTAATTGGCAGTATTGATCAATCAATCAACCCCAATTGATACAACGATTCCTCTTACTGAAGGTTTTTGTCAAGTGTTTATACTTTTTCTGTTTGTTGAGCCTATGCTTGATTTTTGAAACCTTCAACATCGCTTTTCTTGTTTTTGACTGTGTGTTTGCTGGCTTGTGGTCCTTTGTTTTTTCTCAAGTTATTGCTTTTGGTTTTCCCTTCAATTTAGTCTATCTTAGGGCTTAAAAAGAGTTGGTAATCAAAAGATATGACCATTTTAGTGCCCAAAAAATGGACTTTTCGGGTGCAACCACAAATTAAAATATCATATTATATTTTGAAGTTGACATTCACTTTTTGAAAAATATAATAGAAATTCACTCTTATGTAATGCTTTTAAGTTACTTTGTCATTTTAAATTTTCATTTAAAAGTAACTATAGAGCACTTTATGTAATATTTTTAAGTTGACTTGTTTTTTTAATTTTTCAATTAAGTGACTATATTAACTATATAGGTTGATTTATTTTTTGAATTTAATTCAAACACCCCAGTACATATTACTTTTTCAATGATATTTGCACATTATATATTTATCTATATAGTCTAAATATTATTTATGACCCATTTAAGTAATATTTCATCAAAAAATAAATTGGCACACTTAATTCATCACTTAAGTTGTGCATAACATGTCTACAAGCACATTTACATTAAAATATGTAATTGCCTCTGGAAACCACGATTTTGAATGAAAAGACAATTTTTAAATACATAAAACATATAACTACATGTGTTTTAAATATGCAATGACTCCCAAAAGGTGAGACACGTATATTCAAGTGTTTTCAAAATATGCAGTGACCCCCAAAAGGTGCAATTTTGCACTAAGGGTCGATTGTGATAAAATTTTAAACTATGCATATGCACCTAAGAGGTGTGATTTGCATTTTCTCTTTTATTACATGTTTTCAAAATATCCAATGCACCCCAAAAGGTGTGATTTTGCTCTTGGACTCCATTACATGTTTTTAAAACATGTATATGCACTCCAAATGTGTGATTTTAATAAGGAGACTACTGCACATTTTTTAAATATGTAATGCACCCTAAAAGGTGCAGTTTTCCTTTAATAGCATATGAACTCATAGAACCTGAAATTAAGATTCAAGGGCAAAAAACTTGATGTTTTCCTCTTCCAAGAACACGTTTTTCTTAAAAAATGCTTAGATATGCCCATATAATGGCTTGAAATCCATCACAAAGGGGGCGTTTTTGAGTTTTAATACATATACATGCATTTGGGGGTCATGATTTTACATATCCAAGACAAAATGACTCAGAGTTTGGCATTTTTGAGTCACATTTTTTTGTGAAGAATGCCCAAATTTGGGGCAATTTTTATCACATTTTGGCTCACGTAGAAGTCGTTTTAAGGCTTTGATCCATAAATTTGCTATTGAAGAACACATTTTTACCTTTAAAGCTAAAAAATGCTTCATTTCATGCCCTCTATAAATCATGTTTTTGCTAAAAAATGCCTAGAAAATTGGGGTTTTTCATTCACATTTTTGCATTTTGGAGCCACATTTTTGCATTTGGATCCATGTATTAGCATTTGGGGAAGTCCATTTTGCATTCACAAATAAAAAATGATCAATTTATATCCATTTATGAATGACCTAGATTTTTGCATGAAAAGGGCACATTTTTGCAAAAACAACCTAGATTTTTGAGTGAAAAGAGCACGTTTTTGTTAAAAACACTTAAAAAATGACATTTCCAGCCCATACGTTTGGATCAATAGGGGTTGTTTTTTAGTTTTAATGCATGCTATTACCTTTGAAGATCACATTTTTAGCATTATCATGTCAAATTCGACTTTTCATTGCTCATTAATATTTGTTGAATGCAAGTACGAAAGAAATCAAAATATTGTTTGAAAATTTGAATTTGGAGGAGAATTGGTCTTCAAAGTTTATAATTCTTCCTATTTTGGCTCTCTGATGTCCAAGTAAGTGGACATTTTTAGAGTTGCTCATCAATTCATGCTTATATTGCTATTTCCATGCATATTTTAGTTTGAAGTTGCACACATGTCCATATATGCGAAATGAAAAGTGCATTTTTCTTTAAAAATGATGAAAATTTTCATTTTTTGTACTTTTGGTTTTTTCTCAAATTCCAAATTTGAATTTGCATTTTGAAGTAACTTGCTTGTTGACATGTTTGGGTCTAAGACCAAACACATGTTTGTTTTGTGCTTGTTTTTGTTGTTTGTTTGCTTGCTTTCTTGTTTTTCTTCTTTTGGAAGACATTGCAAGTTCTTTCCCAAGAATTTGTGCATGTTTCACTTCACCCCACCTTCCACCATTTCATGCAAGTGTATCATTTCATTCCACCCTATCATGGCATGCCATAACACTTTGCATCTCATTCTCCATATGTGATTACATGTAATCTTACACTCAATTCATATTTACATGCAATCTCATTCTTTGTTCCCATTTACATGCATTTTCATCTTCCGAATCTAAAGGCATGTTCATGTTACATGTAATTCACTTTGTGTAATGCTATCAAGAGAACCCATTTTTGAGTAAAGGTAACACTTTGAGAGTCCAGTGTCATTATTTGCAAACATTCCCACACACTTTATAAGAACTCATCCTTTTCTCATATACATTTACATGCCATCCATTTTTTTAAGTCCCATTTTAGCCCTACACATGTAGTTTCCATAGCACATCCAATTCATTGCATATGTTCCACGAGTATCTAATCAATACTCTAAATATACAGTTCCTTAAGGATCCATTTTGCCAATATTCTCATGGAGTCAAAATCCATATCTTCCAATGATGGATTCAATCCCATTGAAACTTTCATATTACAACAAGTCAATATATGCTTGGATTTCTATAAATAATGAAGACATCCAGTAAAGAAGGCACGCTTCAAATCAAAGACGTGATAATTCATTTAGTCTCCATTTTTCCAATGGTTGTCTAAGAACTTGAGTTCATGTGAGAATGCGCTAAGCACTTTGCTTCAAAAAGAAGAAGTTAAACATGCCAATGGAAAGTTATTATGAGTTTACATCCGAAAACCATCAACAAGGTTTTCAAAGTGTCCGAGATTCCAGAATGTGCCAATCTACAAAGGAGAATTTATAACAACTTGAGTAAGAAAAGATTGATCACATCAAGTTTTCAAATCTTAACTGGAAACTCATCATGGTGAATGTAGTGGCATAGAATACATGAATCCACGATCTCGTGATCATCATCAAGTACAAAGCCTTTTCCAACAATCCACAAGATTGATTCATTTAGAATCAATACCCTCAACTCTTTCTTCTTCTTCTTCTTCTTCTTTTTCTTCTTCTTCTTCTTTCATGTTTGTAGTTAGAGAGGATGTATTGAAGGAAGTTGTGTAATTACATGTAATATGATTTACATGTGTAATGACATGTGATATGATTTAATTTCTCTTGTTAGTTAGACTGGGTCAAAGTTGGTTAAGTTGCTCTCACTTTTTTCTCCACTTTTTTCTCAACTCCTTTGCCTATATAAACAAGTGCTTCCTCATTGTAAAAATCTATCTTTTGTTGTATGCAAGAAATATTTTCCAAACTTGTGCAAGCATAACTTTGACTGTGTAATATGAAGTTGGAAGAAAAGTGAATAATATAAGCAATTGGATTTAAAGCTTTGACTGGAAGCAATTGTGATAGTAGAAGCTTTGACTGTAATTTGTGCCTATTGTCTTTGATTCATGTTATTATTTTGTCTTCAATAATAAAGTGCAGTGAGTTATGAAGCAATTAGTGTCGAAACTTTGACTCGAGCGATTGTGGTGATACATAGACTATAAGCTTTGACTGTAGCTTGTATTGCTATCTCAAATTCACGGAAGCTAGTTATAATTTCTCTACTTCTAGAAGTCTTTGCACCGAGCAATGGTAGAGATTTTTCTTATAGAATAGAATATAAATCATCTACTTCTGGAAGTCTTTGTGCCCCAATGGTAGTGATTTTTCTTATAAATTAAATAAATAAGATTTAGAGCTAACTGAAACGCTTTCAATCAATGTTTGAGTTGGTGTTTGTTTATTAGTATCACTATTTACAACTTTAGATAGAAGTGTAGTTTGAAGTTTCATCTTGCCCATTACTAGCAGGTGACTACGACTCCCTTCCTTAACCATATCATAAACATCATACATAAAGAAAACAAACACGCACACCATACACATACAGTATGGGGTAAGTATCCATCAAAAAAGACATAGGATAATCCATCTAACTACACATCATCAATAATCTAACAGGATTGTAATAATCATCATGCACACATGAAGTATAGAGTACCAAGTAATCTCATCATATATCAACTGAGTCTGAAACAATATCTAATAATCTCAAGATAATGCTACTAATTATCAAACATAAAACTTGGCCTAAAAGAGTTTGGCAATGATAGCAGAAATGTAACTAGAAAAATGTAGACTAGGGGCAGGCACTACATCTATGTCGATCCCTCTGAGGGCTCGTAGACCTGTGTCTATGCTCATGTCCTGCCTGGTGTGCTCTATCTTGCTCATGAACAAGAGCTAGGCGATCAATGATAGTTCGCATCATTTGCCTCAGATCAACCTCCTCAGAGTCAGCATGTTCCTCTCTATGGTTCTCTTCCTGATGCTCACTGACATGTTCTTCCTTATTCTCTTACTGAATGGGGCTCTCGTGGATAGACTCATGAACATTGATATCTCTGCCTCATCCACGGCCTCTGCCACGGCCAAGGCTACGACTTTTAAGGAAAGATCTCGTCCCAGATACCATCCTACAATAATATCCAAGATACATAATACTATAACAACCATAATGCATAAAATTGTAAATCGTATATATAAAAGACACACATTTTGCAAACAGTAAAAGTGTCATTTTTAGTTTAAAGTCTTAGTGTTGGAGTATGAAAAATATGCAATTAATAGTTTACATCATGTTTCAATACAACTAGTTTCAAGTTTCAGTTTGAAAGAGATACACATAATAGTTTAAAGTTTTCGTTCTTGTTCAACTAGTTAACACTAGTGGCGTTCCAATATACCCAGAGCTCCCAATGTACCTAGAGCTCCTAATGTAGAAACTTGGGCTCTGATACCAGATGTAACGCCCCGCCAAGGGATCCAAAAGAAATAACCTAAAGTTTGACTAAGTTTGATAGCTTTTTTTTAAAAAAAAAAGAAAGTATAACATACACATCAAACACAAAGTAGCGAAAGCAATAACATACATAAAAGATTGCATTCCTTAAAGATCCCATGATGTTGAATCACATTTAAAATATAATCTAAAACTAAGTCCATCATTTAATACATCCACATGAAAGAATAATGAAAAGTCCAATGTCCATAAAATATACAATTGATCCGAATGCCTCTTGGCAAATTAATTCGGAATGCTCATTCATCCACTGTACATGTCACAGGGTATGAAAGACTTAAAAGAATATACATAAGCAAGATAAATATACATTATCCTCTTCAGATCCATGATACACGTGCAATAAAATAAATGAAACCATTCATCATACATAATAAATCCATACATCAAGAGATATACATCCATCATAAAATGATACAACATCCAACATATAATATAACCATCTATCATAATGATCCATGAACAAAATGAAGGTATATGCCAACAGGAATACTCCAGCCACGGTGTCTTGGACGGATCTCAATGGTAAGAGTAAAAAGCACTACCACCCGACCACGTGGAACCTAAATGGTCCACTCCCACCGCGCCGAGGAGATAGTCTAAGTCCAAAATAGGATAACAAAACATATAACATAAATACTCTCTAAGTCTAGGAAATCCTATAAGTATGCTAACTCAAAGGTTCCTAAAATAGATTGACATCTAAACTCAGAGGCACCACAAAGACACGTAGGTATCTACTATGTAAGCGAGAAAGTGTCATCGCACAAATCACATAATCATAGCAAAATCACCTCAGTCCTATACAAGTGACTAGAAATCATAAAAAAGATAATCATAGTAATCACATCAGTTCTCTATGAGCAACTGGAAAGCAACAAGATAAATCAAAGTATTCATCGGTTCTCAACAAGCAACCGGCAATAATCCAACAATACTGATCAATGACTCATAATGGTTATTCAGGTATCTCATAGCATACATTCTGCTATTTCACCAAGACACTGAAACATAATAATCAAAAAAACAAATATACTCATCATAAACATACCATCACATACATGGTTGAGCAATAATGATCAAGATCGAGTCAACATGATACCACACTCACAAAACCCCCAAGCCTCTAGTAGACGTCCTATAACTGGTCAACACTCTAGTCAACCCCAAAAATTTCAAACATAAACAACATAAGGAAAAACAAGGTATAATCACATGTTTTCAGTTTTAAGTTGAATGTGGGGTTTCAGTTTCCATTTTCAAGTGTACTAACAAGTGATGGAATACTTTCATCCTTTTCCTTATAGTAAATTTAAATAATAGGTAATGTATAAAACAAATATTTACCCCATGATCAATTTTCTAAATTTACTAAGGTAAATATTATTATATTGACTTTAAGCTGATGATGATAAGATTCCCGTTGATTTTCATTAATCTAGACTTAAATTAAATGATCACCTAATTAAAAATAATTAACTAATATTTCAAATTAATTGTTCACAATATATATATATATATATATATATATATATATATATATATATATATATATGTATGTATCTTATAAACAAAATATTATTATTAAGTAATATTTTGTTTTTATTAAAAAAAAAAAATATTACTAATATTAATCTTATTAATAATTATTATGAATACAATTAGTAATAATTATTAATAACATTAATAATTAAAAATTTATACATATTAAAAGAAAACTATTAACAAATTTTAATGATTTAAAAATGATCAAAATGAAAAAAAAGTTTTAACAAAGATTGCGTTTATAGCCCGCGCGGCTTTAACTTAAAGCTGCCGACTGCAGCAACAGTACGTAGTATTGTTGCTGCTACCGCAGTCTGTACTGCGATCAGCGGCAGCAGTACCGCAGGGAAGGAGTGGGGACGGGGTGGGGTAAAACCCCCCCTTCCAAGTCACTTCATTTCTATTTTTTATAATTTTTTTTTTAATATAAATGAAATGACTTCCAAGAAAATGAGGTTTTTATGAAAAACACATTTTTTAATAAAAACGTTTTAACAACAGAACTTTGTAAATACTGAATTTGATTATAATCAAACTTGTTTTAAAATGAATATATATTTACTGTGTAAATATATATATTTATTTATCGAAAGTTCAGAATTAAATCTGATAGACAAAAACTAGATTCCCATTTCTTATATTTTTAATAAGATTTTCCAATAAGATTTCTACCCTTTCTGATAAGTTTTCACAATTTACAATCTACTGGGGAGAAATTATATTGATCAATTAAAACATTCCATGAACATAATAATTTTCCAATATCCAGAATTCACAAGCATGATATATATTCTTTACTAGAATTATCCAGACAATTATTTAGCAAACACGAAGAAGACAGAAATTAAAAGAACTTATTTGAATTATGCAAATCTTCACAAGTGTCTACTTGGACACTAATGCTAATTTGCTACGCTCCAGAAATCTGTAGAAAACAATTCCCCTTTCTGAACTTTCTCCTTCTCTGAATTTTTCCTTTCTTCCCTTCCAAAATTCCCAGCCCCTTGAAAAATGAACCCCCAATTTCTGATCAAGGAGTTCTCTCCCTATAATCGGGGCATTAATTGTGCATTCCTCTCAGAGAACTCTTTGCTCACACCTTTTTAACTCTTTATTAACTTTCATTTATCTTTCTTTTATCTTTTCCATGCACATACAATAATCCATTAAATTAATTAATTTAATCTTTACTTGACCTCTTTTAAATTGATTTATTTAATTTAATCTCATGCACGTATTATGCAATCATAAAACTTTTAATAATTTAATTTTCTTTTCCCACTTCTAAATTTATTTTTGAACAATAATTTTGATAACTATATATTAATTTTAATAATAATATTATTTAGCATTTATTTAAAAATGCACTCCAAATATATATATATATATATATATATATATATATATATATATATATATATATATATAATTATATTAATTAAATATTATCATGTTCAGATTTAAACTTATAGATTTATTCTCAAATTTAATTCTTTTCATAGGACTCTTTTATATAATTAATTTCTCAATTAATTAAATAAAATATTAACATAACAAATAATTTTTCATTAAATTAAATTATTAATTAAATCTTTTAAATTAGACTTAATTAAAAGAAAATTCACCAAAACTCATAAAGTAAAAATACGAAAACCCATCATAGTTAAACACATACAAAATTCAACTAAGGGTTTAAAATCATGAATTAACATCATTCGACGCATTCGAAAGGTACATGACTCAGATACTTGTCCTAATTGTTAATTAGGACGAATGGCTCAAAGGTTTGAGATTTGGACTTAAGAATATATCTCCTCTCTTACCACTGAGATAATGCGATAGGGTACGCTCATCCTGGCAATTCAAGAAAGTCGATACTTGATACCTGCAACCTGAATAAAATTCACGCATGTACATACACAATATATACTAAGGTAAACAAGCAATGGCAGGAAGTGGTGCATCGTGTAGATCCTGACTAGCAGGTGACTAGGACTCCCTTCCTTAACCATATCATAAACATCATATATAAAGAAAACAAACACGCACATCATACACATGCAGTATGGGGTAAGTATCCATCAGAAAAGACATAGGATAATCCATCTAACTACACATCATCAATAATCTAACAACATTGTAATAATCATCATGCACACATGAAGTATAGAGTACCAAGTAATCTCATCATATATCAACTGAGTCTGAAACAATATCTAATAATCTCAAGATAATGCTACTAATTATCAAACATAAAACTTGGCCTAAAAGAGTTTGGCAATGATAGCAGAAATGTAACTAGAAAAATGTAGACTAGGGGCAGGCACTACATCCACCCCCCCTAGACTTAGGCTTACTCCTGGAAGCCTACAAACAAATAGGGATATAAATCCCGTAATCTAGATGCATCCTTCCATGTAGTTGAAGAGTCATCAGTAGGGTCACATTGGACCCTTACCTGCTCTATGGTTCGACCCCTGAGGGTCAACTCCCGTTGCTCCAGAATACGAACTGGCTCCAAAGCTAGCTGCCCGTCCTCTACCTGCAATGCATTCCAATCAAGAATATGTACAACATCAGGGATATACTGTCTAAGTACTGAAACATGGAAAACATCGTGAATGCGGGCAAGGCTGGGCGGTAAAGCAAGACGATAGGCAACTGGACCAATCCTCTCAAGAATATCGAATGGTCCCACAAAGCGAGGTGCTAGCTTCGAGCCCTTTCCATAACGGATCAGACTCTTCCGTGGATGTACTCTCAAAAAAACCTTCTCTCCCACAACAAACTGCTTATCTATCCTATGTGCATCAGCATACTTTTTCTGCCTATCTTGTGCCATTGTCAAGTGCTCTCAGATACGCACAACCTATTGCTCCGTGTTACAAAGCATCTTAGGACCCAACAGGATGCGATCCTCAAGACTGTCCCAACTCAAAGGTGTACGAAAAGGACGTCCATATAAGGCTTGGAAATGTACCATGCCAATAGAACTGTGATACCCGTTGTTGTAAGCGAACTCCACTAGGTAGAGATAGTCCTCCCAATGAGCCTGCCTATCCATCACGTACATCCTCAACATATCTTCAAGAACTTGATTCACTCTATCTGTCTGTCCATCTGTCTCTGGGTGATATGCTGAATTAAAATTCAACTGCGTTCCAAGATCATGCTGTAGTGATGTCCAAAATGTGGAAGTGAAAACATGATCCCTATCCGAAATGATCTTTCGGGGAATACCATGTAGTCTCACAATGTCGCGCATGAAGACATTAGCTATAGAAGCTGCAGTGTAGGAAGACCTGATTGGTGAAAAATGTGCCACCTTAGTCAACTGATCAACGGTGACCATGATAGCATCATGACAACGAGAAGTCATAGGTAATCCTACTATGAAGTCCATAGAGATGATGTCCCACTTCCATGAAGGAATGAGATTCGACTGCAAAAGTCCTGCCGGATGCTGGTGTTCTGCCTTGACTCTTTGACACTCAAGACATCTAGCCACAAAATCAGCAATGTCGTGCTTCATCCCGGACCAATAGAATAAATGTCGCAAGTTTGTATGCATCTTCTTGACACTTGGATGTACCGAGTAAGGTGCATGATGGGCCTCTGATAGGATCAATATGCGAAGCTCATCCAATAACGGCACATAGATCTTTCCTGAATGTCTCAAAAGGCCATCTGACTCTAGGACATAGTCTGAAAACTTACCCTCCAAAGGTCTCCTTGAATCTATCTCTCTGCACACCTCATGATACCAAGAATCGGTAGGGAGTGCCCGAAGTATCTGACACCTCAAATCAACACTAAGAGTCATAGATGATATCACATGTTTCCTGCGACTCAAAGCATCAGCTACTACGTTCTCCTTCCCCTAGATATACTTCACCTCAAAGTCATACTCGCATAAAAAATCCATCCAACGCCTCTACCTAGCATTCAGATTAGGCTGCGTGAATATGTATTGAAGACTACGATGATCTCTATGTAGTTCAAATCTGTGTCCCAACAAGAAATGTCTCCATCTCACTAAGGCATGAACTACTGCTGCTAACTCAAGGTCATGTGTAGGATAATTCAACTCATGATCCTTGAGTTTGCGTGATTCATATGCAATCACTCGACCATTCTGCATCAGAACTGCTCCAATCCCCTCAAGGGAAGCATCTGTACACACCATGAAATCACCTTCTGGATCAGGTACTGCTAAGATTGGTGCACTGGTTAGAAGCTCCTTGAGCTTCTGAAATGCTTCTTCACATTTTTCTGTCCATAGAAACTTCTTTCCTTTCCTCTGAAGGGAGGTAATAGGATGTGCTATTCTGGACAAGTTTTGGACAAATCTGCGATAATAACCAGCTAGACCCATGAAACTATGAATCTCCGACATAGTAGTGGGTGCAGGCCAATCTACTATTGCTTGGATCTTTGCAGGGTCTACAGAGATACCTTCACCTGAAATAACGTGTCCTAAATACTGTATCTCTGATTGAAAGAAATCACACTTTGCCGCATTGGCATAAAGTTGATTTTCTCTCAAGCACTATAAAACCAAACTCAAATGTTCCTCATGTTCCTTCTGGGACTTAGAGTATATCAGTATATCATCAAGGAACACAAGAACAAATCTACCAAGATAGGAACGAAACACCCCATTCATCAAGCACATGAAAACTGATGGAGCGTTCGTCAGCCCAAAGGGTACCACTGTGAACTCATAATGCCCATAGCGAGTACAAAAGGTGGTCTTATGAATAGCAGCTTCCTTGATGCAAAGTTGATGATATCCTGACTTAAGGTCAATCTTGGAGAACACTGTAGCTTCCTTGATCTGATCAAATAAATCATCAATCCTTGGTAAAGGATACCTGTTCTTTATTGTCACCTCGTTTAGTTTTCTGTAATCAATGCAAAGGCGCAAAGAACCATCCTTCTTCTTCACGAAGAGCACTGGAGCTCCCCATGGTGATACACTAGGTCGAATACTACCCTTGGCCAAAAGTTCCTCTAACTGCAAATGCAATTCACTTAACTCCTAAGTGGTCATACGGTAAGGAGCTCTAGAGATAGGCTCCGCTCCTGGAGTGAGCTCAATGCTAAAATCAATGTCTCTCTTCAGAGGCATGCCTGGAATTTCACTCGAAAAGACATCTACATACTCCTATAAAATAGGGTGATCTAGGGTCTTCCTCGTAGAGTCTTCTTCATCTAGCTCATTTACCGTAACGACAAATACCTGACATCTCTTATGAAAGCTCCGCTTTAATTGCATAGCAGAGATCATCCGTAGAGATATAGGTCTCGGTATTCCCACAATCTCGACATCCTTCCCTTGGTCATCCTGACACAAAATGGTCTTCTTTCTGCAGTCTATACTAGCCCTATGAGAGCCAAACCAATCCATACCTAAGACTACATCGTAGGAGCCAAGAGGAATAACTCGAAGGTCAACTGAAGTCTCAAACCCTCCTATGCTAAGTCCACACTTATGAACTACATAATCTGTGGAAACTTTAGCGCCTGAGGCTAGTTCCACTTGCCAACCATGATCTTGCTTAACTACCTTCAGCTTACACTTAACGACTAGAGATGGAGAAATAAAAGAAGCTGTAGCACCTGAATCAAACAATATAGAGAGAGGTGTACCTCGAATAGCTCCTGTAGTCTCTACTATTGTCCCCTAATGGTCTGCCTGACGGTGATCCACTGCTGCAAATACTCTATGAGATCTACTTCCATCTTTGACTATAGGCTCAAATGCTGCTGGCCTAGGTCCTGAATACTGAGATGCTCGCTGTGGACAATACGCTACAATGTGACCAATCTGTCCACACAAATAACATCCGATGCCCCTACCAGATCCTCTCCCTATAGGTGGTGCATTCGACCGCTGGTAGCTATTCTTGCTAGCAAAAGACTGGCTACTCTGTGTAGGCTGAGCCCGCTGATTCCATTTATTGCGTTGAGCATTGCGATTGTTCCTAGAGTTGGAACCACTACCACCACTCTGTGCCTGAGGGTAAGATCCCTTCTGCTGCTGAGGTTGCTGCTAAGACTGCTGCTAAGACTGATTCCCCTTAGGGAAGGGAGGCTTCTTGTTTCCACCGAAGTGGTGGTTTCCCTTAGATCCTGCTGTAGTAGGCGCTCCCACAAAACCCCCTTGTCCAAGGTTGACACTCTGCTCTACAAGTATAGCTTGATGTACCACATCCTTGAGGGTTTTAGGATCAAATACCTTAACACCCCCAACAAAATGGTTGTTCAAGCCTCGAATGAAATGTTGTGCCAACTGTGCTGGGTTGTCACTGAATCCCGAAAAGGGCATGAGCTCATACTCTACAACGGTCATGGTGTACTATCTCAATTTATGGAACTCATCTACTCTATGCTGCTTCCATTCCTCTGGTAGGAATCACTCATGAAAGCTCTCCAAGAAAATATCCCAAGTGACACTACCCATGTTAATGGCCAACTTATTTTCCTCAATAGTCCACCAGGTGGCTCCAAATAACTCTAGGTTGGTAATGGCAAACCTCGCTTTGACATTACTGTCAAAGTCCCACATAGCAAAAATCCTGTCAAGGGCAATAAGCCACTGCTCAGCTACATAACCAAAACCTTGCCCATTAAAGGGCTTGACCTTGGACCTCTGAAGGTCCTTCATCTGAGAAGATATAATGGATCTATGTCGATCCCTCTGAGGGCTCCTAGACCTGTGTCTATGCTCATGTCCTGCCTGGTGTGCTCTATCTTGCTCATGAACAGGAGGTAGGCGATCAATGATGGTTCACATCATTTTCCTCAGATCAACCTCCTCAGAGTCAGCATGTTCCTCTCTATGGTTCTCTTCTTGATGCTCACTGACATGCTCTTCCCTATTCTCTTCCTGAATGGGGCTCTTGTGGATAGACTCATGAACACTGATATCTCTGCCTCATCCATGGCCTCTGCCACGGCCAAGGCTACGGCCTCCAATGGAAGATCTCATCCCAGATACCATCCTACAATAATATCCAAGATATAGAATACTATAACAACCATAATGCATAAAATTGTAAATCGTATATATAAAAGACACACATTTTGCAAACAGTAAAAGTGTACTTTTTCAGTTTAAAGTCTTAGTGTTGGAGTATGAAAAATATGCAACTAATAGTTTACATCATGTTTCAATACAACTAGTTCCAAGTTTCAGTTTGAAAGAGATACACATAATAGTTTAAAGTAGTCGTTCTTGTTCAACTAGTTAACACTAGTGGCGTTCCAATATACCCAGAGCTCCCAATGTACCTAGAGCTCCTAATGTAGAAACTTGGGCTCTGATACCAGATGTAACACCCCGCCAAGGGATCCAAAAAAAAAACCTAAAGTTTGACTAAGTTTGATAGCTTTTTTTTTTTTTTTTTAAAGAAAGTATAACATACACATCAAACACAAAGTAGCGGAAGCAATAACATACATAACAGATTGCATTCCTTAAAGATCCCATGACGTTGAATCACATTTAAAATCTAATCTAAAACTAAGTCCATCATTTAATACATCCACATGAAAGAATAATGAAAAGTCCAATGTCCATAAAATATACAATTGATCCGAATGCCTCTTGGCAAATTAATTCGGAATGCTCATTCATCCACTGTACATGTCACAGGGTATGAAAGACTTAAAAGAATATACATAAGCAAGATAAATATACATTATCCTCTTCGGATCCATGATACATGTGCAATAAAATAAATGAAACCATTCATCATACATAATAAATCCATACATCAATAAATATACATCCATCATAAAATGATACAACATCCAACATATAATATAACCATCTATCATAATGATCCATGAAAAAAATGAAGGTATATGCCAACAAGAATACTCTAGCCACGGTGTCTCGGACGGATCTCAATGGTAAGAGTAAAAAGCACTACCACCCGACCACGTGGAACCTAAATGGTCCACTCCCACCGCACTGAGGAGATAGTCTCAAGTCCCAAATAGGATAACAAAACATATAACATAAATACTCTCTAAGTCCAAGAAATCCTATAAGTATGCTAACTCAAAGGTTCCTAAAATAGATTGACATCTAAACTTAGAGGCACCACAAAGACACGTAGGTATCTACTATGTAAGTGAGAAAGTGTCATCGCACAAATCACATAATCATAGCAAAATCACCTCAGTCCTATACAAGTGACTAGAAAGCATCAAAAAGATAATCATAGTAATCACATCAATTCTCTACGAGCAACTGGAAAGCAACAAGATAAATCAAAGTATTCATCGGTTCTCAACAAGCAACCGACAATAATCTAACAATACTGATCAATGACTCATAATGGTTATTCAGGTATCTCATAGTATACATTCCACTATTTCACCAAGACACTGAAACATAATAATCAACAAAATAAATATAATCATCATAAACATACCATCACATACATGGTTGAGCAATAATGATCAAGATCGAGTCAACATGATACCACACTCACAAAACTCTCAAGCCTCTAGTAGATGTCCTATAACTGGTCAACACTCTAGTCAACTCCAAAAATCCCAAACATAAATAGCATAAGGAAAAACAAGGTATAAGCACATGTTTTTAGTTTTAAGTTGAATGTGGGGTTTCAGTTTCCATTTTCGAGTTTACTAACAAGTGATGGAATACTTTCATCCTTTTCCTTATAGTAAATTTAAATAATAGCTTAAGTATAAAACAAATATTTACCCCATGATCAATTTCCTTAATTTACTAAGGTAAATATTATTATATTGACTTTAAGCTGATGATGATAAGATTCCCGTTGATTTTCATTAATCTAGACTTAAATTAAATGATCACCTAATTTAAAAATAATTAATTAATATTTCAAATTAATTGTTCACAATATATATATCTTATAAACAAAATATTATTATTAAGTAATATTTTGTTTATAATAAAATAAAATAAAATATATTACTAATATTAATCTTATTAATAATAATTATTAATACAATTAATAATAATTATTGATAACATTAATAATTAAAAATTTATACATATTAAAAGAAAACTATTAACAAATTATAATGATTTAAAAATGATAAAAATGAAAAAAAAGTTTTAACAAAGACTGCATTTATAGCCCGCATGGCTTTAACTTAAAGCTGCCGGCCGTAGGCCAGGCTGTGGCTGTTGTGTACTGTTGCTGCTACTGCAGTCTGTACTGCGATCAACGGCAGCAGTACCGTATGGAAGGGGTGGGGACGGGGTGGGGTAAAACCCCCCCTCCCAAGTCACTTCATTTTTTTTTTTATAAATTTTTTTTAATATAAATGAAACGACTTCTAAGAAAATGAGGTTTTTATGAAAAATGCATTTTTTAATAAAAATGTTTTAACAACAGAACTTTGTAAATACTGAATTTGATTATACTCAAACTTGTTTTAAAATGAATATATATTTACTGTGTAAATATATTTATTTATTTACCGAAAGTTCAGAATTAAATCTGATAGACAAAAACTAGATTCCCATTTCTTATATTTTAAAGAAGATTTTCCAATAAGATTTCTACCCTTTCTGATAAGTTTTCACAATTTACAATCTATTGGGGAGAAATTATATTGATCAATTAAAATATTCCATGAACAGAATAATTTTCCAATATCCAGAATTCACAAGCATGATATATATTCGTTACCAGAATTATCCAGACAATTATTTAGCAAACACGAAGAAGACAAGAATTAAAAGAACGTATTTGAATTATGCAAATCTTCACAAGTGTCTACCTGGACACTGATGCTAATTTGCTACGCTCCAGAAATCTGTAGAAAACAATTCCCCTTTCAGAACTTTCTCCTTCTCTGAATTTTTCCTTTCTTCCCTTCCAAAATTCCCAGCCCCTTGAAAAATGAACCCCCAATTTCTGATCAAGGAGTTCTCTCCCTATAATCGGGGCATTAATTGTGCATTCCCCTCAGAGAACTCTTTGCTCACACCTTTTTAACTCTTTATTAACTTTCATTTATCTTTCTTTTATCTTTTCCATGCACATACAATAATCCATTAAATTAATTTATTTAATCTTTACTTGACCTCTTTTAAATTGATTTATTTAATTTAATCTCATGCACGTATTATGCAATCATAAAACTTTTAATAATTTAATTTTCTTTTCCCACTTCTAAATTTATTTTTGAACAATAATTTTGATAACTAACTATTAATTTTAATAATATTATTATTTAGCATTTATTTAAAAATGCACTCCAAATATATATATATATATATATCATTATTAAATTAATTAAATATTAACATGTTCAAATTTAAATTTATAGATTTATTCTCAAATTTAATTCTTTTTATAGGACTCTTTTATATAATTAATTTCTCAATTAATTAAATAAAATATTAACATAACAAATAATTTTTTATTAAATTAAATTATTAATTAAATCTTTTTAAGTAGACTTAATTAACAAAAAAATCACCAAAACTCATAAAGTAAAAATACGAAAACCCATCATAGTTAAACACATACAAAATTCAACTAAGGGTTAAAAATCACAAATTAACGTCATCCGACGCATTTGAAAGGTACATGACTCAGATACTTGTCCTAATTGTTAATTAGGACGAATGGCTCAAAGGTTTGGGACTTGGACTTAAGAATATATCTTCCCTCTCTTACCATTGAGATAATGCGATAGGGTACACTCATCCTAACAATTCAGGGAAGTCGATACCCGGTACCTACAACCTGCATAAAATCTACGCATGTACATACACAATATATACTAAGGTAAACAGGCAATGGCAGGAAGTGGTGCATCGTGTAGATCTCGACTAGAAGGTGACTACGACTCCCTTCCTTAACCATATCATAAACATCATACATAAAGAAAACAAACACACACACCATACACATGCAGTATGGGGTAAGTATCCATCAGAAAAGACATAGGATAATCCATCTAACTACACATCATCAATAATCTAACAACATTGTAATAATCATCATGCACACATGAAGTATAGAGTACCAAGTAATCTCATCATATATCAACTGAGTCTGAAACAATATCTAATAATCTCAAGATAATGCTACTAATTATCAAACATAAAACTTGGCCTAAAAGAGTTTGGAAATGATAGTAGAAATGTAACTAGAAAAATGTAGACTAAGTGGATTATTTCTTGAAAAATAAAAGGAAAGAATATTGGTAACACCCCTTACAAAATCTCTCAACTTCTTGCTTATCTTGACTTGATCCAAGGAACGGTGAGAAGGGGGAGCCTTCCCTTTAATGTAGGAGAGACTTTTTCTCACACACTATGGCTAGTCTATCTATTTTATGATTGCATTTTCACAAAAATGCCAGTTGCAAAATAGCTACCCAACAGATCCTACCACCATCAAAAGTAAGAATACAAAAATCACTACTTGCCCTCCCCAACCAGCCAACATAGATACCACACACCATAGGTAGACTTAGGTGTACAACAAAAAAAATCCTACATTAAACACAAATTGAACAAAAGAAAACCCAAAAGCACTCAAGCTAGAGATGACAGTTGGAGAGGGAGAAAACTTAGAGGTAGGTGCACACATTTTGAATGCGTTGAAACATAACATTTTTAAAAACTTTAGTTGTAAGTTCTGTAGGCAAGAAGCTTGGTTTATTCACCAAGGGTCAAAGTCAACAACATTCCATTGAGAACCATCGAAGCCTGATTATAAGAAAGAACACACCATTTCACCAAAGGGCTAAGCCCAATTTATTTTTCGAACCTTAGCTATAAGAAAGAAACCCCACTATTTTACTAAGGGTCTAGTCGTCAACTCTATTAAGAACCACAATAGAATGACCTTGTGGGGATTTGAAGCTTGGTTGTAGGCACTACAGTTTATTGGATGTAGGCACTACAGGAAATAACATTCCATTGAGAACCATAGAAGCTTGATTATAAGGAAGAAGAACCCACCATTTCACCATAGGGCTAAGCCCAATTTGTTTTCCGAACCTTAGCTATAAGCAAGAAACCCCACTAATTTACCAAGGGTCTAGCCATCAAATCTATTAAGAACCACAATAGAGTGACCTTGTGGGGATTTGAAGCTTGGTTGTAGGCACTACAATTCCTTGGATGTAGGCACTACAGGCAAGAAGTTCCACTATTTCACCAAATGTCAAACCCTAATTTTTTGAACTCTTGATGTAAGCTTCACAAGCTAGAAGCCCCACTATCTTACCAAGGGTTAAAGTTAACAACTATTTACTGAGAGCCACAATAGAGAGTGACCCTATGGGGACTTAAACCTTACTTTTAGGCACTATGGGAAAGAAGCCCCACCATTTTAACTAAGGGTTAAGCTTTTCAATTTTGTTTGTACCTTGGTCATAAGCTTTAAAAGTAAGAAGCCCCACTATTTTACCAATGGTCAAAGTTAGCAAATGTCCATTGAGTACCATAGCAGAGAGTGACCCCGTGGGGACTTGAACTTTGGTTGTAGGCACTACATGCAAGTTGACTCACCATTTCACCAAAGGGTCCAACCCTTCAATTTTTTCTTGAATCTTGGCTGTAAGCTCTATAGGAAAGAAGCCCCACTATTCCACAAAGTATCAAAGCTAGTCACTCTTCATTAAGAACCACAATAGAGAGTGACCTCGTGGGGACTTGAACCTTGGTTATAGGTAGAGATAACTTTAAGAAACCTCCTTCCGGGAAAATCAATAAAATCGTGGAAAATCCAATATTGCTTATTGGAAATTTTTTTTCTATTGCCGATTTCCTTTTCAACATAGAAAAAACTTAAATTTTATTGGGAATTTTATTTAGAATAGTAAATTTTCATAAAATTGAGGCAATTAATTCATCAATTTGGGGGAAAGTATATAATGTACGAGGCCATTTTTTCCCCTTCAAATAGGAAAAACATACAACATATGAGACAATTTTTCTTGTTTGATGGAAAAAATATATAATATATGAGGTGATTTAATTCCTTTTAATGGAAAATATATATAATGCGTTGGAGAATGTGTTGCCTATAAATATGAAAGGAATTAATTATATTGGCGAATAACCACTTTTTAATACTCATTATATGTAATGTTAGTGAATGCCAAATGACAATTGATCATAGATATCACATTGGACGGTGTGCACCTAACATCCATCTATCATTCGATTATTATATATCAACATTTGATATTTTATTTTGGGCCGAATATCTCAAATGAAGCCTCGATATTTTTTAAGTCTCCATAATGGCGACACATCTCCCTACACTTAGTTGCACTTACAACAAACATTAATAGACGCCTTGTCATTATCGTGACATTCTCCCATCCACCTACCCCACATGCATCACTTTCTTTTAGTAATGACTAAATTACAATCCTACATTAATGGGAAAGATTTCTTAAGATTTTCATTTAATTCAATTGAAGTGGAAGGACAAAGGGTTAGGGAAGATTCAAGAAATTGTCAAGGCATCTAATCTTATTTATAGGTAATCAAGCTTTTTTCTTCCTCATTGTTTAATTCTTGTCTTTGGGAGTCACTTGTAGAATTCAATAGTTTGGTAGGTAAGTTATGTTAAGGCCATTACTATTAGTTTACAAAAAATTAGTGAGGTTTATCTCTTTTCTCTCTAGTTAATTTTTTTTTCTCTTATTTACACAAATTTAGATGGACACTCCAATTTGTTTGACATGCAAATTGGAGGAGGCCCAAAAGGCATTTTTAGGCCCCTTTCACGATGAAAACCTCTAGTCAATTTTCAATGAGATTGGTCCATTCATCTTTAAGGTTGATAAAATAGTGCTGTGCCACGAGTTTTTGGTGAATGATGATAGGCACTATGTGAACACAAATATTACATCATGTTTTCTGGCCTCTCTCCTCAACCTTAGAGCAAAAAATATCTACATTATGATGTTGCTGAGGAAGACTTTCAAAGAAGAGTGCTTGGGAAACACCATTTAGGTTGGCATCTTTGTAGAAATGTGGGTGGGGATCCCTTGGGAAAGTCAAATTCCTAAGCTTCTACAACCTAGTTAGAATGTGGCTGTGCAACTATTTTTGTTGGATCTGAAAGTTGGGCAATTGAAGTGCTATAGGAAATGGGCATGGATTGCTAGAGATTTTCTAGAGAGATTTTTTTTTTCTTTGGATGAAGTGGAGGAGGGCCAATATGAATTTCTTCATGAATTCTTAGAGTTAATCTTGTCTCAATAATTCTACTTAGATTCAAGTGAACATCCCTAGGGTTTCCTAGAGCTTGTCACCCCCAGTTGATATTTTTTTGGTTTCTTTTTTGTTATTACAAATTACAATCATTGTACATACCTCTAGCTATAGATTGTGCTTTTTGTGAAAGTATTAATAGTCCTTTTGCAATTTCATTTCAATTATGGATTTGCGATTTTGTTGACTTAAATGTTTTGGCTATAAAAGTTTAATATTTATATATATTTTTAATTTTCCTATAAATTTGTAAGAAACATGAGAGTTAGAGACATAAATTAAAATGTATCATTTAATTACAATGATAAGATTGCAATGAATCATAACACGATTTGCACTTTATAGTTTTAAACATTTTTCAATGCAATGAAAAAACTAGGATGCTTATTTATGCATAGGTTGAATAAGTGCTTCATTAATTAAAAAATTGTATTTTTTGTTGATGAAAATTAAAATTTCTCTTTACAAAAATTAGTATTGTCCAATAGAATGAAAGAAAAATGAAATTACCCTATATAGTACTTTACATCCATAATAAATACTTCTAGAATGTTTACATGTGTCTAGTGTTACTAATCACTAATCACATGTCCAGTCTCACTAATTACCATTAGATCAACATAGATCGCTGACTTGGACTATACTTTGGGCTGATTTGCAAAATGCTCACCCCTTTTTGAAAATGTTCCCTCGGAAGAAGACAGGTACCCACTAACATATATTAAATGCCCATGACATGTTAGTGTCATCACTTTAAAATAATAATAAGGATTTTTGTATGGATAATTACAGAAAAATAAACATAATAAAATTAGCGCAAAATTTGTAAAATACTTCCCCAATGTTTACAGTGTCCAGTGTCACTAATCACTAATGACAATGACGTGTAGAAAATAATGTCACAAATGTTAGAGAGACACATGACATCTAAATCAATTGTAGCCTAAAAATGCTTAACGTATTGACCACCATTTGATCAACATAGATCAATAACTCGAGATGTACTTCAAGCCGATTTGGGGAATACTCACCTCATTTTTCAAATGTCCCTAGAAAAATGTGTCCACATCATATATTAAATGCTGATGGAAAGTTAATATTATCATGTTAAAAATAATAATAAGGATTTTTTTTTATGGATAATAACATAACAAATTAACATAATTAAATTGATCCAAAATTTGCAAAAAAATTCCCCACCATTTACTCTTGTTAAATAAGTGGCAATAGACTATTACATATATTTATCTGAATATGATTTAGTGGTCGTACAATCTATAGTATAAAATATAGATGTCATCATGTCTGATGTTCTTGTCTGAGGTCTCATTGGTGATCCCTAACCATTAATAGTCTAACTTGAATTTACTAAATAAGAATGAATTGAAAATTGTAGACAAATAGGATTCTAAGTTACCCGCATTTGCATCAATTGTAGTGGCCAATTGTTAATGCTCTTGACAGTTAGGGAAATTGAGATGCCACTATCAATTGGAATTGAGAGAACCAATTGAGCTCAATTGTGTGAACTAACTCTAATCTATGAAAGCATTTATACTAATAATTTTTGGTGAATTTGGTGGAAATATTATATCATATATATAATATTTGGCAAATCATGCGTAGAAAAAAATGTCTTATGTCATTTTTGAGGCGATTGTGATTCATCCAATATATGTTCACTAAAACTATCCTTGGTTGTAGACACTATAAGTAAGAAGCCTTACTATCTCACTAAAGCATCATTAGGTAAGAAGCCCCACCAAATATGACATTATTGCTATCATAGTTGGCCCTATATGATAAGATAATGGTAATTACACTTTATAAACTTCTTGTCATTATAACCAACTTTTAAATATTGTAATGCTTTTCGAATGGGTTAGACTTCTAACATAAATATTTAACCATGTTGAAAATCCTCTCCAATTTATGCATTCCATATCTATAATATGTTTGTAACTATATTTTGGAAATTTAAAGTATGCAAACACACTTTGATCATGACCTCACATACCCTATATTCTCCTTGTATGTTGATGGCTAGCATTAGCCACAACAATTTTAGCCAAAGAAAGTCTATGAATCCCCCTTAAGGTATAACTGAATTTAGCTGGACTACTAACATATTTGTTACATCTCAATTTTAAATGCTCCTTTATAGTGTTCATTATAATTTTGAAAATTCATTGAGGATGATGAATCACAAGGTGGAGGGTATGTTACATCCCAATTTTGGAGCCATTTGAAATGTTCATATACCTGTTGAGGTCTCACATGAAGTCAGTTGATAGGTAAAATTATTTACAATCACATGAAATGGTAAGATAGTTAATCATTATAATTTCATATAAAGTTGGCATGCTAGTTAACTGTTATGATGATATTTTAATACTATTTTGGAAAGTTTTTTATTCATCATAAATTCATGGGAAGTGAAAAGATGGTTAGCCATTGTGATAGTTTATGACTAATAATTTGTTATGGTAATTGTTATTATAATGAGGAATATGATATAATTGTGGGTGGAAGCATTGTTAGAAAAAAATTAGGTATAGGGGCACCACCATCATTGGACAAGTAGGTATGATGCTTGAACCACCATGGCTAAGGGTAAACGAATAGGCCAGAAACAGTGTACATTGGACAATACCATTAGATACTTGGTCAATTTTTATAAAAAAATAAATATTTAATATCATAGGAAGAACTATTACCTCTCTCTTATTTTGAGACAATGGAAGTGATCAACATTATAAAATTCACACACACACATGATACCACCATGATACTCTGATGATATCTATGAACTGTACTTATATGTATGTGTGTGTGTGTGTGTGTGTGTGTGTGTGTGCATGCTTGCGTGTATAGAGAGAATATAATGATAGAAATATATTATACATAATCTCATAATTACACACGCGTATAGATATATGTATATATAGGTACAATTATAGGTAGAATTAAATAGCATGATGACATAATATGTATATATATACACACACATATATTCACACACGTTTATTTTGAACCATGGAGAATAATATAATATTTATCTTTATTTATAAATCTATATCTGAGCAGTGACTACCTCCATATCAACATCCATCTTTCAATTTTGAATTTATGAAGGTATTCTTACAACTGATGTCTCCCTTTGTAACTGAGCACAAGATGCCATATATTCACCTGCAAATATAGAAGGAGGAATGAAAACACCACTCACCTTGAAGATATGGGATAACACAATCACCTTGATAATGAGTGATACCTTTGAAACAAGAGTTTAGTAATTTCCTTTCTATCTTTTTCTTTATCAATATGTTGTACTAAATATCAAGCTACATGGGTGAAGGCATACCTCAAGGAACTATTTACACAAGTAGATTGATATTGTCTACAAGTAATGGATCATTCACATTCATTTCTTTTTCCACACCTTGTTTCTTTTCAATGCAAATAAGTATGTATTGCTATAAGGTAGAGGATATTCATGTTGTAGTCTACAACCCAAATAAACTACAACCATGGTTCAACATAGTAATGACTCTGATAAGTACCAAGCTTTGTTGCTTTGATTATATCTAGTTCTCTGCTCTCTGCATATTGATTTTGTAACCATAGGGACAGACAAACCTCCTCTTAAACATGTTCATTGATGTATTATGCATGAAGTATTCGATGTATAAAAATTGATTCCATTTCTATGATATTCTGACTTACTCACTCGTAGTTGTTATATACTAGCTGTGGTAAGAATGAGTAAGGAATTCAAGGAAACCATATGTTTAAGATTTCATTATTAACAAAAGTCTCCTAGGATGAAACCAAGGCTAGTGAAGCCATGTGAATGGGTGAAGAGGAGAGGATCCTGCAAGGGAAAACAAAACTATGAACATATTTTCAATTGCATGAACATCTTTAAAAGAAATTGTTAAAATCCAAGTCAACTCATGATTGTCCAAGTATACTCAATTGTCAAGTCGAGAGGTGGAATTAAGTACCAGGATGCTCAGTGGCTAGACAAGGTGTTTCATGTCTATTCTAGGTAGGGAGAGCCTTTCTCAGATGTGATCATTCACCATACATCCATCTAACAATCTATGCATGCAAACTGAAATACCAAATTAAGCATAGACATCCATAGTATGAAAGTAAATAAACATTCAACATATTTATGACAAGATATTTGGTTATCGAGAAACCCTCCAAGGAGAAGGTAAAATTGGGGTGAGGATGACACCCACAAATCTCTACTATTGTAGTAATAAAGTATATCCAATGAAGGTTACAATGTTTGATCAAGAAACATGATCTACCCTGTGAAAGGTCTGCCCTATTAAAGGCTTATAATATTGTTAGATCTTACAGTGTTAAAGGTTCTCAACACCTTGTTTGAAGTTTTTTTGGTAAAAGGAATTTAAATTACAATGAAGTAAGCACCCTATTAAAGGATTTACAACAACTAGTTAAGACTACTTTGTTAAGAGATTTAAATGATTCACTTGTTAGAATGTCTCTACAATGATCTTGCAGTTAGCACTCTACTGCTAGATAACAGATCACCTCTTTCCTGATGTATACTTGATCCTTACCGATCAAATATATCTCTAATGTCTTCTAATTCCTTTCCTCTATTATCCTATAACTGATTCTACAATGTATCTCAATTCACAACTCCTTAGTCACCATGAATGCTTTGTTTGCACATGCAAACTTTTGTATTTTCTCCTTCTACATTCATAAAATTTTAAGGGTTTTTCCTCAAGAAGAGCTAGGTGACTTAGGGTTAGGTATGAATCAATGATTGTGATTCACCCATATTACTGCTTAATCCTTCCTTTTTACTGATTGACTGCATGTATTGCATAGGGAGTCTCAATAAAGATTATTCCTTTTCATCTAGATCACAAAAAAATCCTTAAGTCAACTCCAAAATGGTTTACATAGTAGTTTGTGCCATTACAAAAAACTATGTCAAAATTGTATTACTTGGCACTTGAAGTTCATGATGCTCGACATCAACTACAACTTCAATGTTGTAACTTGACCTTTGAATGCCATTGATTACTCAACATCTGAATGACTCAACGCTTACTATCTGCTCAACACTTGAGTGACTTGGCACTTACTAGTTACTTGGTACATACTGTATATCTCTCACTCGACATATACTATCTGACAACTTATGCTTGACATGTATTACTTGTTTGACATGAACTAAGTAAATGACTTAAGTATATTTTCACTCATATGTTAAAACCAATATGAGGTTAACAATATCCTCCTTTGACATGAGTGGAAAAATACTTGGTTATGCATGAATAACCTTAGCCTTTCAAGCGTAACTCAGATAGTATCCATTTACATATAAAATTTCAAAAGATCAAAATTTTGCAAAACTTATGACTCTTCAATCATACCTCAAAATTTAATAATTTCATCTAAGTTGATTATTCCATTCTAAACTGAAACTGAATACTCCTTCTGAGTAGATTCTGCATATGGTGACTCTGTTTTTTTTTGATCTCCACTTATCATGCATTCCCCCCCTTTCTTCATTCTCTCCCTTCGTTTATTTTCTCCAAAACTTATTTATTTTCCCCTTTTTGACACTTATGTCATGGGTTGTACATGAATAATGTGTTTGTCCAAAAAGGTTTTAGGACGTCAAGTATTATCTTTAGAGCTGCATCCTAGTTATCACAAGCTACCTGCAATGATTTCATTTAGATGGCTAATACAAAAATAAGATGAACTAAGCCTTCAAGTGTAGAAAGATGGGGATCTTTTTGTATTAATGTCTCTAAAAAGGCTAGCTCCTTGTGAAGTATGTCCATGTGAGGGGTCAACACGAATTGGATGTTGATTAGTGTAGCTCAAATATTTTCATCTTTAACATGCAAAGCTGCCAACTGACCTTGGGAGTTCATCAAATTCCTAAAGTTCTTTTGACTCTGATCTAGAGAATTTGGTAGAGTAGTACCTATTACCTTCATTTCTCCCTCTAGATTTGCAATATTTCATTGCACTTCTTATGTGAACAAAGTTGTGTTACGCAACTTGGTGTGAAGTGAGAAATTTTGGAGGCAGTTACATACCCCAAACTTCCATTAGACCAAAACCGTTCAAAATTGCTAAAACTATCATAACAATTTGGTAATTGTTTTGATAAACAAACTTTTCCTCTTTTTGTACATGTGTTATGCAAAAACCAACAAAGACCCATTTTAGCTAACTCAAAGGCCTTTCCAAAATGCTATGATAGTTGGGATCTATTTCATAAGAAAGCTTGTCGAATTTCTCATAGACCAAAACTATTTTTTTATAACTGTTTTCGAAACCAATGTGAACATTAAGTGTTAGTTGTATAACACTTAAATGTTTGTCTTGAATATGTTTTGAACAATATTTAAGGACATCAAATAAGATAATTATATGATGTCAACCATACCATATGCTCATTATAATTACATTACTGACATCAATGACAATGATCAAAGACCAAATACCAAGGGTTCAATATACTCCCCCTTTGGCATTGATGTCAATACCAACTTCCACCTATATATCCATGTGTACCTATATATCCATATGTACCTATACATCTTGCATCTATACCTATATATCCTTCATGTAGGGAGGAATTGTTGGACTAACCACCATCCTTCCCCTTCGAGATTCCTGACATGGCTTCATAGCCTCCTGTGTTCTATAAGTCTAGTGGTTTTATCAGGCATTAAAAGGTTGATCTTTTGGTGCAACAAAAACTCTAGCTTGTAAGAAGTGATAACAGGGCTTGGTCACAGGTTCGAATCTCCTTGGATAACACTAAGGGGGGAATTGTTGGACTAACCACCATCCTTCCCTTTCAGGATTCGTGACATGGATTTATCACCTCCTATATTCTATAATTCTAGTATTTGTATCAAACATTAACAAGTTGATCTTTTGGTGCAATGAAAAATCTAGCTTGTAACACCTAGTTCTAGTAATCTTGAGTTTGCATTTGAATCCAACTTGTCATTCAAGAAGAAAGCTGCTAAGTCTAAGGGAAAAAAATTTGAAAGTGAAGAGGAAGATAATTTTGACAATGATCTTGAAGTTATTGAAGCCCTTTTAGCAAGAAGATGTCCCAAAGGAAAAGGTAAGTACAAAGGTAAAATTCCTCTAATATATTTTTCTTGTGAAGAAGTTGGTCACATTGTTGTAAGGTGTCCAAATAGAGAAGAAAAAGAAGAAAATAAAAGAAGCAAGTACAAAGGCAAGAAGGATTTTAAAAAATACAAGGGCTACAAGGATAAAGTTAAGAAGTCATGTTTCATGGCTAAAGATCCTAATAGTAGTGATGATGATGAAATGGTTTATATTGCTATAAAAGATGAATCAAACAATGAAGAAGGTAAGATGGTGCTTATTTCTCATGTTAGC
The DNA here is from genome assembly GCA_028749045.1 of Cupressus sempervirens. NCBI lineage: Eukaryota > Viridiplantae > Streptophyta > Pinopsida > Cupressales > Cupressaceae > Cupressus > Cupressus sempervirens. The sequence goes on from CM053785.1 coordinate 312,002,148, forward strand.
AAAAATGATACATGGGTTATTGATAGTGGTTGGACTCATCATATGATTGATGATAAAACAAATTTTGAACATATGGAACACTATGATAGTGGAAGTGTAAGATTTGGAAACAATGAACCATGTTGCATAGAAGGAAAAGTTTGTATTTCTCTAACCAATGAACTTAGATGTGACAATGCTTGTTGGGTTGAAGGATTGAAGCATAATCTACTACGTGTGGCACAGTTGAATAATATTAGATTCAAGAAAGAATTAGTGAATGAGAAGGCCAAGTTGCTAGATAGAAACAAAAATCTAATTGGGTCTGATAATCAAACAAAAGGTAACTTATTCTACCTAGATCTAAGTGAAAGTTCGTGTTTCATTGCTCAAGTAGAAGAGAGCTAGTTATGGCATAAAAGATTGTGTCATTTCAAATTTGATAACCTGATCAAGATAAGAAAAAACAAAAGAGTAAGAAGTATTCCTAGTCCAAGGAAACCTGACATAGGCATATGCAATTATTGTCAAATTGGTAAGATGGGCAAGACAAGTTTCAAGAGCAAGAACTATTATTATGAAGAAGTCTTGGAGCTATTTCATACAGACCTTTGTGGACCTATTGGCATAGAGAGCTACAATGGAGATAAGTATTTCATTTTATTCATTGATGATTATTCTAGGATGATGAGAGTAATGTATCTAAAAGATAATTCTGAAGCTTTTTAAAAATTCAAGTGGTATCTGGTTAGAGTTGAGAAGGAAACACGAAAGAAACTAAAATGTTTAAGATTAGATAGAGGAGGAGAATTCATTTCTAATGAATTCAATAAATTTTGCACTGAGAAAGGAATTAAAAGACAAGTATCAACCACTGATACACCTCAATAGAATGGTATAGAAAAAAGAAGGAATAGATCAATCATGGATTGTGCAAGAACCTTGACGATAGAAAAGAATATTGCAATCAAATACTGGAAGGAATCAATGTATACAACAATTCATACCTTAAAAATAGTATAGCTGAAGAAAGACTCAAAATAGACTCCTTATGAACTATGGTATGGCTATAAACCTAATATAAGTTACTTGAAAGTATTTGGTAGCGAATATTATATTTTGAAGGAGACTAGGAAAGATAAATTTGATGTAAAAAATGATGAAGCCATATTCCTAGGTTACTCCAATAGAAGTAAAGCATAAAAATCTTTGAATCTAATCACTCATAAGGTAATAGAAAGTGCACATGTGAGAATTGATGAGTTTGCAGAAACGAGTGAAGAAGAGAGCAACACAGAACCTAAAGACTACAAAAAAATTATTTGCTGAAGAAAGACTCAAAATAGACTCGTTATGAACTATGGTATGGCTATAAACCTAATATAAGTTACTTGAAAGTATTTGGTAGCGAATATTATATTTTGAAGGAAACTAGGAAAGATAAATTTGATGTAAAAAATGATGAAGACATATTCCTAGGTTACTCCAATAGAAGTAAAGCATAAAAATCTTTGAATCTAATCACTCATAAGGTAATGGAAAGTGCACATGTGAGAATTGATGAGTTTGCAGAAAAGAGTGAAGAAGAGAGCAACACAGAACCTAAAGACTACAAAAAAATCATGAGTCCCCAAAATCTCTAGAAGCAACCAAGTTGCAGCCAGTGCAACTTGAGTCATAGTTTAAAAGACTCGAGTCACAGTTAGAAGCTACCGAGTTGCAACTGGTGCAACCCGAGTCATAAATAGTGGGACTCAAGCATGCTGAATAAGATCATGGTGAGGCAAATGAAACAAGCTCTAAATCCAAAGTACATGTAATTTCAAGATAGGTTCGAAGATACAATGCACCTGAGAAAATCATTGGAGATAATAAGAAGGAACAATGACAAGGAATAAATTAAAAGGTACATGTTTTCTTATTGAATTTGAACTAGGATGGTTAAAGATGCTTTGGATAATGAAAGCTGGATTGAAGCAATGAATGACGAGATATAATAGATATAAATGAATAAGACCTGTACTCTTGTTCCTAGACCCAAGGATAGGAATGTAATTGGCACAAAGTGCGTGTTAAAAAATAAACTGAATGAAGATGGAGAAGATTCAGAAATGAAGCAAGGTTAGTATACAAAGGTTATTCTCAAGAGGAATGTATTGATTATGGTGAAACTTATTCTCCTATTGCAAGATTAGAAGGTGTTAGGACTCTACTTGCTTATGCTGCACATGAAGGATTTAAAGTGTATTATATGGATGTGAAATCTGCATTCTTGAATGGAATTCTAGAAGAAGAAGTCTATGTAGAGAAGCTTGAAGGTTTTTTAGATCCTAGCAAAAAGGATATGGTTTGTAAACTACACAAAACATTGTATGGTATGAAACAAGCTCCCAGAGCTTGGTATGAAAGACTTCATAATTATCTGAAAAAGATTGGTTTTCAAAGGAAAAATTATAAAATTAATCTATACATCAAAGAAGGACTAGACAAGAAGATTGTGTTGACATAAATATTTGTAAATGATACATTGTTTACTGGAAATGATGATTTGTGAAAATTGTTTTCATAGGAAATGAGTAAGCAACTTGAGATGTCAATTTTTAGAGATGAGTAAGCAACTTGAGATGTCAATTTTTAGACGAGTAAGCCTCTTATTCCCAATGCTCCATCTTGCAATGCATCTTTTGGCTTTTTGTATAGTTTCTTTACTACTTTTCCTGCTTTCTACTCATGTATCCATGGATTGAGTCTTGTCATAGCTCCGAGGCATTCCCCTTTAGTGTCACTCTTTTTGAGATTCTCCTCATAGAATCTCTTTCATGACAGTCACTAGTCATTCTCACTATGTCTGCCTACCATCACTAGTGTCACAATTTTCAAGATTCTCCTCATAGAATCTCTTTCATAGTAGTCACCAATCGCTCTGGCTACATCTGCCCACTGTTGCTAAGTGTCACTCTTTTCAAGATTCTCCTCATAGAATCTATTTCACAATAGTCACCAATTATTTGAGCAGTGTCTACCTACTATTGATTGGGTTACATCTCCAAATTCCTTTATGGAAGATCTCTCTTGCATTAGTCACTAGTTGTCCTGGCTGTGTCTGTCTACTGTTGCTCAATCCTCTTAGGTTCTTTACCTCAAAGATTCTTCTTTGACCTCAATCACCAATCATTCTAACTATGTTTGCCTACTATTTTCATCCTACTGAAGAGATTTCTTTCAAACATGTTTTGGACACTGATACTTGACATCAATCCTATGATAGAAAAATGAACTCAAAATGACATATTTGTTTGGATATGCTAAGAATTTTCTTTGTTTTCTTTGTTTCTGCTTTATCATGTCCCTTTGAGCAACTCGATGATGTCATTTCTAAGTAGAGAAGTAATGACTTGGGGCATGATCTTTTCTTTGTTTTCATCTATGGTTTAGTTCTAATTAGTTGACAAATTCCTATAGGAGGGGTGTCCACTATAAGAGCCTCCATCTCATATTGGATGGTTGAGTGTACCTCAACTCCTCTTATACAAATATGTCAATAATGTTGGTTCTTCTCCTTGTTTGTTAGAGTGAACTCTTCATGCTACAATACATACTGATACTCATCCTACTAAGTGAATGTACGGGTCACTACGAGTATACCTAGCACATTTCTGTCTCAGGTTACGAACGTAAGGGTCATTGTGGATAGAATACTTACTGAATACTTAGCATAAGATGAATCTCTCATGTGTTTGGTGTGCCTACCATGCAAACAACATTTTGGTCATCCTAACATTTATGTTTTGATTCTTATGTTAGCTTGCAACAATAAAAGGGACAAATGTTTTGGTCGTTCTAGCTTCTTGTGCCTCGAATGCTTACATTTAATCCTGAAAAACTTACAACATATGTCCTATTCATATTCCCATGATTGCAATGCCAGTTGGAATTGTAGAACTTATGGGATTTTTTTCCTATGCTTAGTGATGATAAATGGTCAAGGCTTGGTAATCAAACCTAGGGTTGCACTTAACATAGTATTGCATTGCATACTTGATTTGCATAAGCACATGATTTAATTGCAACTCTATTTCATTCTTTGTGATGAGGGACTTTGGATCTCTACAAACATATCAGGATTCTCCATGGCTACACAAGTGTTTGGTTCTTTGGTTCATATTCATGTGCTCCTCAAGGGGGTACCTATTACTGTTAAGCAAAAATATGTAACACTACATGAGATGTCAGTTCATTTCTATATGCATTGCATCCATATACTCATATCATCTACACTACATAATCACATTATATCAAATTACACATGCATTCATAACATAACACATGCATCGCATAATCATCACATAAACATCTCATATACATCGAAGTAAAGCATAGATACTGACAGTGACATGTACACAAGGAAACTCAGCTAAAAATCTCGTATATATATGTATATCAAAAATGTGTCAGTACCAAAAATGGGCCCTACTTGAGCGCTATCAGTAAAAAATGATACAAAATGGTGTTGGCACACCAATCAATACATAGCCAAAATCAAAATTAGGAATAAGTGCAATCAGTAGCTAAATGTGACCTATATGATCACCCCCAGTAGCTAGAGGAGGGGGAGGAGGTGGCATATCTAGTCTCATAGGAGGACTTGCACCCTTAGAATCTTGGGCATACTGGGAAAATTGTGGCACCTACTGAGCCTCATTGGGCACAACTGTAGAGTATGCTAAGAAGTAATAAGCTGCTCAGGCCATCTGCAATCTAACCTCATCCTACAACATCTCTGCCCTCTACTCCACTATCTATACATATTCCCTCAATCTCAAGATCTCCTAATTCTGCTCAGCCAGTCGCATCTCACACTGCTACTATGATCTGTAGCTCTCTGATCTACAAGAAAGCATGTCAGATCTGCTCTCTCTGTCATCGAAACACATCCTAGGATCCTGTGGTAGGCTGCTCCTACATCTCCTCATAAAGCATCTCAGGTGCCTACTCTGTGGGTGCCTGCTCCTCCACCCTTGGCCTTTGTCACCATCTCTACCCTCTACCATTGCCCCCAAACCTTGGATCTGATCCCATCTATGGTGCAGGGATCTCTACTTGCCTAACTCTCTACTACACATCTAGTACTGGGTTGTGTGGCGCTTGTTGGGGAGCCTACTACTACTATGCTAGTGCCTACTGTGGGGCTGGTGCTACTCCCCACAAGGGATCTATGAACCATGGGAAGGGGTGACTAATAAGATATGCTTGATATGCTGGTGTCACCCCTACATCTCCTACCTTTGGATGGTAGTCCCACTATGCCACAACTAGGTTGTGCACATCAATCATAGACCACCTTGCATCTAACCTTGTTGGCCACCCCTATGTAAGATCCTTCATGACTGACACATAGGCACAAAACTCCAAGGAGATGTCCTACTATCTCCCATATTGTCTCTAGACCTTGCTAATAGAGAACCACTCAATAATCTATGTCATCCTCCCCACTAGTGACCATGAAAAAAATATCCATCCCAATTCCCTAGGAGCATCATCCCACTCCTCTATCTCTTGCCAGGGCCACCATACAATGGAGACTAGGTCATCGAGATGGGCCCGCCAGTGCTCCATCTTACCCAGGCCTGCCTAGGTAATCTATCTTCTATATCTGCAAATATATGGCTCTGTAGGCTCTCGGGTATCCTTAAAAATAGGTCATGTGATTGGTAGGTTCTCCCATGCCCAAACCTATAGAACATACATGCCAGTGGCCATACTCTTTCGCTCATGGTATACAATCTCATGCATGTCGTAAAACATATGGGCGAGCATCCACTGCAGCATGATCCCCCACCTACACTCTAACCTATGTTGTCCCCTGTCTAGCACCAGGAAGCAACTAATAAATATGGCCAATCTATGTGTCTGCCCATATGTGTGGATGATCTCATCCTAGGTAATGGCTTGTTCAATAGCCAACTCCCTCTAAAAAATGGCACACAAGGCCTCTATACTTGCTTGGGGCATTGTGTCATATGATACTCTCGGCCCATGAAATGGTATGTGCAGAATCTTGTATATATCCTCGAGATTCACAGTGATCTCTCCCTGAGGAAGGTGGAAGGTGTTCATTTTTGAATGGAAATACTCCACCAAGGCAGTCAAAAGATCGTGATTCACCAGCAATGTTGGAATCTGGCATACAGAAGTGAGCCCTAATCTATCAATATGAGCCATGTCGGCCACATCTACACTCCACAACAAAGCCCCATGTGGTGAATAATGAGATTTGACTAAAACATCACTGAATACCTCCTGCACACATGAATAACAATAGCAACAAGAAAATAGTCATTACTCGATTAACAAATTAGAATAATGAAGAAACAAATGCGAAATCATGTTAAAAATGTTTTCAAAAAAATGCAAATTTTCACTACACTACTGTCATGAATTTTCATGCAAGGATGTATTTCTTTATGCAAGAATTCACTTCTTTTTGCGAGAAAACAAGTCTTCATGTGAGAAAGAAAGTCTTCGCGCAAAGAAATGCAAGTCCATGCGAGTGATCAAAACCCCATGTGAAGAAACAAGTTTTTGCATGAAGAGAGTCAGTCTCACGTGAAAGGCAACAATCACATCTATGAAATTCTCACGTTCTTCATGCAAGAAGTGGCTATCTCCCATGCAAGAACCCTCACTGACACTCACAAAGATACACCAGGTTGGAAAATCTTCATGCAAGAAGAGACACCTTTGCACAAGAAAGGATAGTCTCACACGAAGACTAATTGGGACTTCCTACAAATGTTCTAAAAATGCAATAAATGACCTCAAAATGCTTGAAAATGAAAATATGAAGGGAAGTTATCGATCGCTCATTGGTGGTCCATAGTTTGCTAGCCGACTGCATCATCAGGAGCGCTCAAAACAGTGATATCTCACGTTCACTGCCATCTTCCTGTTAGAGCTCCTATTCACTAAAGACAAAAGGTGCAAATGACCCCTTGGGCCCTTATATAGGGTGTGACCTAATTTTTCAAAGTGCTCTGATTTGCACAAAAATCACCCCCTGGCTAATTTGACTGTTTTGAATCCATTTTTGGGATCAAATTTGAAATCTAACACACCTAAGCAGCCCAAAAATGCATTTTAAATTTTTGGGACCAACGCAATCAAATGCTTGTGTAGTCAAATTTTTTTTGATACTTTGTGATTCTTGGAATCTTTTCAACTCAAAAATTTTCAAAATTTCAAAATTCATTTTGTAAAAAGTCAACTCTAGTCAACCTTTGGTCAAACTTGATCTTTTGGACCTCAAAATCATGCTGAATTGACTCTGAATTTTTTTTGATCGTTCTAATCTCTCTTATATTTTTTTGAATCTCGTATTTCTTCTATATCTCTCAACATACTAATTTACATCATATTTTTGGTGTGTCATCTTTCGATTTCATTCCTGAGGGGGCAGGATGATTACATCATTGAATCAGAATTCCAAATCAATCTGAATCTTTATTGTTCGACGCATTTTGTTCCAATCTTATGTCCTTATCACTTAGGGCATCTCATCACTAGGGGCATCTTATTCCCCTCTTTTTTGGCATCTTTGTCATCTATCGGATCTTATAAAGAGTTATATGGATAGGTATTGAGACAATCTAAACCTCGACTCTTGAGAATCAAGCCTCGTTCTGGGGATGATTCTATGACTCATAATTCAATCTTGCTATCTCTTATCGATTCAAGTATCTAGATGTTGTCTCTATATCCTTAAAGGTTAAGCTTCTTTTTGGAGACAATCTTTTAAATGCTATCAACTTTGAGTATCTAGATGTTCTATCTGGATCCTTAAAGGTTGAGCTTCATTCTGGAGATAATCTTTTAAATGCTATCAATCTTAGGTATCTAGATGTTCTATTTGGATCCTTAAAAATTAAGCTCCGTTCTAGAGATAATCTTTTAAATGCTATCAACTTTAGGTATCTAGGTGTTCTATCTAGATCCTTAAAGATTAAGCTCCGTTCTGGAGATAATCTTTTAAATGCTATCAATTTTAGGTATCTAGATGTTCTATCTAGATCCTTAAAGATTAAGCTCTATTCTAGAGATAATCTTTTAAATGCTATCGATCTCAGGTATCTAGACACTCTATCTAGATCCTTAAAGGTTAAACTTTGTTATGATGGAAACCTTTAGAATGCTTATCAGTTTGGGTATCTAGGTACTCTACTTGGATTCCTTGGTATTAATCTTCATTCTAGAGATGGTCCTTAAAAGCTTATTAATTGGTCTCCATGTCCTCAACTTTAGAACCAATCTCATCTTCACATCATGCTTTTTGATTTTCTTTAAATTGAACCTACTACTCACACATTCATTCAAAGAGGGGAAAAATGTAATACCCCAAAATTGGCTCATTGCCATAATCACCAATTCTAATCTATTCTGATCAATTCCTAAGTCTTATGTCACTAGGCAATTCTAGCTCTAATATTCACTACTTGACTTAATTGTCAAATGTAGAAAATCCCAAATTTGCATTAATCATACTCTTTATTTAATTCCTATAGTATTGACTCATATTAGTCATATTAAACCTATTGATTAAGATTTAATTTAATTTAAAGTATTTATACTTTAATTAAATTAAAATTTCACCTTAGGCTAATGTAGTAAGGGATTAAATTTATTTAGTTTAATAATTATACTTATTTTAATTAATTGAATATAATTATTCAATTAAATAAAAAACTCATTTATGAGATCATATCTTACTTTATTAAATTAAATAATATCTTCAAAATCTTCTCTTGAGTTCTAAATGGAAACTTTGAGTGAACTATTTCTCAAAATGGAATCAATCTAGTTAACTCACTCTCACACTTTTGAAAAGTTTAGTTAACTACTCATCACACTCAGATTTGAAACAATTCACTTCACCTGCACAAGGAAGTTTCCATCTTTGATTGAATCTTTGCTTCAATCTTGGCCGTCAATCTAAGTTGATCTCAACCATTGATGGATTCCAGGAATTCTATTTAAGGGACTCATAATTCCTCATTATGGAGGTTGAATTTCATTGCTATCGAATCACTACCGAATTGAATCTAAGCTCATTACATTTCCATAGACTTTCATTTCCTAGATGAATGTCATTTAGCTTTAATATGCATACATTTAATCTAGTTTGTTTCGTAAGTTCTTAGAATAATTGAATAATTCATTTAGATTACTTGCATATTCATATAGATTCATCATCATTAAAACCATTTGTTCTAGAATGGTTTGATTACATGTACCTCAAATCTAAGGGCATAAGCAGGTAAAATCCTTCTAGATAGAAGGAAACAAGTCGACTTGCAGGACTTTTCTTGGGTGAATAATCTCATGTTCATTCTAGGCTGAATCCACATATAATGAACGTGTTGAAGTGTGTGTGAACTTTGAGGCCACATTTCGCATATACATTATCAAATAGATCTATGGTATGTTAAAATAAACTAGGGTCAAAACACTTTAAGTAATCATATGTCCAATAAAATACATCATTAAATTCTTGACATAGATGAACAAATTTTTTTTGCTCAATTTTAGAACATACCTTCCCCATGTTTAGCATCCTTCCATCAGCAACTACAACTGGCTTATGACCATCTTCATTTGCAAAAATATCCATGCCTTTGTCCCTTGCTTGGTCATCAAGATTGAAGACACTCTCTAAGGTAATAAGAATTTTAAGCAACTTATTGGAGCTAAGGTTGATAATTTGATCACCATACTAGTCATGCAATCTTGACTGATTTCTATCTAAGAACTCTACTTCATTCTGCAAGAAACTTACAATTTGTGCATTAGATTCAAAGACTTTCCAATTGATATTATTATTAGTGACAATAGGTCTAATCACCACTTTAATCTTCTACTTCTTCTCATCTTCAAGGCTCCTTGACACATTATAAGATGCATCAACTATTGCAAGATTCTTGGCATGTCTATTTCCTTTTCTAGGGATGCTTTGAATATTAAATGCATTAAAACTTCCAAGAAAGTCCCATACTCTATGTTTATTAAACTTGAGCAAACCATTCTTGATGATATTTTGAATTCTCATCTGATTAACCAGTAGCTCGTTATCTCCATATACACTTAAGACTTTGATTCCTCTTTTCTGAGCAAGTAGGAGACCCTAAATTAATGCCACATTATTGGTACAACTAAATTGAAGTCTGAATGATAAGTAGTACCTTTCTAGTGTAGGAGAAACAAACATCACACTAGCCCCTGATCCATTTTTATTTCTTGATCCATCAAAATACATACTACATGTTCCAATTGTGTCTTCTTTGTTCTTCATCAAGTTAGGGATGAGAGAATCCTTTTCTGATATACAATTAGTACCAAGGCTTGTCTTCAAGGTTTCTGATATAGAATTGAATTGATATGCATTAGCCAATTCATCTATGAGGAAATCGGGTATCTCTACTAGAGAAGTGGCAAGATTGTTTGCTCTATCATTTTCATCTATCTCTAGGGTATTGCAATTTATATTGATGAGATTAGGAGTGTAGGGCTCAATATGATGGAGGGCTAATGGTTCTATTCTTATTGAAGCTTTGGTTCCATACCTTGTTCTAAAAAACATGTATGACCAATCAAAGGATATGTAACCATATATTTGTTCAGTGAAATCTCTTGAAAAAGAAATAGAAAAGTGTGGTTTAACCTCAGCAATTTATATATCTTGAATTATAGTAAAACCAAGGCATGCATGTAGTGCCATTTCAAAATTCCTAAGGATTCCTATAGTTTTAATAGTACTACCATCTAATTGTAATGCATTCATAACAATGGCTTCATATTTCATTTCTAAGATATCAGTAACACACTTGGGCATTATTGAACTGCTAACCCTTGAATCAATCATGCAATTGTGGACTAGCTTATCTCTTATAATTAGAGAAACATATAATGGAGAAGGTCTAAACTTTTTACTTTTTTCTACCTCCTTTGATGGTTTTATCAAATTTATGGCACTCTCCATGTTGGGAGGCCAATCCTTCAATTCAATGCTCTCCAATTCTTGATGTAGTAGCTTCTTTTGTGCTGGTATAGTAGAAACAACATCCCACATAGAAATATTCAAATTTTTCCTCTTCATCTACTCTACCACACTGAAAGATGCATTATGTGCTTTGATAGGAAAAATTGGAGTTGCATGCATAGGAAGTTGAGATGGGACAACCTAAGGGTCATTCACATCCCCTTTGCTATCATTTTGTCTTTGATGTCGAGGAGCGTTAATAGGTTGATTATTATTTTTTTATTTAGGTAGTTGTTTGTACATGTGCCACTACACTTGATGTTGAAGCTTGATTGGGAGGAGGAGGGATAACATCTTCAACAACTCTTCTCTTACTCCTAGTATTGTAAGTGTGGGAATCATAGTTTACATTGCCATGCTCTTCCACCTAATGGTTCATGAAATAAAAACCACTTCTGCTAAAAAGTATTAGAAGGTTTATTAGCATTTTTTTGCTGGGAAACTACTTTCTCTAGTATAATTAAAGCCAAGTAAGATTCTCCCTTCTAACACATGCAATATCCATAGGAGTAGTTACAAGAAGGGCAAAAATCTTGCTCCTAGGAAATATTGTTCTGAGGCACTAAATCCCTATTTAAGTTGGTGTTAGTAGTTTGGGTGTTGTCCATATGTCTATTTTGATTTTAGGGAACATGAATCTAGTTTGGAGGCCTATTACATATGGGACCTTGATATTGAAGTGGAGAAGGCTTATTATTTTGAGCTCATTGCCTCTTCATAGTCACCAACTCACTGCCCATTTTTTGTGCCACTACACTATTGTCCTCCATCTTCTTTTCTTGATCTTGCATTCTCTTATCCACATTCTTCATTAGTGTCTATATCATGGCGTCAATCCTATCAACTCCATTGGAGGATGTGGAGGCTATTGCAACCACAAAAAGATGCTAGTTTGCAAAGGAAGTATGAATAGGGGCTACAATAGGCTAATGATTGGGCATGTTAGGGAAGAAAGGCATTAGAGACCTTAGAGCTAACTTTCCTCCTTGTATCAAGATATTTTCTTCTCTTATGGAAACCTCATAAACATTTGGTGGAGTGTCTCCTCCCATAGATTGCGAAGTGGTAGCAATATTATAGTTGAAGGTTCTGAGGTAATACAAAAATGCATTACGAGGAGAAGGCTTTACTGTAGTAGATATTTTGTCCCATGTCTTCTTAAATCTATAGTTAGAATCAATCATACATTCATGGGGTGGCCTCTTGATAGTTGTCAGATGTCCTAAAAGTGATAGGTGATAACTTTTGTTTTCAAAATACTTGCATAGGGTCACCCTTAACCCATCCCAATCAGCAATAGAGTTTTGAGGCAAAACTCTATACCATTTTAGCAATTTCCCCTTCAATGATGAAGCCAATAGCTTAACAACACCATTATATTTAGATATTTTGTGTATATTACAAACATTTGTGACTTCTTGGATGTGTTCTAATGGGGAAATGGAGGTTTCATAAGTAAAATCGGGTATACTTTTAAGAGATAATATTGGTATCTCATGTCTTTGGGCTAATAGGAGGGGGCATCCACCATTAAAGGTGGTGAAAGGATGAGCTCTAGCCATGTAAGAAAGTGATATATTGATGTAAGTAGATGGTCTTCTAGGCTGAGATCTAACAATAGGAGGAGTGGAGATGAATCTTACAAGGGTATGTGCTAGTGTTTCACTCATAATTGGTCATAGAGATATCCTAGCCTTTCTTCTTAGATTAGAAAATGAAATCTCCTGGTATTGGAACTTACCTCTAGAAGATGCCCTTGTTTTAGCTTTTGGCATGAATCACATCAACTTGGTCTAGAAACCAGATGTGGAATGGAATTGAGTCATCAAGTGCTCGGATAAGAGCCTCTCAAATGCCTACAAATACTAAGAGTAGAAATATATTCTCAGTGTGTATTGAAACTTTTCTTCTTTAAAAACCAATAACTTGAAATCTTCTATATATAGTCCTACTGAGCCTACCAAAAACTATTGTCAGAAAATCTTGCACCCTTGTCCAAATTTTTTACCTAAGGACAACCTTGTAAAACATGGAAACAACCTCCAATATGTGGGAGTTGAGCTATGAGGTTGAGTCTCTAGAGAAGGATGAATTCCTCTATTATCAAGATGCACTTAAACTACTCTTGAAGAGAAAAGGGAGAAGGAATACATGAAAGAAACTATCTAATCTATTTTAAGGAGGTGATCCACCAAAATAGTGTATTTGATCCTACCTATACTCATGTATGCATAATTAACCAAATATAACCTCAAAGAATATAGATTCAAACCTTGCTTAATTTAACAACCACATGTAGATCAAACAATAAAAGAATGATATAGGAAGAAACTTCATTCAATATCATTCAAATGCCAAAAAATTGATATAATCATGTAAATTATAGAATATAGACAAGAACATTAACTAGAGGTAAAGAAGTCTTGCACAGTGTGTTAATGGCTGAAAGAGATACAATAAAGAATTACAATGGATCAGAGGAAAAGGGAATTTAAAATGTGCATGCAAAACATGCTAAAGAAAATAGAGAAGATTTGACTAGATCGGGAAGTTAAAAATAATGTAATTTTATAGCTTAAGCATAACTAGATATTTCTAACAAAAGGACTTCACAACCACTACATCCAACCACTACTACAAATTTGGAAAATATCTAATTGTGGTACAAAACTACATGTTAGAAATTCATTTTTCCACCAAAAAAAGCTGTAAGAGGTCAAGAATGGTGGTCATTAACTTCTGACTAAATAGATGGATTGATCAATGGTGGTGGATTTTTCTTTTACATTTATCAGACTTGGAGAATGATGAAAGTGGTTGCAAGAGATTGAAAATATTAGATCCATCATCAGAGAGCTACTTTCACTACCACAAGTGAACCAAATCAGTTGTGTCATTGGTCAACTAGAGTCAAACCATCAAGCCTTGTTGCATGGACCAACCATCTTTTATCATTCTACCACTTTGCCAGCATTCAACCTTATATCTTATGTTTGACTACTTGTGATCACAACTTCACCACCACATTTCTTCAATAATAGTTCTTTCTTGCAAAACCATGACAAATTGGTTATCGCTTCTTCAATGCCTTCCCTTGACATCTTTTATTAAATATCAAGACCTTGTGAAGACTGAGATCCTAACCACATTTGTAATGTTGCCACTTTGACCCAAAGTTCACCTTCTAACCTTGTGACCAAGAGAAACAAAGGAATTTTTTGATTGAAACTCTAACCATAGCTTCCTTCTTAACATTTTGTGATAGCATGTTGGCCATAGATCTAAAAGATCTAATAGTACAGAATGCATCCTTGAAATACTAAATATTTTCCCCTTACCACACTATCATGACCTTAACCATAGTGTGCCAAACTCATCCTACAACCAAGCAAAAACCAACACAATCACCCTATCAAGACCCTGACTTTGGTTGAGCCAACTAACTCTATGATGATGTGAACACAAAGCAATCGTGTCTTTATCACTTGAACTCTAGTTAGTACTTAACCCAACACAACTATGTGAATCAAATGGTTGCAACTTGACATGTGTCAAAGGCATACATGAAATACAGTTGTGACACTTAGGATAAAAGATATGACCAAAGTTTAAAATAGATTCTTGTGTAACATTTGATCATTTGAATACTTGAAAAAGTATGACCATTAGATGGCTCAATATTTTAAAATAATTTTTTGGTCGGAAGACATTTTTGACTAATAGTAACAACATCTAATCCCTTCTAAATGAAGAAAAATCAGAAAATCGTTTGACTTAGGGCATAAAAAACCAAAATCTAAGCCACCAATCTAAATATGCATTAATAATAAAAGATCAATGGGCAAAGACAACCCATAACCAAGCCATAAATGCAACCTATAAGTATAGACCACTTACAACACTATACAACTTGTAAACCCAACAAGTCATCATATATATCCAAATCAAATATTGATAACCATATCATCATGAGACCAATTTGAAATATGAACTAAGTATACAATGACATCAAACTCCAAATCTTCAAAATATACAATGTTATAAATTCACATTCTTACCATAGTCAATAGATATTATAAAAATATTCATATCAATATATTACCAAATAAATCATGCCAAACCTACGCCAAATATGAACCAATGTATAGAGCTCTCCAAGATCTTTTTGATGACTATTCTAAGTCCAAAATCTGACTTTGTATGCCCAAATCTATGTTCAAAACATATATTTGACTTTCAAGCTCTTCAAACCTAACAAAATGTCAAAATCATAGAATCACATCTATACCAAGTTGTAGTGCTCTAAATTATCTTTCCAACGACTATAAGAAGTCCAAATCTATTAGTTTGAGTGAAAGTTGTGGTTTTATACCAAGATAGTCTATTTACCAATTTCACCAAGATTTTTTAATAATTTTTTTTGTGATGAAAATTTTGACCAAATTAAATTTGATGGCCATCATGGATTGATTAAAACTATTTGTACTTTTCTATCAACATGGCTAAACTAGCGAATATTATATATCATAATTTATGGAAAAGACCAACCTGAATCCAATGGTAAGGTCTATTTTTGCCTAGGCGGTCATTTCTATAAGCCCCCCCTAAAATATTTCATGCCCATAATTGTACAAGGAATAAAAAAACTAACAAAAAAAATATTTTTTATGACATGACAAAGAATAATACATATGTATCATGTGCAATAGATATACCTAAATCAACAGCACAGAGATAGAAATCTATAACTCATTTCTTGTTGTACACTAGGGTATTACAAGTGTGATTATGTGTCAGAAATTAAGCGTAGTGACTTCAAGGCTTAGGCGTCAATGTTAACTATCTCCTTATTTATCATCTTTTCTACTGTTCCACTACGATACATTCATAATATTTCCTTAGAGGCCACAAAAGGATCATATAAGATTTACATCCTTTCGTATTATAGTATTGAATACTAAATCTTGACATCATATCAATTACTTACTAGGAATTTATCTCAAGTATAGTTGTCCTACATACCCCTTTATTTACTTATTGATAAGATACATATCCTAACCTTAAACTTGGAAGTGAAGAAATAAGATGATGGAACGAGGTTGTTTTACTCAAAATTTGGATTTCAAGTTCCCTATGAGGTGTTCACCTGGTTGCTAGTTACTAAATGCAAAACTGCATTAAAGGTTATGGTTCTAAGTCCTTAATCTTTTGCACCTCAAGAAAGAAACACACTCTGATGTGCAAGTAAGATTTCAACTGTGTCAAGTAGTGGTAAAAGATCTGAGGGTTGCAACGAGAAGATGTTTATTCAGTTAATCATTTTATTTCCATTAATATTAGAATTGTCATTATATTATTATTATTATTAATATTATTATGATTATTATTTTAAACCACCTATACCATCTATTCTTAAAATACATCATTTATTTTTAATTTTTAACATTATCTTTATTTAATACTAAACTAAGATTACTATATTTGCACATATTGTTCAATTAAATATCAGGTAAAACTTAACCCTAATCCTATACTACCTATGCAACCCTTAACAATTATTCTAAAAACATCGTTTAAATCTATAATTAAAATATACTATATTCATAATATCTAAAAATAAACTAATATATAACTATTACCCATAAAATTATTAATAGACTATATTTAAAATATACTCAAAATAAACTAAAATCTAAATATACCTTACCTATTATCCAAGCATAATCAACACAACTTTAAACAAATATACACTATCCTAACCATACTATCTTAGTACTAACCTTTAATCTAATCTTTTAAGTCAAAACTAACCAAGGCATACATCCTAATGTATGTGGTTACATAATAATCTTAATGATAATATTAATGCACATATATATATTTTCTATGATGATCAGCCCCTAATTTCTTACCCCACATGTACCTTCTCCTCAACTAGGCATGGGTGGGTAGAAGTCTTCAAAATATGCTTTTCTTTATTCCATGCTCAAGCTAGGTGCCTAGGATGAAAGTTGGTGTTGTCAGATCATGTATTTATTAAAAAAAGTTTGCACTTCCCTCATTTCAAGCATGGCCACCCACCCTTCATTTCTTACTCCACCTTGCTTAGGTTTATGGGTGCAGCAAGGAAATGGGAAGTAGTTGACAAGACAGCCCCCCTTCCACATTTAGTATGCTTTCCTAGTTTGAGGCACCTAGTAAAAGGGGAAGTCCTATTTAGGACATAAAAAATGAATAATTATGTTGAATTTTAATAAAACCTTGTCTCCCTTTGCAAATCGATAGTTAGGGGGGTGGGTAAGGATGTGACCCATCCCTTCTGCATTTTAATGTTTTTTAAAAAAAATTATGAGCCTATCAACAATTAAATGCCCCTAGTTGCCTCCTAAGGAAGGGGTACTATAATATTTATTTATTTATTTTGTTTACAACTTGAGGTTTCTATCATATTCATGATAGTGACCTATATGTATTATATTGAAATAAAAAAAAGATTATTCTATTCTGTTTTTAACATTTACTGACTGTATCTTGGAAGAGGGTAATTTTTTTGTTGCCCATACATTTTCTAGAGAATGTTTATGCATCTACAAGTCTTCTTCTTTTTGAACTTAACTTATTTGCCTAGATATTTTCATGTAATCTTTAGGATTGTTTAGATTTGAGTTGTTGATAGTTTAATGTTGCATCATGCATTATAATGTCTATTCTAATAAGCAAGTTTAATGTAAAACAACTATTGCAATTACAAACAAAATCTACTTGCAAGATACACTAACATGGAACTTATATGAAATACTTTGATTGTAATTTCCATGAACATCAAATATTCAATACACATAGTTGACATCCAAATTGCATAATGTAAACCATCTACACATCCATTAACTATCAATTATATATTCTACAACTAATTTAAAAGCAATACTGAACACCAATGTAACTAAATTATTCTTATGAAATCTGAGGAGATAAGAATATCAAAATGATAATGTTCTATTCATTCTTCTAAGGTACATATCATAATATAGATTCTTTTCTTCAACACATTCTAATTTTAAGTATTGATAAGGCAACATCAACACATTATCAAGCAAGCAATGGGGTGGTGAAATCAACATATCAAGATACACAATGGAAGGACCTCACAACAAGATGTTTCACAATCTCTCTATTTGGAATATGCATGAGATCAATAACTACACTCCTATAATACAATGAATTCACATAATAAGATGAATTTTTCCTCCATTTCAATACCAAAAACAATATTATTCTCTTATTTTATGCAAGGTAAGACTTCACAATCTCCAAATGTCTAAGGCCTCAAGCAAAAACCTATAAATAAAAGACAAATGTAGAACCATGGAGGCTCACATCCCAACCTAGGTCTCAAGGAGGCCACCTACCGAGCTTGAAGAAACAAGGCACAATTGGTTGCACATCTTCACATCCACAAAATATGCATGATCACAACAATATAACAAAACACTACACAATACCTTACAAGACAACTCAACCCAAGGCATGCACAAAGATTCAACAATTGAATCAAATTCTAGGGTGAAGGTGGGATCTCTCCATGAGGAGAATTTCCAAGCAATGATTCATAAATATGCACATATTCTCATTATCAATATGCCATTTTGAGGCTTACAATGTCTTCCCTCTTCATAGACCTTCTTACACCTCCCAAAATGAAAATAACAAGAAGTTTGTATTCTATTGAACACATAAACATCATCTCCACACATGGGAGAGTTCCTCAACTACAAGTGTGAGCCCAACTAACCTCTTCACCCAAGCATCTCTTGCCTCCCAAGGGTGAGTGATGCGTCACACCCATTACACAAAAACAACATGAAAAAAAAAACAAGATTCAAGGAAGAAATCACATAAACTTCTCACATGCAACATCCAAACCAAAGATCTTTTTTCACAAACCACATCTACAATACACCAAATTTACCATGAAATGAAGAACAACATGGATCATGGACACCAATCTCACTCCAAGCAATGGCAATGAAAAGTTGTAGTAAAGCTCCTTATCCTCTCCCTCCAAAACCTAGTTGTATCTAAAGATAGAGAGTGCCCAAGTGAGTTTCCAATTTGGCCATGCCTTTATATATCACTCTCATTTTAGGATTCAATAAAAAATGCATTCTTTTTGGGGTCTCCTAGGTCTTCTAAGAACCCATGTGGTCATTATTAGCCCCCTAACTTAAAGTATAAACATAGGTAGGATTTATTTTTATCACAAATTCATCTTAGAGCTACTTTATGGCCCTCATAATGCTAGGTAAGTTCAAATTTCAAATTTTCTATGGGGGTAACCTTGTTCTCTTTACTAATTTAAGGCAATAAGTCAAATTTCTCAATTAAGGTATTTAACTCGAGATAAGGTGGCTACATGATCCATCATCAAAGAACATGTCATTTTTACATAATGAGTACAAATTTCAAGTGACACACACAAAATCCACTATACAACACCCATGATATGTACAGGATCTATACATGAGATACATACTACACACATACATCTCACATTTACAAAATAAACACATCACAATGAGGTTTACGAATCTTATAAAGATTCACATTGGCAAAGTCATATTAACATGTGTTTGTACCTTGTTTTTCCCTATTATGTTTACATGACCCCCTTTCTTGCACACTAAACTCGAGCATTAGTAGTCCAATGAAAAGCCACACATAAAATAAATATGAAAGTAAAAGTACATGATAACTTCATTATTCTACCATTCACATACAACATATTCCATAATTAACTTCCTTCTCTCCATCATTTACATATAAAACATTTAATCATTAATCCTCAAAAACAACTGCATGTTACTAACTTTCCTAACAAGATCAAATTAAGCATTTGAAACACATCATAGTTCCATTTATTATCATAAAAGTGAAATACTAAATAAATATCCATTAATCCATCAACTATGCCAAATAAGACATAATACACATCATAATGGAAGATCACAAGGTAAATATCATCAGATAAGTAGCAAAATTTACTGTCCAACAAGTATGTATATATATGTTGAGATATCCAGTCCTAAGTAATAAAATGGAAATGCAATATTTATGCTATGATGGGTTGGGATGAGGCCTCACAAAATCCTCATTTAAATGAAATATTAAAATAATTATTTTTACTAAAAATTTTACATGCCCAAAAATATGCCAACATCCCATCATG
This sequence comes from Cupressus sempervirens, assembly GCA_028749045.1. Lineage (NCBI taxonomy): Eukaryota > Viridiplantae > Streptophyta > Pinopsida > Cupressales > Cupressaceae > Cupressus > Cupressus sempervirens. The sequence continues at coordinate 312,022,442 of CM053785.1, forward strand.
ACAACAAATCCAAAATCGATAGATCTACAATAAATAACCTACAAAGACATATATCTTGCCAAATCTTTTATCCTTTCATGCATTCCCATGGATTCAATTTAGAGTTACAACAATAAAACCATAGCTTGTATACCACTTGTAAGGAAACTTACAACAAAAATATTATTGTTTTCCCATAACTCATAATAGATCTGAAATAAATATGAAATTAAAATCCACATGCAAGAGAATAGACAACATACCCACAAAAATGTGACACAAGATATATCCTAAAAAACCCTCATTGATGGAAAATAATTTAGTCTCCAAAATCATCCATCACTATGTATTATTAAAAAAAAACACCATTGCAATAGAGCTATAGAAGCCTTCAAAGTCATAGCCGTAACCAAGAAATCAATGTGAATGAGCATGAATCCACACATTGCATGTCATGCTTCCAACTTTCACAAATGCTCTCTTGGCTAATATGTCAAGTTTTTTCCTACTCAACTCTTGCCTTTTTGCCTTTTGTCTTTTCTCTACAACTACCCTTATAGATTCTTATATAGTAGAAAGTCCCACAAAACCACCAAGTGGTATTACATAAACCATGTGCTACCTAAACCATTGACCCCACATTTAATATTGGTTATTTAATTATTTCCCCCAATATTAAATAATTGCATCAAATATTATCACAATGTTACATTACAACTCATCAAGAATATTCCATGGGAATATTTACATGTTGCACATCCATCTCTAGGTTCTCCTAGGTGCAACATTACATGATAAAATAAAATAATACAATATAAATAATACTATGCAATGTGTGCAACACCCATTATCTCAATAAAAAAGACTCAAATATATAGGAAAATAACCTCTTGCATGAAAGGTCTATGATCTCCCTTTACATATTATAATTCCTTCTAGCTGATTGATACCAAGATCTAGACTTAAAACCCTCTATTTATACTTGCCAAAATGTCTTACAGAAGATTCTAGAACATTATATGAAGAATTTCAATGACATAACGATCTACATACATACCAAAAATTAATATAATATATTAAATTATAACCTCAAATTAATTACAAAAGTCGGCTCAAAAATGAGAACCAAATAGAAAACTTGGTGAAAGTGATGCAAGATTTTCATCAAGTTTTCAAACCTCATTTAGGCACTCTAAGGCCTCCAATGGTGAGCTTGAAGATTTTTTTTCAAATATTTCCACTGAAATGCTACAATAACTTCTCTGATACTTAAGCTAGAGTAATGAGATTTTTATGCTAGGATTATAATTCTAAAATAATTTTCAAAGATATATTTGGCTGACTCTATATGTCTTGTTAGGGTTTGTCAACCCTAGGCATTAAGTTTCAATATCTAGAACCTTCCTAGGTGGCATAAAAGTGCCTATTTAAGAAAGGCCTAAACATTGTCTAGAACAACTATGGGTGGTAGTTTGCAGATTACTCTTGCAGATTACTATAATGAAGGCACCAATGTGGGTTGGCATATTGCACTTGTGAATACTATAATTTTACATTTGTGGCACAAATAAGAAGTCCATATTTTGTTTCTGCATTTTTTTTTTGTTTCTTTGTTTCTATTATGGTTTATGGTATTAAGGAGAGCACCCTTCATCAAGTGGTATTCACAATTATTAAATTTAAAAATTTAAAATAAAAATTGGAGAAGAGAGAAAGTGACAAAAATTAGAGAAAAAATAGAAAATAAATAAAAAAATAGAAAAAAGAAGAAAAAGAGGAATTTCTATTTTCAAGGTGCACAGGTGGCATAAATAGAAAAATAAGAAAAATAATTGTCATTTTATTTCTTGAGGTGTGTAGGTGGCATTTTAGAAGTTTGTGGAAAGTTCCTTAAATCATGCATTTAATATTTTTTGTGATCCATAAAGGAAATATAATTTTCTAATTGGGCCACATGCTAGTGCTTAGTTGTATTTGGGTGGGAATTTAAATTTTTTTTAAGGTAGTTGTATTTACCTTTTATCCCAAATTGGTTTGTTAGTAATATCTTGGGTGGTAAGTGCCTATAGTAAGCAAGGCTTTTGAACATTTTTAATCAAGCTCTTCAAGTGTAAGCTCTTGCAGTAAAGCTCTCATGGTGCAATCTCTTATAGGAAAGCTTGGAGGTGAAAGATCTTAGTGTGTAAGATCTTGAGAGCAAGTTTCTTCTTGGTGAAGCTCTTCTTTGTGGAAGTTCTCTTGGTGGAAGCTTTTGGTGTGAAGACTCTTATTGTGAAAGCTCTTATTTGGGAATTCGCTTATGTTGAAGCATTTGTAAACTTATTTTGGAAGAAGTCATATATATGATGTCATATTTTTAGTGATGTAAGAATTTTCATGTATAATAAAAGCATGCTTTGAAGAATTTTTTCATCTCTTTGTCTCTATATTTTTGTGATTTTTGTTGTGAGTTGGTAAAGTGATGTAGCCCTTTGTTAGAAAGACTTCACAAAACAACAATAGAAAAGATAATTAAGGAAATCAATGAATATAGAATAGAAACACTCAGTGAAAGAACCCAAGCTATTTGGTGAATGAAGGAAGAATCATCTCCACCAAGCTGATGTGAAATGAAGTCACCAAGTAGGTCCACAAGTATAATTGAGCACACATCTACTGATCAGGATAGAAATGCAACCTAAGATACTCCTACATGAGACAACTAGGGTTGAAAAGAAATGATTCTCCTGAATCATGAGTTTGTCACAACTCGAGATGAGTCCAACTCAAATTAAGAAATCCACATAACATCTTCAACTGGGTTGTCCTTCCACTTTACCAAATACTCAAAGTAATCCTTTACCCTTGTACTCTTACTAACTCTTTAGTTCAAAATATGCTCTACTTCATCAATTTTCTTCTTAAGATAATCACTCAATGCAGTCATCTCATCATCTAATTCATGATACTTGTACAAATCAACAACCTTGAATATCAAAATATATCCATATCATTAGGTAACTTGTAGTGCCTACCCTCGTTCACATCTTTTCTAGACTTATTGTTGCTATTATTATAAGACTATGTAGACTAGTTTTATGTTGATGGTTTAGTGGTGTTGTTTTGACACTATCAGATATTATGATAGAGATTCAGTTGATATATGATGAGATCATTTAGACTTTACATTTCATGTATGTATGATGATCATTACATTGTTTTCAATTATTAATGATGATTAGTTAGATGGTTTATTATCTCATGTGTTTTATTATGGTTACTTACCCCATACTTGCATGTGTATGGTGTGTGTGTTTTCTTATTGTATGGCATTTCTAATGTGGTTAAGGAAGGGATTCATAGTCACCTGCTTAGTCGAGATCTACACGATGCACCACTTCCTGCCATTGTCTGTTTAGCTTAGCATTATATATTGTATGTACATGCATGGTTTTTCTGCAGGTTGCAGGTACCGGGTATTGACTTCCCTAAATTGCCAGGATGAGCATACCCTATTATACTATCTCAATGATAAGAGAAGGGACGTAAATTCTCAAGTCCAAATCCCAAACCTAAAAACCATTTGTCCTAGTGAGTTAGGACAAGTATCAAAGTTGAATACCCACCGAATGTGTCGGATGACATATTTCATGATTTTTAACCCTTTAGATTTATTTTGTATGATTTGTTCTATGATGGGTTTTCATATTTTATCTTGGAGGTCTATGGTGAATTTTCCATTAATTAAGTCTTAATAAATATATTTAATTAATAAATTATTTTGAGGAAATTAATAAAATATCATGATCTTTGATATTTTGATTAAAATGTGAATTATTGGGGAAAAGGAATTAAATAAAAGAAAACTAAAAATTAAAATTAATAATAATTATAAAATAATAATAAAGTAATAAATAATATAATAATAATAAAAGTTATAAAAAAATTAAAATAAAAGTTATAAAATTTAAATAGAAATTATTGGAGTTATAAGCTTGCATGGGAATTAACATGTGTCAACAACATGAGGGTTAGTGCATCAATTAAGCACAAGGTGTCTACAACTCTATGACTCATCAAAAAGGTTGGAAAAGACACATGCTTAGTTGGTGACACCTTCCAGCTGTTTCAAGAAGCATTCCAAAGGTTTCTTGAGAGCTCTTTGTATTCAAGCATTCATAGAGGCTTAGAGATAGCGTGGAGAGCAATTGGAGCATTGGAGGACTCAAGAACTCTGAAGAAGGGAGCTTGCTCTATGGGTTTTCTGAGGAAGAGCGAATTAGCATCAGAATTTGGGTAGATTCTTGTGATTTTACTTATGCTATTTCTGCATCATGCATTCCTGTCTTCATCATATCTGTGTCTGAAACTTCTCTATGATTGAATCTGTAATTTGAAATTGGAATCTAGATATGCTATTTGGTTGAGAAGAAAACAATAGAAAAACCCTAGATCCAATAAAGGAGAAATAATTAGATATGAATCGGATTTGTATTCAAATTTATATTAAATTGGAAAGACAAGATTTAGAATTAAAATAGAAATTTTATGGTGAAAATTCGAATGATTAGATGTAATCTTTCTATCAATTATATTTTTGGATGCGTATGAATAAACACTTTTATGGTTAAATTTAGAGAACAATTATTTTAAGAGAAAATTTTTAATTCATCATAAACTTCACAAACTTCCCTATCGCTGCCCCTTGGATAGACCCGAACTCAGTCATTCATAACTTTTTATTGTGATCAAATTTATTCGATCGCTCTAGTTAGAATTGGCGCGACTTGGCCCTCTCCAACATATTTCAATTTCAGCCCAATCCAACGGTTCATTAGGGAGATATGGCCGTCGTACTGAGACTATTTTTTTCAAGGACAAATATTTCTCTATTTCCCATAACCAAGAGTTCTTTATGCTAAAACTTTACAAAAAAATAATATACCAAAGCATAGAATGGATTAAAGATATTATTGCAATCTTCCCTTATTAGAATCTTATTAATATGCATTAGTTTTATATGGTTTATTATCTAATCTAATTAAATCAAATTTAATTAAGATTAGTTAATAGTAGAAGAAGTGTAATTAATTATTAGTCAATCTAAGTAAATGGATTTTTAAACGAGAGAAAATTAAAAGAAAAGAGATTTTAATATAGTTTATATAGTGGAATTTTTATAATGTATATTGAATACTATTTAATATATATTAAACAATTTTAGAGTTGTTTAATGAAGATGATAATGTTAAGAATTTGAAGATTATTCATGTTAAAATCTACAATGAGTCTTATTGGTTTGTGATAGGGATCTTTTTCAAACAACGTTTATATAGACAAAATATTATTAGTACAATTAGCAAATGGAGTCTAATAGTTTTGAGGAGAAACTTTTATCTATCAAACAAATACATGGGTTAGGAAAAACGTGAACTTTCTCCACTTAATATAATTTGGGAATATGTAAACTGAGACTTTTAAATTCAAATTTGAAAATTTAGCAAAACCAAAACATGTGTTTGCATCGTGTATTCTATATGCTTCTTGTTTTGAGTTTTGGGTTAACTAGTGTTGACCAGTCTTAGGTTGTTACCAGAGGCTCGAGGGTTATGAGATGTGTTGGCATGTTGATCTTATTTGGTCTCGATCTTTATAAGCCCAACCATGGTAATGTGATTGTATGCTCTATGAAATATTTGTATTTACTGTTTGTATTTGTTCATTAGTCTTCATGTGTGAAGCTAAGATGTATGTGTATGAGACACTTAAGCTAAATTTTTGAGTTATCGATCAGTTATCCTCGATTATTTTCTAGTCGCCATGATGGGACTAAGATGTGGATTTATTCTTGATGATGTCATGTTGTGACATGTTTGACTCAACCATTTTTGGAGTCTTCGATCAGTATGATTGAGATATATATTTTGGTTATTGAGAACCATTGGATACTTTGATTATCAGTGATACTTCAGTTGCCAATAGAGAGCTGTTGTGTTCATGATTTTCTATGGATGTTTGCTCATGGAGATTTGATGCTTTTATGCATATTTGATGATTTTATGGATTATCTTTTTTGATTTTGAGATTTATGAGTCCATGAGCATTAGGGTAGGATATCTGCATGCAGTGACGGGAAGTGGCTTGCAATGGGGGCCGGGGCCCTAAGAGGCTGCCAGGGTAACTCATTGTAAGTTGGATTAATAAGTGATAACATTCACACCTAATACTAACAAAATGAACTTAAAAAGATAAGTATTTTGTTCTCACCCATGCCTTGAGTGCTTGTACAAGCTAGGATGAGAGTAGTGAGACGCATGGTTGCGACCTTGCATTCCGTAGTATGCCTTGTCAGTATGAGAGGGTACTAGTGGCCGCATGAAATCAGTATGGACCGATGGAGTTTAGCTAACTGCCAAGGTAACTTTTACGTGATAATTGCGATGACACTTTCCCGCTTGCATAGTAGGTTCCTACATGTCATTGTGTGCCTCTGGGATTAGATGTCAGTTTTGTGATTGGAAGCTTTGAGTTAGTATACTTTTAGGATTCCTGGACTATAGAGATTTGTGCTATGTGTTATGGATAACCTATTTGGGACTTGAGATTATCTCCTCAACATGGTGGGAGTGGACCACTTAGGTACCACACGGTCGGGTGTTAGTGTATTTTCCACTCTTATCATTTGAGATTCATTGAGACATCGTGGCTGATGCATCCTTCGTGATGGTGGATATGTATCCTTTCATTGATGATTAGCATATGTTAGATGATGTTATCTTATGCTTATATTTGCATGTTAGATTACTTTCTACATATGATGTTGTATATGTTAGGAGTGACATTCCTACTATGTTAATACCGATGATCTCTTAGATGATTTGGGATGTTATGGACGGAGGGATGGCTAGGGCCCACGATGGTCTAATGATGCTATTAACGGTTGGGAGGAACCATGCACTTAGTTAATTATGTTTGATCTTATGATGGATGCATATGTATTCTATGATGATGTATCATGAGTATCATGTGATTGTCTTTGATGTATCATGGATTAGAATAGGATGATGTACCTTATTTCACATATGTATATTCTTTTAAGCCTTCATACCTTGTGACATGTACAGTGAATGATTGAGCATTTGGAAATGTAATGTATGATCATTGGAATTATCATCATTATTTCATGTGGTTGTTGTACTAGATGGATTCGTGTATGTAATTCAACGTTAAGGGATCTTAAAGAATGTAATCTATTATGTATGTTATGTTTACTTTTCAGATGGACATTGCTATTGCTTCCGTTATTGTGAATAAGTTATGTATGGTATTTACTTTCATGTAAAAAAAAAAAAAAATGTTACCAAACTTAGTGAAATTCTAGGTTAATTCTTTGGATCCCTTGGCGGGGCATTACATAACTCATCTTCATAAGCATTACCACTATCAAACTTCCTTAAGATTTTGTAAGGATCAAATTTCTTCATTTTCAACTTACTATACATACCAACAAGAAATATAGCCTTCTTCAAATGAACCATCACCTCATCATGAACTTCAAAAATGTTATGTCTCCTTGACTTATGTGCATTCTCCTTGTATTTCTAATTACTTTTTTCCAACTTATATTTCACTTCCTCATGAAAATACTTTATAAACTTAGAAAACTCATCACATTGAACACTTATCTTCTCTTCACCAATAATATCCCTCAAATCTGACATACTTCTAGTTGTATCCTACTAATAATCTCAAAAGGTGTCTTTTCATTACTCATTTTCATAGAATTATTGTATGCAAACTATGCTTATGCTAACACCAAATCCTAGTTACTCAATTTATCCCCAACTAAACATCTCAACAAATTACCCAAGCTTATGCTCACAACCTCTATTTTTTCACTAGTCCATGGATGAAATGTAGGACTTAACTTCAAATTGATATCTAAATTCTTCCACAAAATCTTCTAGAAATAATCAACAAATTTAATGTCTTCGTTAGATAAAATACTTCTCGGTAATCCATACAATCTAACAATATATTTAAAGAAAACCTCCAAAATATGCACTACATCTAGTGTCTTCTTACATGGTATGCAATGTTCCATCTTAGAAATCTATCCATAATTACAAATATAGAATCATATCCCCCTGTGGTCCTTAATAAGCCAAGCACAAAATCCATATTGATATCAATCCAAGGTTTCTTATGTATTGAAGTAGGTCTATATAGGGTAAGTGAACCAAGATTGTGTAAAAAACATTAGACACCATAAAAAAAAAGTGAAAAGTGCACATAACATGATCATGTTATGTATAATTTTCATCAATTTCTAATATGTGTTTTTCTCCTTACTGATCCAAGAAAATAATATTAAAAAAAATTCAAACTAAACATAATGCAATCTCTTTTTTACCAACCAAAAATGTGATCACATTTTTCCCAACCAAAAACATGATCACATTTTTACTGGTAAAAATAAAATTTAGTTTCTTGTGGGTTGGATCATTTTTCACACCCACATCCACAAATAAAAGAGGTTAAAGTGCCAAAAAGATCACCAACAAAATCAGGTTTAGCTCCCTCAAGATTGACATTGCCTTGTTTACTTATAATCCTCAATAGTGTCTTTGTGAAAAGGTTAGGTATCTTTGTTTTGGGTTTTTTGTATTATATATGTTGGAATTAAGTTAGTATTGTCATTAGTAACAACACTTATCCATATCAATATAGCTATGGAGCTCAACACTTAATTCTCTACTCTCACCGAGCATTCTAGTGTTAACCAAGCTTTGAAGAGTTCAACAATTTACATTGAGAAAACAATGGCTATAGAGAAAATATAGGCAATGTGAAGATCAGTAGTGTCTACCGAGCTTCATAGTGACTACTATACAGTAAGCTTGTGTCATGCAAATTCAGTGTAAACTAAGCATTGGAAGCAGTAGTGTGTATCAGAAGATCATCGAGTCATTTCAGTGAACCCAAGTTATTTACTATTGGGATAACTTTGTAATGTATTTGTTCACTTGTGTTTTGGAAAACTTTGTAGTTTTGAGAATTTGAAAGGTATATATGTAAGGTGTATTGTAAGATATCACATGTATAAAGTAATAGCAAAGTAATATGAAATATTTTTGAGAAGTACATGCCAAAGATTATCAGCAATAGTTCAAGGAATATAGCAAGATCATTACAGAGGCAAAAAGGTTATATCCATCACATAAGGTGATTAGTGCATAAAGGATCTTATCAACAATTAGTTGTAAGTAGATCCACTGCTTCATCTTAACAGGTGAATAAGTTTCTAAATCCTTTAACAAGGTAGACTTAACAGTCTTTGTATAAATCTCTTAACTAAGTGCATACTTCATTGTGTGTTTGTAAATCCTCTAACAAGGTGGACCTAGCAGTCCTTTGTGATCCTAATAGAGCAGATCACCAAAAGTGGTTAATGTAAGCCTTAACAAGCCAACTTTATGCTGCAATATTGAATTTTTGTGGGTATCATCCCCACCCCATTTTAAATTTTATTTGGAAGGTTTCTAGGTCACCAAAATATTGTGTTCTTTTGTGTGATGAATGTTTTAACTTTCAGTATTAGTGCATGCAGTAGCATAGATTGTTTTGTTGAAAATTTAGAAGGAAAAATTTCAAACTTACTGATTCACCCCTCCCCTCTCAGCAATTTATCACATATTTAATATTTTCAACAATTGGTATCAGAGCTTTGTGGTTCTTAGGATAGAAGCTTGATAGCTTGAGCAAAGATCTAAGGACAAATGGAGATATTCAGACTTGACAAGGCAATTAAAAATGAAAAGCTATATCTAGAGATGGCCATAGGTCAACTCAAAGAAGCAAAAGAGCATCTTTCTGAGTCCCTGAAAAGAAGGAAGGAACTTGCAAGACAAATGGATGACCATCAGTATGTTGAAGAAAAGATTGAAGACTTTTTTTGTCAAGCAGCTCAAATGAAGCTAATGAGGCAATCAAGAAAATCCTAGCAAAAAATGGCTCTCTACAAAAAGAATTAAGGAAACTCAAAAGAGAACAAGAAATCTAATCAATCAGGCTATGATGAAATTTTGGAACAAAAGAATAAGAAAAATGAAGACTTGGAGGCAAGAAACAATGAAGAACAAAATCAATCCAATCAACATGAAGACCTCATTGATCAAATCACTGGAGCAAATGAGGAAATCAGAATTCTCAAAGCATAGAATGAAAGAATAAGAAGTGATCTAAATTATGAAAGGGAAATCAATGAAAGAATAATGAGAGAACTAAGATGTGAAAAGAAAATCGTTGAAAAATTGAATAATGACCTAAATACTAAAAAACAAATCAATGAGAGAATGTTGAAATCACAAGAAGACATGAATCAATTGAATCAGAAAAATGAGTAGAATCTTCATAGAAAAAAAGGTAAAGTAGGACTGGGATATAATGAAGAACAAGGTGAATCTTCCAAGCAAGGTGCAAAAAGGAATAAAAAACCCTCAAGTCATCATTGTGGGAAAATTAGCCATACATCAAACAAATGCTAGAGCAATGGAATAGAAAAATTCAATGGAAAGTGCTATAACTGCAATTAGCTTGGTCACAAAACCAATGAATGCTAGGAGAAATCAAAATTTGAAGGTAAATGTCACAAATGCAAAAAGCATGGTCACAAGGCATCTCAATGCAGATCCAAATCATTCAATATAGTTGAACAATTTGTAAAGGCAATATTTGGATGGGACTACAATACCTAGTTTAGATGTCATTATTATGGAGAATATGGACACACTGACATAAATTATGCAAGGAATCACCTAAGAAAGAAATATACTACTATAAGGTGTTACACATGCACTGAACTCAGTCATATAGCTAAAAATTGCATGAATATAGGCAAAGTTGAAGATGAAAAGAAAGCAAGGGCTGACAATATAAGGAAATAAATGAGGCAGCAATAGATTCCTAAATCTAATGAGGATACAAGCTCGAATCATGGTAGTGAAGTCACTCAAGGAGTGGGTGACTCCATCCCCTTAAACAAAATTACTAAGAATGTAATGGAGTTGTACTTAGCAAGAAAATCATAAGCAGTTCCAAGAAATATGAGGAATGAAAATGATCCAATCAGTATTCCAGATACACTAGGATCACAAAAAGTTTATCTTTTTCTAAGTTGCATTAGACTCCACCGAGGAAAGTTGGTTGTAGACCTTACCAAGTGAGGTTGGGAGTAAAGGAAATTTGGTTTGTTCATCGAGTTGATACTCTTGCCGATTTAGGTTAGTGGATAATAGTCTGTCACACACTTTGTCATAATGGTGCCAACCATTTATGAAAATTTCTCAACAAAAAGGGAAAATTTGACTTCAATTTTCATCGCATCCATAGCATTTGAAGAGCAAAGAAATTTGAAAGAGCATTGTAGTGTCTTGAAGTGATTCAAAAGAAAGATCTTCATGAATTTTATCATCTACCGAGCAGCGATGATGTCTGCTAGTGGAAGCAGCACTAAACTAAAGAAGGGTTCTGAAATGCTGGTTAAGGGCATCGAATGGAAAGCACCTAATTTCAAGATTGTTCCAACCGTTGCTGAATCACTTGATCCTTACAGAGCTTAGTCGCAAATATTTCCTAAGGTACTCCTAATTAACAACATTTGAACTCACTTTAAATGTTTTGTTCAAGAATTAGGGACATTAGAAATGGATACTACCCTAGCTAAAATGTGTGTTGATGGAGTTTTGAAACCAGAGCATAAACATTTGGAAGTTAAAGGATTAACTCATATCCCTCACATGCTTCAAAATTTCCAAGTGAAATGGATAAGATACATATTAAGTTAGTTTCACAATGGTCAATTATGGTTTGAACAACCCATTCTGATTACAAAGAAGATGATACATAAGGTTATAGGTCTGCCAATACTAAGCAAAGCCAAGCCAACTAAAACCCTAGGTTGGGAGGAACTACAGAAGAAAACCCTAGCCAAGTGGGATGGTAGAGGTTTGAAACTAAACAATGTCACTAACATAGAGCTTAGGTTTAGCATCCATATCATTGCACATAAGATCTATAGCTTGAGTCAATCAAACAACATTCCTTGTGAGGCAGTTGACCTGGCATACAAGGTTATAAAGAAGAACCTTGAATTTGATTTATCAGATATATTACTAAAGCAATTGAACAAAAACATTGAAAGTGTGAAGACTTCCAAGAACAATTCCTTCAAGTTTGGTTCATTGCATACCTGTTTATTCTTTTATGTTCAAAAATTCTTTCCATCTAAGGGCACAGTTGTATGGAGGAAAGACACCCCTATTCTTTATCAGATAAATAAATTTATTAAAGAAATAGGTGAAAACTTTGAAAGGGTGTTGGATAATTATTTTGAGGCAGTTAAGGAGAAAATGAACAACAAATTTTGAATCCCACCCAAGCTTGTGGAAAATTACAAGGATGACATATGCTTCATGGTGGACTGTGATAGAGTGTACATTCAAGTAGTCATATTGAGAGTGGCATGGGTAAAACCATTGACTTATGAAATTAACATTGATGAAGCTAGAGACATTATTGAGGCTTTAGTAAATGAGCCAGCCAATCCAAATTTTCCTGCATTTGGCACTTATGAGGAAGCCAAGAAGAGGATAGAGCGTAGTATCAAGATTCTTCAAGCTCTCAGTAGAGGCAAGAAGAGGATTGCAAAATTGAAGATAGCTAAAGGTCCTCTAATGCTTACTGAGGGAAAGGATGAGGATGAAGAGGAGGATTATGATGTAAAAGAAGAAACAAAGAAAGAGGAATCAACAAAGAAGAAAGGTAGAGTGATTATCACTAAACCTCAGAAGAAACCAAATGTAGTGTTCTCTGGGAGAGGTAGGAAAGGTAAAACTGAACCTATATTCATTTGCTCTCCACCTACATTTGAGGAAAGGATGAAATAGCTAAGATTTGGAGCAAGAATATGTAACTTCAAAGTTGTCAAATATGAGACTCGAACTCCAACTGAGCAAAAAGAGATTGAGGACTTAGTCATGGAGAATATGGGTATTTGGAAATACTCCCCTACTCAAATTCAACCTCAAATCCATCCAAATATTTATGCCAAAATCCAAGTCAAATGGAAGAACACAATGCAAACTGTAAAAGACATCTTTGAACAATAATTGAGATAATTAGTACCTAATCTGACTAATGCAAAAGTAAAGAAGGCAATAAAAGGGCATGAAGACAGAATGATTCTAAAGCTTAACTCATGTTTTATATTAATGAATAACATAGAATCAATTGTTAAGCATGCCTCATATGTTTGAAGAGATGTATATCATCTTAACAAGCCATTAGATGAAACTGTTATAATTAAAGATGATGATAGCGATGATGATGATGATGAAGAAAACACTCTTTCCATCATAGTCACTGAAGGTGAACTTCATGGTCTAATGGAGGAGAAGGTAGAAATTTTGACCAGTGATACCAAAAAATTTTGACCAATAAAAGTAGAAATTTTGACCAATGAAGGTAGACATTTCAACCAATGAAGGTAAAAAGTTTCGACCAATAAAGGTAGAAATTTTGACCAATGAAGGTAGAAATTTCTACCAGTGCATGGGTGTAAATTTTTTTTTTAGGCATTCTATAAAATAGTTCACATGCCTTGCATACGATATGACATTTTTTATGCATCCTACACTCTCTCATTCGATTAATGATGGATTATAGAGAGTGATCTGAAACAATGACGCTAAAAAACACACAAAATCAAATCCAAAATGAACTTGCATTACAAATGGATTGTGGAAATTTGATACTGTTTGCACAATCATATTTCCACAATCCATTTGTAATACAAGTTCATTTTGGATTTGATTTTGTGTGTTTATTAGCATCATCATTTCAAATCACTCTCTATAATCCATCATCAGCCAGATGAGAGAGTGCTGGATGCATGCAAAATGTAATGTCATACACAAGGCATGTGAACTATTTTATAGAATGCTTGAAAAACATCAACAGTAACTAATCATACAAACTTGTGTGAGCTCTTTGTATTTTCTGTGATATGATATTTAGGAAAAAGGATGAGAAACAAAACTCTAAATAAGAAGGCAAGCACTCCATGTGCTCTACACCCCATAGGTAAATCTACTCTAATAAAAGAGGCAATCAAAAACTAGTTCACTTTGCATTTGTTTAACCTTGGGCAGGCTCTTAGCAACATGCTTGCATTGAACCTTTGATTTAAATGAGAAATAAACAAGCTCACAACCCCTAGGAAGGCTTTCTTAGATAAGAAGTTTCTAAGTAGACACAAATCCTCACTAATAATGTTGTTGTGATTTTCTTATTCAAATCCAAAAGAAGTTGTATTATTTTGGGCAGAGGAGACTACTGTTGTTTATGGTTAAGGATCCTTTAGGTCAGTAGAATCACATGCAAACTAGATGTGACATTATAGTAAGAAAACTGTAATAAGAGCTAGGAGCTTGCCTAGTGATCAAGGCTTAAGACTGGACATTGCATGAAGCATTTGTAGGCATTTGAGTCCCAAGCATCACCAGCTCAAAATCAAACTAAAAAGGAAACTTAGTGAATAAAACTAAATAAAAATAGTCTTCTCAAGAAAATATCAACATTGTATGAACAATACCATTACATTGCACTATACTTGGTACAAATATATTGTTGGCTGAGTCCCATGACATAATGTCAGTTCCTAGGTACGTCAATAGAACATATTGTTCTTTCCCATTCTATTGCATAATTTATTATGTGTAGTTTATTAATTTCTTAAATCAAGCATGCTTGCAAAATGGAAGCATAGATAAGTCATGTGAATTATTTGACAGGATGCTTGAATGTAATATGGTCATCAAAAGCCATGGTTGCTAGATATGCACAAACTTGGCAATGAACATAAGCTGTAGCACATATTATACACTCCATAAAAGAAAACTTGCATTTGGTTAGAACTCTTATTTTTGCCCTCTATAACAAGATAGAGACTGTTATTTTACTTTATGATCATAATATGTCTATCTATCTTTTGTCATATAAAATTAATTACCTTATTCTGTCTTCTTTTGTATAATAGATACATTCACAGCGATCTAAAATACTCCATAAAAAATCTATATTGACATAAATAAATAAAAAATTATTTATGAGAATAAAAATCCTTGCAACTATAATGAAATATGAATCTTAATGCCTATGCAGTTGTTGGGAGGTGGAGATTAGCCAATCATCTACAACTTTCATAATACAAAGATGATATGCAACAAAATAGATATGAGATCTTGAGAAACTTTATCAAGAGAATCTTTGACAATATGCTTTGATTCAACATCTATAGATGAAGTGGTCTCAAATCAGGGACCTTCGGTAGGTAGCCAATCCAAACAACTTCTTTTTACAAACCATTTAATTTAAAATAGTGGATAGGATTTTTATTGACAAAGCTCATATCTATTTTCTACTAGATGAGATAATTAACACAAAACTTAAAATTTAAACTATCTATGTAGCATAACTAACTCAAAAATATATAAATATTAGAAAAAAATTAGCAAAGGCCTTGATTTCAGCTGCCTCGACAGAAACATCAAAATCTTTTCCTCAAGGGGTTTGCAAAGCTAGTCTAAACTCTTTCTCTTGTCCAACCTTTGCCTACAAGTGAATTATATAATCAATTGGGATTGTAAAATGGATTCTCTAAACTACAACCACTAAGTAGAATTATGATTTGGAATTGTGGATTGAGTTTCTCATAGCTTCACTCACTCTATTAACTACCTACATAAATCTAGTATGGTGTTGCCAGCTAATAAGCATGTAACATATCCAATTTTTGGTTTCTTGCACCAGGCATAGCTATATAAAAAAATATCAGATTCTAAAAGTACTAACAATTCAGATAAATGACTGACCATGAGGAAATTATTAGGAAAAAAGGCTATTCAATAACCACATGGGGGTCTCTAGAATAAAGAAGAGACCTTCCTAAAAATATCATTCATGACACATATAAGTGGACCAATGTTGAGTTTCCTCAAATGCAAAATAACAATCTCACTGCTGTGAATTTTACCAGATGTCAACCTAGATAGAAACCATTTACTATTTATTGTGATATTTTATTTGATGAAAACATGTAAAGCACATTACCTATAATAGAAAGTTCACATCATGATACCAATATTCCAAGAAGATATGCTCTTAGTATCCCAATGATTATTGAAAATTGTAGAGGAGTCAAGTAACAATGAATCTCATATTTAATTTGCACAAAATAGGAAGGATGAGAAATTTTTTAATAGTTTTCTTCAAATCTTAAACCACACCAAACAAATTTGCATAAAATGCCAAGTAGCCCCACTGCTTTAATAGCAACATTTTCTTAGCAAAAACCCAGAAAAGCTTACCTCTGCATTCCTTATTCATGATTCTAATGATGCAAAGTAGTCTTGTTGTTAGCAGTTGGTATAAACTAAAGTCTAAAACTCAAAGCACACATTACAACATCAAACACTTGAAGAAACTATTAACAATACACCATAGCTAAGGTGGATCCCCTTCTGATGGTAGAATAAAGTAATATTAATTACCTCACGACCAACTAGAATCAACAATATTGTTCCAAAACCTCCAACAAAGATCCCCTTCTAAATAGAAGAGCCCAGAAGCTGACCAAACAAGGCAATTATGGCCACCCCCACTGTAGTATAAAGAGAATTGGTAGTGAGTTCAAGTCCAAGCTACAAAAGCAAAGAGATTTACATAAAAACTAAGCAACCCTATCTGGCAAGAAAAAATATATAGAGATTTCTGACTGAAATTACACATTAATGATGAATAACTTAAACCATGAGAATTGTTCTATAGAATAATAAAGAAGAAAAATGAAGAATCAAACACCTAAAGGATACAATGTTGATGCAACTTTAGAAAGATCATTTGAAGGACATGATATGCTTGGGTTGAAGTAGCTTTGATATTCATTACTACAGTCAGGAATGGGCTCATCTTCAATCTTCTAAAGATTGAAGATGAGCCCATTCCTAAGTGTAGTAATGAATCTAATATAATGCAATCTCATCTATGAAGCATATCAAAAGCTAATAGAGCATCTTCACTGGCTGATCTCCCTTGTGAGCTCAACTAAAAGAGAATTCCCGATTAAAGAATAACCTGCAATCCTTGAATATTCCACAAGAGCCATAGGAGAATGCCAAAGATAGTCACGATGCTAATAGGCACATTGTGACTATCTTCAACATTCTCCTATGGCTCTTCTAGTTCTAATCTTATAATATGAGGCTTCCTCTTCTTTTTTTAAGCATAAGGTTGATGCAGCCCTATAATAAGAAATAAATGGGTTTAATTTGGATTATGAACAACATAAAGAAAACCAAAATGTAATAACAATTTTTAACAGAGAAATTAACTATATAAATTTATAAAGCTCATAATAATAATAGGCCATAAAAAAGAGCTAAATTTTGAGTAAACAAAGTTTGGATACATGAAGCATACCTGATTGATCAAAACCAAATCACCGCCAAGCCTTTTAACCACTCCTCAATAACACTTTCTCTATCACCAAGTTTGCAACAGGGTTTCTGTTTATTTTTGGATCTAACATTAATATGGAATCTCCATCCAAAAATGTCTTCAGAACCTAAAAGATTTGTAGATGAAGTGATCAAAAACTCAAAATTTGTCATGAAAAATAGAGCTCTAATACTGATAGTTTATATATTGTATCTAGATTTGGTAGAGTGGGCTAAAAGCCAATGATTCTGATTGATGGATATCTAGTACACTATCTGATGAAACCATGATTTCTTGTCACTTAATAAATAGTGCTTTTGACATGCTTTAAAAGAAATTAATAAAACTTGAGGAAAGCACATTTTACCCATTTTCATGATTGAAGTTGTTAGTTAGTCACTTCCATAAATTCCCACCATGATTTCTTGTCAAGAAACAGTGCCAAACATGCTTTAAAATACAAAGTTGGGGAAAAAAAAGATTGTGCTAATTGTCAAACACATTTAAATAACAAGTAGAATATTGTGCCCACATTACAAAGATTGTGTTGATTATCAGACACATTTAAATAAAAAGTAGAACACTGTGCCCACATTGCATCATCATCCTTTATAAAACCAATAAAATAGAATACCTAAACCATCAATGACATGAAAGCATTTCTACTACAACCCAAACCCTAAAAAAAAATCAAGACTACAATGAAAGTATTCTCATTAAAAGCACTCACAAATCATGACCACCGACCCCATTATCTTCACAATCTCTAGAGAAGCCTTTGATTCCTTAATAATAGATGATAGACTCAAGCTACTCAGTTTCATAAGATTAGGAAATTCTGGATGGAACATGAAAGCCAAAGCTAGGAAAAAGAAGGTGAGGTTGATGTTTTAGAAGAAATTTCAGTCTGTTTCTTTGTATGACCTAGTTGTCCTTAACTTGATATGGGATGTCAGGTAGTGATGGAACTTGGAGGCAATTCTCCTTGCATAGTGGAGGACCTTGTTCCTGATCTAAAAGGAATGATTGACAGGCTACTAAACCTAAATTCTCAAATTTCCAACATTTATTTTTTACTATCAAGAAGAGAGACATCCTTCTTCTAAAATGGAATGTTTCCCTGGAAGTTGAAGTGAGACAAGAAGAGATTTTTGGGCCAATGGTCTTAATGTACTCCTATAGGTTCACTTCAAAGTTATCCCTTCTCCCTAATGATGTTTGATTATGTTTGGTTATCCTAATGTACTCTTTAGAATTACTCTTGTCCCCTCTCCTCTAGATAATATCACCACCATGATAGCAATTGCTACTGGTAAGCAATAAAGATTTCCTACAGCTTTTTCACCATACTATTGCCTCACATGAACAACATTCATCATCAATGGGACACCAAAACTTTAGTTTGTAGCATTAGTCACAGATGTCATGGTACATCCTGATGGTTGGATAGCCACTTCCCACTAGAATTACATGAAACACTGCCCTAAAATGAATTTGCAATTTGGTACTCTTTCAACGGGAGTAATAAAAACTAATGTTTTCACTTGGGATAATTCTACTCTTCAATATGCTTGAGGCTTCACATTCTCATAATGGAAATACTAAATAAAAATTAGAGTCATGTGTAGTAGATGAACTCTATTCTAGAGTCAAGAATAAGGGTAGATTAATATCATGCTATACAGTCAAATCTGAGCTAGGCTTCTATTTGAAACTCTGTTAGAAACCATTTTGATTTGGCTCAAATTTGTTCCTTTGCAGAGATTTTATGGATGCAGTGCAAGAGGAAAATAACACGCATTATGGATTGCAAGTAGGAGTTTTCACAACAGATGTGAACAAAGCATTCTATGCTCTTGATCACATTCAGGTTGGCTTAAAAAAAATGCACTTTCCTCTATTTCTAACTAAGTTTCTATTTAAATTTCAGATTTTAAAGCTTTTCCAACAAGAATTGTAGTATCAAGTAATATCACATTTTAGTCTACTTGGGTATCAAGTAATGTCAAGAACAAACTAAAGTGTCTATTATAGATGATTTCTTCATGAAGCTTGAAATTGAGTTTCAAACAACATAACATGTGTATGGATCTTAAATAGGTTCATCCAAAAGTGAATTAATTGTTGCTAGTATATAACTGCAAGAATGAAAAGGTAAAGAAATAATGAAAAACCATGGTAAAGAATGTTGTATTTTAATCTCAAATTGAATTTAAAAAGTTATGGATATTTATATTGTTATATATGTGTGATAAATAACAATACATTATATATAAGGCGAGAACCTACAATTCACAATGGTAAATTGTGAGTATCTTATATGAGAATTGATTAGAACACATAATAATAATGATCTTGACTTTAACCTTTTATCGATAAAATATATATAATTAGTAAGAAATAAAATAAAGCATACCCAGGTAACGAGAGATTGGCCTCCTTCTGGCATAGATTTGTCTATAGGATTTCTTCTAGTAATCATTCCAATAGAACTACTTCAAATGCAAAGACATCACTTTTTTTCATCAATTTCCCTATCATTGGTTACACAGAGAATTCTGTCACTAGTTGTACAAAAAAATTATCTAAGTAGAGGTGAATCAATGTCATGGGGGCATTCATAGCATAGAAAATTAATATTAATTATATCTATTTTCCTAGGATGTGATTTTTTTGGGAAGTGGATATGCTATAAACATAATTTGAAAGCTCAACCTAGTATTTGAGGCATACCATCTACAAGGTATTCTAGAGCTACATATCCCAAGGTTCCCAAAACTTGAAAAAAAAAATTGTCCACAACTCCTCGAACTATTACAACAAGACCAAAATCTAATAGTATCTATAATTCCAAAGAAGATAATGGCAACCATGTGCATCACATGATAGCCTATATCTATGTATAATGCATTTTAACAAAGCTATTTTATTTAATGCAAAAAAAAAATGTAAGTACATACCATTGCCAAAGCCAAACAGGGGATCATATTATCCTCGTCAAATGGAGATAGAGTTCAACCAATGATTAAAATCACTTGCTCATGTGGGTTTGGTATGTTCCCAATTTCATGTAAACTTTTCTATTAAAAGAGTGCTTCCCTACATTTATCAAAAAAATAAACCTACTGGTTTTCAATGCCTAGTTTAGTTAAACTAAACAAATCTGAAACTTTCTATGTGAGAGGATTTTGATACCAGTCCACTCATTACTCTTGGTGAAGTTAATTCCAAGAATCATGTTTGATGACTTGAGCACAAATTATCTCAAGGAAGCTATCACCTATTAGTCATATTCAACAATAACAAGTTTAGTAGGACTCAAAATTCAAAATATGACTTTGCCAAATCTACCTTGAGAATGTAAATATATAAAGGGAACAAAATGATCAAATATCAAACATTGTAGGTAGCCATACATAAATCCCATAACACATTTTCATTCCATGTTAAACTCACTTCACCCCTCCCCATAATGAAAACACCATAAATCGAACATTTTGTTGACTTCAAAAAATTGCTCTAACTGAAGGAGATTTATGGAAGGTTGCTATTCTTTGGTATAAGTACAAACAATGAAGTAAAATAGGAAGCATTGTTAGTGGGATTTGGCATAATCTCAAAACTAGAGAATTCCAATAGTTGAAGGTGACTAAGGTGTTGATAATGCAATTAATAAAAGAAATAGTCTGAATTGAATGCTCAATAAATATGTAGAATAAGCATCTGGGTTAGGTAGAAATTTGATTCTATTAGCTTTTCACATTGCAAGTGACCTGCGATCATGTAGCACATTATCTTGCTAATGAAGGAATCATTCAAGAACCTATAATGGCCCTCTATAGTTAGTTCAAAGGTCTTGTTACTTGCATGGATCTTCAAAGGCACACCATCTATAGTCAGTTAAAAGTTCTTGTATTGATCTTTAAGGGCACTAGTCAGTTCAAAGCTCTTGTATTGAAATTTAAAGGAAACTATATTTTTAGGCATAATGATGGTGATTGGGTCAATGTCTTAGATTTGAAATACATTGCAAGTAACAAGGCAATAGTCTATTCTTCGAAAATTGGGCATGCATTCTTTCCTCGTGCAGGGAACTTTCTTCAAGGTGACAAAAGAGTGGGAAAAGGTATAAGAAATGATGCAGCTAGAAATAGATTTTCTCTAGATACAAGCAAAAAAATACGAAAGTGAGATATGGAAAATTTTTATACTAATTTAACCTATCAATTCTTTAGTATGAAGAATAGAAAAAGTTAAAATTATATAGCAATTCTCTTTTTATTACGAAGATTAAGCTTTTTTATAAAAAATGTTTCAAAAGTATTTTAAATTAGTATTGAAGTTATATATATATATATAAGGTTTATTCTTATGGCTGGCCTCTTTCCCAAGCAAAATATCGGGGTCTCATTCTTTTTGATGTTGTGGACTTTGTACTCAACAAGATTCAATTTCGAGCAAGCTCTTTGTGAACCAGTCAGCTTCACCAACCCTTTGACAATATGTTTAATATTTTAAATTTAATAGGAAAATTAAAATATTTATATAAGATTATATCAGAGAGACCATACTATTTTTGAAATCATATAAAATAAATCTGATCTAAAATTTGTTAATGTCACAAACACTGAACTATTGAACACTATTTAGTGACTACATAGAAACTTCAACATGAAAAATTTATATAGAGTATGTTTTGATCAATGAATCTATTGTTTATTGAACAAACAAAATCTTCATTATCATTATGACTATGAACTTCTCCACATTCTGCATTGATTTAGGTAAAAGAAAAAATAACACAGATAACTTAACATTTTTAGAACATTCTAAATTAAATGCATAAAAAAAAAAGATACATTTCTTCTAGAGGAAGTTGAAATCTCCAAGAGTGATGATTTCAGGCAAGGTCTAGAGAGCGTCATTGCTTTATAAAAACTACACAACATAAAAGTGAGATATTAGTATAAAGATTTTGATACTAGTCCACTCATTACTCTTGGTGAAGTCAATTCCAAGAATCAAGTTTGACGACTCTAGCCCAAATTCTCTCAAGGAAGCTATCACCTATTAGTCATATTCAACAATAACAAGTTTAGTAGGACTCAAAATTCAAAATTTCTAGACCACAATGACTTTGCTAAATCTACCTTGAGAATGTAAATATATAAAGGGAACAAAATGATCAAATATCAAACATTGTAGGTAGCCACACAAAAATCCCATATCACATTTGCATTCTATGTTAAACTCACTTCACCCCTCCCCATAATGAAAACACCAAAAATTGAACATTTTACTAACTTCAAAAAATAGCTCTAACTAAAGGAGATTTATGGAAGGTTGTTATTCTTTGGTACAAGTACAAATAATGAAGTAAATAGGAAGCATTGCTAGTGGGATTTGGCATAATCTCAAAACCAAAGAATTCCAATAGTTGAAGGTGACTAAGGTATTGATAATGCAATTAATAAAAGGAATAGTTTGAGTTGAATGCTCAGTAAATATGTACAATAAGCATCTGGGTTAGGGAGAAATTTGATTCTATCAACTTTTCACATTGTAAGTGACCTCTGATCATGTAGCACATTATCTTGCTAATGAAGGAATCATTAAAGAACCTATAATGGCCATCTATAGTTAGTTCAAAGGTCTTGCTACTTGCATGTATCTTTAAAGGCACACCATCTATAGTCAATTAAAATTTCTTGTATTGATCTTTAAGGGCACCAGTCAGTTCAAAGCTCTTGTATTGATCTTTAAAGACACCTATGTTTTCAGGCACCATGAGTTTGTTAGATATGATCATGTTGATAGGCGTGTGTTAAGTCATTATATTTTTTAAGAACCTAAAATTGTTTCCATGAGGCATGTTTGAAAATTTTACACTTCGCATGAGGCATGTCTGAAACATCAATTAAGGAGGATTGGTAGGAACATTGATGTTAAACCCATTTCTGAAGGATGGTGAGCAAGTGTATAGTTCAAGAAAGGGAAAGGAGCAAAAAGTGTGTGGTCATGTCTCCAACATGAGACTAAAGGTCAACTTTTCTTGTGAGTCAAAAGTTGCACTAGGTTTTGTCAAAGATATGCTAGAAGACAAGATTCTCAATAAGGATTGGGACTGAGGCATTACTCAAAATTCATGCTAAGACTATAGGCCACACCTATGCTTCAAATAAAGTGTAGAAACTGGTGATATCAGAATGTATTTCAGAAATTCATGTTATGGGCAGCAGTACTCACGGATCATTTTAGACCTACCACATGCAAAATGTCCATTTTATGTTAGTTTGAGCTTCACGTGGTTTCAAGAATACTATAATATTCTCTACTCAACAAGGCCAACCACGTGAAGGTGGAAGCTCATCTGACTTCACCCCCCTCCCCCTAACATCAATCTAAAGTGCCCATTATCATCTAATTATATACTTCATTCATTCATTCATCCATTTATGAACTACAACATTTAATCAATACAATCACATAACATTCATTAATATGATATAAAATTCATTAATACACAATACTAATCAAGTCTTTATTAACACAAAAATATTCATTAACATAAAATAAAAATTAGTATTAATACGCATCATTCATACATAGTAACTTAAAACAAAGTTCTTTCATTATCCAACAAGGTTTATCAAAGAAAAATTTCAAAACATCATTTCTTCTTTTTGTTTTCTGAGCTCTCTTAAGAAAAGTGCTCATAGGAGCATCTATATTTGCATCATTCTCCTCCTCTTCTAGCACGTGTAATATCAAATTATGATGGCTCCTCTTTGGAGGAGTAGGAGGTTGTTGCACTAAAGGGGGCTCTATTGCAATAACAAGTAAATGGGATAAATTGGCATACTCTTTTTCTTTTTTTAACTATTACAAGTCTGTAATTAAGTACTAGTACAACATAACATGCATTTTTATTACCTGACAATGCCACATCATGTACATTAACATTTTGATCTATTGCCACATCAACATGTTGAACACTTGGAACATGCTCCACTCCTTCAACATGATGTTCAACATGCTTTGAAATATTCAAAAAATGAATACACGTCAAATTGCAATTGAAGATGTTAAATAATATTCATAATTGCATAATTAATTTCCAATAGAAAATTAATACCTCCACCACTATAATGCACATCATGGCCTTCGTCACAAGCAGGTTCTATGGTAAGATATGAAGGCTGCAATAAAATGTTATGCACATTGTTATGCAGTCAATTTATGTTCAAAACTAATACCAAAAAAGAATCTTCTCAACTATTCAATTTCATTTACTTTTCATCTGACCAATTTACTTGTGAGATATCATTTGGTGCACTGGATTCTTGGGCAAGGCTTACAGATTCTTCGCACAGGCGTGCAACCATGAATTTATAGCCTTCCTTCAAGGCAATTCTTTTATCTTCATCTATGAGCTCCACATTGAATTTTGTGCCTTATATTTTTTGCTTAATATCATCAATTTTCCATGTATAGTTTCATTAAACAAAATTGTTTGCAACATTTTATATATATATATATATATATATATATATATATATATATATATATATATATATATATATATATATATATATATATATATATATATAATGAAATTTAATTGCCCCTACTTACAAGTTGAGACTAGAGATTCATATAGCCACGAGAGCCAATTTTGTGTTGGCCAAACTTTTCTAGTCTCGCTTTTGTAGCCACAGATGTGTCCTGCAATCTATGAATAATTTCAAACATCTTAGATTATATATTTGCAAATATCAATAATTAGTGCATGATTACAATGTACTTAATACTATCATGACATACCTCTTTTTTCCCTGTGCTGCTTCATTATCTCTATCTTCACATAGCCTTTTCTCCTTTACATCTTTTGTTATTTCATTCCACTCTATTAGTGGAATCATAGGAGGATGGTTATACTTTGAGTTATCCTTAAGAGCCCTTCTATATTGATCCCTCACAATCTTTATATGCTTTGCTACTCTTTTGAGAAGTAGGCCAGTGTCAAAAATGTATTTTCCAAATTTCTCTTCAAAAGATGCAATCAAATGATTTTATAATTCCATAGCTTGTACATTCCACCTTTTTAAAAACAAATAGATTGTTATATCAATAACTTTAATATATTGCAATATATGGAAGAAAAGAAAATTTATGTACCAATGATATGAAACTACATACTTTTTACGTATGGTGGGTCCAAATAGTCTCAATGTCATATGAAAAAGATGTTCAAAGAAAGTATTATTACCTACAAAAACATAAAGGATTTATCAGTCCAAAATGAGTAATGTAAAAGTAAACTAAATTTACACTTTAAATAATGACAATTTTAAAGCACCTAGAAGCTTTCATTCTTTTAACAAAAACATAGTTTTCTTATTCTGAAACAATGTCCCTTCATATGAACTAGTACTAATCGCACAGACTACTCCATGAAATGGATCAACTTCAGCAGTACTGGTCTCTGATGGTCTATCAACTGAAACATCATGACAATTAAAGCAGACAAAAAATGAATTGAATGATAGAGAGATGCCACCAGTCACACTTTGTTAATATGACCAATTAATTTGCTGCCTAGAAACAAATGTAAATTATAATATCAGAGAAGAAGAAAATACTAGAGACTATGAAAGGTGCAGTCAATCATAGCCAAACAACTATTGGATTAAAGATACAACTCATTCTTGAATAATCAAGCTTAGAAACTCTTGTATATTTTCCTAGAACAAATATTAGATGCAAATACATATGCATACTCATGGATATAATAAAATTGAAGAAATTGACTAGCAAAAATGTTTTTTCTCACATCATTTAGAACATTGTTAGTAGTAGCTTCTAAGTTGGATCTGATTGTTCACCAACTTGATGTAAAATTAGCATCCTAAATGTAGAAGAGTAGTTATACATGCAATAAACAAAAGTTAAGAAAAAGGACAAGTGATTTTTTTTTGAATTATGCATCCAATCAGATGGGTTGAAGCAAATCTATCTTGGCCATCTTTGTGGATGACACACCACAAGGCTTTATTCTTACCAGTAATTTCAACAAAAAGTTAGCAACAAAATTATAAAATGAGAAGACATGTAGAGATGATAAAATAGTATTTATATCATTTCTATATATAGATAACATATAACATTACCATATAAAACACAAATGTGGTAAATATATAGTATGTACATGTATATCAAACTCTAGGACCATGTAACATATGGTAACTCTTATGTATGTGTACACAAATACACATAAGCTATGTAGCATAATAATATGTGCATGTCAAACTATAGTACAATATACCATATTATAATATAGTAATTTTACACACATAAGAATATAAAGCTACATTTGACCAAAAAGAAAAATAAAATAGTACATGCAAAAACAAAGGGCTACACTTCACCAAAAAATATTATAAAGCTTCAAAGTTAAGATCAATAATGATTTACTGGCATCCAACATACATGGCACTATGGTAATAATAGATTGCTACAACAATGATGCCCTAGGTTTAAGTTGAGGAAATAGTTTGAACGTGACCAATCACATGTGCATATAAATTTACTTGATTGAACACCTAGGGAAAGTGACCCCACCTCTAACATTCATAGACCATTCATAGAAAATGAATACTGATAATTATATAACACTACAATTCACTCCACAAATGTACTTAACATAAAAATTGTGTCTACTATCAGAAATAGGAAAATTCAATTGCAACTCAAACAAATCAATCTGGCCTTCAATGACGATCAATGTACACAAATATAGATAAACAAGACCAACTAGTTCAAGTATGCAATACCACACTTGCATCCTAGAGAACTATGGCTGCCACAATAATCAAATCAAAGGGTTAGTGAATACCATAAAGCTCAAGTAAAATGTAACCTTAAGGTACAAATAACCTGTATCACTATGCTTTACAACTTGAACTATCACACTAGCTATAAATAACTTATAGTACTAGAATCTTAGAATCTCGTGTAGATGATGAGCCAATTAAAGCTCCATAAATTCAATCCTCCAAAATTGACAATGTTGACGCCTGTGTACTCCTGTTCTATTAGTTGCAAATCACTAGCAGTACTAAATTTAGACATCTATATAATCCAAATGTCGTATGCAAAACAAGAGGAATTTTTTCTTTCTTATGCTCTAATGATCATAAGTCTTTTTTTTCTTCTTGTGCTCCATTGACCATAGGCCTCTATTTAGAGACACCTTGTATAGAAGAGGCCCTTTAGTAACCATAAATGCCAATTTACAAGCAACACAATCAAGATTATGCAACATCTGAAGCTACTTATATTCAACAACCTACCACCAATTTGACACCTCGCTATTCTATATGCCACTTCCATGGAGTTTAAAGTTTGCATCTATTGCCCCTTTATTTAATTTCTATGCCATCAGATAAATTCCATACTATAATATTATACTAAATCACATCCAAAATCCCAACAAACAATAATTTCCCTATCACTAGAGGAATTATGGTTCTAACTTAAACAAATTTTATTGATGTTATTAGAAAGACAGAATATCCATATTCCATACTCATCAATTTCTATTAACATCTCTTTGATCAGCACTTACAAATAGGCATACCAAACCATAATCGCTAAAAGATATAATAGTTGGCAAAAAAATCAATGTCAAGACTGCCACATTATATAGCATGTAGAAAGTACAGAAAGAGATTAATGAGGAAGCTTAATCACCATTGATGGCATTCAAATTTCAAGAGCTTTAGTAACCTCATTATAACTCAAATTGAATTACAGTAATAATAGCTAAAATGAGAAAAAATGTCTCCAGTGTTTTAAGAACTTCACAATACAAACGAACTAAAAGTTGCTAAAATGAATATTCGTTATCATGAATGGAGATAATTTCTAGCCTAGCATGAAAGAGAAGCATAACCAATGGGCTAAAAAATCTAGAACATTAGTAAAGTAGTTCAAATTGGCAACTGTAATCTTATAGAATTGAGTGTGTATTTTACTTGTAAGCTTTAACCACATAATCATCTATAGCACAATAGAAAACATACTTTGAAGCTTAAAGCTCCTGTACATAAGGATGTTGTATGAAGCAAAATGCATAAGGTGCTTGAGCTTCTTGCTTTTAATAAAATTTAGATGAGTTATTGTGTTGTTCAAGGCAATTCTAATAAGTAAATGCATCACAAAGGCATCTAGATGACCCATAAGTTTGGAGTATATTTTAAGCAAGAGTATTTGATAGGCCAAAGAATTCAAGGCATATGACCTACATTAACTTATATAGAATTCCATCAATAACTATCATTATTTTATCAATTTTATATGCCATTACCAATGTTAACAAATGTTGTGCAACAACTTCAGGTTTAAATAAGTGGAGACGAAATGCAACTTGCAACCAATAGTTTGGTACTTTTATAGACCTCAAGCCATTAATTTTACTTATTCAACACTCTTCAAGCAGCTAGAAAAGGTGATAAAAACAATTTTCATAAATGTCTATAACTACACTAAATGTGGTGTGGATGACACACCACAAGGATTTATTCTTACTAGTAATTTCAACACAAAGTCAACAAAAAAATTATAAAATGAGAAGTCATGTAGAGATTAAATGTTGCATGTGAAACCAATAGCTAGAGATAGGAACAGACGCTTACATCACCTGAATAATAATATGCATTCTAGCCTGTTTGTTTGGGATGAGTAAATATAAGTGTTCTCTTGTACCAACATATTACAGGGAGAAACAGTAAAGGGTCA
The DNA here is from genome assembly GCA_028749045.1 of Cupressus sempervirens. Taxonomy (NCBI): domain Eukaryota; kingdom Viridiplantae; phylum Streptophyta; class Pinopsida; order Cupressales; family Cupressaceae; genus Cupressus; species Cupressus sempervirens. The sequence continues at coordinate 312,051,755 of CM053785.1, forward strand.
TGAGCCCAAAAATGTCAAAAGTGAAAATGAGAAGTCATGAGAAAAAGGTATATAGGACAAAATTGAAAGGCTACCTCCTTCCCTATCTCCATGTCTCACTATGTGTGGGTATATATATGTGTATGTTTGCATGGTGCATGTATGCATGTGTTTGTGTATATGCAAGCTTCTCTAGACATCATTTAAGCACTGATATGATAATTTGTTGTTCATCAATTTGTAGAAATACATTACAAAATATAGAAAAACAAGGTTTTACCAGTTCTAGTGGGCATAGATGAGGATGCTTGCATGGTCCTTGTTGCCGACAATGCACCACGCAATACTAGACTACCAACTAAAGGAGGAATCTGCACTTCATCATGAGCTAAAGTATACAATATTGTTAGCAAAGAAATTTGCAATGGATAAAGATCAAATGGGATACTAGCTAGAAACATCCACAAAAAAAAAAGGTAAGTCTTATAATGTTGATGAAAACAAAGTGTTACTTACACGAAAGTTGTGCGTGATAACCCTCACCATGTTCACCATGCGATGTCGCAACTAGCACATATGTCTATACAAGAACACATAAAATTAAAGATCATGATCCATAAGATACTATAAAATATTAATATCTATTGAAATTATATTATTTCTTTAGTCAAATTACTACTTACCTTCAAATATTGGATTCTATGGTCCAATTCTATTCTCAGTGCCTCTTTTTCCTCGCTTCTGTCACCCTTGATGATAATGTTAATAAGTTAATCAGCATATCTTTTCTTAATTTGTTAGGTGATGAACATCGGGTCAGCACTAAGGGTGATGTCATGTATATATGATGCTTGTATTTAAGATCGCATTTGATCAGTGGTCATTCTAGCTTTTTCCTATCATTTGTGGCATCAAATATCAGTAAAATTTCATCAAAATAACTCCAAAGCCATAAAGAAAAGAACATAATAATATGAAATGTTTTTCTATATTAACATTAAAATTTACAATAATTAATGTTTACCTCTGTTGAAGGTGTCTGAGATGATGCATCCATATCACCCTGTGAAAAAAATTAGTAAGTCTTAGAAATCAACAGTGAAATTAAAGTAATAAACTTACCAAAAAAAAAATTAATAATAAAGTAGATTGTATATGTAAATAATTTGTCTTAAGTTAAAAATTTATCATAACTAATGTGTATATCTAAAAAAATATTTGACATTTTCTACTTAATGTTTATATGTGCACGTATAGTTTGGAAAGAAAAATTTGGTTGTACAAGACCCCATCATAGTTGACATTGATCCTACCTAGACATTTCATTGATCATCATGATCTTCATCCATGTCATTATTATCATCATCATCACCATCATCATACTTTTCACTTTGATCATCGTCGACACCACCACCATCTTCATTTCCATCATCGTCATCTTCATCACCATCATCATCATGACCATCATCACCATGATCATCACCATGATCATCATCATCAGCATCATCATCATCATCATTATCACCATTATCATAAGCATGACCAAAATCATCACCATCTTCTTCTTCATCATCACTAGGTAACTTTCATTCCTGATAATCATTTACTTCCTCTTGTGCTTCTTCAATATCTTCTTCTTCGATCACATTATACTTTACTGGCCTTGCTCTTAGGTCATCTCTAACAAAAAATGACCAACCTAGTTTGTGTAGAACATCAAAGTAAAATACTTTCTCAAATTGTTTTGGAAGAACATAGGGCTCATCTTCGACTGGCTCAAATGACCTTGTATTAATCATAGTAAATCCAGTATCATGTTCAATAATAGTCCTATTAGGATCATTTTGATTCAATTGTAATTTGAACCATTTGAAAACAAATAGAACTATTTTGAATGAATTGAAGTCACACTCAAGTATATCATCCAAAATGTCATAGTATTGATTTTCAGATTGTTGAGGATGTATGTCAGTTCTAGACAAAATATTGGTGATCGGTAAGACAACACTTATCCTAGAATCACACGTTTTCTTCATTTTGTCTAACTTTTTGTGCAAAATTTATAGCCATGGTAGTACATATCTTTCTGGTGTTTGACCTTCAATTATTCAAACATGTCAATATTATTTGCATCGATCTATGAGTTGATATTAAACTTATGTCTCATGATTAGTAATCTTATGTGTACCTTTGTATCTCTTAAGCAATATATTAGATCAAGTACCATTGGGATCTCCATTACCATGAGCTTCTTTAATCAATGATGCAACACCATACCATGTTAATGACCAACCATTTTCTTGATACTATTCAATCCATACCATCATCCAATTGGATGATTGTTCGCAATATACAAATGTAGTAGATCCCACTCACGACCAACTATAAAGAAGACAATTACACAATTAGAAACAACTTATATATTGATGATGGATAAGAATTATTAAACTACAAAAAAAAAACTTATAATTACCTCTCACCCTCCTCAATCTACCTTTTCTCGTTAGGTACTCCCCTTCAAATTTGTCATTAGAGTTGGGATCCCAAATGAGATCTACATGGATATCTGCTACAAACTTTGGAAGATATTCACTAATGTACACCATGGTCTAGTATATCATATATCCCTCTATCATAGAACCCTCAGGACATGCTCTTTGTTGAACCAAGCCCTTCATAAATGTCAAGTGCCTCTCAACCATCCACATTGATCTAGCTTGTATATGTCCACACAATTCAATCTCCTCAACTTGATGTATGAGGTAGTGTTCTTGAGAATTGAAAAAGGTTGGAGGTAAACACTTTTGCATTTCACACATAAGCTATGAAATTTTTCTCTTCCAATATTTAATATCTTTTTTATCAATTTCTTTAGATGATAACCACCTAAAAGAGATTCAACACGCAAAAACACATAAATGAGATTTCATATAAAAAGCTACAAATCTAAGAAAAAACACTTCTAGCCTCGTGTATTTTTCAAGATCATATTTAATTTATTTAATACTGTTGTCAAATTTTTATGGAAGGGATAGAGGTAGGATGAACTACAATCATTAAAAAATGATCATTTCAATATATTATTAAATAATACAATAGGTAGTACATTCAATCTTACAAATATACTATAAATAGAGAACATGACTTACCTTGACAAAGGTATGCCAATCATGTGTTTCCAACCCTGGCCCAAAATCACCTTTCTTTGATAGAAGAGTGCTTATATTTGCAACAAATCCTATTCGAATTTTTTCTTTTTTTATGACTTCTTTTAATGCACCACTTTCACCACTTTGTTGCTCCATTAATAACCAAGGAAGGGCACTTGTATTTATGTGGTCTCCATTGCTATTTGATTAAATGAAAGATTTTTGTGCATAATTGGATTCATGAATGTCAGTACAAATTTTGGCAATTTGTTCTCTATCATGTCTTCCATCCAACATTTTCTATAGTGTCTTTGTTACATTCTTTCCAATATGCATAGCATAAAAAAAAAGTGTGATTGGGAGATCCTTGTAGTATGTTAACCTACTATATTAAGTAGGATACCTTTTCATTCCTCTAGGAAGTTGGTCATTGATGCCTTTGTTGGAAATATAGATGGAGTAATTGAGAGGGGGGGTGAATCAGTTACTACAAAAACAAATCCACAGATCCCTTAGATGTCTTAAATAACTAGTTACTATTGTTACTCGGTAGCCACATAGTAAAATGTTGTAACTTGATAAATTAACTTGTTACTGATCTTTAAGCATTCACAATTATTAACATGCATGCAAAAGTAAACAACATGAAATCAAGAGACACCAAATTTAACATGGAAACCTAATATGGAAAAAACCACCAAGTAACTAGCTACCAATTTTCACTCTTTTGAAGTGAGCCCTAGTAGGAGCCAACCCTATTAAAGGTCACAAAACACACTATTAGGTGTGACCTAGTTAGCGGATTTAATCACCCTATTAGGAGTGGCCTTGCTAGAGGAATTTAGAGCAATTTAGTAGAACTGTCCACCTTGTTAGAGAATTTACAAAATGGTTGTTAGACCAACTCTGTTAAGAGATTTAGGAACTACTGCTATGATGGTGAGAAAGTAACAATAAGTGACTTGAATGAGATACAACTAAACTTTACTAATACAGATCTCTTCTCTACTTCACTAGATCCTTTTTGATCAAATACAAATTTGCTACTCCTCAAGGATATCTGATCCTTCTTCAAAATTCACTCACACTTCCTCTTCACAATCAACTCACTTGCATACTCACTCATTCATTCATCCATACATTTGAAATCAAAACTTGACCTTTTATTTATACATTACAAATTGTCAAGTCAGTTCATTTACAAGTTACATTTACCAATAAACCATACATTAGTTGGCTACAAACATTACATGAAACAAATAAACTTTATTTCCCAAAATAATGAAATCCTTCATTGGCCGACCCTGCTCAGTAAATACTACTCCAAAAATGATTTCTAGTGTTAACTAGGTGAAGCTTGGTAAATATTGCAAACTCTACAAAATCCTTTCGAGACCGATTTCCTTTGTTGGCCTTATGAGGTTGCTAGAAACTAATTTTTTCCATAGAAGCCTTCGATGCTTGAGTGAGCTTGGTAGAAACTATCTTCACAATGTAACCTCCAGAAACACTCAATAGACTCTATAATTGACTTTGATAACCTTTTGAGCTTGGTAGACTCTGTCTTTTGCCTTGCTGACTAGCTGAGCTTGGTACACTCTATCTGATAACTGATATGACATTTGTGTAACATCAAAGATAACACATAATTGAACAATTGTATCCAACAATCTCCTTTTTGGCATTAATAGAAACACAACATGTCATAGCAGAATGAAATTTGAAAACAAGTCTTTTTTTGATAGAATGTTTCTCCCTCTTACATTTCATTTCACAAATTCTTCAAATACAGTAATCTCCCTTTATGAATGAATTACATAGCTTCTATTCAGACATCAAACTCTTCATAAACAGATTCAAATTTTAGAAAGATATGACAATATACTCTCCCTCTTTGACAACACATGCCAAAGACAACACAAACCAAATGAAGAATAATGTACCTTATGTACTGATTCATATGTAATATTTCCATGATTATTTTGCATCAATTGAAAGATCTTCAACTTGATACCTGTGATGCATCACTAATATTTCATTTTAGTGAGCTTCAGATAAGGGAATGAACCCTAACTTACCTCTTGTTGAATATGTCAGCAACTTGTTCTTTTGTATGGACATATTCCAATTTGATCTCCTTATCCTGCACCAATTCTAAAAAAGTGATACTTTATTGCAATGTGCTTGGTTTTTGAATGCATCACTGAATTTTTAGATATATTGATTGCACTTGTATTGTCACAAAAAATAACAATAGGTTCTTTGATTTCCTCCTTCATGCCTTCCAATAATTGTTTGAACCAAACAATATTAGAATAGTTTACTACTACTGTAAGATACTTTGCTTCAACTGTGGATTGGGATGTACAATTTTTCTTTTTACTAGTCCACAAAACCAACCTATTTCCAAGAAAGAAAGCTCCTCCACTTGTACTCTTTTTGTCATCAATATTTCCTACCCAATCTACATCAGTAAACATTTTCAAATCTAGATTACCTCCAAATTTGTACCATAATCCATAATCTTTAGTTCCTTTCAAATATCTCATGATCCTTTTGATTTTCATCATGTGATTTTCTCTTGGTTTTGCTGAAAATCTTGCTACAATACCAACTGCAAGGGCAATATCTGGCCTTGTATGCACTACATACTGCAACTTTCCAATCATAGATCTATACAATGTCCAATCTACCTCTGATTCATCATCCTTGGTAAGTTTCAATCCAATACACATAGGAGTCCCAACTAGTTTATAGTCTTCCATACCAAACTTTTTTAGTATCTCCTTGATATATTTAGATTTAGTGATGTAGATGTCATTCTTACTCTACTGAATTTGAAGACCAATAAAGAATTTAATCTCACCAAACATTGAAATTTCAAATTCCCTATTCATTTCTTCTAAAAATTATTTGCAAAGATCATCATTTCCTATGAACAAAGTATCATCCACAAATATTTCTGCCAAGACAATCTTATTATCTGGTCCTTCCTTGATATACAAGCTATTGTTATCATTAGTTCTCTGAAAACCAACCTGAATAAGATAGTTATGCAATCTTTCATACCATGCTCTAGGGGCTTGTTTTAGACCATACAATACTTTGTGTAATTTACAGACCATGTCCTTCTTATCTAGATCAAAAAAACCTTCAGGCTACTCAATGTAAACCTCTTCATCCAGTATGCCATTGAGAAATGTTGACTTGACATCCATCTGATAAAATTTAAATCCGTTGTATACATCATATGCAAATAAGGTTCTGACACCTTCCAATCTTGCAACAAGAGTAAAAGTCTCTCCATAGTCTATTCCTTCTTCTTGAGTATATCATTTGCATACTAGTCTAGCTTTGTTCCTTGACACCTTACCATCTTCATTCAACTTATTTTTGAATACCCATTTAGTACCAATCACATTTTTATATTTAGGCTTGGGTACAAGATTCCATGTTTTATTTTTCCCTATCTACTCTATCTCTTCATTCATAGCCTCAATCAAAATTTCATTTTCTAATGCATCTTTGACACTTTTAGGTTCAAAATTAGCAAGTAAACAAGTACCTTTCAAATTACTTCTTGTCATAGTACCTTCAAATTTGTCTGCAATGATATGATCTAGTGCATGATGTCTCCTAACATATTTAGCTAATACAAGTTCCTTTCTTCTTGAATGAATTGTATTCTCATCCTCTTGCACTTCAGCTTTAGGTTCTGGTTGTTCTATTTGTTGCTTGGGTCCTTCAGACTCAGTAGGCATTGACTCGGTAGTATTAGAATGTGACTTAGTTTCCTTCAACTTGGTTTGAACTTTCTGCAACTCGGTTACTAAAGACTTAGGAGTAGAAGATTCTTGATTGATAGGTGTATCTAGAACTGTAATGAAAACAAATCTCGTATAGTCTTTTGGTTCCCTTTTTCTTTCTTCTTTAGTTCTTTCTGAAAACTCATCAACTTTCACATGTACACTTTCTATGACTTTGTGAGTAGACAAATTCAAACATCTATATGCTTTACTCTTGCAAGAATATCCCAAAAATATTCCTTCATCACCCTTCACATCAAATTTACCTTTTCTAATTTTTTTCAAAATGTAACATTTGCTTCCAAATACTTTTAGGTAACTTACATTAGGTTTATAGCCATACCATAACTCAAATGGGGTTTTGAATGAGTTTTCAGCTATACTCCATTCAAGGTATGAACTGTAGTGTTGATAGCTTCCTTCCAATATTTGATAGCAATGTTCTTTTCAATCATTAAGGTTCTTGCATAGTCCATGATAGATTTGTTCCTCCTTTCAGCTATTCCATTTTTCTTGGGAGTTCTAGGGGTTGATACTTGTCTTTTGATTCCCCTTTCAATGAAAAAGTTATTGAACTCATGAGAGATGAATTCACCACCCCTGTCTAACCTCAAAATTTTTAGTATTTTATCTATTTCCTTCTCAACTCTAGCCAAATACAATTTGAACTTTTCAAATGCTTTTGATTTCTCTCTTAGGTACATGATAGTCATCATTCTTGAGTAATCATCAACAAAAAGAATGAAAAACTTTTCACAAGTATAGCTTTCAATTCCAATAGGTCCACACAAATCATTATGCACAATTTCTATAACTTCTTTGGACTGGTAATTCTTACTTTTAAAGATAGTCTTTTCCATCTTACCAATCTGACAATTCTTGCATAGACCAACCTCCGGTTTCTTTATATTAGGAATGCCTCTTACTTTCCTAAATTTACTTATTTTTACCAAGTTATCAAAGTTCACATGACACAACCTCCTATGGCATAACCAACTTTCTTCAACTTGAGCAATAAAGCATGAACATTCACCAATTTAAAGATAGAACAAGTTACTTTTTGTCTGTGTACCTGATCCAATAAGCTTTCCTTTGTCATCTAGCAGTCTTGCTTTTCCATGCATGAATTTTACTTTGAATCCATTATTGAGTAGCTATGCAACACTCAACAAATTGTGTTTTAGTCCTTCTACCCAATTTGCATTATCACATACAAGCTCTTTGGTTAGTGAGATTCTTCCTCTTCCTTTTATGCAACAAGATTCATTATTACCAAACCTCACACTACCACCATAATAGTCTTCAAAAATTTTAAACTTTATTTTATCACTAGTCATATGATGAGAGCAACCACTATCTATGATCCATGTATCATTTTTGCTCACATGAGAAATAAGTACCATTTTCACATCATTGTCAGACTCATCTTTCACAACAATGTAAACAATTTCATCTTCTTCTTCATCAAAATCATTAGAATCCTTAGCCATGAAACATGTTTTCTTACCTTTTTCCTTGAATTATTTGAAGTCTTTCTTACCATTGCACTTGTGACCTTTCTTCTCATCCTCGTTCTGCTTATTTGGGCACCTAGTAGCAATATGTCCAATTTCCTCACATGAAAAATAGATTTGAGGAACCTTACCTTTGTATTTCCCTTTGCCTCTAGAATATTTCCTTGCTAGTAGAGCTTCAACCACCTCAAGATCACTGTCAAAACTCTATTCTAATTCTTCTTCACTTTTTGACTAAGAATCCTTTCCTTTCTCCTTGAGAAAAAGCTTGGCTTCAAATGTTGATTCAATGTTCTTGGTAGTTGGAACATAGTTATCATAGTTGTCTAGCTCAAATGCAGTCAATCTTCCAACTATGGCCTCTAAATTTATCTTATGATTTGCTTCACATCTTCTTTCTTGAGTTGTAGAAAATATAATTGCATAAATGGAAAATAATTTTCTAAGAACTTTACTTATAACTGTTTCCTCCTTGATATCTCCTTTAGAAGCTTTGATTGCACTAACACTTGCTTTGACTCTTTCAATATATTTTGCAATGTTTTTATCCTCTCTCATTCTTATCTGATCAAATTATCCTCTTAAACTTTCTACTTTGGCTCTTCTCACATTATCATCTCCTCCATAGATATAGTTTAGCTTGTTCCACATTTCAAAGGTAGTTTTGCAGTCCTTGACATCATCAAATTCTTCATAGCTTAGGGCAGATACAATGTCTATCATCATTGTGTTTTGTCTTCTTCTCAGCAATGTCATTCGTAGATAATGTACTAGAAGGAGTTACATATGCTTCATCCAGATATTTCAATCATGTGTCTCCAATTAAAGCTAGATGGAGTCTCATGAGACCTTGCCATGCTGAAAAGTTATCCCTGTTGAGCCTTGGAATTTCCCTCTTGTAAGACATCCTAATCTTTAGCTTAGATCCTTGAAATCCTTCCTACAAGCACCAAAAAGCTCTAATACCAATTGTTGGAAATATAGATGGAGTAACTGAGGGGGGTGAATCAGTTACTACAAAAATAAATCTACCAATCCCTTAGATGTCTTAAATAACTAGTTATTGTTGTTACTCGGTAGCCACACAGTAAAATGTTGTAACTTGATAGATTAACTTGTTACTAATCTATAAGAATTCATAGTTATTAACATGCATGCAAAAGTAAACAACATGAAATCAAGAGACACCAGATTTAACGTGGAAACCCAATATGGGAAAAACTGCCAAGTAACTACCTACCAATTTTCACTCTTTTGAAGTGAGCCCTGTTAGCAGCCAACCCTATTAAAGGTTACAAAATACACTATTAGGTGTGACTTGGTTAGAGGATTTAATCACCCTATTAGGAGTGACCTTGCTAGAGGACTTTAGAAAAATTTAGTAGAACTGTCCACCTTGTTAGAGGATTTACAAAATGGATGCTAGACCAACTCTATTAAGAGACTTAGGAATTACTGCTACAATGGTGAGAAAGTAACAATAAGTGACCTAAATGAGATGCAACTAAACTTTGTTGATACAAATCTCTACTCTACTTCACTAGATCCTTTATGATCGAATACAACTTTGCTACTCCTCAAGGATATCTAATTCTTCTTAAAAAAATTCTCACACTTCCTCTTCACAGTCAACTCACTTGCATACTCGCTCATTCATTCATCCATACATTTGAAATCAAAACTTGACCTTTTATTTATACATTACAAATTGTCAAGTCGATTCATTTACAAGTTACATTTATTAATAAACCATACATTAGTCAGCTAGAAACATTACGTGAAATAAATAAACTTTATTTCCCAAAATAATGAAATCCTTCATTGGCCAACCTTTCTTAGTAAATATTGTTCCAAAAATGATTTCTAGTGTTAACCAAGTGAAGCTTGGTAAACACTATGAACTCTGCAAAATCCTTTAGAGACTGAGTGAACTCGGTAAGAACTAACTTTCCTTCACTAACCGTGTGAGCTCGGTAGAAACTAATTTTTGCTATAGAAGCCTTCAGCACCAGAGTGAGCTCAGTAGAAACTATCTTCATAGTGTAACCTCCAAAAATGCTCGATGGACTTTGTAATTCACTTTTCTAACCTTCTGAGCTCGGTAGACTATGTCTTTTGCCTTGCTGACCAGCTGAGCTTGATAGACTCTATCTGATTACTGATATGACATTTGTATAACATCAAAGACGACACACAATTGAAAAATTGTATCCAACAGCCTTGATGACCTTCACAAGCATCAATTATAGCATTAGTAAATATAAGACAATATCAAAATACAAATTTTAAACTCTAGATAATAAATTGGACATTACCTCGACGATTTAGTCGATCATATTCTAACTTCCATAAATGAGGTGTCATTCTTTGTGGCCTTGATGATGTCTCTTATTTCCCATCAAAAAGATGTTTTTCGCAATTTGATACCTATGATTATTGTGGAGAAAGTATCTAAACTCATTAAACACCTACTTTCCTAAACTTCTCAAATGATGAGATTTCATTTTCAGACCACAAACTAGACATGTTAATTTTTCCTTTGTCTAAAGACCTAAAGATCATGTATAATTGGATCATGTACAATTATCATGTGAAACTTAATCATTTGATAGTAATGTGTAAGCACAAAAATATGTGGTCTTAACAATATAACATACCGCAAAAATGAGTTAGCCCAAGAGCATCATGTATTGTCCATACAAGCATTGCATGGAATTGAAACTATCGATGTCCTATCAGTCTAGAGATGTCATACATAGTGATGCCATTCCATAACTTCAATAACTCATCAATTAGGGGCTCAATGTACACGTTCATATCTTTTACTTGGTATTTACCTAGTAATTGAATGAACATAAACATTACATAATTATTATGACCATTTCCATGCACTATTTATAAATTAATTTAGATAATTATAAAATGAAAAAATACCTAGCACAATCATTGACAAAATTATGTGCTCCCTCTTTATTGATATTCAAGGAGGAATGTTATTATTAATAACAAAAATAGGCGACACTGAGTAAAAAAATCTCATATCTCCATATGGATTGACACCGTCCGCTACCAATGAAAACTTTAGATTATGAGGTTCTTCTTTAAAGTGTGACCATGTTTCTTCTATCTCTTTAAACATAGAACCATTGGTAGGCATTCGCATAATATCATCATGACTTCTATTGCATGCATGGTAATCCATAAATTGTGCCAAGTTAGCACACCTAAATAACCATTGAAGATGTGAAATAATGGGAATGTACCGAAGAACCTTGTGAGACACTTTTTTTGTTATTTGATCTGACGGATATCTACTAATATGAAAATTAGGGCATTCTATTGCAAATTCATGTTGTTTATGATATAGAATGTGATCATTGGGACATGCATGTATTGTCTAATACTTCATTCCAATCTGATTCATAATGTTAGATAATTCTCAGTATGAACAAGACAAAATGTTTGATGGTGGTAAGAAATACTCACTAATCAACATACAACAACAAATATGCATTGTTAATATAATGAATAGTAATTGTATGCTAACATTGAAGATGACAAAAATGACATACCTTAGCATACATGGCATTGCTACATTGGATATACCATTTGTAACCTTTAAATTCATCAAAAACACTATAGCCAAGAGTAGAGTTGTTTGGAAGCCTTCGTATAAGGGCTTGTGTGTCTTCTTAGGTAAAGGTATATGAAGACCATCTTCATCATCACTATCAGACTCGCTAGTACCATCATTGTGAACCTCTTCATCACCTTCCCCAATACGATCTTCTTCAATCATGTTCTCTGACACATTATCATCTTCTTCCATGAGAGTGTTATCCTGAGCTTGGATATTCACACCTTCATGTTCCTCCAATAGGAAATCCACATTTAGCAATGAAAAAAAATCATGGCCCCCTTCAACATGACCATGTTGCCTACAATGACTTTAGGCTATTGTGATTAGAATTTTTTGATTCTTAAAGCCCTTACACTTTTTGCAAGGACAATAACATTTATTAGGTTTTCTTCAGAACTGAGCCCACAATGTAGCCATTGTCTCATTATTTTTTTCTGGGTTCATATTGTCAGGCATGGTCTTTCTTCCCAAGAAACTATATCTGTAAATAAATTAGACATGTTGTAGTTAATGTTTATATCTGGACATATGGAAATTGTTGATTAATGTTTTCAAATGTAACTAAAATGATCTTATAATTTCTAGAAGGCCTTGATGTTTGCAAAATGTGGAGTTATAGACAATGTGTCTTAATTATTTTCAAAATGCCTCAAAGAGATGTCACAAGGTGAAAGTTACTTAGGTACTATCAACAACATGCCTTGAGTAATCCTGATAGCAATGACTAATGTGATTAATGCATCAACTAATGATTATGACTAAAAGATTAAAACATATTAATGTATAGCAATGTTTTCCTCGAGGAAAGATTATTCAAAAAATCAAACAAGGAAACACTCGAAGATCTTAGAAGTGGCAATATGATAAATTTACCATGGTTGTTGAAGGGGAGCTTATAGTGAAGGATTCAAAAAGTTGTACAACCAATAAAGGGCATGTATTCAAATACAAATTCAAAAACTAGTGCCATACAAGGATCTTCACTGAAAATACACAAGCCAAATCAAACAAATTTTCTTCGCATACTCCATACAAGAACAAAGGCTAGCATCAAAATTTCAATCTAGGTAACAATCCTATAACAGAATTAATAAATAGGCCTCTCTTCTATGCTCATGGACGACATCAAAATTAATGGTTCTAATTTAGGCTCAATAACTCTACCAAAAGCTTCTGGGGTTGGGTTCATCCACACACAAACATTTAAAATCACAAATTTATTCAAATCTACAGCAGATATTAAGTTCAAAATATCACATAAGTACTAATTAAACTCAAAATACCACACAAAATCTTAAAATTAACTAAACTACCATAAATATTTAAAATACTATAATGCAAATCAATTAAATGTCATGAAAAATGTCCCAATGAGCTCTGCAATGTCAATTTAAAGACTCTCCAATAGTCAGAGGGAAATGTTATAACTTCATTATTAAAACTAAAAATAATAATGTCAATAAGCACCCAAAAGCCTCAACATCACATGTCTTTAAAAATCTCATCATCATCAATACTAGATCATGTATGTATTAATTTATAGAATGAACAAGTAGTGTCATTAACACTGGCATGCTCACTGTCTAGCTGCTACTCAACGTTTGCAGTTTCTGAATTGTGTTAACAATTTCTATTCATCAACATTTTAGACCACTACATATCCATCATCACAACAAAAAGAAAGTGAAGACAATTCATTACCAGATTTTTCTCTTGATGATGAATCATGTAGTGTGATCTGAAATGTTGATTAAGAAAAACTGCTCACATAATTTAATCCAAAAATGCAAACTGTCTTTATAGATTGTGAAACTTTTCATGTCCCTGATGAGCTTTAGTGTTTTTGAAAAGCAGTTTTTTGCATGGAAACTAACTAATAGAAACAGGTAGCTAATTAGCTATTAAGAATGGAATCACCCAACTTCACATTGAGCTATATTCTAAGATTACTATAAATGTGTCCACATGTAAGACAATTTTGTACTCAAAGAAATAAATCTTTCACCAAGCTGCCCCAACCAAATAGAATGTGACCAAACCTTACCCAGGTGCATATATAGTCATATCACTTCATCAAATATGGCTTGAATACAAACTGGAACCCACACATACCCAACAAACACATTCTTCAGCTCTGTTAGATACTGTATGACTTGATTTTTAAATAGTCTGATGTGAATTCTACTAAATTTAATTCTTTTTTTTAATTCACTAATGCAATTCAATTGTACTTTTTGTTAGTGTAGTTTTTTATTTTTCCTATTTTGCTAGGTTTTTCCTACACTTTTAATAATCTCGCTTAGGTTAATAAAGCATGTCTTATTAGGTGAATGGTTGTGAGGTGTCACCTTCCTACATGTGAGCATCCATTAGCTATCTTGGGAAGATACTTTGCTATCTTTAGTCTGATAGATGGTTGCTCCTCATTGGTTGGTGTTGCCACCTCCTCCCTCTTCCTAGCCTATATAAGCATGCATCCTGGCTTGTATCGGTATCTCTTGTTTTTGCATCCTCTTAGTGCTATTTTTCTTCCAGCAATTGCATTACTCTCTGTTAGACTTCTTTAGAATAATTGAGAGGGGGGGTGAATCAATTATTCAAGGTCCAAATGCCCTATTAATACCCTTTTCATATGTTCAAACTTAAATCAGTCATATAAGCAAATTACTCTAAATCAACATGAAAAGATAAAACATTTGTAGTGCCTGCCCCTAAGTCGCATTTTAGTCTTCATTGCCAAACTCTTTTAGGTCAATTTATGTTTGATGATTAGTATTATTATTTTAGAGATTATAAGATGTTGTTTTACACTCAGTTTATTATATGATGAGATTACTTGGTACTCTATATTTCATGCATGTATGATGATTATTCAATGCTTTCAGTTATCGATGATGATTAGTTAGATGGTTTATTATCACATGTGCTTTCTTATGGATACTTACCCCATACTGCATGTGTATGGTGTGCGTGTTTGTTTTATTTATGTATGGTGTTTCTGATGTGGTTAAGGAAGGGAGTCGTAGTCACTTGCTAGTCGGGATCTACACGATGCACCACTTCCTGCCATTGTCTGTTTAGCTTAGAATATTGTGTTTGTACATGCGTAGATTTTATGCAGGTTGCAGGTACCGGGTATCGACTTCTCTGAATTGCCAGGATGAGCGTACCCTATCGCATTGTCTCAATGGTAAGAGAGGGGAGATAAACTCTTAAGTCCAAATCCTAAACCCTTTAGCCAATTGTCCTAATTGATAATTAGGACAAGTATATGAGTTAAGTACCCTCCGAATGCATCAAAGGATGTAATTTCGTGATTATAACCCTTTTTGTTTGATTTAGTATGTATTTTTCTATGTAGGGTTTTCGTATGTTGTTATATGAGTCCTTGATGTGTTTTCTATTAATTAAGTCTAATTAAAAAGATTAATTAATGATTTAATTTAATGGAGAATTAATATGATGTCTTTAATATTTAATTATTTGAGAAATTAATTAAATAAAAGAATTAAATTTGGGGATTAAAGTTCAAAGATAAATTTAGAACAGGATAATATTTATTTAATTTAATGATAATATATTTGGAGCTCATTTTTAAATAAATGCTAAATATTATTGTTATTTAAATTAATTAAATATGTTATCAATTAAGTTCTAAAATAAATTAAAAGTTGAAAGATATTAAATTATTAAGAATTCTAGATCGCATGATCTAAGCATGAGTTTAAATATGAGAATTAAATTAAAAGATTAAATTATAGAAATTAATAATGTTATTTTAATTTTTAAAAAAGTGCACATAAGATTAAAGTAATAAATTAATTTAAAATAGAAGTCAAGTGGAATATTAAATAAAGTTATTTAATAATTCAACTTAATGTGCATGAAAAATGAAGGCAAAATAAAAGAAAAGATAATAAAGGTTAATTGGGGAGTTAACTCAGTGGTGCAAAGAGTCTTCTCGAGTGAACGCACAATCAGTGCCCCGATTTGAGGAGAAAATTGCTTATCACAACATTGGAGGTTCATTCTTGGGGGACACGAATTGGGACACGAATTTGGACAAGGAATTTGGGGAAGACAAAAATTTTGGGAGACAACTTTTGGAAGCAAATTTCAGAAGGCAAATTCTAAAGAAGATTTTCAGAAGAAGGTTATTGAAGAGGAGCGAATTCTCTTACAGTTTTTGGAGATTGCATAATAGCATCAGGTTGAGGTAGGGTCTTGTGTTTGATCATGGGTTGAATTATGCAATTTGATAATCTTGTCTTCTTCGTGCTTGTGGATTATCAATCCGAATTGTCTGGATTTCACTGTTTGATCCTTTCGCCCTCTTATGAACCTTATGATACTATATTGTATTTCATCTATATAATAGAATTGGAAGAATAAATCAATTTGAAACCCTCGTTCTAGATGATAGAATTTTACAAATTAAACTAGGGAGAGCTTTTGAAAGAAAAGAAAATCTTGATTGAAATTTTTTATTAAAATGAAAGAGAAGAAATTTGTTATATAAATTTTTATACTGAAAAGAGACGATATTCTTTTAACGAATATTTTAATTTAGAGATCTAAGTGGTTAGTTCTATCAGATTAAAATTTCAATCATTTATTAAATAAATAAATAAATAAATAAATATATATATATATATTGAAAAAGAAAATTGTTTAAAACAATGTTTTTAAAATTAAATATATTTGAAAAGTATTATATAAAATTTTAAACAAATTAAAAAAAAAATAATTAAATTTTTTTAAAAAATGTTTATGGGAGGGGGCGGGAATACCCACACCCCCCCCCCGTACCTACCTTTTAAGACTGCCGCCGGCAGTCTGCTGGCGCAGGCCCTGCCTCAGCAGGCCTGCCGCATTGGCCAATTAAAGGCCGATGGCCTATATCAAGTAATGTAAAGTTTTATTTATGTTTTATTTTGATTTTAATTATTAATTTTAATAATATTAATTGTATTTAATTATTATTTTAATTAATAATATTTATAAAAAAAATAAAAATTTAATGATATTATTAATTATTATTAAATAAAATTATTAATAAGATTATTAATAATTCTTAATTAGTACTTAAATGAAAGTATTAACAAAGTTTTATTATTATTTATTTAATAATAATGTATTTAAAATAAGGTTATTTTAATTAATAAAATTATTAGTAATTATATTAATTATTAATAATTGATAATTCTAGGAGTTGGTAATATATAGGTTAAGGGATATATTGTAATTCATAAGTACCTAAGTTATACACTGAAAACGAGAATATAAACCCATACATTTGAATTAACGTTATATTATTAGGATTAAATCAAATTGTGAGACTATTCTATATTTCTATGTGTTATCTGTATTATGGGGTGTTTAGGTTTTTTCCTAGCATTGACCAGTCCTAGGTTGTTACCAGAGGCTCAGAGATTATGTGAATGTGATATTATGTTGTTTTGATCTCGATCTTTTAAACCCAACCCTGTTGATGTGTTGATATGCTCTATGACATGTTTGTGATTACTGTTTGTTATTGCTTTCCAGTTTTCTTGTGTGAAGCTAAGATGTATGTATTTAAGATACCTGACTTAACCATTTTTGAGTCTCGATCAGTTATATTTGATAACCGTTTTTGAGTCTCGATCAGTTATACTTGGATTGCTTTTCGGTCGCTTGAGAGGACTGAAGTGTTTGTTATGTTCTTGATGATGTCATGTTTTGACTTGACCATTTTGGAGTCTTTGATCAGTATTGTAATATACTATTGGGATACTTTCTGGTTGCTCATTGGAGAACCATTGGATTTTGTGATCTATCATTGATGCCTTCAGTTGCTGATAGAGAACTGTCGTGGTCATATGATTATTATTTGGTGCTTATCTGTTGCTCATGAAGAACTGATGTAAGTTTTGTGGCTTATCTTTTATGATGTCTTTTCAGTTGCTTGTATAGGATTGAGGTGGTTTTATTATGATTCTTTGATTTATGATTTCATGAGCCTAGGGTAGGTCATCTATGTGTAGTGTTGGGAAGTGGCTTGCAATGGGGATCGGGGCCCTAAGAGGCTGCCTGGAGTAACCCATTGTAAGTTGTTTTAATAAGTGAAAACATTTACACTAAATGAGGGAAAATGAACCTAACAAGATAATTGTATGTTCTCTCCCATGCCTTGAGTGCTAGTACAGACTAGGATGGGGTAGAGAGAACGCTTGGTTACGACCTTGCACTCCATAGTATGCCTCGTTAGTACGAGAGGATACTAGTGGCCGCAGGGATCAGTAGGGACCCGGGATTCCTAAGGGATTGCTCGGGTAACTTCTACATGACTTTTGCGATGACACTTTTCCGCTTGCATATTAGGTTTCCTACGTGTCTTGTGGTACCTCTGGTTTAGATGTCGATCTTTTTAGGAACCCTTGAGTTAGCATACTTTTAGGATTTTTAGACTTAGAGAGTACTTGTGTTTTGTGTTTTTGATACCCTGTTTGGGACTTGAGACTATCTCCTCAGCGCGGTGGGAGTGGACCATTTAGGTTCCATGCGGTCGGGTGGTAGTGCTTTTTAATCTTACCATTGAGATCCGTTCCATGGTCACTGTGGCTGGAGTGTTCGTGATTGGCATTTATCTTCACTATGTTCTTGGATTATTATGATGGATGGTTAGATTTTATGATAGATGTTTTATCATTATGGATGTATGGATGTATCATGTATGGTGAATAGATTCATATATTTTTACTGTACCTTGTATCATGGATTTGAGGATGTTGTATCTTTATCTTTACATATGTATATTCTTTTAAGCCTTTCATACCCTGTGACTTGTACAGAGGATGATTGAGCATTCTGAATTAATTTGCCAAGAGGCATTCGGAACAAATGTATATTATGGACATGGGACTTTCTGATTATTCTTTCATATGTATGTGATAGTTGTTAGACTTAGAATTAATTAAATTTAAACGTGACTCAACATCTTGGGATCCTTAGGAAATGTAACTTGCAATGTATGTTTGTCGATGATTACATGTTATTGCTTCCGCTACTATGTGTTTGATGTGTATGTTATACATTCTTACTTTAAAAAGAAAAAAAAAAAATGTTTAGCAAACTTAGTGAAACTTTAGGTTAATTATTTTGGATCCCTTGGCGGGGCGTTACATCTGGTATCAGAGCCCGAGTTTCTACATTGAGAGCTCTGGGTATATTGGAACGCCACTAGTGTTAACTAGTTGAACAAAAATGCAAACCTTAAACTAAAACTTGAAACTAGTTGAACTGAAACATTATGTAAACTATTAGTTACCTATTTTTCATACTTCAACACTTAGGCTTCAAAACTGAAATTATAGGTAAACTGAAAATTGAAAATATCTTATTTGCAAAACATGTGTCTTTTATCTATGTGTTTCAGTAGTATGTTTCATGGTTATTTTAGCATCTTGTGTCTTGGATATTATTGTAGGATGGTATCTGGAATGAGATCTTCCATTAGAGGCCATAGCCTTGGCCGTGGCAGAGGTCGTGGACGAGGCAAAGATATTAGTGTTCATGAGTCTATCCACGAGAGCCCCATTCAGGAAGAGAATAGGGAAGAGCATGTCAGTGAACATCAGGAAGAGAACCACGAAGAGGGACATGCCGACTCTGAGGAGGTTGATCTGAGGCAAATGATGCGAACCCTTATTGATCGCTTACCTCCTGTTCTTGAGCAGGATAGAGCACACCAGGCAGGACATGAGCATAGACACAGATCTAGGAGTCCTCAGAGGGATCGACATAGATCCATAGTATCTTCTCAAATGAAGGATCTTCAGAGGTCCAAGATCAAGCCCTTTAATGGGCAGGGTTCTAGATATGTAGCTGAGCAGTGGCTTATTGCCCTTGACAAGATTTTTGCTATGCAGGACTTTGACAGTAATGTCAAAGCGAGGTTTTCTATCACCAACCTAGAGTTCTTTGGGGCCACCTAGTGGACTATTGAGGAAAAGAAGTTGGGCATTAACATGGGTAGTGTCACTTGGGAGATTTTCTTAGAGAGCTTCCATGAGCGATTCCTACCAGAGGAATGGAAGCAGCATAGAGCAGATGAGTTCCATAACCTAAGACAGTACACTATGACTGTTATAGAGTATGAGCGCAAGTTCTTTGAGCTCATGCCCTTTTCAGGATTCAGTGACAACCCAGCGCAGTTGGCACAACATTTCATTAGAGGTTTGAACAACTATTTAATTGGGGGTGTTAAGGTGTTTGAACCTAAAACCCTCAAGGATGCGGTACATCGAGCCGTCCTTGTAGAGCAGAGTGTGAACTTAGGACATGGGGGTTTTGTAGGAGCACCTTCAGCATCAGGATCGAAGGGTGGTCAGGGAATAGGTGGCAATAGGAAACCTCCTACTGGGGGTAATCAGCGGCAGGAAGGTACTTATCCTCCAACACAGAGTGGTGGCAGTGGTTCCAATACTAGGAACTATCACAACGCTCAGCGCAACAAGCACATCCAGTATGACCAACCATCTCAGAGTGATCAGTCTTATCCTAGTGGGGGTAGTTTCCAGCAGTCTAGTGCACCTAGAGTTCAGAGGAGCTTCAATGGAGAGTGTTTTTCATGTGGACAACGCGGACACAAGTCGTCTCATTGCCCTCAAGGGAAACCACAGTTCTCAGGCCAGAGACCCGCAGCTTCAAAACCTACAGTTGGTGGCATGGATAGAGCCCAAAGAGTGTACTCAGTGGAGTCTTATCCTCCTATAGGGGGAAAGGGTCCAATGGGACCCGCACAGTGAGTCCTTAGCTTTTCTATTCTTGTAGGCTTCCAGGAGTAAGCCTAAGTCTAGGGGGGGTGGATGTAGTGCCTGCCCCTAAGTCGCATTTTAGTCTTCATTGCCAAACTCTTTTAGGCCAATTTATGTTTGATGATTAGTATTATTATTTTAGAGATTATAAGATGTTGTCTTACACTCAGTTTATTATATGATGAGATTACTTGGTACTCTATATTTCATGCATGTATGATGATTATTCAATGCTTTCAGTTATCGATGATGATTAGTTAGATGGTTTATTATCACATGTGCTTTCTTATGGATACTTACCCCATACTGCATGTGTATGGTGTGCGTGTTTGTTTTATTTATGTATGGTGTTTCTGATGTGGTTAAGGAAGGGAGTCGTAGTCACCTGCTAGTCGAGATCTACACGATGCACCACTTCCTGACATTGTCTGTTTAGCTTAGAATATTGTGTTTGTACATGCGTAGATTTTATGCAGGTTGCAAGTACCGGGTATCGACTTCCCTGAATTGCCAGGATGAGCGTACCCTATTGCATTGTCTCAATGGTAAGAGAGGGGAGATAAACTCTTAAGTCCAAATCCTAAACCCTTTAGCCAATTGTCCTAATTGACAATTAGGACAAGTATCTGAGTTAAGTACCCTCCGAATGCATCAAAGGATGTAATTTCGTGATTATAACCCTTTTTGTTTGATTTAGTATGTATTTTTCTATGTAGGGTTTTCGAATGTTGTTATATGAGTCCTTGATGTGTTTTCTATTAATTAAGCCTAATTAAAAAGATTAGTTAATGATTTAATTTAATGGAGAATTAATATGATGTCTTTAATATTTAATTATTTGAGAAATTAATTAAATAAAAGAATTAAATTTGGGGATTAAAGTTCAAAGATAAATTTAGAACAGGATAATATTTATTTAATTTAATGATAATATATTTGGAGTTCATTTTTAAATAAATGCTAAATATTACTGTTATTTAAATTAATTAAATATGTTATCAATTAAGTTCTAAAATAAATTAAAAGTTGAAAGATATTAAATTATTAAGAATTCTAGATCACATGATCTAAGCATGAGTTTAAATATGAGAATTAAATTAAAAGATTAAATTATAGAAATTAATAATGTTATTTTAATTTTAAAAAAAGTGCACATAAGATTAAAGTAATAAATTAATTTAAAATAGAAGTCAAGTAGAATATTAAATAAAGTTATTTAATAATTCAACTTAATGTGCATGAAAAATGAAGGAAAAATAAAAGAAAAGATAATAAAGGTTAATTGGGGAGTTAACTCAGTGGTGCAAAGAGTCTTCTCGGGTGAACGCACAATCAGTGCCTCAATTTGAGGAGAAAATTGCTTATCACAACATTGGGGGTTCATTCTTGGGGGACACGAATTGGGACACGAATTTGGACAAGGAATTTGGGGAAGACAAAAATTTTGGGAGACAACTTTTGGAAGCAAATTTCAGAAGGCAAATTCTAAAGAAGATTTTCAGAAGAAGGTTATTGAAGAGGAGCGAATTCTCTTACAATTTTTGGAGATTGCATAATAGCATCAGGTTGAGGTAGGGTCTTGTGTTTGATCACGGGTTGAATTATGCAATTTGATAATCTTGTCTTCTTCATGCTTGTGGATTATCAATCCGAATTGTCTGGATTTCACTGTTTGATCCTTTCGCCCTCTTATGAACCTTATGATACTATATTGTATTTCATCTATATAATAGAATTGGAAGAATAAATCAATTTGAAACCCTCGTTCTAGATGATAGAATTTTACAAATTAAACTAGGGAGAGCTTTTGAAAGAAAAGAAAATCTTGATTGAAAATTTTTATTAAAATGAAAGAGAAGAAATTTGTTATATAAATTTTTATACTGAAAAGAGACGATATTCTTTTAACGAATATTTTAATTTAGAGATCTAAGTGGTTAGTTCTATCAGATTAAAATTTCAATCATTTATTAAATAAATAAATAAATAAATAAATAAATAAATATATATATATATATATATATATATATTGAAAAAGAAAATTGTTTAAAACAATGTTTTTAAAATTAAATATATTTGAAAAGTATTATATAAAATTTTAAACAAATAAAAATAAAAAAATAAAAAAAAATAAAATTTTAAATGTTTATGGGAGGGGGCAGGAATACCCACACCCCCCCCGTACCTACCTTTTAAGACTGCCGCCGGCAGTCTGTTGGCGCAGGTACTGCGTCAACTAGGCTGCCGCAGGCCCTGCGTTAGCAGGCCTGCCGCGCTGGCCAATTAAAGGCCGATGGCCTATATCAAGTAATGTAAAGTTTTATTTATGTTTTGTTTTAATTTTAATTATTAATTTTAATAATATTAATTGTATTTAATTATTATTTTAATTAATAATATTTATAAAAAAAATAAAAAATTTAATGATATTATTAATTATTATTAAATAAAATTATTAATAAGATTATTAATAATTCTTAATTAGTATTTAAATGAAAGTATTAACAAAGTTTTATTATTGTTTATTTAATAATAATGTATTTAAAAATAGGGTTATTTTAATTAATACAATTATTAGTAATTATATTAATTATTAATAATTGATAATTCTAGGAGTTGGTAATATAAGGATAGGTTAAGGGATATATTGTAATTCATAAGTACCTAAATTATACACTGGAAACGAGAATAGAAACCCGTACATTTGAATTAACGTTATATTATTAGGATTAAATCAAATTGTGAGACTATTCTATATTTCTATGTGTTATCTGTTTTATGGGGTGTTTAGGTTTTGTCCTAGCATTGACCAGTCCTAGGTTGTTACCAGAGGCTCGGAGATTATGTGAATGTGATGTTATGTTGTTTTGATCTCGATCTTTTAAACCCAACCCTATTGATGTGTTGATATGCTCTATGACATGTTTGTGATTACTGTTTGTTATTGCTTTCCAGTTTCCTTGTGTGAAGCTAAGATGTATGTATTTAAGATACCTGACTTAACCATTTTCGAGTCTCGATCAGTTATATTTGATAACCATTTTTGAGTCTCGATCAGTTATACTTGGATTGCTTTTCGGTCGCTTGAGAGGACTGAAGTGTTTGTTATGTTCTTGATGATGTCATGTTTTGACTTGACCATTTTGGAGTCTTCAATCAGTATTGTAATATACTATTGGGATACTTTCTGGTTGCTCATTGGATAACCATTGGATTTTGTGATCTATCATTGATGCCTTCAGTTGCTGATAGAGAACTGTCGTGGTCATATGATTATTATTTGGTGCTTATCTATTGCTCATGAAGAACTGATGTAAGTTTTGTGGCTTATCTTTTATGATGTCTTTTCAGTTACTTGTATAGGATTGAGGTGGTTTTATTATGATTCTTTGATTTATGATTTCATGAGCCTAGGGTAGGTTATCTATGTGTAGTGTCGGGAAGTGGCTTGCAATGGGGATTGGGGCCCTAAGAGGCTGCCTGGAGTAACCCATTGTAAGTTGTTTTAATAAGTGAAAACATTTACACTAAATGAGGGAAAATGAACCTAACAAGATAATTGTATGTTCTCTCCCATGCCTTGAGTGCTAGTACATACTAGGATGGGGTAGAGAGAATGCTTGGTTATGACCTTGCACTCCATAGTATGCCTCGTCAGTACGAGAGGATACTAGTGGCCGCAGGGATCATTAGGGACCCAGGATTCCTAAGGGATTGCTCGGGTAACTTCTACATGACTTTTGCGATGACACTTTTTTGCTTGCATATTAGGTTTCCTACGTGTCTTGTGGTACCTCTGGGTTTAGATGTCGATCTTTTTAGGAACCCTTGAGTTAGCATACTTTTAGGATTTTCAGACTTAGAGAGTACTTGTGTTTTGTGTTTTTGATACCCTATTTGGGACTTGAGACTATCTCCTCAGCGCGGTGGGAGTGGACCATTTAGGTTCCACGCGGTCGGGTGGTAGTGCTTTTTACTCTTACCATTGAGATCCATTCCATGGTCACCGTGGCTGGAGTGTTCGTGATTGGCATTTATCTTCACTATGTTCTTGGATTATTATGATGGATGGTTAGATTTTATGATAGATGTTTTATCATTATGGATGTATGGATGTATCATGTATGGTGAATAGATTCATATATTTTTACTGTACCTTGTATCATGGATTTGAGGATGTTGTATCTTTATCTTTACATATGTATATTCTTTTAAGATTTTCATACCCTGTGACTTGTACAGAGGATGATTGAGCATTTCGAATTAATTTGCCAAGAGGCATTCGGAACAAATGTATATTATGGACATGGGACTTTCTGATTATTATTTCATATGTGATAGTTGTTAGACTTAGAATTAATTAAATTTAAATGTGACTCAACGTCTTGGGATCCTTAGGAAACGTAACTTGCAATGTATGTTTGTCGACGATTACATGTTATTGCTTCTGCTACTATGTGTTTGATGTGTATGTTATACATTCTTACTTTAAAAAGAAAAAGAAAAAAAATGTTTAGCAAACTTAGTGAAACTTTAGGTTAATTATTTTGGATCCCATGGCGGGGCGTTACAACATTCAAGATCAACACATGACACAATGATTTACATGGAAACCCAATTTGGGAAAAACCACCAGTAACATGCTACTTGATTCTCACTCTTCTGAAGTGATGCCCTATTAAAAGCCTGCCCTGTTAAAGGCTTACAACACACTGTTAAATGTGACCTTGTTAGATGATTTCACCAAACTGTTAGGAATGGGCCTGGTTAAAGGTCTTTAGAACATTCACTTGGAATGTCACCCTTTTAAAGGATTTATATAATGGCTGTTAAACCAACCTAAGTCCATAGGATTTATCTTACTATTACAATTGCTAGAAAGTAATGATAATGGTCTTTTGACCTGACATAACTTACAACATACTTTTTAGATTTCAAATCACTCTTTCAGTTCAATCCTTATGCTTGGCTTCAATCACTTCAACTCTGACTACTTGTCTCCCTCTCAAGCTTCATCTCCTTGAATCTTCCTACTCATTCTACCAATGCAATCATCCTTGTGATCATCTATCCAAATAGAGTTCCTGTGTTATCTTCTCCTTAGCTCATTCTTCAGCATTTCATGCTTTTATGCTTGACCATGGCTCTCTCACTCACTATCCCCTCTATTCCACTCTATTTTTCCATTAACTTATGTCTTTTATATACAAGTCTGATTTTCCTTTGCTGCTCAATTCTCCCTCTCCAATTTTAGGGTTTCAAAATGGATTAGGTAGGATAAAATGTATCTACCCCATATCTTGTTTTCTTTTTGAAACTCTGCCAATTGTATCTTAAAAACGTTCTACATGGTGTTCTGTGCCACCAACTCATCATTCTTATCTTCCTTTTAATTCACAAATTTCTAGATAACAACTTTGTTGGCTTAGATTTGGTGAATCTTTGATTTCCTAAATAATGCAGCAACTCGGCATTATTGAGTTACTGGTTCTCGGCACCTCTGTGTTACTCAGCACCTATACCATCTCGACACTTGGTTCTGCTCGACACTTGAACTTGCTCAGCACTTGAACTTGCTCAGCACTTGAACTTGCTCGGCACTTGAACTTGCTCGACACCTTCTCTCTAATAAACTTAGTTTGAGCTTTACAAAAGACTTAGCTAAAACCTTAGATCTTTGATATGTTTCAGTGTGCTCATTCTTTGTATCTTTTAGTATGTCATCCAATACACTATTTCATTAATGGCTTGACTGATCCTTGTGCTTCATTACAACATCATAACTTCAACCTTTCTCTAGGTGTTCTAGTTACATCTTATTGATTACCTCCACCTTGACAATCAACTAATTGATGGTATTTGGATCACTAAAGCAATTGTCATCCCTGCAAGTAGCAAGTTTGACATCAATGAAAAAACAATGATTGAGGACATTCTTTACCAGTTTCATATATTATTCCAACAATTGTTCTTATGATCATTTCAATCATTTCCAACACTCTCTTGGAGACTAACTCTATGATGTTATTTTAATTTTGTATCATTTGCATTCATAGTTTATTTTTGAATACCCATTTGGTGCCAATCACATTCTTGTCAATTGGTCTGGGAACCAAACTCCAGGTTTTATTTTTTCTTATTTGATCAATTTCTTCTTCCATAGCTTTATACCAGTCATCATTTTGTGATGCACCATGTACTGTCTTGGGTTCAGATTTGCTGATCAGACATGATTCATGTCTTAGTCTGTTCCTTGTCATTGGTCTTGCATCTTTGTCACCAATTATTTGTTCAGTAGGGTGATGTCTTTTTACATATTTGGATAATATTGGCTTTGTCCTTGTTTCCATGTTTGATCTTTCAGATTTAGGATCACTATGTTCTTCATTGTCAGGTTGTTCTTCATCATGTATGCTGTCTTCAGAATCGGATTGTGCATTTTCTTCATTCTGTAACTCGGCTTCTGAATGCAACTCAGCATTCACTGGTTGTGAATCGGCTGAAACTGACACTTGTTGTTGACTTTCAATTTGATTGACATCATCCTCATCAACAGTCATTCCTTCATAAGAATATACAAAGGTTCTATATTCTTCCATTTTCTTTGGTTCTTCAGCTTGGACTTCTGTGTGCTCATCAAAATTTACATTTGCACTTTCCACAATTTTATTAGTGTTAATATTCAAACACTTATATGCCTTACTTCTTGTGGAGTAACCAAGAAATATTCCTTCATCACTTTTTGGATCAAATTTTCCATTTCTAACATCTTTAAGGATAAAACATTTGCAACCAAACACTTTGAAATGTTTTATATTTGGTGAGTAACCATACTATAATTCAAAAGGTGTTGTATTTGTACCTTTCTTGACTTGTACTCGGTTCAATGTATGAACAACTACACTTACAGCTTCTCTCCAGTATTTTAGAGCAACATTCTTTTCCATCATTAATGTTTTGGCATAGTCAATTACAGACCTATTTCTTCTTTCAACAATTCCATTCTGTGGGGGAGTTCTAGGAGCTGATGTCTGTCTTTTGATTCCATTGTCATTACAGAATATCTCGAATTCATTTTATGTAAATTCACCACCTCTATCTGATCTTAGACATTTCAAGCTTTTTTCTGTTTCCTTTTCAACTCTGGCCACATGCCACTTAAACATTTGAAAAGCATCAGATTTTTGTTTTAAGAACATAATAGTCATCATCCTGGAATAGTCATCAACAAATAACATTATGTATTTATCTCCTCTATAGCTTTTTATTTCCATTGGACCACATAAGTCAGTGTGAACTAACTCAAGTATCTCTTTAGATTTATAGTTTTTGCTTTTGAAACTTGACTTTGTCATCTTTCCTAGCTAACATTGTTTACACATGACATTATCAGGCTTCTTCAATTTTGGTAAACCTCTAACTTTCTTCATTAAACTGATTTTGACTAGATTTTCAAAGTTGACATGACATAATCTTCTATGCCATAACCATTCATCATCAAATTTTTCAAATAGACAAGAAGCATCATCCATATCAAGGTAAAACAAATTACTCTTTGTTTGATCTCCTTTTCCTATTAGTTTACCATCATTGTCATAGTTTTTGCAGTTTTGTTTTCAAATTCCACTTTGCAACCTATATTGCCTAATTGTGAGACACTCAGTAAATTGTAGTTTAATCCTTCAACATAGTATGCATTGTCACATGAAATTTGGTCTGTGAGCTCAATGGAACCTCTTCCTCTGATTTGACATGGAGCATCATTACCAAATCTAACACTATTTCCATCATACTGAGTAAAGTTAACAAACTTACTTTTGTCTCCTGTCAGGTGATGTGAGCATCCACTGTCTATGATCCATCGGTCATTCTTGTTTATACATGTCACCATTGCTGTGGCTTCTTCTTCATCAGATTGGTCCTTCATGGCTACATAAACAAATTCATCATCATTGTCATCAGAATTTTCTTCAACAATATAACACTTCTTACCTTTTTCTTTGTAATCTCTCTTGTCATCATCTCTTCTGTTCTTGTATTTGTTGCCTTCCTTGGAATCCTTTTTCTGTGGACATCTTGAAGCAATATGACCTACTTCATTGCAATTGAAACAAATGATAGGAATCTTACCTTTAAATTTTCCTTTTCCCCTGTGAAATCTTCTAGCGAGCAATGCTTCCAATTGTTCCACATCTTCCTCATCAGTGCTACTGTCACTAGATACATACTTTATTTTTCTTCCTTTCCTTGATTTCACCTATTCGGCATCTTTTAGTGATAACTTGGCCTTAAAAGCAGATTCAACATTTTCAGGTTTGTAGTTGTCAAAGTTAGATAACTCAAATGCAGTGAGTCTACCTATTATACCTTCAAAGTTTAGGTTATTTCCTGGTATACATCTTAGCTCTTGTATTGTTGATACTCTAATAGCATAGATAGGAAGCAAGGTTCTTAAGAACTTACTATTAACAGTATCTTCATCCAGTTGACCATTCAAGCATCTTATTGCACTTACCACTTCCTTTATTCTTGCACCATACTGAGCAGCATTCTCATTGTCTTCCATTTTCATGTCATCAAATTTTCCTCTGAGACTTTCTCTTTTTGCTCTTTGTACATTTTGATCTCCTCCATAGATGTCTGATAGGGCTTTCCACATTTTGAATGCACTGTCACATCCTTTGATATCATCAAATTCAGCATAGCTGAGTGTAGAAGCAATTTCCAGCATTGTCTGGTTGTGTTCTTGCTTGTTTTTCATGTCTTCAGCAGTAGGAACACCTGTTGGATCTACATGTTCAGTGACAATTGAATTTTGAGCATAATCTCCTATGGATCCAAGATGTAGCTTCATCAAACTTTTCCATGCAACAAAGTTTTCTTTGAGCTTGGGAACTTCTCTATTTGGCATTTTGATCTTTTCTGCTAGTAGTCCCTTTAAACTGAATCAGCAGTTAGCTCTGATACCAATTGTTAGAATTCTTTAGAATAACTGAGAGGGGGGGGGGGGGGTGAATCAGTTATTCAAGGTCCAAATGCCCTATTAATACCCTTTTCATATGTTCAAACTTAAATCAGTCATATAAGCAAATTACTGTAAATCAACATGCAAAGATAAAACATTCAAGATCAACACATGACACAATGATTTACGTGGAAACCCAATTTGGGAAAAACCACCAATAACATGCTACTTGATTCTCACTCTTCTGAAGTGATGCCCTATTAAAAGCCTGCCTTGTTAAAGGCTTACAACACACTGTTAAATGTGACCTTGTTAGAGGATTTCACCAAACTGTTAGGAATGGGCCTGGTTAAAGGTCTTTAGAACATTCACTTGGAATGTCACCCTGTTAAAGGATTTATCTAATGGCTGTTAAACCAACCTAAGTCCATAGGATTTATCTTACTGTTACAATTGCTAGAAAGTAATGATAATGGTCTTTTGATCTGACATAACGTACAACATACTTTGCAGATTTCAGATCACTCTTTCAGTTCAATCCTTATGCTTGGCTTCAATCACTTCAGCTCTGACTGCTTGTCTCCCTCTCAATCTTCGTCTCCTTGAGTCTTCCTACTCATTCTACCAATGCAATAATCCTTGTGATCATCTATCCAAACAAAGTTCCTGTGTTATCTTCTCCTTAGCTCATTCTTCAGCATTTCATGCTTTTATGCTTGACCACGGCTCTCTCTCTCACTATCCCCTCTATTCCACTCTATTTTTCCATTAACTTATGTCTTCTTATATAAAAGTTTGATTTGTCTTTACCGCTCAATTCTCCCTTTCCAATTTTAGGGTTTCAAAATGGATTAGGTAGGATACAATGTATCTACCCCATATCTTGTTTTCTTTTTGAAACTTCGCCAATTGTATCTTAAAAATGTTCTACATGGTGTTCTGTGCCACCAAATCATCATTCTTATCTTCCTTTTAATTCACAGATTTCTGGATAACAACTTTGTTAGCTTAGATCTGGCAAATTTTTGATTTCCTAAATAATGTAGCAACTCGGCATTATTGAGTTACTAGTGCTCGACACCTCTGTGTTACTCAGCACCTATAGCTTCTCGACAGTTGGTTCTGCTCGACACTTGAACTTGCTCGGCACTTGAACTTGCTTGGCACCTTCTCTCTAATAAACTTAGTTTGAGCTTTACAAAAGACTTAGCTAAAACCTTAGATCTTTGATATGTTTCAGTGTGTTCATTCTTTGTATCTTTTAGTATGTCATCCAATACACTGTTTCATTAATGGATTGACTAATCCTTGTACTTCATTACAACATCATAACTTCAACCTTTCTCTAGGTGTTCTAGTTACATCTTATTGATTGCCTCCACCTTGACAATCAACTAATTGATGGTATTTGGATCACTAAAGCAATTGTCATCCCTGCAAGTAGCAAGTTTGACATCAATGACAAAACAATGATTGAGGACATTCTTTACCAGTTCCATATATTATTCCAACAATTGTTCTTATGATCATTTCAATCATTTCCAACACTCTCTTGGAGACTAACTCTATGATGTTATTTTAATTTTGTATCATTTGCATTCATAGTTTAGATATTCACTCTTTGCACTAGTTTTCTGGGTTATTAATCTTTTCAGATTCTAACATGGTATCAAAGCTTTTCTATGTGCAAGAGTAGATTTTAGTTTCCTTATTTGAGAGATTCGGCGGGGGGGGGGGGGGCGGGCTAATAAATTTGATTGTAATTTTTGAAAAATGAAGTATGCTCTTCTCTTGCATCTTTGGATGTTCTTGAGAATCAGAATTTTTTTGACAAAAATGATTTTTCTCTAGGATTTCAATCTCAAATTTGACAGCCAACTTGCATATTTGGAGTTTTCAATTAGTATTGCAGGTTCCAGCATGCCATTGATGGACTTAGGAAGCTGATCCAGCATTTGCATGTCATATTTTGGTTGCTGAGGTCGTTTCTTGATTTTTGGAGCCATTTTTTACTGTTAAAGGCGTTTGATTTACACTACAGCAACATCTTCTGTACATCAGCAAGAAAAATATTTTTTGGATTTTGTTCGTAGCTTCAAAAAACCATCTGGGCATCTTTTAGATTTTGCATGCAATCTATATATTTTTTAGGATCTAGCGCGGAAAGTTACAGCCGTACCCCTCTCCGTTGGCAGTCACAAATTTGAAAGTAGTTTTCAAATGTCTCGTTCTTGCTCATACGGACTTCGATTTTGATGATTCTTGTTATGGCCTTGGCTAATTTTTTGTGCTCTATCCACTAGTGGAGCTTAATTTTGATTTTCATGCATAAAATTTTTAGAAATTGCAGATTCTTGGCTGTAACTATGCATAGTTCTCGTTTTGAAAACTTCGGAGGATCATAACTTTCTCATACGACCTCGTATCGAGGTGATTCTTTTTTTGAAAGTGCATGATTTTTTGAGTAGATCACAGTGGTGCTATTTTTTTTTATTATTGTGCCTAAATTTTACTTACAACATATGCTCTTCATGAGGGTTTGTAATGCATTGAAATCAAGACCACTAAGTATTTCTTTCTAGTGGTAGTTGTAAATGCACTAAAATAAAGTGTCAAATCATATTTCTTTGGGGGGGTTCTTTGATTGAGTAAAAGGGGGGGGGGGGGGGAGGGGCATTGTCGTGGCTGGGTTCTCTTCTTTTTAGCATTTCTTCATCATGGATCAAACAAATATGCCCATCCTAACTCCATAGAATTACTTTGAATGGAAATCACACATGAAAATTCACTTAAGGAAAGCTGGATTAAATATGATAACTATGGGACTTGAAACTGAACCTGCTAAAGATGAAGATAAGCCTAAGTGGTTTAACAAATGTGATGAGGCATATCGAACATTGTGTTTGTCTGTTTCTCCTGACTTGCTATTTCACATTGAGTCATTGGATACACCAAATGAAGTATGGAGAAAGCTAGAAACACTATTTGGCACACAAGATTCAATAAGGGGTCATATGTTGGAAAATGAATTAATTAGTTTGAGTCCAAGCAATTTCAACACAATCCAAGATTTCTTCACCAAATTGAAATCACTAAGGTTGCAGTTAAAACAATGTGGAATTGAAAAAAAAGATGAACTACTGATTCTTAGTATTCTCTCTAAGCTAAGTTGAGAATATTCTATGTTTGTCTCTACCTTCTATGCTACTGAGGGTGCACTTGGTACTCAATTCACCATGCCATCTTTAGATGATTGTGTTGTCAATCTCACTCAAGAACAGGACAAGCTAATCTAGATGGGCACTCTTAAGTCCTCTAAGTCACATGCCTTGGCTTCCAACCAAGGCACAAAAGAACAACAAGGACAAAGTAGTAACAACAATAGTAAGGACAAGAAACAAAAGAATAGCGAGGAGAAGAAGGATCAAATATCAATTTCTTCAAAAGCAACTATTGATACACCATCTTCCAAGGACAATAAGCCTAAAAAAGAAAAAGTCAAATGTGCCTATTGTGAAAGACTTGGTCATGATGAACATGAATGTTTGCAGAAATGACTTGATCACTTGACATACATTCTTGAGAAGAATAATATCAGTGTTCCTGAGTCTATCAAACAAAGTTCTAATGAAGGGTCTAACAAGGAAAAAGAAAATAGCAAGGGGAAAGGAAAGGGCAAGGCCCTTTTTGCAGTTGCTTCCTCACCATCCATTTGAGTTCTTGATTCGAGTGCTTCACACCACATGGCTTCATCTAAGGAAGAACTTTCATCCTTGGAGCCATGTACTATGCCTTCTATTTTGATGGGTGATAACACTCCTGTTGAGGTGTGTGAGAGAGGGTATGTTGATGTGGGGGATGGCACATTCCATGATGCTCCTTGTGTACCCTTATTGTCAACTAATCTCCTATCAGTATACCAGATCACTCACACAAGTTTAGGCAAGCAGGTTGAGTTCACTCCTAGTTCAATGGAGATACATGAGTTGCACAATGATTCTACAGTTGTAGTTAGGAGAGAAAATCATCATTCACGACTCTATATGTTTTCTCACTTTGTTCCTGATCCTCCTTTGACTATTTCACTCACTCACTCTAATGATGTGAGAAGATTATGACATGATCGGTTTGGCCATCTTAACTTCCACTACTTGCATCAGCTTAACCAGCAGAGCATGGTCATAGGGTTGCCTTCTACTTTGACATCGGAGTCACTTGGAATTCATGATAACTCTTCTGATGGGTCAGATTCACTTGAGCAGTCTTCTACCTCCAATTTTGATGCAGAGAATGATTCAGAGGACTCACCTCCTTCCTCTCCTAGTCATCATTCACAGGTTGATGATTCTCCTCTAGATTCTCCATCTTCTGGTCCACTTTGGGTTAGACAGACCTTGCAGTTTGTAGGTGATTGGGTTGGGGATCCATCAGATACCAAGAAGACTCGTTCACAATTCTAGGATGCTCTACATATCTTCATTGCTACTGTGTCAAATCAACAGTCCTTGCATGAGGCTTTTGGTATTTCTGAGTGGGATACAACTATGCAGGAAGAGTATAGTTCCTTGATGAGGAACCACACTTGGGATCTTGTCCCTTTTCTTAAGGGAAGAAAACTTGTTTGATGTAAGTGGATCTACCGGACAAAATTTACAAGCTTTGTTGGGGGTGTGAGATGCTTCATCTTTTGGGGGGGCCTCTTCCTCTCACTTGGAGTCCTAATTTTCTTTGGGGAGTCTCTTTTCTCTCTCTTTTGGGGGAATTTTATGTACATGGGTACCTCATCAAGCTTGACTTGCTAGGTCCCATTTCTACATCCACCTAAGCTTCGCTTATGGGGGGTGTTAGTGTAGTTTTTTATTTTTCCTATTTTGCTAGGTTTTTCCTACACTTTTAATAATCTCGCTTAGGTTAATAAAGCATGTCTTATTAGGTGAATGGTTGTGAGGTGTCACCTTCCTACATGTGAGCATCCATTAGCTATCTTGGGAAGATACTTTGCTATCTTTAGTCTGATAGATGGTTGCTCCTCATTGGTTGGTGTTGCCACCTCCTCCCTATTACTAGCCTATATAAGCATGCATCCTGGCTTGTATTGGTATCTCTTGTTTTTGCATCCTCTTAATGCTATTTTGCTTCCAGTATTTGCGTTACTCTCTTGGAGACTAACTCTATGATGCTATTTTGATTTTTTATCATTTGCATTCATAGTTTAGATATTTACTCTTTGCACTAGTTTTCTGGGTTATTAATCTTTCCAAATTCTAACACTTTTTCTATTAAGGCAGCTCATTTTTGGGGTTTTCTTCCAATGTGATTCTACTATTTTTTAGCAATTTAATTATTTAATATTTAAATAAATATTTATTTATAATTTTGTATTTTTATTATCTTGTTAGAACATTCGACATTTTTCACAAATGGGGAACCTCATCCCGATTTAACAAATTTGAGGCCTAGACCCGCAAGCACATTTGACCACCAAAGGCAACCACACACAAACATTTAAAATCACAAATTTATTCAAATTTGTAGCAGATATTAAGTTTAGAATATCACATAAGTACTAATTAAATTCAAAATACCACACAACATCTTAAAATTAAGTAAACTACCATAAATATTTAAAATACTATAATGCAAATGAGTTAAATGTCATGAAAAATGTCCCAATGAGCTCTGCAATGTCAATTTAAAGACTCTCCAATAGTTAGAGGGAAATGTTCTAAGTTCATTATTAAAATTAAAAATAATAATGTCAATAAGCACCCAAAAGCCTCAACATCACATGTCTTCAAAAGTCTCATCACCATCATCAATACTATGTTATGTTCTTTCTCCCTATTGGATTTTTCCTTCTTTCTATTAGATTTCTCCTTCTTTATCTATATCTTTGGTTAAAGCTAAACCCAAAGAATGGGTCCCTTTATAGAAAATTTTTAGTTATTTGTTTATACAATTCCTATTTGATTCTCACCTCTCAGTCAAGTCTGACCCCCTTACTGGTGATCACCTAGTGAAGCATAACACTTCCTCTATATCTGAAAACAATTTATCTGCTAAAGCATAAGAGCAAAAGTATTTGCCAACATCTAATAACCATTTCATTACCTGATAAAAGTGAGTGGAGAAAGGTTTATTACAAAAGAAAAAGGTATGAATGAATGCAGAAATCCAATCTCTAAAAAGGCTTAGTTCCATCATTATTTTATTGTTTCTTGTATGGTTGAATCAAATCAAGATCAATATGAATCCTAAAATGAAGAGAATGTTAGATTAGGAGAATTAAATAGGAAAAATTATTTTTGGAATATGGAAGGAGACATTTCAACTTTCAAATATTGAGATATCTCAAAAAAAATCTACTACAAATTTGGAAATGTTTGTTATACCCTAGGGCCTAAAATCAAGTTTTCGAGCTTCATCATTTTAGATTTACAAAAAACACTAGGATTGAGGTATAAGACCAAGGTTGAGGTATAAGATTGTCCAATAAAGTATAACACTTGAAGTGAAGACCTAGAGAAAGAATACTATACTATTTTGTCTGTAATAATCTTCATATGAAGATAGCTGCGAAGGAAGAAAATCAATATAGACAGGTATAATCCAATGGCTATAGATCCCCTTAGGAAAGGGCCAAATATCCATGCTATAGTCATTTTAAAGCCTCATAGATACAAAAGTAACTCTAGCTAATTAGGCTATTTGTTACTTTCATAGATAATTGAATAACCCTATAATCAAGCCTCAAATTTTATCTCTAGTAAAAAGATTTTAAGATCCTAATCTTTATAGAAATAACACTAACCCATTTTAAATCTAAATCTCTTTTCACCAACAAATTTTAGAGTCCTAGTTTCAACCAAACAAACTCAGAGGTAGAGTAGATATAGATTAATAATCACAACATTTATAATAAACTCACATTCAACAAATGGGAACTTACTTGTTAAGTGCAATAAACACACCATTGAGAACAAATGTTCCCATCACAAGAAACCATCCAATAATGACCAACTTGCCATAAAAAGTAAATCTTATCAAGGTGGTAAAAAATAAAAATAAACTAAAAAACCTACTTTTCATGAAGCATATTAAAATTTTGAAGAAACCAAAATAAGGCTTACCCACATATAATATGCTTGAAGCCAAGAATAGTCAATACTGTTAGTCAGTCACCCTCAAAAGCATTAGTATAGATATGATATATTTTACCTATAGTAGAATAGAGGAACCAATAACAAAAACACTAGAGTCTAGAACCACTAAAGCTAGAACATTCAATTTTAATGTTTGTAGGAAATGGTCCAGAGAGAGAGAGAGAGAGAGAGAGAGAGAGAGAGAGAGAGAGAGAGAGAGAGAGGAACAAAGGTACATGCAGAAACCAAGGTGGGAGATTAAGAATTTGATAGACCAAAGATGAATCGATGTAGCCCTTGTGTAAAGTGTGATTTATGTGTGTCTTCTCATTTATATGTTTGAAAAATAAATTTGAAAGCCTTCTGAAATACCTAAAAGGGTAAGTAGTGTGTGGATTACCTTAGTAGAAAGTGCATGAAGTGGTAGAGTACTAAAGCTACAAAGAAATTGCCCTGCAAAGTTGTTCATCAAAACAATAGATGTAAGCTGCATCCAAAGGACCCTAATCAAATCTTAGAAATTAGTGATAAAATAATCAATTTCATATCCCAAAATTAGACGTGCATAGACAAGCATGTGATTCTTAAGATAACAAGAATTATATCCAAATTTCCACTAGATTGATTAAAGAAATTAAAAATAAAAATTGATTACAAAGATATCTTAAAATAATTTTACAATAGATAATGTAGAAAACTTTCTAGTAATATATAATAAAAAACCAGGAGCTCCTATAGATATGTGTATTCTAATCCATACC
Organism: Cupressus sempervirens; assembly: GCA_028749045.1. NCBI lineage: Eukaryota > Viridiplantae > Streptophyta > Pinopsida > Cupressales > Cupressaceae > Cupressus > Cupressus sempervirens. The sequence goes on from CM053785.1 coordinate 312,089,509, forward strand.
CAAAACCAAAAGAATGAAGCCACCTCAAATGCATTCTGCAAAATCACACACCAAAGAGAACACATTGTTATCCCAACCCAATTCAATTCCATAGGGACTAAGAGTGAACACAAAATAAATCTATAGTATTTTATACCTGGAAAAGTATGAAATGGATCAGACAAAGAAGCAACTCTAGCTTGTCAAACCAAAACAATTCATCATGTGGCTTGATCTTTGAACCAGATAAATGTCCACTTTAAATCACATTCTCTAGTGCAAGTGTTGCAATAACATGTTGTAGCTTTGTCCCCACAACAAGAACAAGCTACAATAGACACATAATATGTGGGAAAAGAATTAATTCCATCAAGAAGCAATATCTAAAAACCTACTTCGTTGTACTTATTAAAGATATGTTGTATTTGATATGCAACAAAATTTCTCATTTAATGGTACCATTCTAGCTATTGATATTTAGATATAAATTTTCCATTAGTATATTCTTCATTAGAGATAAAAATCAAATTAAAATACTTTTTCATGTTGAAATTTATTAGTGAATTTCTCCTTGTTGGTTCAAAATAGTATGGATTTAAAAGAGTATGTAGTAGATCTTATTACTAACTCATTATTAATCTTCACTTTTTGGTACATGGGGAAAGATTGGCTTGGCTTGGATTTATTTATACTCAACATTATTAAGATTTTCTCTTTTCATTTTTTGAATAACTCTAGTCCCACATATATGTGTCCTCCTTCTAGTAGTTTGTAAGGAGATATTTAATCCTACTGATTTAAGAACTAACAAGATGGTATGTTTTCATCATTTCTATTACCCTCAACTTGTTCTAGCTATCATTTTGTTGTTAAGAACTCACCATTTTTCCAATGCTTATACATGAACAATAAACCACTAAAACACAACACAGACAAGATATGAGGATCTTCCTGTTGTGAAAACTCCAAAGGATTACCACTAATAGTATATCTGAAATACACATGCAAATGTAGTCACACTCCTTTTCTTTTAGAGGAGGAAGAAAATAAGTAAATGTGCTTAAGGTCTAATCACCCAAAAGGTTTTCATCATCATCTTGCACCATTTTCAGTCCAACATTTCTTGTTATTTGGGAAAATAGAAAGAAAAATGAGCCAAAATTTAAAACTTCATCACACTGAATGCTAGTTCACATTATTGAGAATCCTTAGTGGACCTTACAAATCAAAATTATAGGCCATTGGAAAGATTTAACTTTTGAGTCCTTTACTGCAGATTTTGTCAATGGGTATCTGTTTTATAATACAATGTTAAAACATTATCAACCAAGTTCATACCATTATAATTTTGGAACAAAGATATAGGTAGGCCATATAGTACATCAGTTATGTTACTTATAAGGAACTATTATAAATACAATAGGTTCTCGAATTGATTTCACAACTTGGTGGGAAACCAAAACCTTCTTTCAAGTTATGAAAATAGTCTATTTTTATGTAGTAAGTGCCATTGATTAAATTCAGACAGACATAGTATTTTCTTCTTGATATAGCATTAATGAAATGTTTTAATTCTATTTCAATAGATGCATTGACCAACATTTTCTTTGCCAAGTTTGGTGACTTTACCCCAGTGGTTTTTCTTTTCTCATACCATTACACTTTTGGAACATAGATATAGCTAGGCCATATATTACATCAGTTATGATACTTACAAGGAACTACCATAAATACAATGAATTCTCAAATTGATTTCACAACTTAGTGGGAAACTAAAACCTTATTTCAAGTAATGAAAATAGTCTATTTTAATGTAGTAAGCACCATTGATTAAATTCAAGAAGTCATAGTATTTTATTCTTGATATAGCATTAATGAAATGTTTTAAGTCTACTTCAATAGATGCATTGATCAACATTTTATTTTCCAAGTTTGGTGACTATACCCCAGTGTTTTTTCTTTTCAGTTTAAAAATAAAATAAAATATGAGAAATTGTTTAAGTGTATTGGCAATTATAATACAACATTAAAGCATTATCAACCAAGTTCATACCATTACAGTTTTGGAATAGAGATATAGCTAGCCATATATTACATTAGTTATGATACTTATAAGGAACTACTATAAATACAATGGATTATTGAATTGATTTCAAAACTTGGTGGGAAACCAAAACCTTCTTTCAAGTAATGAAAATAGTATATTTTTATGTAGTAAGCACAATTGATTAAATTCAAGCAGTCATAGTATTTTCTTCTTGATATAGCATTAATGAAATGTTTTAAGTCTACTTCAATAGATATATTTGTCTCACATGAATTCACCTGTAGACTACATATCATAACCAATAACATGTTTACTCAAGAATTAGATAAGGAGAGAAATCATTAGTGAAAATAAGAAATAAATTTAATCTCCTTTTATCCTCTCTTCCTTTGCTAGTATGAAGATAATGATAGTACATTGAATTTTGGGATCCAATATAATTGAAGCAACTACAGTTTATGAAATTAGAGCATTGCTACAGTTCAATAGATGGAAGAACTACACTAAACAACTAGATTAATCAAATGCATGAGCTATCCATTTCTGAAATTTATCATTGAAGGATGAGAAAGGATTACCTTGATCCTTTCTCATGACTTAGTAATTATGGTGTCTAACATTTCCATAAGTTCATTATTTGGAGTAGGATGATTATTATTTTTAAGTCTTGCTCTTTGACAGTTGTAATTGGTCATAGGAATACATGGCTCAGCTCCATTTTCCTTTGTGTTTGATTTCCATATCAAATTCTTGCCATTATTGTTGCCCTATCATTCCACTCACCATAAAGATAGAAACACCTTTATTTTCTCCATATCTTGATTCCTTCCTTGTTGTGGCATTGACATTAACTTGTCATAAATTTTCAACCTTGGATCTCCTCCAATATGTTGTACATAATTTTTTTATTAAAATTCATTACAAGTTCTAGCTCCAAGGTGGACATGTAAAGAGGTTGGCCTATTGCCAGTGCCACAAACATTAGCCTTAACACCTATATTTATATTGGAGGTGGGAAATGGTAGTGTTGGATCTCACACAACTTTAGACAACTCCAATTCTGACAAGGATGAAAAACAAGCAGATGGTGGAACTGAAGAGACACAAGATGGAAATATAAAAGAATCACAAAAGTAATAATGTAAGGTGTTGCATCTGAATTAGGCTAAGAGCAACTTGTTCATGTAACACAAGATTACAATCAAAGAAATAAAGGTTCAGCTATTGCAGCTTTGGTTTTCCTATATTGACTAAACTTCGATGTCAAGTATATGTTTTTGTTGTTTCCTACAGTTTTTTAACCTTGATGAACACTCTTTTTACTAATATATCTATCCTCAAGTGAGAGTTATGAAAATCCTACCATCATTGAATGCATAGTATTCTTTATAGTTTCCTTAATCAGTGCAATCAACTTCAAGATAGTTCTTTGGCAATTTCTCCAAAATGTGGATAGTCTCAAACCATTATTAGTAGTGACTAACATTAGATGTTTCATTTTTCAGGCCAAACATATGTTTCAAATGCTTGTAATTAAATACCAACCACAATGTAAAGGTGAAGTCAACAACCCAAGGCATAATGAGCATAACTAAAGCAATTGAAAGTTAGACCGAGCAGTCCATTATTCAAATTAGTTGAATCCAATCTACTCCAATTGCATGTGGTCCAAGTGTTTGTATGCAAGTAACTGACATTTGAAGTAGTAATAAATCAACTGAGCTATCTTTCACAAGATAAGAAGCTAGAAGATTTCAACATAAGAACAAAAATAGAATCAATTTCTAAAAAGGATTTGAACCCTGCATCACACAACCAACTCACATATCATAAAGCAAGGCGTAAAATTCTAGTAGTTAGCTGGATGAAAGCTTTCATCTAAAAGAAATAGATATTAAACTAGTCAAACATGGATATTGGAGAAAACTCATTGTTTCTCCATGTTTGAAAGAACTTCCAAACAATTTATGATGAGGTGAATCATTAATGACTTCAAGGCAACAAGGACCAAAATTTTGTTTCTTTAAAACAATCATCCAAGAATGATCGAAAGGCAATTGAGCTTGTTTTATATACTTGGATCAAAATAGAGTGAAACACAAATTTAAGATGTCAAATTCATGGCAAAATTTTTGTAAAAATTAGCTAAAAACAATCTTGGAGAAATCAAGATACTGGTTATTTTCATTAACACCAACATAGATCAATAGTAATTCTGAATTTAAATCAATCTTGGAGAAACACTATTCCTAGCCCATTTTCATCAACAAAAAACTTAGATCCATAGAAAATCTGAATTTCTTGAACTGAGTGGCATCAAAAGACATTAGAATGAGCTGAGGCATGTGTTTTGATTAGAAATTTAATACTGCAGCAAGTTTACTAGAAAGTCACAGCTGTGTTTCCATAAGACTACTAAACTAACTATGTACATGTAGATTGCAAACTAGAAGAGAGACGAAACACTAGTACATATCCAGTAACTTAGATTGGGTGGTCATAGAATCTAATTTTACTCATAATTCTAGAACCTAACCTGCCATATAGTGGTTAGACAATATCCTAAAAATTTCAACATAAATTTATAATTAGGTGGAGAAAAAACCTAAGCTTTCCTAATGCCATCAAATTCAACACATTCTATCAATATACACAAAATTTCACAACTACTTATACCATAAAAAGTAATGAAAATAAATCAATAATATGATTGATGAAATTGAAAATAAAAGTTAGAGCGACATAAATAAGAGCAACCAAAACTCTCAATTCAGTAAAATTAAGCAACCCATATATCTTTCTAGTCTAAAAGAAACTCAGTCGGAATAGTAGATACCTTAGTTTTTTGTGAGCTTTAACATATCAGTCAGTCTGCAATGTTTTCTTCTCATCCCTACCATGGTTCCACTAAATTATAAAGGTATGAAAAGATGAGCTCAATTTTAATATCCCTATCCAAGGGTTACAAGTAAGAATTATGCTAAAAACACTACTTGTTATGTGTTAGGGTTACAAGTATGCAAAAGGCATGGCACAAAAACAAAAACATATGATATTGGCAGCTAGAATAAGCGTACTATATAGTCATATTTTACTCTGCAAGCTCTACCCTAAAAAACTTATGAATGGTAAAACAATTTTATAAATCTAAAACCCTCTAAATAAAATAAACCCTAAAATGGGGAAAGATGGGATGCCTAAAAATTACCAGAAGACCTTGACCCTAATCTAAACCCTACGTCAAATTTCCATTTACAAAATTTCTACAATGTCAATGCCCACGACTTTGTGTTGCATTCACATAATATTTTCACCAAGAGAGGAGGAATTGAGAAGTTGTTCATAGGTGGTTCATTAGCCAAGGGAAATTCAACACTATATAAGGGCCCAAGGATAATTATGGTGGAAATAAATTGACCCCCTCATCACCAGGCATTCACCAAGCACTTGTCCTAAGTCTTTGCTCGTGTTTCCCTTCTAGCTCCTACAAATAGCCCAAGAAATCTAAAATACCAGTCGTTCACCATGAGAGTAGCTATGTTACAAGACTGCCACAGGGATTATCGCTCACACAAGATGAATGAAACAAGATGTGAATCCTTGTGGTCATGAGTCTTCAACCACTCTCAGTACTCAATAATGGGCATCCATGAACCACGGGTCTAAGAATATTATAGGGAGAAACAATCATATAATCAAGGTGCATATTCACAATCATGACCTAATTAATTATAAGGTCTCTCTCTTAAGTCAAGTAAATCCAATAACTCATGTTGAATAAAGACCTAATTAAGATCTCAATTAATGTGTGTAAAATTGAATGAAGCTGATGTTGGTCAAATTTTGACCAACACTTAGTGTTGGTCGAATTTCAACCCAACCAAAATTTAGTGTTAGTCAAAATTTTGACCAACACGAGCATGGATTTAAAAAAAACATATTTTTCATTGCATATTCTGACCAATTTGACCCCATTTTAATAGATGGTTGAAAACTTTGGTCTAAAAATTGGGTCAAATGTACTAGTGAAATTTTCAATACTTCCACCATCAATGATCACATCACAACACTTATCTTCACATTTGCACCTTGTGCGAAATAAGCTCCTTCTTTCTTCAAGTTCATTCTCACCAATCAGCAAGACTCTTCAGTTAACTAGGACTTCTCCTTTTTCAACATCTTTAGAATATGAGGATCTAGCATCTTCATCAACTTGTGCTACTCTGGCCTAGCCTTCTATTCTTTGATATTTCCTTCCTTGGCACTAGGTACATTCAAATGCTCTATGCCCTTCTTCCCTGCAGTGAAAACATTTCACTCGGAAACCTCCTCTTCCAAATCCTTTTCATCTACCTCTTCTGATGCAAGAATATCTAGAGATATAAGGGCAATCTTGTGTCACCCAAAAAAAATAATTAGACTTAGTTTTTGTTTCATATGTTTACATTTTTGGATACCCATTTGGGTCAAATAAAGGTTCCAACTCTCACAATTCCACTATCACTGTTCGTGTAAATCTCAAAAAAATAGGAGTATGTAATTGAGCCATCATTTTGGTGAACTAGGAGGTGTAAATTGGCCAGATGAATGTAATTTTAATTTAGAGCATTCCAAAAAAAGAATCAGGTTAAAAGGCCCCACGGTTTGAAAGTTATCGCAATTTTTCGAGTTTTGGAGACCTCCTAAGAATGCTTCAAAGTCAATCTAGGGGCATTAAATGACCTTGAAAAGGGCTGAAAAAATAGGGGATGAGTGAAGCTATCCATAGGCTATAGAACGCTTCAAGAGCTTTCTGAAAATGTAAACAGTTCGTCAATCGGAGCTACGGTTCAAAAGTTATGCCTCCTGAAAGTTCGATTACCGTTTCTGGATTCTTCTAGATTTGCGTTGACTTCTAACGCAGCTTCTGGAACCTTCTATTTGGTTGATGGATGCCTACTTGCACTTTCTAGAATGTACTCCTAGTCCTTAACCCTCCAGGGTCTATTTAAGGAGATTTCTGGCATTGTAAAAGGCAATTCAGAGTGGAGTTTGAGAGGAGGTACTGAAAGGAGAAATTATCTCTAGATTTATGCTATTGTAAGCCCTTAGGGCATGTTTTGAAGTTTATTTTCTCTGTACTGAATGTACTAGCTTATTTTTCAGTTAATACAATTTCCCTTTTCTGTTGTGTCCATTGTGTTCTTGGGTTGTGTCCCCATCAAGTGTTATCAGAGCTAGTTTTCTTGAGTGTGTAGACAGAGCGCTGACTGTGAGGCAGTTTGCACTAGGACTGTGTGGTTGTGAGTTTGAGTTGAGAAGATGCCTTTATGAAGAGAGCATGGTAGAAGGGCCAGAGCTATTAATCCTAAGGAGGTTAGAGCCCTCCAAAGGTAGGTACAAGCATTGTAAGAGGAGCTCCGTAGAGGAGCAACTGTGGCTGCAGGTGATGAAAGTGAAGATGACAACGAAGAAGATGAAATTAGACCAGAAGAGGAATTTGATGGGGAAGTTCTAAATCATGCAGAGGAAAGGCTTTTTAGGGCCATTACTAAGTTTGGGAAAAGACCTACAATTGAAGTGGGTGTATTTTCAGGAAATTTGAAACCAAATGAGTTGATCGATTGGATCAATGAACTGGAAGAATACTTTGAGTATGAGGATATCAGGGACCTAGATAGGGTTAAGTTTGTAAAGGCCAAATTGAAAGGCCATGCCAAAATCTAGTGGCAAGAGGTTCAATTGGAAAGAAACAGAAGAGGAAAGGAGAAGATCACAAGATGGGATCGCATGGTGGACGAATTGAAGAAGCAGTTCATTCTTGTGGACTATGAGCTTGATTTGTTTAAGAAGATGCATGGGTTAAAGCAAGTAGGAAGATCAGTCCAAGAATATACAGAGGAATTTTACTGACTCTTGATTAAAGCGGGGCATGCAGAAGCAAATAAGGAGAAGGTTTCTCATTATATCAGTGGGTTGCAACCTAGCATCTAGGAGGAATTAAGTCTAGTAAGAATGACCAGCGTTGAAGAGGCATACTAGTTTTCCCTACAAGTTGAAGAGAAGCTGAATAAAAGGTTTGAAGGAAGACAAAGAGGGCGTGGTCAAGGAGGAAGGGGAAGCAGTAGATCATTTGGAGGCCGCAATGAAACCCAAAAGAAAAATGAAGATGTGAGTACTAGCAAGAACTAGAGGAATGAGGGTTTCAACCGCTCCCATGATCAAGACTTTGGAAATCAGAGAGGAAGAGGTAGAGGACATGGACAAGGAAGAGGAGGCTTTCGTGGTACCTATTTCCATTGCAATGAAGAAGGTCATCATGCCTTTGAATGCCCTCAATGACAAGGAAGGACAGATAGGAGAGCTGAGGGCCAAGCTAGGGTTGCTCATGTGGATGAGGATGCACAATCATCACATTCAGAGGATGCAGAAAGAGGAGAGACCTTGGTAAATGAAAGAGTCCTACTAAGTGGTGAGATTGAACCAGGACAACGGAGGAGTTTGTTTCGTACCAGATGCAAGTGTGAGGATAAATGTTGTGATGTGATCATTTATGGTGGTAGCACTGATAACTTGCTATCAGAAGAGATGGTCTCTAAACTGAAGCTCAAGAGGGAGAAACATCCCCAGCCCTATCGGATTGCTTGGGTAAAAGATGATCATAAGGTCCTAGTAAGTGAACAATGTTTGGTGAAATTCAAAATTGGGAGTTACCATAATGAAGTTCTCTGTGATGTTATTTCAATGGATGTTTTCCATCTATTGTTGGGTAGACCATGGCAGTTTGATAGACATGTAGTACATGATGGGCATGCAAACACATACTCTCTGACAAAGGATGGAGTTCGCCACAAATTAAAGCCCATGAAAAAGGAAGGTGAAAAGGTATGTAGCAGTGCTAGGGTTTGTCTTGTTGATAGAAGGATGTTTTTAGATGGCATGAAACATTAGCATATGTGCTATGCTTTGATTCCTAGGAAAGATAAAGAGGGTAGTAGTGAGATACCACTTGAAGTTTTATATTTACTAGGGGAATTTGGAGATATTATCTCTAATAATGTTCCATATGGATTGCCACCAGTAAGGCAAATCAGTCATCAAATAGATCTGATTCCAGGAGCTAGTTTGCCTAACAAGGCTGCTCACAGGATGACTCCTACTGAAACAGAGGAGCTAAATAGACAGGTTCAGGAGCTGTTGAGGAAGGGCTTGATTCAAGAGAGCCTGAGTCCATGTGCAGTACTTGCAGTACTTGCACCAAAGAAGAATGGAGAGTGGAGGATGTGTACAGATTCTTGAGCTATAAATAGGATAACCATCAAGTACCGGTTTCCTTTGCCAAGGATGGATGATCTTATGGACTGCTTGAGTGGAGCTTAGTACTTCACAAAGATAGATCTGAAGAGTGGTTATCACAAGATATGGATTCGAGAAGGAGATGAGTGGAAAACAACCTTCAAGACCAAGGAGGGTCTTTATGAGTGGTTAGTCATGCCCTTTGGACTGACGAACGCCCCAAGCACCTTCATGCGGCTCATGAATGAGGTACTTAAGAAGTTCTTGGGAAAATTTGTTATTGTTTATTTGGATGATATTTTAATTTTTAGCAAGATTTTGGAAGAACATTTATTGCATATTCGTAGTGTCCTTGAAAGGCTAAGGGAAGAGAAACTGTTAATTAATCTAAAGAAGTGTATCTTTGCAAAAATGGAGTTAGTCTATTTGGGGTTTGTTATATCACCTGAAGGTCTCAAAATGGATCTAGAGAAGGTAAAAGCCATCTTGGAATGGCCTACTCCAAGGTTTTCTATTGAGGTAAGATCATTTCATGGTCTGGTTAGTTTTTACAGGAAGTTTGTTAAGAATTTCAATGGCATATGTGCACCCCTAACTGATACAATAAGAGGGGATAGAAAAGAGTTCAAATGGGCTGCAACAGCTGCAAGAAGTTTTGAATTGCTAAAGAATAAGGTGACAGAACAGCCTGTGTTTGCACTTCCAGATTTTAGAAAGGTTTTCCAGGTGGATTGTGATGCCAGTGGTAGCGCTATTGGGGCTATATTAAGCCAAGAAGGTAAGCCTATTGCATATTTTAGTGAAAAATTGAATGATGCAAAGAAGAAGTATTCTATTTATGATCAAGAGTTCTATGCAATAGTTCAGGCCTTAAAGAAATGGAGGCATTATTTATTGCCAAAGGAATTTGTTTTGTATACTGATCATCAGGCATTACAGTACCTAAATAGCCAAGATAAATTGAATCAGATGCATATGAAGTGGGTAGAGTTCTTGTAGAGCTATACATTTGTGTTGAAGCATAGAAGTGGAAAATCTAACAGGGTTGCAGATGCACTAAGTAGGAGACAGTTGTTGCTTACAGTAATGCAGGTTGAAGTAGTTGGGTTTGATGAACTCAAGAAATTGTACCGCAAGGATCCTGATTTTGTTTAAGCATGGAAAGCTTGTAAAGAACCTATTGCTGTAGATAGAACCAAGTGGTTAGACTATTTGATTCAGGATGGCATGTTGTTCAAGGGTAGTCAATTATGCATTCCAAGGAGTTCCATGAGGGAAAATCTAATTAAGGAGAAACACAGTGGAGGGATGGCAGGACATTTTGGTCGAGATAAGACCATTTCCATTCTTAGAGAACATTATTTTTGGCCTCAAATTTCACAGGATGTGAAGAAGTTTGTACAGAGTTGCCAGGTTTGTCAAGTTGCCAAGGGGTTTAGTCACAATACTGGCCTATATCAGCCATTGCCTGTTCCATCAAGGCCATGGGAGGACATAAGTATGGATTTTGTTCTTGGATTGCCAAGGACACAAAGGGGTAATGACTTAGTATTCGTGGTGGTTGACAAGTTCTCCAAAATGGCACATTTCATTCCATGCCAAAAAACTCATGATGTTGTCCATATTGTAGACTTGTTTTTCAAAGAGGTGGTAAGACTACATGGTCTTCCAAGGAGTATAGTTTCTGACAGAGATACTAAATTTGTGGGGTATTTCTAGAGGACATTGTGGAAGAAGTTGAGAACAGACCTAAAATTCAGTTCCACACATCACCCGCAGACTGACGGCCAAACAAAAGTGGTAAATAGAAGTCTGGACAATTTGCTGAGATGTTTAGTTGGGGATCAGCCCAAGGGATGGGATTTGATTCTACCACAAGCAGAGTTTTCTTACAATAACTCTATAAATAGGAGTACTAGGAAATCACCATTCCAAATTGTATATGGGAATAGCCCAAGGACTACACTAGAATTGAGGAAGATAGAACAAGGGGAGAGGACAAGTGTTGAAGCTGAGGAATTTGCTAAACATATCAAGCGTCTACATGAGGAGGTTCAAGCACACATTACCAAAATGAATCAAGAGTATAAAGCTAGGGCTGATCAAAGGAGAAGACATAAGGAATTCCAAGTAGGGGATCTAGTCATGGTGCACTTACAAAAAGAAATATTTCCAGCTGGTACTTACAACAAGCTGAAAATGAAGAAATTTGGCCCCTGCAAAATTTTGAAGAAACATGACTCAGGAAATGCATATGAAGTGGAGCTGCCAGATGGTATTCACATTTCTCCCATTTTCAATATTGCAGATTTAACAGAGTATCAGGATGATGGTGCAGATGAGGAGCTGGTGTTAGAGCCATGTCCAATTCCTACTTCTAAGAAGGAGGAGATAGAAGAAATTCTAGATCATCATGTGGGTAGGAGTACCAGAAACAGGCAGTATGAAGAGTATTTGGTCAAATGGAAAGGATGATCGATCGAAGACTCAACTTGGATTTCAGCAGCTGAGGTTTCTCATTTGGGATTTCCTCTACCATTCATAAAGTGACAGGGTCACTTTTCAATCTACCCTGGGTGTCTGATGCAGGAGCATCCAGAGGTATAAGGGCAATCTTGTGTCACCCAAAAAAATATACTTAGACTTAGTTTCTATTTCATATGTTTTCATTTTTGGATACCCATTTGGGTCAAATAAAGGTTCCAACTCTCACAGTTCCACTATCAGTGTTCCTGTAAATCCCAAAAAAATAGGAGTATGTAATTGAGCCATCATTTTGGTGAAATAGGAGGTGTAAATTGGCTAGATGAATGTAATTGTAATTTAGAGCATTCCAAAAAAAGAATCAGGTTAAAAGGCCCCATGGTTTGAAAGTTATCGTAGTTTTTCAGGTTTTGGAGACCTCCTAAGAATGCTTCAAAGTCAGGTTAGGGGCATTAAATGACCTTGAATAGGGCCAAAAAATGGGGGACGAGAAAAGCTGGTCCATAGGGCTATAGAGCGCTTCAAGAGCTTTCTAAAAATGTAAACGGTTCGTCAATCGAAGCTACGGTTCAAAAGTTATGCCTCATGAAAGTTCGATTACCATTTCTAGATTCTTCTAGATTTGCATCAACTTCTAACATAGCTTCTGGAACCTTCTATTTGGTCGGTGGATGCTTACTAGCACTTTCTAGAATGTACTCCTAGTCCTTAACCCTCCGAGGTCTATTTAAGGAGATTTCTGGCATTGTAAAAGGCAGTTCGGAGTGGAGTTTGAGAGGAGGTACTGAAAGGAGAAATTATTTCCAGATTTATGCTATTGTAAGCCCTTAGGGCATGTTTTGAAGTTTATTTTCTCTGTACTAAATGTACTAGCTTATTTTTTAGTTAATACAATTTCCCTTTTCTGTTGTGTCCATTCTATTCTTGGGTTGTGTCCCCATCATCTTCCTCCCTTATCTCTATTGTTCTAATCATGGAAATGATTGAAATTATTTTCCCTCTAGTTTTGACTACTACTTCCAGCCTCACCATTTTTCTTTTGATCATCATTATGACCACCATAAGATCATCCACCAGATCTTCCACCATGACCTCTTCCATTATTCTTATTGTCAAACTTCTTGCTCAGTTTCTCCTCAACTCTTAGGGAAAACTAGTATACCTCCTTAATATTGTTCATTCAAACTAGACTCATCTCATCTTGAATGCTTGGCCTTAACCCATTAAGATAATGGGTGAATTTCTCCTTATCAACTTCTGCATGGCTAGTTTTAATGAGAACTTGGTAGAACTCTTTGGTATACTCTTGAATAGATTTTTCCATTTGCTTCAACCCTTGTAGTTTCTTCAATAGATCAAGCTCATAATCCATGGGAATGAATTGTCACTTTATTTTAGCTACCATCTCTTCCAATCTAGTGATTTTTTCCATTCCCTTTCTATTTTTCTCCAATTGAACCTCTTGCCACTAGATCTTCACATGTCCCTTTAATTTTTCCTTAGCAAACTTGACCTTATCAGGATCTTCAATATCTTCATATTCAAAGTACCCCTCTAGTTCATTGATCCAATTGATCAACTCTTCTAGATTAAGATTTCCCAAAAATGTGGGAACTTCAAACTTAGGTCATTTTCTAATCTTGGAGATGGCTCTAAAAAGCCTCTCTTCCTCTGGGTTTAGAACTACCTCTACTTCAACATTTTCTTCTACTTTGTCCTCATCCTTGCTTTCATCTCTTATAGGAAGATTGATTCCTCTTCACATTTGTTCTTCTAATGCTTGCATTTTCCTTTGAAGGGCTTGAAAACTCTCAAGTGTAACACCTATGGCTCTTCGACCATACTCTCTTTGTGGAGGCATTTTTGTGCTTCCACTGAAACCCTAGTGCAAACTGCCTCACAATCAATGCTCTATCTACACACTATGCCCCAACCACCATCTTTGTGCAAATTGCCTCATAATTAGTGATCTACCCACACACTCAAGAACTCCTACTCTGATACCATTTAATGAAGGGTGCTCCCCTTAATACCATATACTCATAATAGAAACAAAGAAACAACAATAAATACTAGAGAAAAATATGAACCTCTTATTTGCACCACAAATGTGATATTATAGAATCCATGAGTATAATATTCTAACCCACATGGACATCTTCAGTACAATAATTTGCAAGACAAGTTGTGAACTATCACCCAAAGTTGTCCTAGACAATGTTTGGGCCTTTCTTAAATAGGCAATTTTATGTTTCCTGAGAAGGTTCTAGATGCTCAAACTTAATACCTAGGGCCAACAAACCCTAACAATACATATAGAGTTGGCCAAATACATCTTTAACAAATTATTTTAGAAATTTTGGTAGTCCAACTTCAAAAGGCCATAACTCATGAACGGTTGCTCTGATTGGCTATTGTAACCACTTTTTAGAAATGTCAGCTCTTGATCTACAGACTTAGAATGGTGCTAGTTCCCTTCTTTTGATTTTTTGGGCTTCATCTAGGAACTCTAAGGCCTGCAACAATGAGTCTAAATATTTTTCAATAAAATTTTCCACCGAAGATTTGCAATAACTTCTACTGATACTAATGCTTAAGTAATGAGATTTTTATGGTAGGCTTACAAATCTAAAGTGAACCTTCCTATAGGAAATTAGAAAATTTTGAGATCATATGAAAAACTTACTAAAAATAGCAAGCTCCTAGAAATAGTGACCACCCTGTCTACTAGTCCTTATTAAAACAAAAAAAAAAAGACTAAAAAGAAAATATTTTTGGATGATGCAAGATTTCCCTTATAGCTAGGATACTCCTGCATCATTAACCCTAAAAAAAACCATAAAATGAACCATAAAACCCTCAAGGAGAACCCCCAAACACAAAAAATCCTCAATTGGTTACCCCTCAACAACCAATACCATGTCCAGGGCCTCCACAAATCTCATTAGATCATGTGAACTCTAGTCAAGAAGACTTGTCAATTGTCTCACAAAAAATAGTGTCAGGATAACTAATTTGATTAGTAGGTTAAGGTCTTCTAGTCTTGGCCACCACTCCACCCTAGCTGACACATTAGAAAAAATGGACACTGGTGCCAATGTGGTGACTAAAGAGGTGACTAAATGAGGTTCATGGAGGGATAGATGTCATGTATATTATGCAAATGGGTTATCCTATGATCAAGTGAAAGATAAAAATCTTTGAAAAGTGGCATATGTGTTATTCTCACTAATCATGATACTAAACTCAACCTAGAGGAAACCACCTCTCAATTTCCTATTCACTATTGTATTCAAGAAGGATTGCATCAAATTTTTTGGATAGGTGGTATATGGTGTTTGACCAACCACCCTATAATATTAATGAGGTGCCCTTATATTTTTTGAGAAATTATATTGTGATTTTATCCTTGGTGAGAAGCTAAATTACTTTGACTTATTTTAGTTGTAGGGTAGTGGGAGGGGATCTAGACAAGATAGACCTAGGGCTCACTGAGTCACCTAGCTAGAGAAAAGGAGCCATTGAGAAAAGAAATATTTGATTCATGTTGTGCTCCCCACAATCATGAAGGAGTTTATGGATTTATAGATTCTTCATGTAGCAACATCATCAATTGATGTCATTATTGAGCATGGCACACACCTAGCCTCAGGAGGGGTAATATCAGCTCCATCATCATTAGATGCTCCAGCAAAGTCATCTCAGTTCATGCCACCTCCTCCAGCATTATATATTCCATTTGGCTCATCCCCCCAGTTTGTTCATCATATGTGCATCAGTTGTCATGGTTTGTGTGATGGGCTAGCTACTAATGCTAATGAGTATGGATCGACATCCCATTCATGTATAAATTGTGGTAGAAGATTCCATGAATCTACTACTATGGATGTGGCCCTTACTAATGATGTAATGGTGATAGTATTTTCTAGAGGGGTACAAGAGGTTTGTTTATTTTTGTTTTGACATGTTATTAATTAATTTCACCTAAATTTGATAAAATTTGATAGATTTGTATTTGAATAGGAATGAATATTGATACATGATTTATGTATGTTGCATGGTACATTAGGTGATAGCACACCTCATAGTATTCATTCGAGTAGATGTAAATTGGTAGCTTGAACACCTAAGGTAAAGCAAAAAGTATTTACTAGAATAAAATAATATGTGTTGGTTTGAAAATATTAATTCTTAATAAATATGGATATTTAATTGGTGTTTTATAGGGATTGTCTATGAGTCAATCATCCCAAATTAATGATGTTCATGTGTCATCCATTGAATTTGTCTTACAAAACTTTGTAACATCATATCTTGCACTCCTCTCGTTTATAATCTTAATATAATTCATATATTATCATATTTATTTCTCTTATGTAACTTATACTTTTGTCAAGATACCCCAGGTACCTCTAAGTCAGTAGGAAGGAGGGAGAAATCATTGAGGATACCCAAACAAAAAAGGTAAATAAGTTCAATTGTACTATATTTGTTAGAAATAGATTATGATTAAATTGAGAAAATGAAATTTCTAGTCTATATTGATGAATGCACTTGACTTTTTTATTGTAAATGCATGTAGAACAATTAGGTTTCACAAGCTAATGAATGCAGTAGATTTCATTGATGTTTAGGAGAGGAAAGAGGTAATATTCTCATAATTTATTTCAGTCACATTCTTGTTTGTTCAAAAATATTAGAAATCGGGTTCATTTCTGATTGGATGTCATATGTTATGAATTATCACGTAGGAAATGGTCATAGTTGCATCATCATCAATGGTTCCTCCTGATACTACAGGACCACCACCAGCGGTATGCATTAGAACTCTATATATGGACTTTAAATATATGCATTAAAAAATTTAATTACATGCATTTGTAGTTTTAGGCTGATTGTCAATACTTGTCTACATTATTAACTTTTTCTAATTATCTTTTACGTATCACAGCCCCATTTTCCACTTTCTTTTGTTAGGAGTCCTACTCATCAAATAGGAGTTCAAAGAAAGAAAAGGAAGGAGGTATGGATTTGCATTATTATTGTTTACTTGAAAGTGATTTATTGTGTTTTTTCATTTCGTTCAAGTATATAACATATAGCATTTTACAATGCAAGTAAACATCACAACAAGTTCATTAGTTGATGTGCCTCCTACTATCACACTAGTCCCATCTCCATCATTGGTATGTATTTTTTCTTTATATGCATCTTGTATTTTTTGTATGTCTTAATTATAATTGATTGTGCATTACTTTTACTAGCCTATTATAGCCCACATTATGAGTGGTGGATTTTCTTCTCATCCACTTTGCTAGGAGCCCTGCTCGCTTAGGTTGGAACCCATTAACCTCATCACTCAGCCCTATCATAAAAGAAAAATATGAGATAATCAATAATTCAATAATAAATATAAATTATAGTACTCTATTTAGTTATTTTAATATTATTTTTTGATAACATATATGGCTTTGCATTTGAATTATTCTTGTGCAGATGTTTACTGAGCCACGTTGTGTTGTGAAGAAGCTTCATTTAGATGATCTTTCTTCATCATAGATTTTTATAGATGCATGTTATGTAGATATATCATTGTGGTCATTTAATGACCTTCATATATGTCATTCAATATTTTTGTAGCTATTTGACATTTTTATACATATTCAACATTAGTAGTGTGCATATTGACCTTCATATAGGTGATGCCACATTTTGTAACTAGACTTTTGATTTGGCATATATGCTTTATTTGGACATGTACTCTCAATATTTGATCATAGTTTATTGGAAATGAAACTTGATATTTGATACTATTTGTTCATTATGAAAATATGTGTTTTGTCAATGATTTTTCAAAACAAAAGAAGTGGTTAAGTTTATGGATGCCATGTATTGCTTTCAGTTTTAGATTTACAATATGTTTATAATAATAATAATAAATATTAAATATTTAGATGCATAACAGAGAAGGAAAACTTGAAAAATGAACAATATGAGCTTGATAATGTTGAATAGATGAACCAATGTCAAGATACATACTAGATGGATTTAGTCTTACAACTAATATTGATGACACAAATAAAAAATGAAGACAAAATATTGTGATAGTTTTTATTTTTCATTGATTTAATGGTTATTTATTTTTATGCTTAGTGATGAAGATATATGGTTGTAAATTTGGTTATTAAAGACATAGACCTCAATATGTAGCTAGGATGGTTTTAATATCACAAATGAGCTTGATAATGTTGAATTGATGAACCAATGTCAAGATATGCCATATGGATTTAGTCTTACAAATGATCTTGGTGACACAAATCAAAATCAAGGATGAAATATAGTGAGATTTATACTCAATGTTGAATATATATGGTTAAGTAAATTTGATTGTTGGAGACTTAGACCTTGATATGTAGAAAGGTTTTACTATCACAAATAAACTTGATAATGTTGAGTTGATGAACCAATGTCAAGATATACCAAATGCATTTAGTTTTACAATTGATCCATATGACACAAATAAAAAACAAAGACAAAATGTAATGAGAGCATTCTAAATGGAATTGATTTTGCACGACATTCTCATTTGATGCTAAAACTTGTAGTATTTCCTAGTGAATTGGATAAATACTACATATCTTTCAAATCATTCATCATGGCATCAATTTGACTATTTTGTTAGCCCTAGATAGATGGGTGAACCTAGTAACATCCTTCTTTTGGTCGTGCAATGTCTAGAAAAATTGTGACCACTATGCACCAAAGTGTCTCCAAGATGCATTAAGCACGTTTCAGCTACCATCTTCTAATAGTCAAATCTTGGATCTCATGAGGGATATAGATAAACTACCAAATGTTATATGACTATGTTGACAAACCCTACAATAACCTATCTCAATTTTGAGATATTTCAAATGGATTTTATTTGGCACAACATTCTCGCTTGATGCCAAAACTTGTCGCGTTACTTAATGAATTGGAGAAACATTGCATATCTTTTGAACCATTCGTTATGGAATCAATTTAACTATTTTCTTATCTCTAGATGGATGGGTGAACCCTAGTAACAACCTTTCTTTTGCCATGGAGTGTTTAGAACAATCATGATCACCATGCATTGAATTGTCTCCAAGGTGAATTACACATGTTTTAGCTTCCATCTTCTAATGGAAATATCTCAAAGCTCATGAAGGATATATAAAAACTATCTAATGGAACATGACCATGTTTATGAACCCTACAATAACCTATCTCATTTTTGAGAGATTCCAAATGGATTTGATTTGGCACAACATTATCATTTGATGTCAAAACTTGCAATGTTGCTTAGTGAATTGGAGCAACACTATATATCTTTCCAACCATTCATCTCGACATTGGTTAGACTATTTCTTTAGCTCTATAAACCCTAGTGATAGTATTTTTTTGAATGTGGAGCTTCTGGAACAATCATCACCACCATACACTAAAGTATTTCTAAGGTGCACAAAGTATGTTTCAATTTTCATCTTTTAATGATCATATCTCAAAGATCCTAAGGGATATAGATAAACTATTAGATGGTACATGACCATGTTGAAAAAACCTTATAGTAACCTATCTTATCTATGAGAGATTCCAAATGGATTTGATTTGGCACATGTAGTGCCTACCCTCGTTCACATCCTTTCTAGACATATTGTTGCTATTATTATCAGACTATGATAGACTAGTTTTATGTTGATGGATTAGTGGTATTGTTTTGAGACTATCAGACATTATGTTATGGATTCAGAGGTTATGTGATGAGATCATTTAGACTTTACGTTTCATGCATACATGATGATCATTATATTGTTTTCAGATATTATTGATGATTAGTTGGATGGTTTATTATCTTATGTGTTTTATCATGGATACTTACCCCATACTTGCATGTGTATGGTGTGCGTGTTTTCTTATTGTATGGCATTTCTGATGTGGTTAAGGAAGGGAGTCGTAGTCACCTGCTTAGTCGGGATCTACACGATGCACCACTTCCTGCCATTGTCTGTTTAGCTTAGCATTATATATATTGTATGTACATGCATGGTTTTTCTGCAGGCTGCAGGTACCGGGTATCAACTTCCCTGAATTGCCAGGATGAGTGTACCCTATTATACTATCTCAATGATAAGAGGAGGGATATAAATTCTCAAGTCCAAATCCCAAACCCTTAAACCAATTGTCCTAGTGAGGTAGGACAAGTATCTGGATATTTTACCCGACGAGTGTGTCAGATGACATAATTCATGATTTTTAACCCTTTAGACTGATTTTGAGTGAATTGCTCTATGATGGGTTTTCATATTTTATCTTGGAAGTCTATGGTGAATTTTCTATTAATTAAGTCTTAATAAATAGATTTAATTAATAAATTAACTATTTGAGAAAATTAATATGAAATACCATGTTATTTGATATTTTGATTGTAATTAATTAAATGTGAATTATTGAGGAAAAATGAATTAAATAAAAGAACATTAGAAATTAAAATTAATAATAATAATAAAATAATAATAAAGTAATAAATAAATAAAAATAATAAAAGTTAAAATAAAAGTTATAAATATTTAAATAGAAATTATATAAAAAGTGAATTGGAGTTATAAGCTTGCATGGGAGTTAGCGCACTTCTCTATTTCTCATGTGTCAACAACACGGGGGTTAGTGCATCAATTAAGCACATGGTGTCTACAACCCTATGGCTCATCTTGAAGGTTGGAAAAGACCCATGCTTAGTTGGTGACACCTTCCAACTGTTTCTAGAAGCATTCTAGATGTTTCTTGAAAGCTCTTTATATTCAGGCATTCATAGAAGCTTAGAGATAGCATTGGAGGAGCAATTGGAGCATTGGAGGACTCGAGAATTCTGAAGAAGGGAGAAGCTTTCTCTGAAATTTTTTTGAGGAAGAGCAATTTAGTATCAAAATCCGGGTAGATTCTTGTGATTTCACTTATGCTATTTTCGCATCATGCATTCCCTATCTTCTTCGTGTCTTCCATATGTCTTCTGAGAAGTTTCATATTTATATGTATTCTCAATGTGGGTAGATTAATTTTATTGGAGAATTTTATATGCATTCTATAATGCAAATATTTTATTCTTAATTGTGGATATAATCTTTGTGGAAAAAAAAAGAAAAAAAAAAGACATACATGGTTATCTGTTCAGATCTGCATACATATACATATATATATATACATATATATATATATATATACATATATATATATATATATATATACATATATATATATATATATATATATATATATATATATATATATATATATATATATATATATATATATATATATATATATATATATATATTTATATATATGCATATGTATACATTTATTATGAATCAATTATAAAAAGTCGAATTTATATATATACATATATATATATATACACACACACATATATATATATACATATATATACACATATATATATATATACTGATACATATATATATATACCTATGTATATAATGCACCGAGTTGAGCGATTGATAAAATCACAGTGGAAAATTTAATCACATCGCAATTCATATCGCATGAAACAAGTACATATATTATATGCCGTGGGCACGATTCGTACCCCGCGCCGGCGGAAGGCAAAAACCTGCCGTCGCAGGTTTGCGGCGATAGGGGTACTACGCACCCGCTGTCGGCGCAGTGCCTGCGACCGTAGGTACTGCGTACCGCAACAAGAGTTGGGGGGGGTTAATTGATGTTAATGTTATGCAAAATAAAAATGTTATGTTAAAATGTTTATAAACAATCAATTTCACATTGCTATATAATATGGTGTCAATCGAAATTGTTAAATCGATTTTATGAAAACGTGTTAATATATTTACATATGTATATATATATATATATGTGTGTGTGTGTGTGTGTGTGTGTGTGTGTGTGTGTGTGTGTGTGTGTGTGTGTGTGTGTGTGTGTGTGTGTGTGTGTGTGTGTGTGTGTGTGTGTCTGTGTGTGTGTGTGTGTGTGTGTGTGTATATGTAATATGTAAATATGTTATTTGATCAATGACTTATATTGATGGTTTATTTTCATAAAGGTGACTCTTTAATAATTTTCAACTATTTAATAATTTAATTGTTTTAAATTATTAAATAAAAGATTGGTAGTTTGGTGGAGAATGTATCAAAAAAATGTTATTGGAAAATGGATTTTTAGTTCTAATAAGGAAAACTTATATCCAAAAACAATATATGTGTTCCTCCATTCATTCTTCAAACTTGGAAACTTAAACTGAGATCTCCACATTTAAATTTAAGTTTGTAAACTTAGCAAAACCAAAACATGTGTTTGCATTGTGTATTCTTTATGCTATTGTTTTGGGTTTTGGGTTGACTAGTGTTGACCAATATAGGACGTTTACCAAAGGCTTGGGGGTTATGTGATTGTGGTGACATAAAGATGTTTTAATCTTGATCTTTATTAACCCAACCATGGTTATGTGATGGAATTCTCTATGTATTGGTTGTGATTACTGATTGTTATAGTTGAAATTCTTATGTATGAGACACTTGACTTAACCATAATTTTGGTCATCGATCAGTTATCCTTGGTTTATTTTCTAGTCGCCATGATGGGACTGTAATGTGGATTTATTTTGATGATGTCATATTGTGACATGTTTGACTCAACCATTTTTGGAGTCTTCGATCAGTATGATTGAGATATATATTTTGGTTATTGAGAACCATTGGATACTTGATTATCAATGATACTTTAGTTGCCAATAGAGAGTTGTTGTGTTCATGATTTTCTATGGATGTTTGCTCATGGAGATTTGATGCTTTTATGCATATTTGATGACTTTATGGATTATCTTTTGTGATTTTGAGTTTTATGAGTCCAGGAGTATTAGGGTAGGATATCTGCATGTAGTGACGGGAAGTGGCTTGCAATGGGGGCCGGGGCCCTAAGAGGCTGCCAGGGTAACTCATTGTAAGTTGGATTAATAAGTGATAACATTCACACCTAATACTAACTGAATGAACCTAAAAAGATAAGTGTTTTTTTCTCGCCCATACCTTGAGTGCTTGTATAGGCTAGGATGGGAGTAGTGAGACGCATGGTTGTGACCTTGCATTCTGTAGTATGCCTCGTCACTATGAGAGGATACTAGTGGCCGCATGAAATCAGTATGGACCCGTGGAGTTTAGCTAACTGCCAGGGTAACTTGTACGTGATAATTGCGATGACACTTTCCCGCTTGCATAGTAGGTTCCTACATGTCATTGTGTGCCTTTGGGATTAGATGTCAGATTTTGTATTTGGAACCTTTGAGTTAGTATACTTTTAGGATTCCTAGACTTATAGAGATATGTGCTATGTGATTTTGATAGCCATTTTGGGACTTGAGATTATCTCCTTAGCACGGTGGGAGTGGACCACTTAGGTACCACACGGTCGGGTGGTAGTGTATTTTCCACTCTTATCATTTTGAGATTCATTGAGACATCGTGGCTGATGCATCCTTTTACGATGGTGGATATGTATCCTTTTTCATTGATGATTAGCATATGTTAGATGATGTTATCTTATGCTCTTATTTGCATGTTAGATTACTTCTACATATGATGTTATATTTATTAGGAGTGACATTCCTACTAAGTAATACTGATGATCTCTTTGGTGATTTGGAATGTTACGCATGGAGGGATGGCTAGGATCCACGATGGTCTAATGATGCTATTGACGGTTGGGAGGAATCGTGCACTTAGTTTATTATGTTTGATCTTTATGATGGATGTATATGTTTTCTATGATGATGTATCATGTGTATCATGTGATTATCTCTACTTTGTTGTATCATGGATTAGAATAGGATGATGTACCTTATTCTATGTATGTATATTTTTTGAGCTTGTCATACCCTGTGACATGTACAGTGGATGAATGAGCATTTGAAATGTAATGTATAAACATTGGACTTATCATTATTATCTCATGTGGATGTTGTACTAGATGGAGTCATGTATGTAATTCAACGTTAAGGGATCTTAAAGAATGTATTTTTTTATGTATGTTATGTTTACTTTCAGATGGACAATGCTATTGCTTCCGTTATTGTGCATTAGTTATATATGGTATTTATTTTCAAAAAAAAAAGCTACCAAATTTAGTGAAATTATAGGTTAATTCTTTGGATTCCTTGGCGGGGCATTACATCACAACATTATCACTTGATGCCAAAACTTGTAGTGTTGCTTAGTGAATTGGATAAACACTACAAATATTCAAACTCATCATCATAGCATAGATTCATCTATTCTGTTAGCTCAAGATGGATGGGTGAACCTTAGCAATACCCTAGTTTTAGCTATGGAGTTTTTAGAACAATCACAATCACCATGCACCAAAGTGTCTCCAAGATGCACTAAGCACATTTCAGGTGATATCTTTTAATGGTCATATCTCAGAGTTCATGAGGGATATCTACAAAAATTTAGATGGTACATGACCATGTTGATGAACCCTATAATAACCTATCTCAACTTTGATATATTCCAAATGGATTGGATTTTCCACAACAGTGTTGCTTAGTGAATTGGAGCAATACCAAATATCTTTCCAATTATTCATCATGGCATCCATTCAACTATTTCATTATCTCTACATGGGCAAGTGAACCCTAGTGAAAACCTTGTGTTGGCCACAAAATTTCTAGAAAAATAAAAACATCATGCACTAAAGTATCTCCAAGGTGCACTAATCACATTTCAACTGTCATATTCTAATGGTCAAATATCAAAGCTCATGAGGGCTATATAAAAACTGTCAATGGTACATGACTATGTTGGAAAACCCTATAGTAACATATCTTAGTTTTGTGAGATTCCAAATGCATTTGATTTGGCACAACATTCTCACTTGATTCCAAACATGCCCAACTCTTAGGCCTTTTGGGTTACAACCAATACAAGATTATTACAAATTACAACTTTGAGATACATGATCTGTTCAATTTCTAACTCTAGATTTTCTCCTCTATGATCATCTACTCTTTTTCCAAAACTCTCTAAGCACCCCCTCAATATATGCCTAGATACCTCTACTTATACTTTCCAAAATGGCTTATAGAAGATTCTAGATCTTTACATAATAGAAGGCCAACCTCATTGTAGTCTACACACATCCCAAAGCATGATCCTTACATTAAATTAATTATTCATATTAAATGAACAAGTTGTCTCATACTAGGAACCAATTACAGCCAAATTAGGAACTGAGCATCAGCAAACCAACAAGCTCACTCGGAACATGAAGGAACTCAACCAACATGAAGAACTTGGCCAATAATGTAGGAACTTTGCCTAAACTACAAAATAAAAAAATAAAAGTAGGATAGAAAGGTAACTCAGGGTGCTCCTATATTAGACAACAGAGATTAAAAGAAATGGTTCTCCTGAATCATTGAGATGTCACAGCCTAAGTTGAATCCAACTCATAGTGAGAAATCCATATAGCATCTTCAATTGGTCTATTCTTCGACTTCACCAAATATTCATAGTAATCTTTTCCTCTTTTCTTTTACCAATTCTTTGATTTGATACATGTTCAACCTCTTCAATCTACTTCTTAGGATAATCATTTGGTACAACAACTTCATCATCTCACTCATGATACTTATAAAAAATAGCAACATTGAATATAGGAGATGTATCTATGTCATCAAGTAAGTCAACTTCATAGGCATTTCCATTGTCAAACTTCTTCATTTTTAGCTCACTTTATGTTCTAATAGGAAATCTACCTTTCTTCAAATGAACCTATTATCAATTTAGCCTATCTCCTAAATTGTTATGTTAAACTTGCTTATAAATTGTACTATGTATTTTAAGATGTTGTTTATACAAATTACATAATGGTTTGAATACAAAATTTTATAATTTTCATTCAAATTTACATGTAAGTGCCAAAGTAGTATACTTTTATTGAAATATGTTTCTAAGCTATTTTATAAGGTACAAAATGAACAAATTTTAGACAATATTTGATACAATGCATTTAGATACCACACAAACCATGAAAGCTTCTAATACACTATCTACATAAACACATTGCATAAATAGAAAAGTACTAGAGAGATAAGGGGAAAAGTCTCCATTGCCTGAATGGAAGGTCATTGATTTGAATTTTTAAGAAGAATTGGGCCCACATCTCCATCTTTTTATAGACCTACAAAATGTAAAGAGGTGGTCAGTTCATATGAACTAAGAAATGGAAACTATTCCAAATACCTCTATAATACTTAGTGTTCTTAAAATATAATCATTCAAATAAATGCATTAAAAGGTACAAAGCAAAGAGAACTATCTAAAGCAAAACATGTTTTGTACTAATAAGTCTATTTCATGTGCAGATATAGGTATGAAGATTGAGGTTGTTGAAGGATCATGCATTAGTTATGTGCATGAAGCCTTTAACCTAAATCATGTAGAGGCAAAGATTTTGGGAAGGCTCTTCAGGGGGCACACATACGTTATAGGTATGGGACCTTCTGATCAAACCAAAGTAGCTAACTGAAGAATTGAGGAGCTTGTTAAAGAGGTGTACATTCATTACAAGTACAAAACCTTTCAATCAAATCATGAAGCTATTGAAGATACAGCAAGACAAAAGCACTAAAGATATGTATTAATTTTTGAAACCTTTTTCTTCTATCACGGAGATACTTCAGCTAGTTTAATATCAGATAAGGTAAAAACATTAAAGGGGTAGTTCATTTTGATTTGAAACTTTTTGTTTAAACCAATATATTAGTCAACACATCAAATCCAAGTGTTAAATCAGTAGTGTTTCCATCAGAAGAAGAACATACATAATTTGTAATCCAGTTACAAGAGAATGTGATGAAAGCTACAATTGCAAGTATACTAGAGAAGGAGCTAAAAATTTAGAAATTGCAATGGTTGTCAAATAGAGGGAATAAGGTCTAGGAAACTACAAATGCTAGTGAGTATCAAAATGTAAAAAGAATATTGATATCTAAATGAAATAGTAAAGAAAGAAACAATTATTTTAGAATGCAAAAATACAAATACTTATGTTATTATGGAGCATTCAAAAAAGGAAATTTTTTGATATAACCATATTGTTGGTTTGTTTCTAGTAAAAGAAAAAGTTATCCAAAATCTAAAAGTTTTCATAATAGAAAGTAAATTTCATTTCATTAATTATAAAGGGACAAGATTCTATAATTTTTGAAACCTTCTTAGTTTCAATGTGCAATTATGCAGACAGTATTGAGACTGAAACTAAGATAACCATCTAGTGAGCATATTTATGTAAGTATTTGCAATGAATGAAGGAGATTTTATTTTGTTTCAATATGAAAAAGAAGAAAATGTGTTTGATAAAAAACAACATAGTTTCCTAAATAAAAATTTATCAGCAGATAAAACAATTCAGAAATGTATATGGGTTTTTATACTCAGAATATTTCATAGTTGGTAATGTATTGAACACCTGTGAGTAAAACTCAAATGCAAGAATATTTTTGATCATTCAATATAAGACCTTAGTAATTGAAAGAGCTATTTGTATCAAAGTTAAGTATAACAAAGATAGATAAATTTGTTGATAGAATTTAAACACACACACACACACACACACACAAAAAGGTCATTATTGCATTTGATTTTTGAGCAAACAGAGAGGAATAAAAAAAAATGCCACCTGGGTTTTGTAGAGAGTAGGTGAAATTAGGTCTCATGTAGGAAGAATGTTCTAAGATCACCAGACTATATCATAGTATCATATTTTATCTAACTTTTTTTAAATTTGAATGTGCAGTCGTAGATACACATAAGAGTAGCATCATATGAAATAATGAATGATAATGAAAGATATATGGGAAAGTGAATTAGAAACTTCAAATTTTCATGAGAAGGCATCTATCTAATGAAATTAAGAAACTTCAATGCCCTTAAAATAGAAGATCTTGTTTTATGTCTCTCTCTATAGATAGTCACAATAGCAGTAAGTAAGGAAAGCATTTAAATTCAAATTTCTCAGCTTGTGGTTATAATAGTTACAATGATCAATAGAGGTATGAAGGGAGAGACTTTTAGTATTTCAAACATATCAGTAGTAACATGTACATCATGAATAAAGGAATGTTGCTATGAGATAGAGAAATGATAGAACCATTGCTTTACTAATAGGGTATTTGGAGAAGATAATGAAGCAAACTTGAGGATTTCAAAATGAGTTCTTCCAAGGATCTCTAATTTTCCAAGTCTGAAGAACCCTAGTAGCTATTGCCTTTCTCTATTAGAGGAAGAAAACTCTAAAAGTTACAATACAAAATGAGTTATTCTTAGGGTTTTCTTTCCCTATCTCTTGCATCAAGAACTTTATTTTTTTTCAATTTTTTGTTTATTGTATTATAATAAATACCTAAATATCATTTATTATTAATATTTTTTATTTTTTATTTTTTATTTAGATTGATAGATGTTCTCCTATCTATTGAATATAAATCATAAGTGAAACAAGATATATGCTAATAATATTTGTTAGTTTATTCAATATATTTAATATGTAGTGAGTTTAATTCTTTACTAAATATTAAACATAATAGATAAATTGAAAAGCATTATGATCATAAAAATTCTTTTGCATTAACATTAAGTATAAAAAAATATAAGATATAAAAAAAGGGTATTTTACATCATATTTTATTGTGAATAATAATAACTCGAGTATCAAATTATAAGAACTCAAGTTTTTAATTATTCTTCTTTAAATGCAAATATATAGTTTGAGATCTTTCTTGGATCCATAAATGCATGAAGGCATTTTGTCAATTTCAAAGCCCTTTTTAGCCTAAGGATGAGTTTCTACTTTTACATCTACTCACATGCCAAGTAGGAGACTTTTGATCTCCCACTTCACTCAAAGAGTTTTTTTATGGATTTGGAGGCATCTTTTGATTTTCATACACATCCAGATTACTCAAAGAGGACTTTTATTTTCTATGATATTCAGTGGACTATCAGAGGAGCTATTTTGAGTTCTTGAGTAGTTGGTGGATAGTTAGAGGCTAGTTTTGAGTTCCTTATCAGTTAAGAGGAAGTTTCAAGGAGTAGACATCAATTACCAATAGTTCACCTCCTAATTTTGAGGATTTTATCTCTGCATATGGATGTCATTATTTTTTTGCATGATTTGAGAGACTTTTGAGGTAGTTATGATCAATTTGACATTCATTTTCAGTGCTACATTAGTTCCACTTGGGTCTAGGGGAGTTCTGATGTGGTTAACTACATGTTTCTAATGCTTTGACCCCTCTTATCTTCTGCTTTCATTGTATATCTGACCCTAGGAGACTAGATGCCTATTTATTGTATTTTCACCACATTTATGATCTCTCTTCTTCTCACTCATATTTTTTGCACATTGCAAATTTTTTAGTTGATTGTAGGAGCACTTTGTAGCAAAGATTTTTTCAGCATTGATTATGTAGGTTTAGAAGTTCCTTCTCATTGATTCTTGTAAAATATTGTGGGTTCTTTGCTTTTATGTTGTGTTCATCCTTTAGTCAAGCTATATTCCTTATTTCTTGTTAGAATCTAGATACTTGTAACTACATTTCTTTATTTGTGTCCTTATTCTTTTGCAAAAAATTGGTAAAGCTTAGATTTTCCTTTCAAAGCAAAAGATTTTGGGCCCTTGCATAGAAATACTTTTGTAATTGCACAGTTGTCTTGGTATTGTGAATCATTCATATTGTAGGTAATTTGTATTGATTTAATTAAAGTTACTTATAAATTATTGGTGTATGACCTCATTTAGGTTTAGTATTCATTATTTTCATTCACTTCTTATAGGAACCGACTAGATCTAGAGTTTCATCTCTTGTTTTAGGACAACCCACCACCTGAGAGAGTTTCCATATTTCAATGGGATAGCTACATTTTGCATCTTGTTATAGGTGTAATCCTGATTAACAATAGAACCATCACCTCATAACCAACTAAAAAAAATGTGATGTCTTGTAGACTTGTTTTCATTCTTCTTATATACTTTTGATTGTTTTTTTCCAACCTCAACTTTACTTCATCATGCAAATTCTTCATAAAATCAAAAAATATTTTCCCTTTGGCACTTCTCTTCTCTTCACTAGCAACATCCCTCAAATCTTACATACCTCTAGGTTGTATTTTAGTAACAATTTAAAAAGGTGTTTTCCTAGTACTCCTATTTAGAAAATTATTATATGCAAACTCAACTTATGTCAATACCATATCCCAATTATTCAACTTATCTCCAACTAAATATCTCAGCAAATTACCAAGTAAAGTTGCAAAAGTTTGCATAAGATATATACAAAATTTTCAAAAATTACTCTAATGGATAGTATAGAATCACTCTTTTGGATTAACATAGCCTTCTAGATAAGCTCTAACTCTTATTGTGTCAGTATTGCCTCATGATCAGACTCACAAATATTCTACAAATTCTTATTAAGAGGTCTACCATAGTGTTTCATCAACTGGATAATTGTTGCAACAAGGTTATAGAAATGAAGAATATGTCTGTGTCTAAAAATCCTCAAACAAGCATGCATTATAATTCTGATAGGGTTTGTGTGTTTGATTAAACCTTATAATTTAATGCCATAATAATGATAAAATCATTTTTACTTCAGTGTTAGTGAAACTAGATACAATAATAATACCTTTTAAGCCAAGTGTCTACACAACAACGGATCCTATTGGGTACTCAATATCCTCACCATCAGTGACTATAGTTGTTAGTTTCTTTTTGGCCTTAATACAATGACACAAAAAATAATTTGTCCCTTCTTCATTGTCCTGATTTGCAATAATTTTGTATGCATGACCTACATTTAATGTAAAAGGATATGTTAATACCAAAAACAATGGGAAGTGCAATTTTTAAAAGTATTAAATTGACAAATTCCCGGGCTCAACTAATTATGATATTTAGTCCACTCTATTGATACTGCAATCTAGTTCAATTCTAGTGCTCTAGGGATTTCATATGAATCAAGAGGTTCCAAAGGTCTACAAGACCGATTGTCAATCCACTATCTTGATTTGCATTCTTCCTATACAAAATGCATACACACAGAGAAAAAGGACATGAGCTATCTAGTATAAATTGTTAATGATAGTGCATTTGTAATACTAAAAGAATGTATTTTACTAGGTCACTTAAGGTACAAAAATCGTACAACTTTTCAATCTCATCTTTACCCATCAACCAAAAATATCTAGAAACCAAAGATATACCTATGTTACCTCAAAACCTTTGGTTGATTCTAATTTGAGGATGCCTTTGAAGAAAACATTCATAAAATTATGGTTGAGTCATATCTAAAAATTGCTTTGGATGTGGGTCATAGTTTTTACTCTCAATTCATATTTTCATAGCATCCTTTTGGTTTAGTGAAACCCCTGTATCATCAAACTAAAAAAAATCAATTACTGTTCTCAATGCATCAACAACAACCTTTTCCTTATGTGTGAATCTACTCAAGAATGACCAAACATGATGCTATGCCCTTAATATTGGTGTATATAGGGTTATGAATAGTCAACTTGTGGCTATATTAATCCTTAATTAAGTCATTTTATCATTATTATATTATTATTAGGTAGGTAGGTTGGCCTAGGTGTTATGTAGGGTTGTGTCTATTCAACCTAAGCATAATTAGGTACATATAGGAAGTTGTGAGTCTTATTTCAAGATCATATTGTGAAATGTGTTCTTATTGGAGATATTTGGAGGTTTCCCCCTCAAGGTGGCATATTACTCTCAGTTATTATCAAATAATTATATAATATTTCATATTATTTCTTCTATTGTGCAAGTTATCTCATTACAAGTGGTATCAGAGCATGATCTTGGCACCATAGAGGCAAAAAAAAATCTCAATATTGGGGCGATTTTGGGAAGAGCGTAACTTTTAGATTTTAGTGAATTTTTAAAATATTTTGAAATTTTTTTTTAATAATATATTGAAGAAGCTATGATCCAAAATTTAGAGGAATTGGAGTAAATTTGAGAAAATTATTGCAGAATTACTATTTCTACACAATTTATTGAGATCTACATATCTCTCACATCCTACCAAATTGGAGTATAACTTGTATTGGGTTCTTGAATACATAATAGAGGAGCCTACATTTCAAATCTTGGATAAATTCAAGAAAAAATAAGTAAGTTACTACAAAATTAGGAAAATTCTCTTTCAAGGTAGCAAATTTACCAATTTTTTAGGATTTTTCCTAAGGGTATCTTGGCCCTAGTAAGTTACAATAAAAATTAAATTAAAAAATCAAAGAATTTATATATTTCATTTGTGTGATTTATTTCAAAAATATTGGTTTTCTTCATGACAAGGCCTCCAAAAAGAGGCAAAAAGAATGCTACCACACCAGGGAAATCTTCTGATCAAGATTGGGAAACAACAGAGGATGGTAGTCCCAATGAGGAAATTGTAAGTTCAAGGAAGAGGTTAAGAGGGATATGTGTGACCTATGAGGAGATATATCAGATATACAAAGCATGTTAAGCACCTATATGAATGAAACATGGAAGGATTTGTCATGCAATCAAGGTGAAACCTTCAAGTCGACTAATAATGACACAAATTTTAATGTTTCTTATTTGAAGAAGGTAATTGGGTAGAATATTCCTACTCAAAAAATACTACCAAAGCTTGATGAAGAAGGAAGAATAATTTTGGAACCAACGTGCATTCTTCAAATACTGATGAAGAAGTTGAGGAATAGAAGACTCACTCAATATCTCATCCAATGGAAGAACTTACTAGTTGAAGAGGCCAAATGGGAGGATGAGGAGTTCATTCAAAAGAATCCACACTTGGTTAACATTGAGGAAAATGCTTGTTTCAAGAGAGGGGACATGCTACACCTTAATATTGGTGTATATAGGGTTATGAATAGTTAACTTGTGGCTATCTTAATCCTTAATTAAGTCATGTTATCATTATTATATTATTATTTAGGTAAGTACATTGACCTAGGTGTTATGTAGGGTTTTGTCTATTCAACCTAAGCATAATTAGGTATATATAGGAAGTTGTGAGTCTTATTTCAAGATAATATTGTGAAGTGTTTTCTTATTGGAGATATTTGGAGGTTTCCCCCTCAAAGTGGCATATTACTCTCAGTTATTATCAAGTATTTATATAATATTTCATTGTATTTCTTCTATTATGCAAGTTATTTCATTGCACATGACCATTAATATTAGGATCCTCAATTTTATCTCACCTCTCCAAGGCTTTGTGTAATGTTGTTCTACTTATCTTTAATGTCTTGCTTATTATGCAAGATTTTTTCATTTCCTTTCCCACTATTATTATTGTGAGGACATGTCAACTGACATTAGTATCTTTAGTATGTGATTTGGAACCAATGGCTTGATATTTATTGAAAAGGTTTATAAGAATGGTTCTTTCACTACAATTTTTAGATGTTCTTAAACCCAAAATTCTCATCATCTCTCTAATTTTCAGATTTTTATTCATTTCAACAAATACTTAACATCTTCCCATTACATTTAATTTTTCAAAATAGTTATTCCATATCTTATTAAAAATTCTTCTACAATTTCTTTCTAAAATTTTATCATTCATTGGCCTCAAAATATTTGCATCAATATCAATTAGAAACTTTGGCTTTCTATGAATTATTCTAGGAGGTGTAGACAATAGTGCATTGCATACATTCGGTGAATTAGGTACATGAGGTGAATTAGGTGAATTACCTCAATTAAGTGCATAAGGTGAATATGGTTCATTATGTGAATTCGGTAAAAGACGTGAAATAGATGTGTGCTCTTGAATTTAAATTGGGGTGTGCTCTTGAAGCACATTTGCCACATTAAGTGCATTAATTTCAATTGTTGTGTGCTCTTGAAATTCATTTGCTACATTAGGTGCATTCTCACAACTCACTTCATGTATATTTGATGCTCTAGCTTGATGTAATTTCCTCATATGCTCCCTTTGTTTTTTCTCTATTGCCTCTTGTCCCTTAGTTGATCTTCACTTGTTCTTTCCCATTGCTGATAACCTACAAAAAACAAGAAAAATGAAACATTTTGTTATAGTACCAAGTAAAATTGGTATAATAGCATGAACATAAACTCAAAAAATAATTCAATTAAATAATTTCAATAAATATGAAGTTATAATGATTATAAAAACATATAAACAAGACACCCAAAAACTTGAAATTTTGATCATTTCAAAGCAAGAAGATATAAAAATGTGTACCTATAGTAGGAAACCCTATAACACAATAGTGGATCCTTGCAATAACTTGTAATGGATTTTTAAAAGAAGTTAATATTTTCATAATGTGTAAAACATGATCACATTATGAATACTTAAACATAATGTTTTAATTTTCCATAATGTACAAACTATGTTTGCATTAATAATATGGTTTCATTATGAAGAGATAAATCATTGCAACTAGTTATCCATAACCTCATTAGGTTAAATATAGATCCAAAATCAATGACAGAGATTGAGAATGAGAGAGTGATAGAGAGATGGGGGGGTTGGAAGAGAGAGTGGGATTGGGGTGAGGGGAGAATAGTATAGGATGGAGAGAGAGAGAGAGAGAGAGAGAGAGAGAGAGAGAGAGAGAGAGAGAGAGAGAGAGAGAGAGAGGAGGAGGAGGACAAAGAGAGGGGATAGGATGGAAGGACAAAGGGAGGGAGTGAAAGGGATTAATGGAGAGAAGGGAATAGGGTGGAGGGAGAGAGGGAGGGAGAGAGAGGGGGGATAGGAAGATAGAGGGGATAGGATGGGGTGAGTGAGAGAGAAAGAGAGAGTTAGGGATGAGCAGAGAAGCATATAGGATAGAGAGAGAGGGGGGTAGAGGTGAGGGGAGAAGGGTATAGAATGGGGAGAGAGAATGGATAGGGTGGATATGGAGAGAGGGGGAGGGGGATTAATGGAGATAAGGGGGTGGAGAGAGAGAGAGAGAGAGAGAGAGAGAGAGAGAGAGAGAGAGAGAGAGAGAGAGAGAGAGAGGGTATAGGATGGAGAGACAAAGGGACGGAGAAAGAGGGACTAATGGAGAGAAAGGGATAAGTTGGAGAGAGAGAGGGTGGGGGAGGGGAGGAGGGGGGAAGGTTATAGGATAGGGGGAGAGAGGTGGGGGGGAGAAGGGTTTATGATGGAAAGAGGGGGGGACAACATAGAGAGAGATATATATGGGTAGGTGTGAGGGGAGAAGGGTATGGGACAAAGAGAGGTAGGGGTGAGGGGAGAGAGAAGGGTATAGGAAGAGAGAGGGGATAGGATGGAGAGAGGGGGGGGAAGGGAAGAAGGGTACATAGGATGAGGAGAGAGAGTGGATAGGATGGAGAGACAAAGTGAGGAAGAGAGTGCAGATAGGATGGAGAGACAAAAGGAGGGAGTGAGAGGAATAATGGAGAGAGAGGGGGGAGTAATAGGGGTAAGGAAGGAGAAAGACAAAATTTAGATAGATGATATAAGCATATTTTTATATGTATATATCTAGAAACATATTACATATATGTTTATATAAGTATATTTAAATATATTTTAAGGTAAACAAAATATACAAATTTCAATATATATATATAATGTTAATGGGAAGTGGAAATTGAGTTTATTTTTATACACACATATCACAATCATGTTATTGATAGTAAGAGAATTGAGTTTTACTATTCATAATGCACTTGCATTATTCAAACATTAAAGTGCAATCACGTTTAGTTTTGGTAATAGGTCGTTAACCTACCCAAAGACTTGGGTTGATTTTTTCTCTCCTTTTATGTTGCTTTACACAATTTTCCATCTTCTAAGATTAATTCTCATCTTTGACATTATTAGGTTTGCAAATGGTGAGTTGGGTGTCTTTGAAATTTCCACCATAATCTCACATGTACTCTTATGTTTCTAACCATATAATGTTTTTAATTTTAGGACAACATTAGCATTGTTAAGTAATTTCTTCTATATTAGTGTCTTCATAGTCCTCTCAAACATATGCCTACCATTTTTTTAATAACTTTTGATCTACTTAAGCAAATGGAAAATAAATTATATATTATTTTTCTACACTTGATTATATACACTTTTTTTTTTTAAAGTGTTGATTTTAAATTATTTTGATGCAAGTTATGTCGAACATGCAAATAGATACCAAAATTTTAATATGGGGCACTTCAAAAAATCATATAGAAAAAAAAACTTATCTAAAGATTATGAAAAAAAAAAAACCAATTAGATCTCAACCTTACCTATCATCCTACCAAAGGGTGTTTCAAAATAATAAATATAACTATATGTTTTGTTGAGTGTGTGAAAATAGCTATGTTATATTTTTTGAAAAAAAATAGGAACAAGTTTTTTGTGCACATAGGGTTTGACCCTCTTTATCTTTTCCATTTTTAATAAACCTTAGTATTTTAGAAACTAAATTCAAAGTACTATAAAAAAAAATATTATACATTTTGAGTGCATGACCCTCAAATGGGTCTTCCAAGATTGGGTTTACTTGATTTCAGATTTATGAAAAAAAATATAAAATAAAACACTTATATCCCCTTTTTGCACACCATCTTGGTGCACTTACCTTACAATCCAATATTCTAACTTACTCCTTTTTCAAATTGACAAACTCAACAACACCTTATAAACTTTTGAACATCCTTAGACAACTATGACCAATAACAGTTCTCTTTAAGAAAACTCAATGTCTTATCAATACCAAAATTTCCAGCCAATCCACCACTATGTTTGACCTTAATCAAATTAACTCCAATAGATCCTCTCAATATACATAACTAAACTCCTTTGAACAAAATATCTTCCCGAATGAAATAATCTTCATACTTACTTGGGATATCTAGTATTGGTGCTTTGCACTCTCTCCACAACTCAAAAAAATCAAGGTTAGTCTCATACAAATCCTTCATCTCACTTAAAAAATATCTTCTACTCAATTCATCTGCAACACAATTAGATACTCCACTCTTATGTTTGATCACAAATGTAAAATTCTACAAGTACTCAACCCACTTCATATGTCCATGATTCAATTAATCCTGACTTCCTAGATACTGTAAAGCCTTATGATTAGTGTACAACACAAACTCCTTAGGAGTTAAATAATGTATCCACTTCTTCAAAGTTTGGAAAATAGCATAGAACTCTTGATCATACATGAAGTACTTTATTTTAGCATCATTCAACTTCTTACTAAACAAAGCAATAGGTTTACCTTCTTGACTCGACACAACTCCAATTGCACTACCACTTGTATCACATTCAACTTGAAATACTTTATTGAGATCAAGTAAACCCAACATAGGCAATTCAACAACCCTCTTTTTCAAAGTCTCAAAAATCTTATCAAAACCATGTGTCCACTTGAAATCCTTTTAATATCCTCTGATTGTCTCAATCATATCATTACAAACAAAACTAAAGTTTATTATGAACTTTCTATAGAAACTAGCTAAACCATGAAATGATCTTACCTCACTCACATTCTCAAATGTAGGTCATTCAAGAGTTGCATTAACCTTCTTGGGATCCATCCTCAAACCATTATCTAAAATCACAAATCCCAAATACACAATCTCCTCCATGAATGAAATTTTCTTCAAGTTAATCAACAACTTTTATTCCTTCATTCTCTCCAACACTTTCCTAATATGCTCAAATTGTTCTTCATTAGTCTTACTTAATATCAAAATATCATCAAGGTACACAATCATAAACATACCTAAAATTTTATTTAAGAATTCACTCATCAACCTCATGAAAGTACTTTGTGCATTAGTCAAACCAAAAGGTATAACCAACCATTCATTAAAACTTTCTTCTGTCTTGATAGCATTCTTCCACTCATCATCTTCGATGATTCTAGTCTAATGATACCCGCTCTTCAAATCAATCTTGATAAAATACCTTTCTCCACTCAAGAAATCCATTATATCATCCTGTTAGTGTAAATAAGTATTTACTTATTACACTTACTTAAGTTTTACTTAGGTTAATGCATTATT
Organism: Cupressus sempervirens; assembly: GCA_028749045.1. NCBI lineage: Eukaryota > Viridiplantae > Streptophyta > Pinopsida > Cupressales > Cupressaceae > Cupressus > Cupressus sempervirens. The sequence continues at coordinate 312,127,409 of CM053785.1, forward strand.
TAATTATTTTGCATTATTTTATTATTATTTTAGGTGAGACACTTAGGAGTTTGTGAACTCTCATTGAGTTATGCAACTCTAATTATGCACATGGTGTCTACAACATAGGAGTATGCATCATTCACTGAGTTGTCATGATGACAACATAGTTTTTCGCACTCCTCATTTAGCACATGTTGTCTACTCCACTGATTTGTGTGCTACACCATTGTAGTCTTATCCTCACATCATTGCACTTAATCCCATGCTTAATGGAGGATAATCCATATCTGGTGGACGTGTGCTTGGTTGTTGACATTTCATGATGCTGACTTCTATGCATTCTAGAAGCTCTCCTGAGGCCTTTATATTCAGGCACTCCTAGTGTACTCTCATGTTGGCTGTATCCAATTATTGAATGACTATCATCATTCTGATCATACTCTACCTATTTTGGTCTACTATGTGCTTTTGTTGAGTTCTTTTGTTCTTGGGTGAATTCTGGCCTAAGCCAAATTCTTACACATCCATTCTTGGCATAAGAAACCTATACTGCACTATTATCTTTTTAATAGCTCTTTAATCAATACACATTCTTCATTCATCATTCTTCTTAGGTGTTAAAATAGAAAGTACAACACATGGACTCAAACTCTCTCTGATCAAACCTTTCTGTAGTAACTCATGCACTTTCCTATTAAGTTCTTCATTCTTGGTTGATGTTGATCTATAGGGTTCTTTATTAAGAAATATATCTAGTAATTATGTCCATACAATGACTTCTACTCCTTATTGGTGGTAAAACATCTAGAATGTTCTTTGTAATAATCTTCTAATACCTGGTAGAAATAGTTCAACTTTGTTTGGTCAATACTAAAATTACTCGATGCACTAGGAATCACAATAAAACATACCTTTTCTTACCTCATATTTTTCATAAATTGGTTTCCATTAACCATGTAAACTTGTATTTTTGTACAATGATTTTCATCAGGTGCCTCTATCAAAGGTAACAAGACTTATGTCTTTCAATTTTCCCAAATAGTATATTCATTCAACCTTCCATCATGCATTATTTCCTGTCATACTCTTAGGGTCTACCAAAAAGAATATGGCAACAATTTATAGGCATAATATCACACATAACTTCATCATAGTGATTCTCAATCTTGAATTTCACAAGGCATTGTTCACTTACTAGTAATTTATGCTCATCCTTGATCCAAGCAACTTGATAAGGCTTAGGGTGTCTCATCCTTTGCAAACAAGAATTATTAACAAAGTTCTTATGATGCTTATTTTTCTAAACTATCACTATCAATGATCACCTTATAGAAATTTCCTACAATCATACATCTAGTCTAAAAGAGACTTTGCCTCGAAAGGGATTCTCCATTAGTTTTATCATTGCACAAAGTTCTTCTTACCATCACATTTTCTCCTTTTCCAGGTCCATCTTGTGGACACATAGTTTCCCCTTGGACTACAATGTGTGTGCTACTACTCTCATCTTTCTTTCTAGATCAATTACATGAATAAAAGCACAACATATGTCAGCTTTTATAAAGAAAAAGGATCCCAAAATACAAAGTGTTCAACTTTAATGACATAAAAATGGTATTTGTGTTTAGAATTTGAAGATGATGTAAAATCATGAAATAGGATGAATTTCTTGCCTATTATTATTTTAATTTTTTTGAGTAAAAATTTATTCATTTAAAAAAAAAATTGAAGCCCTCTTTTTAATTGCAAAAAATATAGGGTGTAGTTCATGTCAAACAAATATATGCAAATCATCAATTTTTACTCTAATTCAAAAATATGTTATAAATGACATGTATAATTATGGAACAAAAAAAGAAATATTGGTTTTTGATGTATATTTTCTTTGTTATAAGTACTCAAAGTCAACCTTATCAAAAGGAAACGATTTTTCCCTCCTGTCAAAAATTCCCTATCAAATCTACACATTTGTTAAAATAAATTACATATTCTTGAAGAGGACTCTCTCCTCTAAGGTTAAATATAAATTTTAATTTGTTTATATGATCTACTAATTTTTTTTCCTTTTATGAGGGAGCATCTTCTGGAATGTCAAAATATCTACTAATAATATCTTGAAATTATAACATATTTTAACTAATTAAAACACTATGAAATTTATGTAATGATGATATAGACTCCGAGATCAATAAAAGGGTATTTTTAGTATTTGAAAAAAATTGATATTTGATAGATAAATGAGATTTGACTTGTAATGACCTACCCAGAGATCCTTGGAACAAGGATTAATAAAATCCAATACAATTTTTTTAATAAGAACAAGCATGGAACCAAACAACATCAATAGGCCATCGACCAAAAGATTGCAATGGAAGACTTAACCAAACAATCCTGTAAGGAAACTCAGGTGCGGAAACAACTTCCTACACTAATCTCATAAGGAAAGTATGGTGCAAATCCTTTTAAAATCTTCTACACTTATAGATTCAATATCATGTAAACAACATTATTGCAGCCAACCATGCATACAGAAAATAGATAGAGAAAGAAACACATAACACAAAGATTTTCTGGTGGGGAAAAACCTTTCGGTAAAACAACCCCACCCCTCCAGAACCTGCACAATGTATTATCTTCAACACAAGATTACAATACACTTGCAATACAAGTTCAACATCAACAATAGAAGACTCCAACACACCTCAGTACCTGCAAACTTTCATCTATTACACTATTGCATTACAACATGCAATACCCATTTTATGAACATCTTAAGACCCAACAAAATGCCCATAATGGAGTTGGGCATTTTTCATGCCTCAACCACCAAGAAACATGCACAATGCCACATGTACATCCAATACCAAGAAAAGGGTGTCCATCCCTTGAATAGACAATTACAACTTGTCATAGAATCTGCCAAAAATAGCGATCACAAGAGAAGTGTAAGGGAATCCGTCATACCAACCTATTTTTGGCATATTCTCTTACACACACCAACCACTCATTCTTGGGCGACCAAATAGGCCTCATGTCATAAGATGCTCTTACACCTATCATAGCTCATTCCTTAAATAGCTCTTATGCATTATAGGAATCCGTCATAACCATTTCAGCCACGATCTCCTTCACACACTTCAAGATGCTGACACATGTAAGTGATCAACATGCCAACTAGACATGTACACTCACATTTACATATTATTTGCAAAAATACATTTTACAAAACAAATAATAATAAGAATAGGAATTATACAAGGTTGAGACACCTTATTCCTAACATTCTCCCACTTGTCGAACACCTTGTAAGAGCAATCAGGAACATAACAAGAACTAACCGCTATAGGCCGAAAGGCCCATAGACTCTGAACACCATTTGAACTTCTTAGTGCCCATTGGTTTTGTTAATGCATTTGCAACATTCGTCATAGTATCTACCTTCTCCAAATTTACCTTTACATCTTCCACCATATCTCTCACAAAGTGAAACTGCACATCACTGTGCTTCGTTCTGGCATGGAAAGTTGGATTCTTCACAAGGCAAATAACACTCTGACTGTCAAGTAATCTGTTCTGCATCAACACCAACATCATAACACAATATCGTAAGCCAAATGGCTTCCTTACAAGAATGATTAGTAGCCATGTACTCAGCTTTTGTAGTGGACAAAGCAACCACAGGTTGTCACTTACTCATCCAACTGATGGAACCACCAAACATAGTGAACACATAACCACTGGTGGATCTCCTGCGATCAATATCACCTGCCCAATCTGAATCCACAAACCCATGAATGCAAACTAAATGTGGAGATCCAGAAGAGTTACCATGATAACATATGGAGCAATCTAATGTACCCCTCAAATATTTGAATACTCACTTAACTGCATCCCAATGTATCCGTCCAGGATTAGCCATAAACCAACTTAGGACTCTCACTTCTTGGGCAATTTCTGGTCTAGTACAGAACATAGCATACATAAGACTACCAACTGCACTAGCATAAGGTACTCTACTCATGTCCTCCACCTTACTAGGAGATTTTGGACAATCATCTACAGATAACTTTGTTCCCACAGAAATAGGAACACATAGTGGTCTACAATCTACCATGTTGAACCTGTCCAACACAAACTTCACATACTTACTCTAACTCAACCAAAGTTTTCTGTTAGACCTGTCTCTACTGATTTCTATACCCAAGATGTACCTAGCTTCCCCAAGATCTTTCATCTCAAATTGTGCTGACAACTGAGATTTAAAATCAGAATTCATACCCTTACCCTTCCCAAACAGAAACATATCATCAACATATAATGCAATAATAAGAAGGCGATCATTTTTAACTCTGAAATAAACACAATGATCTGATTTTGATCTTACAAATCTAATTGACAACACAAAGGCATCAAACTTAAGGTACCACATCCTAGGAGATTGCTTGAAACCATATAGAGATTTCTTCAATCTGCAAACAAAGGATTCTTTACCTTTAACAATGGAGTGCTCAGGCTGTGACATATAAATCTCTTCCTCCAAATCACCATGAAGGAAAGTTGTCTTCACATCCATCTGTTATATCTCTAAATCATATGATGCAGAAAGAGATAACAGAAATCTAATGGATGTCAACTTTGTAACAGGAGAGAATATTTCACCATAATCTATTTCCTCTACCTATGAATACCCCTTTGCAACCAATCTAGCTTTGTACCTTTCAACACTACCATCTGCACAAAATTTCTTCTTGAACACCCATTTAAAGCCAACAAGTTTTCTCCCTTTAGGAAAAGGTACAAGGTCCCATGTTTTTTTTTTCTCTAATGAAGCCATCTCATCATCCATAGCCTCAATGCAGGAACCTACATCTTCCATGCCCAAAGCCTCTTTCATAGATCTAGGGTCATTAGCGTTAGTAATCAAAGCAAAAACACAACTGGAATCTAACATGGAATAACCAAACCTTTCTGGTTGCTTTCTTTCTCTTGTGGATCTCCTCAAGGGCTGAGGTTGAGGTTGTTCTTCCTCTTCTTCTGAACTATTAGAGCTGCTAGAGCTCTCCTCATCATTAGACCCAACATGGTCTCTCTATTCAGTCTTCTTAGGGGTAGGAGGCAACTGAACAACATCTTTTTTCTTTTCTTTTTCATCTGGTTGTAGCACAATAGGAGAAGATGTTAGCTCTCTAAAAATAACATTTCTGCTATACAACACCTTACTAGTCACAGGATCCCAAAGCTTGTATCCTTCCACACCGGCATTGTACTCGATGAAAATACATTTAACTTTGTTTTCCAAATTAGATCTTTTCTCCTTTGGAACATATGCATAAGCTTAACAACCAAAAACATGAAGATGTCTAATTGAAGGCTTCTTAATAGACCACACCTCCATGGGTGTCTTACCAACAAGGGTTGATGTAGGAGATCTGTTAACCAGATAGCAAGCAGTGGCCATAGCTTCGGCCCAAAACCTTTGTTCTAAACCAGCTCCACTAAGCATACTCCTAGCCTTCTCCATCAGTGTCCTATTCATTCTCTCTGCAACTCCATTTTGCTCTAGGGTATAAGGAGTTGTCTTATGCCTCTCGATACCTTGTTCTTTACAGAACTGTTCAAACTCTGCTGAGCAAAACTCACCACCATTGTCAATTCTCACACACTTAATCTTCTTACTAGTCTGATTCTCTACAAGGGCTTTAAATTCCTTGAATCGACTAAAGACTTGTGTCTTATTTTTAAGGAAATAAATCCATGTCCTTCTATTGTAATCATCTATGAAAGATACAAAAAATAAAGACTTGGAGATCGAAGGAACTTTTACAGGACCAAATACATCAGAATGAATAAGATCCAAAACATCAGAAGATTTGTGGGAACTAGAGTAAAACTGAACATGATTTTTTTTACCATATACACAGTGTTCACAGAAGTCGAACTCGAGATTGCAATCATTTAACCCCTCAACGAGATTTTTCTTTTTCAGGGTTCTGAGACCCTTCTGACCAATGTGGCCAAGTCTCATATGCCACAACATTGTCTTTTCTGCAGGAAGCTTACCTTTCAAAGTGTTTGCATTGCCATCGAAACCAATAACCACAAAATTCTTCACTGCTCATTCAGATGGTGAGGATGAAGAACTATTACATAGAGGAATACATGCATCTAGATGAAACAAAGTACCTCTCCTAGTACCCTTAGCAAGCACCATCGATCCTCTAATCATCTTACATCCTTCTTTCGAAAAAACAACTTGCACACCTACATCGTTCAGCATACTTATAGATAATAGGTTTTGTGTCAAACCTAGAATGTGCATAACTCCATTGATTCCCTTTACTTGTCCATCAAGAAATTTGATAGTGACCCTTCTGTGTCCAACTATCTTCAGGTGAGAATCATCACCCAAGTACACCTTTCCACCATCGAACTCTTCATATCTTGAGAACCAGTTTCGATGAGAGGTCATGTGAAAAGATGCATCCGAGTCAACCAACCACACATCATCATATGCATGGGCTGCCAAAGCTACGATGAATGCATCGCCATCTTCTTGAGATTTTTCAAAACCAAAATCTGAGGCTCTCTTCTTCTTCTTAGGCTCTTTACAGTCTTTACGGAAGTGCCCAGTCTTTTCACAGCTCCAACATTTTGCCTTGGACTTATTGGAATTCTTTGACTTCCCACGGGATTTGGATCTACCCTTATTGTCAGACTTATTGTCATTTTTCTTTCCTCTTTCTGTGGATCTCCCACGAACAACAAGGGCTTCTTTTTTTTGAAATGGAAACCTTTCTCCGCATCGCCTCTGATAGCAGCGAAGACACCACATCATCCATTTTGAAGGTGACTAATGTGCTTCCAAGAGCCATCACAAGATGGTCCCATGAATCCAGTAAAGAACACAAAAGTGTGTAGCAACAATCCTCCTCCTCTAACTTGACACCAGCAGATGTCAACTATGTAGCCAGCAGATTAAATGCATTTAAATGATCCATTAAGGATCCACCTTCCTCCATTCATAGAGAATACAACTTCTTCCTCAGGAACAACTTGTTCACCAGAGATTTGGCCTAATACATGGCCCCAAGTCTCTCCCACAAACTATATGCGGTTTTCTCATCTAGAACATTCAGAAGGACTACATCAGTTAAATAGAGTCTTATAAGACCCTTAGCTTTATGATCTTTGATATCCCAATCTACTTGAGTTATAGTTTCTGGTCTTGTAGCACTTGTAGTCACTTCCCATAGGTCACGATCTTCTAACATGTCTTCCATCTTGAGTTTCCACAACTCAAAATTAGTGCCATTAAATTTCTCCGCATCCATTCTTCCATATGATGAACTCACCATCTTAATCTGCAAATAAGATTTAGGATGCTCTGCACAAGACTCCCACTAAACTTGAGATTAGCTCAAAAAACCCTACCCAACAACTAGGATCAAAAGTTGATCAAGCTCTGATACCACTTGTAAGGAAACTCAGGTGCAGAAACAGCTTCCTACACTAATCTCATAAGGAAAGTATGGTGCAAATCCTTTTAAAATCTTCTACACTTACATATTCAATATCATGTAAAAAACATTATTGCAGCCAACCATGCATACAGAAAATAGATAGAGAAAGAAACACATAACACAAAGATTTTTCGGTGGGGAAAAACCTTTCGGTAAAACAACCCCACCCCTCCAGAACCTGCACAATGTATTATCTTCAACACAAGATTAAAATACACTTGTAATGCAAGTTCAACATCAACAATAGAAGACTCTAGCAGCACCTCAGTACCTGCAAAATTCCATCTATCACACTATTGCATTACAACATGCAATACCCATTGTATGAACATCTTAAGACCCAACAAAATGCCCATAATGGAGTTGGGAATTTTTCATGCCTCAACCACCAAGAAACATGAATAGACAATGACAGCTTGTCATAGAATCTGCCAAAAATAGAGGTCACAAGAGAAGTGTAAGGGAATCCGTCATACCAACCTATTTTTGGCATATTCTCTTACACACACCAACCACTCATTCTTGGGCGCCCAAATGGGCCTCATGTCATAAGATGCTCTTACACTTGTCATAGCTCATTCCTTAAATAGCTCTTACGCGTTATAGGAATCCATCATAACCATTTCAGCCATGATCTCCTTCACACACTTCAATATGCTGACACATGTAAGTGATCAACATGCCAACTAGACATGTACACTCACATTTACATATTATTTGCAAAAATACATTTTAAAAAATAATAATAATAAGAATAGGAATTATACAATGTTGAGACACCTTATTCCTAACAAATCCAACATCCAATGATCTCTAAGCATCACTACTTACCAACACCTTTAACCGGCTATGAAATTTAAATAGTTACAAAACCTAGACCCTTCGGTCTATCAAAACCTAGAAAGGTGTGCAATCCTAAAGGGTACTCAAAACACAAATTTATGTTTCCCAAAGGTCCACAAAGATACTCCCTATTTTTCACATGAGGAAACACAAACCTTTAGGCTTGCATGTGAGAACACCTCTCTGTGTCAGGGAGTACCTTGATTGGCATGAGAAACTACTTTCTCACATGAGAAAACACATTTCCCTCCCGAGGGAACACTAAAAATAGACGACAAACACTTAGCAACTAAAACAAAGGCTCACATGAGAGAATGACCAGCCTCGCATGAGAGAGTACAATCTCGTCCAAGCATTCAACGTGCTCTATATGAGAGAAGGGTTTTCTCACATGAGAGAAAGCATTTCTTAGATGAGAGAATTCATTCTCACATGAGGAACCCCCTCTCTAACACAAGATTTGGAATTGGCAAAAAGAAAAGGAAAGTAAAGAAGTGTAAAGTAGAACAATTACTCCACACCATGGAGTACCGGATCCACAAATATCGAGGCTCAAACACTCGAATGAATGCAAAACAACTAAGCATGCTAGAAAGGATGAATCTACCATTTAATCATCTAATCAATAGCGTCTAGTAAACATGCAAAAAAGTAACATCAAAATGAGAATACATGAGCATAAATAAACTCTTTATAAACATAAATAACATAAATCATGGGAAAACATACTCTAGAAGATATAGAGAACCAAGTGAGCATCCAGTTCTAGAATTGAAGAGGAAGAAAGACCAAATCTATACGTTTGTCCCTAATAGTGGTAAAGGTAGCTATACCTCCAAACCACATGGAACCTATAGGCCCACTCCCATCGTACTGATGTAGATAGTGATCCAATCTCAAACACACAAGAAAATCATCCCAAGCTAACACTCATGCCAAACAGTACAGAGGAATAAAACCAAGATCATGAGAAAATGCAATACAATAGGTCCTGGTTAGTCACTTTATGAACTACTATGTAGGGACTTGGTGTAGAGTAGATTGCTTGGCATCACAAAGCCCAAGATAAATATCATGCAAAAAATCTCCCTCGAGAGGTCATCACATTGTGTCCTCAGAAGAAAACCATATAAACTCATGCCCTTGGATATACCACTAGACTCGTACCCTCGAATCAACTACTAAGTACTTAGATTTTAATTATCTTACTTTTATTATCCAATAATTTATTTAGTTGTCACTTATCTAGAAAATCTCTTCATGTTACCTTGTTAGAATGTAACCAAGATAATGAGAGAAGCCCCTCCACACGTTAACCCTATATCCTCATGCTCATCACATGATGAGTTCCTGTAGGAAATGCAATTTCCCAACCCAACCCTAATGAATCATAACTCCGCCAATGTTAATTGGGAGTTCGGGCCTTGCAAGAACCTAAAAAATGAAAGCACATGTGCTCAAGTGTAGGTGCACCAACAACACGAAGATCATAAATAACAAGGGTTAGATGAGAAATGGAGAAATCACAAGTATAACAAAAACACTCAATCGACCTATATCTGGAGTACATATTTGGCAAAAATCCCACCGCAATAAAATGCATCTAGGTTCAAATATATATCGCTATGGATAATCTAGGTACATGACCCACTTCAGTGCTAAGAAAATCCAAGAAAACTAGGTGGCACGCAAATTGAGGCAAAAACCAAAAATGCCCAAAAACTTCAACATTAAAACCCATTATGTCATTGGGTAAAAAAGTCACAAATATCAAATAAAGTTTGGGTTCAGAGTCTGAATGCAAAAATGGCTAGCATAATGGCCTGAAACCCCAAACCCCCAAGTCTAAAAAGATACAAATGCTCATATCCATCCAACCAAGTAGAGCTAGCACATAGAAATGGAGGGGAACACTAGTTCTCTTCCTTCAAACCATTTACTACCAAAAATAGACTCCAAAATGGATCAGAAAGAATAAAATGGAAGAGCCCCACCTCACAACCAAAAGGGCTCAAATAGGAATGCACTCGATAAAATAATCACACTGCAATCATCGCCAAAAATCCCAACAAATAAAGGTCTCCTTGAGCTGGATCCAACAAGCTCAACCTTGTAATGATCCCGTGCCCATAGCTCCTGTAGAAAATAGAATAGTAAATCCTTTAGAGAGGATTTCATAATTTTCTCTCTAAATTCCTATTTCACAAGTGAGAAGTGAGGAAATAATTCCCTTTTGGGATATATATTCACTTTTAAAGGTGGAATATAATATTAGGAAATTAACTGGCTCACTAAAACAACCCTTTTCAACCCAGAAAAAATGGTTCAATTCCAATTAAATGGAATTCAACTATGGAAACATTGTTAGGAATTAAAATAATTAAATGAAATATAAAATTCCCTTAAATTATAAAATCACAAAATTTCTTAATAACTTTCACGATAATGCGAACCTCTAAATGCACTGACATGCTCATGGGTCTAATTACATAATGAAAATGAGTCTAGATTTATTAAATCGCCAGAGGATTTAATCAATCAATTAAAATAGGATATGTCAACTATACAGGGATGACATTGGCTAGGTAAGAACAACGGAATCTCTAACTCCATGTGTCATTATTGGGGATATAAATCATGTACACTAAAAAAAATGATCAAGTACAATTACATATAATAATATAGCTGAAGTGATGAATAAATTAAATCACATTAAATAACCATTTATTTAATCATATTAAAATCATCTATTAAAATCACTCACTGCATCATAAAATATCACAAAGAAATAATGAAGTAAATAACCATAGCATCAAATCCAAGTATCTAGAATCCAATGAGTCCATCATATAATCATAACAAAGTATATGTGTGAATAAAAAATAACCTAATATCATCATAAAGCATCATGTCACATCAATAAGCATCATCGTGCAAATGTGATCAAACTAAATAGCATAGTATCTAACATCTACGATACTAGAAAATGAAAATATAGTATCTGACCATCAGGTTATCTCAAATGTCCTCAAACATGAGTATCAAAGAATCTCTTGAAACCAAAATATAACAAGGTATAGAATGTAAACACGGGAGGCACTACATGACGATAATAGGTTTAGGAGTCCTAAAAGGTGAAATGGATATGTGCTTTTACCCACACTCATAGGGGTTATGCCCCTCTTCACCTCATTTGAAACAAGTTCCATGAAATCCTCTTTAGTATTTATCACCTCTTGATAAGAACCACCTCTATCTTTGTAAGAACTACCACCTTTCCACTTGATTTTTCCTTTCTTGTCACTTTTCCATTTAGTTTTTCCCTTATCTTGCATGGTATTTCCAAATCTATTATTTTATCCATAATATCTGCCCGTGCCTCTTTGAAATCTTCGTCCTCTACCTCTTTGTCTTTGTTCAGGCTTCTTTGTCAAGATCTCCTTAGCTTTCAAGGCATATTGATATGCTTCTTCCACACTACCCAATTTCACAAAATTGATCTCATCTTAAATTACAATTCTCAAACCATTCAAATGTCTAGCCACTTTCTATAATTCATCATCAACATGTCCAGATCTAATGTCAACTCTATAGAACTCCTCATCATATTCTTTCACACTCATGTCCTTTTGTCTCATAATTTGAATCTTCCTCAATAAATTGACTTGATAATCAACAGAGAGAAACTTTTTTTTCAATTTATTCAGCATCTTCAACTATGTCATGATCTTCTCTTTTCCTTTACTTTTTCTATTAGTTTGCAAATATTCCCACCAAAGTAAAGTGTGGTCCTTCAACTTGGTGATGTCTACCTTTTATTTTCTATTATTAGGGGTGCCCTCAAATTCAAATAACTTCTTCATCTCAGAGATCTAATACAAAAAGTGTTGTTGTCCAATCTTCCATCATAGCTTGTAACTGTTGAGTTGTCATTTTGCATGATGCTTAATGATGGGAATCCTTTCGAATTCCTCTCTTGAAAAGCTAATCTAGGATCAGCTCCAAGGTTCCAAGCGATCTTATGACCTATTGAAATCCTCTTAGTTGAGATAAATGTGCTTGTTCATAGGGAGGCTTTTTCTGGTTCTAACCAATTTTGGATAAGATGTTCAATCTGCTTGCTATCTCAAACACTAACCACAACAAAGATATATTTCTGGTATTTTTTGTTTTATGATGAGTGCAATCTAACAATGCAACTATATGAATTCCTAATTTGACCAAGTTTTAGAAAAGAAAATAATAGAGATATGGTAATGAGAGATTAAAGAAAAGGACTTGAAAGATAAATTCTTAATAGACATAAACCATGGTAATAACACATTTACAAGTTAAATCATCAAAAAGATCAGTTAGGAAACTAATGAAAATAGGAGAAATGCTTCCTCAAACCCACCGATGCAATTGTTAATGAGAACTTAGTAAAAATCAAAGGATGTTTCACTTCTCATCGAATTGCAAGGCCACAGAAAGTACAGCTATGTAGGAACAATAGGGTGATCTCTTCTCCAATTTAGTACGTTAGTGGAATTTGTCAACACATGGCAAACACCAAAACTAAAAGATCGTACCATCAAATCAACACAACAAAACCATTGGCTCCATTATTATCGTGAACATACATTCACAATAATAATGCATTCCAGCAAGAATAACTACACTCAAAATGAGAGTGCCAATAACATATATTATTGCATCACAATAATGGCCTAGAATACATATTACATTCCTGAATTTATAAGAAATTATCTTGTCAACTTGTGCTAAGAATGAGAGATTTCTTAATGCAAATATATGCTTAAACTTAATAAAATAAAGCTAATTATATACAAATTAACTCTCTAAATGGTGCTAAGTAGGACTCTACCCTTATTTTTATCAATTAATGGGTGCATGAGCCTTTACATGTCTTAAAACAAAGAAAGGAGGAGTAGACAAGAAGAAGGAAGTTCCAAGAGGACTGAGAATCACTAAAAACTCTAAAAATGGAAACGTGACCTTCTCTGGGTGTTCCTAGGAGTTGAACTATAGTCAGAATGCATTTTCAATGCATGGAAAGCTCTAAATTAGGAGCTGGCAGTTAACTATCAACGTACTATTACTTCTTCAAAATTATCGACACAAATCTATGAAAAGCACACCTTGCACACCTTGCGCACCTTGGTGGCAAGTTCAAAAAATTTAAAATTTTCCCCAAGTGTCAAACTGTATTTCTAGCTTCTAGGTTTTCTTCCCCTTTATTCTAGAGCAATGTTTGGATGTTTTCTCTTGAATTTATCTATAATATTCATCACTTGGGTAGCATCTGGAAGATCCAAAGTGTTATATACTTATCTTTTACTATTTTCTAGTAATTTCTAACCTCAATTCGAATGTCCACAAAATCCTCAAGTTTAGTGTCCAGCTCCAATAGTATCTTGTTTGATATCTTCTTCTAACAAAGCATCTTCAAAGGTTTTTCAAAATCATTGGACAACTGGTTGCACTAGAATGAGTTTAGTCTTTGACTCATCTTCAAAAATTTCAAGGCAAGCATTGTTGTAATACTTCTCAGCTTTCAAAATTTTCTCTTCTGTTTGATCTCTCATCTTGTATATACCCTCATGTAATGTCTCCATTGCTTTATTACTAGTTATCTTCTCAATCCAATCCTCTAGCTAATCTAGTTCCTCAACTAGTACACCTCCATAAGTTTACATTACCTTTAACCCTTTATTTCTTGAAGGTGTAGAGGTCCTTTCCCTAGGTATGTACCTCATCCAATAGCCCAAAATGTTGGTTTAATATAGACACCGTCTTTTCCATACTAGACTAAACATGGTGCAACAAGTTCAAATTATCCTGTATAATCTATACACCTTTATCCTCAAAATTATCACATCATTTATGACATGTACCCAAAAATGAATCTATTTATACACTCCCCTTTTCTCTCATTTTCAATGCTACGGTGAGAGTAATCTCTAGATTTTCAAGGTCAATCAAGCCCACTACTCCAAGTAAATAGCCTCTCATAAGCTCATTTTTTCTTCTCAGTATTATCAACTTAGACTCACGTTCATCCATGTGTCTGAAAACTTCCTTTATACCCATAGTGATTAATACCTTGGTTGTATCTACTGTAGGTCTCCCTAGTAGGACCTCCCTAATTTGATAGTCTTTAGGACTCAAGTACCCAGTTAGCATGTGGCAGAGGGATGGAAATATTTACAAGCAAGTCTTGATCTTGTTTCTTCATTACAAAGGCCAATGTTTATGAATCGCCTATAGACGGCTCAAGCTTCTTGATGGCTTTCACTAGCTCATCCATTCCCTCCTCTACACTCAAGTCCAACTACATTTTCAATTGAACTATAACCTCCCTCTTTAGCTAGACTGGTGTAGTTCCCGTGGGAGACATATATTTGATTGAAGAGGAGGTTTGCATTGTTAGATCTTTTCCCTTATCACTCCTTTCTAGAGTCTTCTCCTTCTAACAGAGATCTATGTTGGGAGTTCTTATATCTATTGTAGCCAAAGTCCTTGCCTCTATATCCTAAGAAGTTTGTTGAGGTTCTTCAGGTATATGTCCCTCCTCTGATACTTCATCAGCTAGCATCTATCTGGGCTCTGCATCATCCACTTCTTGTTCTTTTTCATTAGTGACAGGAGGTAGAGGAGTGATTGAGCCTTTATTTAAGAATAAGAGATCTCGAGATGGTGGTGGTGGTATGCCTAGAGGCCGTTGTAGTAGAGGTGGCATTTGGTTCCAATTCTCTCCCAAGGGTTGATTTTTAGGTGTATCTCATATTTCATCTCCCACCATCTCAGTTCCTACCAGCATAAAGTTGAAATCATAAATTACAAAGGTATTTGTTTCTTACCCTTCCTATTCTTCGATCCATTTTTATTGCTCATCTTTTGTAGTTATAACCTGAGTAGGTTTCTTGTGAATCGATGGCAGCATTATGGTCGATCTTCTCCTCCTCTCTTCTACTATAGCCCTGGCTAAATGAGTCATTTGACTCAAAGGGATATTATCCTCTTTGTCTTCATCTCCTTTTGAATCTGCCTCAAATATGGTCTATGGAATTTGTGAGAGAGGAGTAATTTTTTTCTTTAACCTTCTTGTTCATGTCCTTTCCCCTGTGGACTCAATTTGAGCCTTATTAGGAGTTGAGGGAAATGCTTCTTCCTCTTGTCCAACTGGTGGCACCCTTTTTTTTGTCTCCTCTTATGATTCTTGTTCTGTATGTAGAGAAGGTATTCATTCAGTCTTGTGTGCTTGAGCCACCTCTTCATCTTGAGGCTCTTCAAATTTAGGCTGAGCTTTCTTTGGGGACTCTCTTTTCCTCTTATTCTTCTCTTTATTTTCCATAAAGTACTCAACATCCCTCTCATGTTGATGTACCATTTCCATCCTGACTGGGGATTGAGTAGGGAAAGTTGGTACTGTAACTTTTGTACCTTTATCTTTAATCGGATGTGTCATGGCTTGAAGAATAACAAACTATAGAATTGGGTCAATGTTAAAATGCTTCTTGATCCATTCCCTTGTTAACTAAATTTTGTGCCTTTGCCTATGATTTATATCCTTATTCTCATCTCAATCTATCTTTGCAGTCATGATCGACCTATCATAGATTTTGTCATGGTTTTACAATGGATTCAAGACATCTTGAGTGTCTTTCTAAAAAACCTTGAGTAGGATATTTATTTTTAAGGCCTTTTCTACCAAATATAGAGTCATCCTACAATAATCCCTTATCTAGATCATATCATAGTCATCTATTGTGTTAATCCAATGGTCTTCTATAGCATCTTCGTGCACAAACTACTTCCCTACCAAATGTTGAACTCTACCGATATTATCAAAATAAGGGAGAGGGGAGTTGTAATCCTCTAAGGGGTGTTGATCCCACTTCAAATCAAAGATCATAATATCTTGTTTCTTCTTGACCTCAAACGCACCTATAGTAATAGGTCATACCCATGTCTTATTATGTTGTTTTCTCACTCTATCATATGCAGATGTGAGTTGTCTGGTAGTCTCCAATAAGATGAGCCTATCCGATGGATATCTTGGGAGTTTCTTCAAATTCACCATAGTACTAGCTAAACTTAGGTAAGTGAATGTTTTGAATTGGATGTAGTAGGTGTTGATCTCTACGATCCTTGTTTTTGCCTCTACTGGCATTTGTTTAGCATAATCACCCTTGATAAATTGGATGATTACAAATATAAAAGCATCATTCACTATTTGGTACTCCTTTCTCTAAACTGAGAGCTTCTTCTTTACCAACTAAGGATATATTGCATAGGGCCAAACATTGGTATCTTGCATGCTCCCCTTCTTGTACAGTCTTAGGTAGTCAATTATGCTTGCCACTAATAAGTACATCAAATATGATATCATATAAAAATTGGGATCAGCTTTAACTCTTACTAACTGTTCATCTATTTTTTCACTCAAAATTGTAGCCTAATCAATTGATATTTTGGTTGGTTCGATGGTCTCTATGAAATAGACCATCTAAATATGAAGATTCCCAACTGCCAGTAGACCCATAACTCTACTCAAAAGTACAATGGCATATCCAATTTTATCCTTCACTTATCCCCTAGTCATGTGTACCTTTTTGGTTCTATATCCTACCAATGTTCTATCAATCAAAAATGATGATTGTATAATCTTTGTGGCCTTCTTGTCATTCTCCCTATACCATCTTTCTACTTGATCATAAGTTATCTTTACATACTAATCAATTCTAGAGAGATGGAATACTTTCTCAATATTCCTAGGTCTAAGATTGAGGACTATCTCCCTTGTGACACTTTTAACAAATCTTTCTTCCAACACATAGTTTTTTGCCAATGCCATGATAATTTCTAAGGATTGCACTGATGTAGGGTGAGATACTACATTGACCAACCCAGATTGAATAAGTGAAGAGACCATTGTGGACCTCTCTTTAGGCTTATTGTAGAGAATGAGGAATGTGTTCCATTCTATGTGTCCCAACTCAGTATCTTTGATCTCCAAATGTCCATCCTGAAAACATGATTTCTTTAGTGCACCTTGAAACTTAAACACAATGGGTTTTGGAGCAATCCTCTCTATAAGCGAGGATGATGAGGATGCCATTTTATCTGCACACAAGAGTGCACCTTGACAAGGTACACATCTATGCACCATTATCTTAGGTGTCTTGTCTTGGTGTGAAAAGGTGTGCACATTATTCCTTGGTGATTTCTTTAAGTTGTTTAGTTTTTAGGAGTTTTGTGTTTTTTGATGAATAAAGATGTGAATATGTGCACCTTTGATTTCTTAGGTTGTGTGTTGTGTGTGTAAATTTATGTGCACCTTAACAGGTATGTATGTGTGGTCTTCTATGGCACAGAGAAAATAATGAGGAGAGGGGAGGGGGTCTCAGGCTTTTATAGGCCTAGGACAGTGTGTACCCTTTGGAGGGCACACCTACACATGTGTGTTAGGTGTGCTAAGTGCGCTAGTGTGCACTTTAGCATAAAACTCACTCTTTTCTTCAATTTTCCTTTGTTCTGACACATGGTTTTTCTTTGTTAGAGGACAAAGGTTGGACCCAGACACCAAGTGAAGTTCCAAAATGACCCATGCCCTAGAATAGGGGTTTGGGAGACAACAAAATTACTAGGGGGTACCCATTTCTAGGAGAAATGGGGTGTGCATTGTGAAACCACAATAGTAACATCAACAAAAAACTTAGAATGTGCCCTAGACAAAACTATCAATAGTCTTTCCTCATCAGGTTCCATCTCAGGTTCAGGGTTAGGATTTGGTGTTCTTGGTGCTCCTTCATCATCACTAACATCATCAAGATGTATGCCTCTCCTTTGGGTTGTTCGCATAACATCAAATTTGATTGCATATTGTCTCAACATGTCCATAATGGCATTGCCAGCATTTTCTCTAAGACAAACCATCTTGATAATAGGTTCCTAGAAGATTGTAACCCTCTACAAATTATAGGTCAAATCTCAAATCTACTACTCTATAACCAAATCCACTTAGGGTTCTACACGATCCAATCTCCATAAGGATGAAACTAAGCTTCGATACTACCTAGTGCAAGGTGAGATGATAACTAGGGCCAAAGGCATGCTTAGCAATCAACCAACCCTGAAAAGTTAATACAATGGAAGAAAATCACAAACAGACAATACCAAAAAAGAGAGAAAACTAGAAATCTTTCATTGATTCATGAAAATTTCATCATACATGCTTGGTTGTGAGCCCGTCCGAGTAACGACCAATACAAAGATTCAAATACATAGGAAAATAACTTCTAACATGCAAGGTCTATGATCTCCATTTAAAGATTCTGAGATCTATGATCTCCATTTACATATTCTAACTCCTCCTAATTGATCAATACTTAGATCTAGACTAGGACCCTATGTTTATACTTGCTAAAATGGCTTATTAAATATCCTAGATCATCTATTGGAGAAGGCCAACCACATAATGGTCTACATGCATCCCAATGATTGATTCAATACATTAAATTATAGCCTCAAATTAAATACACAAGTTGGCTCACAAATGAGAACCAAATAGACAACTCAGTGAAAGACATCACTGAATAGTAGTAGCAAAGATCATTGAAGTACTCAGTGATTACAAAGTAGAAACACTCGATGAAAGAGGAACCCAATCCACTCAGTGAATGAAGGCAAAATCACCTGCATTGAGCCATAACCAAGCATACTTCTACCAAGAAGGATAGAAATGCAACCTAGGAAGCTCATGCATCAAAATAGGATATTTGAAATACATATTGATATCAAATTCTAGGAATTAACTAATGCATTGGACTTGAAAGTCCAATATATACTAGTACAAAAGTTGAATAATTTGTTATCATTGATCGTGATCAAGCAAGTACAGTGAAGGGTGCAAGGTGTGATCAAGCTAGGGTAGATTTGAGTATGTTTTTAAGTGTGTTTGAAGAGATTCAATGGATCTAATCAAGCAGAGATAATGTTATTCAAAAAATCATTCTTTTTTGTTCCCTAATAATTATAGCAATCAAAATCCCTTAACCAAGTGGATCGTAATAGGTTCTTTTTAAAAATCCTTTAACAATGTGACACTTTAATTAATGTTTCAAGTTCTTCAACTAGACTACTCCTAATATGGTTAGAGGTAAATCCCTAAAAAGGGTGGTAACTAATAGTATCTTTGTAATTGCTTTTACCTTAATCTAAAACAGTATCTTTGTAACTCCTAACAAGGTTAAACTACTCACAGGACACACTTCCCAAGAGTGTATAATTTGTGGGCACTAATCACCATTGAATTTTTCACCAAAGTTAGTTTTCCATGATACCAAAATCCCTACATTAATCTTATGGATATATTTATGTGTTGTTTCTATTAATTTATTCTTGAGATAAAGGCTTAAAGGTTAAAAAGTTTCTTAACTAGTTGATTACTAATTCAAACACCCCCCCCCCCCCCCTCCTCTCAATAATTAAATCCCTTAGGACTAACTTACATCATCTTTTATCTTAAGAGTTAGGGTTATTCCTTGTGGCATGGGCCCTAGAAAAATATCTAAAGAATCCCTTTAGGAGGGGTGTCCATAAGAACACCCTTGATGGCTTATTTGTGAGTAGGGCACCTAAGTGCCCTAGTTGAGTGGCTCACCGTAGGATTTGGGCCAAAGAGGTTATAAGGATAGCCTTTGGGTGTATTTGGAAAAGAAAACCTAATATAATTCAAAATTGGTTCCAAGAATTTGAAAGGGATTAATTAGACTTTTAAAAAGATAAAATAATGGATAATGGGTCCTCTTTATAAGGGGGTCTTGGTATTCCTCCTCCATTTGTGGTGAGGGTGTGTATAATATTTTATTCATCATAGCTAATAATAGTGGTACATTGAAAATTTAGTTTGCACATCATATTTATATCTTTATCAAGCTTGAAGTAGAATGTTGATAATGTGATCCAAAGATTGAATTAGTC
This sequence comes from Cupressus sempervirens, assembly GCA_028749045.1. Classification (NCBI taxonomy): domain Eukaryota; kingdom Viridiplantae; phylum Streptophyta; class Pinopsida; order Cupressales; family Cupressaceae; genus Cupressus; species Cupressus sempervirens. Next base: position 312,147,742 of record CM053785.1, read on the forward strand.
AAAATTCTTGATCCCAAGGGATAAAATTTCAAATATCAAATCAATCATCTCAGGTTGGATTGAAATGCCTCATGTTTGGTGTAAGAATTTTGACTTTCAATGAGGGGGGGCTCATAAGCATTAGATACTTGGGCACTCCCTTTTCTATTATCCCAAAACTCAAAGATATGTGGCTTGGTGAAAACTAAGATTAAGAAAAAAACTTGATGGATGGAACAAGCTATTTTTATCCACATGGGGTATAATTTAAGTTCTGCCTTCTTACAATATTTATTATGTTTTAGTTTGATTGTTTGGCAATTATCAAATAAATGATATTTAGAATAAAATTATTTGTTGCCTTTGGTCAAACTGGAAAGTTAATTTAAGGAAACAATACTCAATCAAATGGGACTAGTGATGTATGGATAAATATCATGGACAGTTGGGTCTCATGGACTTCAGGAAGAAAGAACTTTCTCTTTTTGTTAAACAAATTATTATGGTTCTTAAGGATGATAAGTCATGGAAATTTTTTGCTAGAAATAATATTGCTCTTGCATCCCCAAAAGTTTCAAGCATTCAAAGGGTCTTTCCATTAGCAATCTTCTTTCTTGTAGACATGAAACTACCCTTGCATGTGCTTTACAAATTTGGGATTTTTGCAGACATAACACATGTCAATCTCTTATTTATGAAGCTTGTGAGGTAAACTATAAAAGGTCAACAACCATTTGATAAAGGCCTTTTTAGACTTCAAAACATCTTAATGTACATGTGCCAAAGTATATTATGCAACTTGATATTCCAACATTTATTAAGGTAGTCATAAATATTAGAATCATTGGACAAATATTTACAAATTATGTTTTTCTATCATTTTCTGTAAAGGGGCATCATTCATCTACTTGAACTTGTTATATTGTTTAATCTCTTGAACACAACAAAAAGGAGGTTTTAGGAACTTACATTCTTCTCTTAAAATGGTATAGGCCCTCTAATTAGATTGGGGTAGATGATAAATTTGACTAAGAGAGGCCCAATATATTAATTAACGATTTTTTATGATGTCCTTAGAGCATTGAATAGCTTAAAGAGCCCACTTTTTGGTTAAACACCATTGAAGCAAAAGAAAGTGTTTCCTTTATGTTCAAAGTTCCACCATATGGACCTAGAACCTTAAATCTTGTTATTATCATGGAAGAATTTGTTACTTATAACCTCATTTGTAGAAATGTATAATCAATATTATAATGCAAGTTAATAACTAAAATATTGATTCAAGAATTACCTTAAAAATAGAATGCATAGAATTTTTGACTAATTGCCAATACACGAAAATCACTACCAAGAAAATATAGATTAGTGATCCCTAAATAGAATCAGAAAATTTATAACAATTTGAACATTCAAAATTTCTTTTGTGAATTGTGAAGTTAAAAAGTCTCCATCAATTAGCTCAACTTTGTACAACTTGTTAATCAGTTCCAAAGCACCAATGATGACAAACACGTGATAATGAGCAAAGTTACATTGTAATGTTTTCATTCTTGAATAATTTATGACTAATGGATGTTCTCTAGTGGAATCATGAGAGCAACTTCATCACGAAACCAATGGCCCATACAATAAGTAATTTCAAGCCTTAATGTCATACATCTCTCCATTTGAGTTGTTTGGAAATTGTCAATATGGGTAAGAATTATCTAATATCTTTTTACACATTTTGTTCACTTCTGTAATAGCACTTTCCTCAATTACCTTTGAATTATTTTAATTTATTGGCTAATGAGTTATTTATTCATGCCTCTAAATATCATATAATTTTGTTATAGTTAAATTATTTGTAATTAGAAAAATATTTTAAAGTTCATTAGAATAATCAACATAGTTTAAGTTGAGTTAGAATTAGGTAGAGTAATGTAACTTATTATTTTTATTTTTATAGATATATCATTGAATAAATAAATAAATAGTAATTTGTAGGAATCTTGGCAACAATTAGCAATGCAAGTTGTCTATTGTTAATTTGTGAATATGAAGGAAATTTAAGAATAAAACTTCTATTATCTATCATTCTAATTCCCTTCTAAAAGCACAAAATCTCATGTCATTGTCTATGTTCAATTTTTTTTTTAATAATGCTAATAAAAAAGGAAAGAATAGAAAATAGAAGTGATAAAAAAATGAGTAACAACATTTAACCAAGAAATTAACATATTTTACAATGTACACTATTAACAGTTGTATCAATTTGTACAGTAACAAAGATACACTATATATAATAAGGTTGCATAGCAACAAAGTTCATGTTAAATTTAGCTTTTATTGCTCAGTTTATTTCAACCAATCAAATTATAGATAAATAATTAATATACATTATTAATGTTACACGATACACAATATTAACAGTTGTGCCACATATGGAGATTGTCCAACAAGCTGAACAGGAATTAGACTTGTAGAACAAAACTTAAAAACCACAAATCCAACCTTACAACTTGATAACATCTCTTGATTTTGACTTCCTAGAACGTAGGTCAGCTCTACTTTGTCATTTTGATTCCATTCAAAAAGGCATTGTGTCCACATATTCTTCAACAACTTGGTTTTGCTCCCCGCTATCATTTTCTGAACAGGCACAAAATAAATCAATGTTGTCGTATTCATTTTCAGAGACATTCGTTCATTGAGATCAAAGGGGTTGCTCTATTTTTGTCCCAAATTGATTTTCAGAAACTTGAAAAATTGATTCAACATTTTCATGTTCATTCTCTGAAATAAGAGTTGTTAATCTCTCATTTTTTTGAAAAAGGTGTATCTGCATTTTTTGAAACAGAGGGTGTTGCCTCTAATTTAACATCCTTCGTTTCCCTAAAATAAGGAAAGGGAAATGAAAAATCAATGCAGCTCTATAGAAGTGTTCAAAAGCATAAAGCAACCAAAATTCAAAACTCAACCTATCCACGGAGAAAAGCAAGCTATCATTGCTCACCTCATCAAATCATTCAGTTCTGTAACAGCAGAGTTTACTGCGTGAAGAATCATCTTTTTAACCTGTCCAAAACTAGACAAATATATTAGGATCTGATGACTTTATTAAAAGAAATTGAAATACAAGAAAAAAATTGTATCTTAAACCCATCATATGCTTAAAACAACACCTCTAACTTGTCTTCCTTGGCCCTGTGGTTTTTTGGAAGCAACCGGAACTCTTCAGTCAATCGAATGCATTCACGCACATTTTCAGGAGAGACAAAATCAAGAGCAACTTTTATGCAGGACTGCAAACAACAAAAGCAACAAGACACATGTTAATAGCTGCAGCATATAATAGAATCATGAAAGAGTCTGTTCTACCGAAAAAAAAATGAAAAGATTTCACCATCCACATCCATTATGTTTGTAAATAAAATGGAACATAAACTACACAAAACCAACAACTCTAGAAATCAGTTGCATAAATATTCAATAAATTCTTCCCTGGCTTTAAGGCACAAAGAAATCTATAGATAAATTTAGGTCGACATTCATCGTCACTTTGCCCTCTGCATTTCCATTTATTCTGTTTCATAATTGGCAAGCAATGCTCCATGACAATAGTTGCACTAATATTCAATAAATCACAATCAAGCGTTCCTTGGTCCAAGGCACAAAGCTGTCTGTAGATAAATAAGGACCTGCAATCATCTATTGGAAAGTAGGACAGCCATTTCTATTGCAATCTTTGGGGTAGCCATTTCTACTGCAATATCTTTGGGGCTTACCTTCACATTACGTACTAAGATGGTATTCTAATTTATTATTTTTTCCATTATAAAATGTTGGTATTTAAAAAATTAATACAATGAGCTTAATCCTTGACAAAATCCAATGTCTCACACTTCCATGAAAATTTAATTTATACATTTGAAAAAAAAAAGGTTGAAAGGAATATGGCATCCAAGAGTTACTTCAACCTATTGTTGATGCACCTTGAACGATAAATGACCAAGTCAAAATGCTATGCCAATTGAACTGTATAAATTTTATAAGGTGTTTGGAAGTAAGAAACATGTAATAAGATAATTGCAAGTTCATTACTTTGGGAAATAAAAATATTGTTCATTAAGAAATTATTCTTATTTAGTCATTTGTCAATATGGGAACTACTTTCACACTGTTTTTTGAATTTTAGTTGGTTCAATTTTAATCAAAATTTTTACAAAGGCGAAGGTGCATATATAAGTCATGAAGAGTTCATTTTAGAATTTGGATGTCATTTTGATCAAAGGATAACAAAATCTATCTGTCTATTAAAGGAGAAGGAAGCTTAGAATTTGAATGCCACTTTCACAAAAGAATAATGAAATCTATTGAAAAAGAAATTAATGAAGATTTCATAATTAAAAAGTTAATAAAATTAAAAATAATATGACTTCATCAAGCTATTTTGGCGTCTTATAAAAACATATTATTGTATCTCCCAAGATAAAATATGTATTACTACAGGTAATAACCTTGAATGGTAGGCGCCAAAATTCTATTCTCATTGAATTCTATAAAACATTATTTTTACTTCTGACTTGTTTAACGTGTATGGGACAGCATTTAGCATTGGCTAATCATGTCATTAAATGAAGTGACATGAAATCATGCCGACGACTGAACAGGGTGATTGAAAATTGAAAAACAAATCAAGCAACATGTTAGATTGCGTAGCACTACCTATTGAAATTCCCGAAGAATGAGCAATGAGTTGATTACAAAGAATTAATGAACTGAAACAAACAAATTTTTGAAATTCCGGCTTGAATTGAAACAAACAAATTTCCTCGCCATAGGTAAATGTACCTTTAAATTTCGAACTTGATGGGGGCATCCAGCTGGAATAAATACCGCCTCCCCAAGCTGTTGTTCGAATGTCCATGGCTCTACCTCTGCAATGCAGAAAACGTCAGCTGTAAGAGTCTTATTTTCTCAATTCATACTCTGATCAGAGAAATACACATATTTAGGATGCATACGAAATTCTTCCTTCAATTTCCTTTTATGCTCTTCATCCAAGTAAAGCGTCTGATCGTGAATGGGATGAATGACCTGGAGCATCGTATTTCATCGTAAAGATAGCATATTAAATTAGACAAGCATATGGGGAAAAATTTACTGAATTGAATAAATAATTCTCAAGAAAAATACAACAAATCCTAGTTTTCCAGAACTTACAGATTGGACAGGAGCAGCAAGAAAATGTCTGAATTCCTTGGAATGCTTTCTGAGATAAGCCTCTAATTTGGGTACATCATCTCTACGAAAAATATCCCAAAGAGCACCTCCATAATTGAGAGAATTATCGTCTTTATAAGAATTCTTGAATTCACTTGAGGGCTTCGTTTCAGCTTCTTTCCGCTTATCTTGGCAACTTTCGGCATTTTCTGAAATATCAGGCTCATTTCCATTCATTTTCAGATCCTGTTCTTGAAGTTCACTGTCGAACTCTCCAGTCATCTTTGGCCCATTTTCATCAGCTGCTATGTCCACACTACCTAGCTTTCTTCTCTTTTGAGCAGATTTTTCTACTTCCATTGAATTTCCATGAAGTTCTTTTATATCTATTTCTCTGTATCTCTTTTGTAATTTCCCTATTTTAAGGACTTGCTCTTTTGAGAACTTGACCTCAGTTGTATGCGTCAACACATTCACCTGATACAAACGTGAAAAAAACATATTAATTAAGTACAACAAGACCACCAATTAGATTCATTTTTGTACCATCCCTGCATACTCATACTGATACAAACGTGAACAAAACATATTAATATGCCGACAACAGAGACAACTTCTCATATAAGTGCACTTTTTCTGTGCCTAATGAATTAAAAGAACATGAGCTTATACAGAAAATGCAGGAACAAAACCACGAACGGAATAAACTAGTAGAAATAAAAGTACACACACCAAGATTATATTTGGGATTAAACAAATGGCTATTAAACTTGATTTATCATGTCAGTATTGAGATTTGTATTCTGTGGGAGTTCATCAAAATAGGAGAAAGAGATTAATGGAAGAGATGGCCTTGTAAAAATTAATATATTAATTTGTAAAAATAATTTAGCACAGAACGAATAAAATATAAGATGCAGTTGTCTCAAAATTTTGCTAGGGCTTATTAATGTGGTTGAGATAGAAAATCATCTATATGCACTAAGCAAAAGCATATAAATTTAGAAGAAATAATTCTTATTGTATGTAGATATTGAAATATGGCTAACCTGGTTTTAAATATCTGGACGTTTTGAAATATATAGCTATTGATCATCTATATTTCATTATTTAAGGTAAATGAAGGGAATCAGAAGCTGGATACAAACTTGAATTAATTATTAAACTTACAATTGATTGGAATACACATCTATTTCTATCTTGGAATGAAAGAGCAACACCAAATACAAATATCACCCACCATAGATAAATTTGGTTACAAAAGATAGCAAAGATAACAGACAGTTAAAGCATCACAATTTGATTACAGAATCTCTATTTTTTACGATAACACAAACTAAGAGGGTTGCAGTTATTATAAAGTCATTGAACTGCAATTATGAAAAGGTATATGCTGTGTAGCAGGCCAAGAAAAAATGACTTACCGCATCAGACATGTCACAGTGTAACTTAGTAACTGAGTCCCCTCTGCCAAGTTCGTATCGGGTACCATAAGCTATATATGATTTCGGTCCCAGATCAGGTTTCAGCAAGTCACGAGGAAGTTTTGTGGCAAGATTAAGAATGCCACATTTAGGATGAGTGTACTCCTGGAAAGGTAAAGCACTGATAAATTCAGCACCATGACGGGGTAGACGCTCTTCAAAGTAATTTGAAGGAGGCCAATCCTTCAACTTCAACATTTCAGGCCACTGATTCCTGTGCATCCGCCCCTCCAAATAGCCCTTAAAGAATTGGTGAATGTTTATCTCAACCTGCCAAATAATGCACCAGACCAGAAAAATTATACTTGATTGTAAACATGGGAAAGAATTCAGGAGAATAATCCACCAGTGCACAGACTACTATTTAAGTAAACTAAATCCAAAAGTAAGCTAACCCATAAGATATGTCACGGGCATTTAACAACCACGCTTCTGTGGACCTACAAACTGATTTTTTTTCTTTTATCACTGCATACAAAATGCCAATGGCCTTGGTAACTCTGCGTAATAAACAGGAATGAATACCTTTTTCATATCTACTACTATGATGCTTCCCAGCACAACACACCAAAGTACAAGAATTTGTATAAGAGTTCAGCAAATAGAATGACATTGTAAATATTACTCATGGAATGGCAAATAGCTTATTCAACAAGCTCCTAATTGTATTAATACCACGCAAGGAAATGCTGCAAATTGGTTAACATATAACATATACATCAAACTACAAGTAATTTTAGCGCAAGGAATAGAGAGGTGTTATAGTAAAGTTCGGTTTTGAGGCCAAACGAAGTATATGAGCTGTGGAACGTAATGGTGCAAACAACCAACTACACCCAACTTCGTGATCTAACATTTTGGGTAGTAGGTTGAAAATGAGCTGGTAACTCTTAGAATAATATGTGGGAAGAATAAGGGTGAACATTCATGTAAATTTTCTATAAGATTGACAAATGCATATTCAATGAAACTAAAAAGTAAGCAATGCTAAAAACAGTATGCCAAGGTCAATATGGTTGAAGACCAGCTACCATATTTAGCAAATATGCACTGGAATATCTAGTTCACTGGCTGTTGTGAAGCATTGGTAAAAAATTCACAACAGAAAAAATCAAAACATAAGGTACTTCTGTAATCTTATGCTACAGCCTGAGTCTAATGGGGAAGACCTATGTACTCCATAGAGAATGAAGATGATCGATTCCCGAAGAGTATAGGCAAGTAGGTCCAGAAAAATATATATATGTAAAGGTAGATGGAAAATCAATCCCCTATGACTTTTAAACGTGAAATTGAATTGAATTCTCACTTTTTTCATTCCAGTGCACTTCTTTTTCTCTTCCGATTTCTTTTCCCAACCCCTACTTTATCACCGTCTTCCACCTTAGATTTATTTTTAGTTTTATTAATTTACTAGTTCCTATTTGATTCCTCTATCAGTTTTTTTTTTGGTATAATTTAATTAGTTATACATTCATTTTTCCCTTTTAAAAATCTTATTTTTTTATTTTCATTAAATCTTTGATTCATTTTTAAATCTAATTTTTTTATCTTCTACTTTTTATTTTCTCAGTTTTCTATCAATATCAAATTGATTAATTTTCCTCCTCTAATGCACTCTCCTTTTGAAAATCCAATTTTTTTCTCTATTTGATTCAAATTCCTCATTTCATTTACATATCCCATTATAATCCTCTTCACACTCGTATAACTTTTTCTTCACCATTTTGTTTTCCTTTATGTCTCCTATCTTACTCATTCTTTACTAGAACCTTAATTTGGATACATTAGATTTTCTTTTCTTTTCCTATTCCTTGTTTCAATATTTTTCATGATTTATTGTGGCCTCTTTCTTGTTTAATCATCTTTTCTTTCCAATATTTTCTTGTATCTACTTTTTTGCATTGTTTTCCTTAAACCATTGCCATTTCACATCAGGAGTTCTTAATTTATGTTTTATAGTGTCATTTCTTGTCATAGTTTTGTATTTCACATTACTAGTCATCATATTACCCAATGTGAATTTTTTTCTTATAAGTCCATAAAGAAACTGAGTTACTCTCAATTAATTAGTTGTTTTGTCAGGCTTATAATGGAATTTTGATCTTATTTATGGAAAACAAAAAAAAATCAATGTATCCCATTTTTTTCTTTGGTTTTCAGGAGCTCAGAAAGATATTTAGACAAAACGAAGTCATCTAAAAGTACATTTTGATTTCAGATGATAACAAACTTTTGAAACTTCAGAATCAAATCTTTATAACAAATGTATCAATGAATACTACAAATAAATTATCTAACATCACAAAAAATGAAACTAAATCTTTTTATTTTGTGATTTTGTCTTTCTTTCACATCGTTAAATTGAATCATTCTCTATTTACTTTAATTCTATTTTTGAAGCTCATACCTCTTTTTAAAAAGCTTCTACATACAAATAATTATCATCTCTTAAAATTTCTTCCCATTAAAATTTTATTATAAATTCCTTTACTTTTTATTAGAACTCTTTGAATTTGTATTTTTTTAAACATTTCTAAATTTTTTTTTCAAATTTGAAAAAAAATGGATTAAATTCTATAGCGCTCAGTAAAATGCAACATATTGACATCAAAAAGCCAGATAAGTTTATCTGCATGCGTTCCAACATAAACCTACTTTTGCACAAACAAATAGAAGGGGGCAACAAAGGCAACAAAGTTGGTAGTTGCTCAGTCAAATCAACCTGACCTTTCACATTACCAACGTTACTGTTGCCCAACAAGGGTCAAATTTTTGTAAGTTTCAGACAGCAAAATTAAATTTATAGCCAATGCCAGTTGCACTCCCTCTGATTCTTGTTGTCTACCTACACATCTAATATCAACGATCATAATGATGATCTTTATGAAGAGCAATATAATATATTGCAGATTTTACTAAATTTAAATAATCAATGAATATCTATCCTAACATTCAAATTTCCTAAATAGAAATTGAAGTAGCATTTTATAGTTTTGGATACTATCTAGTTATCTGAACTTTATTCCGTATTTAAAACTAAATGTATATATTAATGATATACAAATGTACCCGAAACCTAAAAAGGAGAGACTATCATAACAAGGGATCCAAATCCCCGCACCTGTATCAAATTGAGCTAATAAACTTGGTTTTACAAAAACAAAAAAATTCTAAAATTTAAATAGCTTAGCATGAAAGAACTTAAAACTAAGTTACCAGTTCAATTTCATGTTTCAGTATAGGTACAGAGGATTTCGGTATGCATTGAATACCATAGAGTCACTGCCTCAAAGAACTCTTGAGGTAAACATGCATGTAATTCAATGTTGACTTAATATGAATCCCTCAATGTTACTGTTTTAGTGCTAAATAGTGAATACTGAAAAATTTGTTTTGCAAGGAATAAAAATACTAACCTCACACCAATCTAGGCAATCAATGGCTTTGACTGTTTTAGTCTCGTTTGCAAACTTGCCTTGGGTAGTCTCCCTGAAAGCCCGCCACATAACCATTGGTTCCCAACTTAGACCTGTTGTATCATCTAGAACATTCTGAACGATCACAGGCTCACCCTTTGCCCAGTGTTGCTGAAAACGTTGAACACTCTCTTTCTTTAGGTCCTGAGCAGTAGGGCAATACAAAAAATCATTTCTGTCATCCCCTGTGCAAGAGGCACGCCGTAACTTGCAAGAGAACTCGCTAATGTATTGAGAATTAGACTTGGAGAACAAAGGACATGGATAGGATTTTTTAAATGACTCTGAAATCCCACAAAATTGAATTTGTTGTGCGTTTCTCAAGAGATTTGGAACCCAACTACAGCCAAAGATGCTCTTTAGGTTCAACATATTACTTCCACAACCACCACGCTCTTTAGGAGGGCATGGAAGAGAACCATCCTTGTTTGCTTTCCAATCAGGTAAGGGAATATGTTGATTTACAGTGTTACTGTTTGGGGATTGTAAGTGCAGTGTCAACCCCGTTCTTCCTTTTGATGACTCTGCTTCATCACCTCCAGGCTGGCACCCTTCTCGTAACTCATGACAACAAGTGAGGCAAAGATCATAAGAGCAATCTGGGCAGCTTCGATGCAAATCCACAATAGATGTACTGCAGTTATCACTATAACAAAGAAGTTTATTAGATGCAAAACATTAGAACCAGAGTCATTATGTGAAGATACCATGTTACAATCACATATGTCAATGACAAAATCATTTTCATATAGAAAACCAAAAATATAGATTGACAAAATCTATATACCAATATAGACGCTCCTCTGAACAAATGTCTGCACATGGGACATCCAGGCTTCCTGCCAATATGCCTGTTCAAATCTTTGCATAAGAATAACAACCTTCTCACATCAGAATGAAACATAACAATATAAAGCTATTGAAAAATACCATGTATTTTAGCCTCCATCTCCTGTTCCACCTTCTGTTCATCCTTAATTTTGGTTAGTACTGGAATGACAGTGGATATTAAGTGATTTAGATAATTAATCTTGTCATCCTCTGTCACTTCCTTTAGTTTAACCTACACAGAAAGCACAATAAAAACACAACTTTAAAAGATGATATTTACACTTCCAGTGAAACATAAAAATAGCATGATGTAAAGGATAATTATAGATATAGAAAACAGTTATCTTTAGTGCCAAAGATGTGCTAGCATATTCTGTGTTTGAACTCTGCAATTACCTCCAAAAGACCTCCTCGGCGTAGGCATGCTTTACAGTTGCAGTTTCCACGACAAAATGGACAAGCATTAGCAATCTCCTCCTCTGGTTGCTGAGGGTACCTAGATATCAGATCGAATTTTCAAACCAAGAGAAGATTAACAAGATTACTCTTTACAAGGACACAAAATAAAGTTCAAACAATTGCAACGCTCAGCAGCAAACATATGAATTGAAATTTTAATAACAGATAGTAAAAGTCCCATTTCCACCAAATAACTTCATCAGGTATACATACCATCTTTCTATACAACAGACGCAATAACGTTTATTGCATTGGGAGCACCAAACAACTCTCCCTTTATCATTTCGTTGGCACTGATGGCACATCAAACTTCCTCCCTGTGGCAAAAAAATGTGATGCATTTATGGTAAATGAATTGTCCATATATATACACCTGAACTTCCCAAAGAATACCAAAATGGGTCAAAATTTCATGACATGATGTAGATAATAAATCGCTGTTCACTATATTGTAAGAATTAGATATTACTCTCACTATCATATGGCCCTACGCGCTATATACGAGGACAGTGAATAACTCTCAATACTCTCTATGTATTTTCAGGTTGGTTAACTATATTTAATAGAAAAAATTAGATAATTTGCTTCTAATGCAGGTCCAGAATAACTTTTAAGAATGTGTTCAATTATAATGTTTGTACCTAATAATTCCACTCAAAACAATTCAATCATACTGCGAAAATATCAAAGAAAATTCATCCGTTTTCCCGCTAAATTAAACCATCAACTTTTGCTCAAGTACATTGAATTGTAAACAGAGAATAGGAATATGTATCTCCATCTTCTATTCCAAAATAGCTATTCCTATTCCTACTATTTTTTAAAAAAAATAGAACACTACCACTAACTACTCACCACAATCCTCCTCTTTCCGGGTTTTCTAGCGCCTTCTCCTTTTATTTTCTTTTTTCTGCCCTCAAATTTTCTTTCAGAGTCCTCAGAATCGTAAATTTCAATCAAACCATTGGACACGGACTTCTTCATGACGAGTGACTCCGAATCCTCCCTCCAAACCCCAAGGCCTCTCATTCCCCTTCTACCGGGCTCATCATCACTATCATCATCCTCGCTAACCCTCATTTTTTTCATGGCCTTTCTCGTAAGAGGAACATAATGGAGCTCCTCCACCTCCTCCTCCTTAATAGCCCTCATTCTTTTCCTCTCATTTCTTTCGGGAGCAACAGAATCACACTCCTCCGCCTTTCTCTTTTCTTCCTTCACCATCCGCTTTCTAATTTCTGCCAAATTGGAAGCCTCTGAAAATAGGGCCTTCGCACGCTTCTGAGGTGCGCCCCAATCATCCGAAAAGAGCATTGTTCTTTTCTTTTGATGATGCCTGGGGCAAAGACTGAGCCCAGCATTCACAGCAGCACTGCAGCGCCATATTTTCCCATCGGAACGCCTGCAGCGCCATGCTTTCCCTTCTGCTACCAGTTTTCTCTCCATCACCACAATTACAATTACACCTCCAATTCACCACCCAACGTATCTCTCTTACATTCTTTATAATTCAATTCCGAGTGCTTCCCGCCCAGTCGGCTGATTTGCCGCTAGAGAACCAATGGAACGCTGATTTGTCTCCCAGAAAGGCTGTTTTTTGTTTTTGCCTTTTTCTTTGTTTCTAAATACACATAAATTTGCCTCTAAATATAGACAGATTTGTACGCGTGTAATCTTTCGGCATAATTGCAATTACACGTCCACTGTTCGAATCTCTGCAATATAGAAAGATTCTTCAGATTCCTCCACTGCAATTCGCAGACCAGATTTCCGCGTTTTAAAGAAATGAAGCCTGAGCAATGAATAGGTATGAAAAGCTTGAGAAATTGAAAAACGAATATAATAGTATAAACATTGCATTTGAACTATAAGGATGATTTAATTGAAATGTTATTTAGATATTTTTTAACAGTTGGATTTTTACTAATGTTAACATTTTTGGTATCTCTTGTTCGTTTGTGGAAGTTTCACTTTAATATATTTTTTTTAGATATTTCTTTTAGCTGTTTAAATTTTATCAAATCTAATTTACTATTTGACATAATTAAATAATTATTCTAACAAAGTCATAAATTAATAATTGTTCTAAGAAAGTTGTAAATTATTGAAAGTTTAAATATGTATAATGACAATATTTTTATTATATTGTTGGAGTTTTAAACATACTTCATATGTTTTCTTGACTAGATGGAAAAACCACCCACAATGTATCCCTTTTCCTATTTTATAGGAATCTAAAATTGTTTTCATGAGTGGAATGCTTAAAAATTGTATATAAGACCTCAAAACTATTATCCAATGAATGGAAAGAGAATTACTTTACAAATTTATAAAATTAAAAAAATATTTGTAAAGTTTATTATAATAATAAAAATAATAAATATTTAATATACTTATGTACTATTGGTCAAATTAAATTTAAATAATAACAAGAATTTTGATTGCAATATTGTTTGTCAAACTCAAAATACTAATAACTAGTCATATTAATGTTTGCAATATAATATTTGAAGAAATAAACTAAAAATAATAATGTTCTTAATCTTGAAATCTTCTAATTAAATATCTTTTAACTTAAATTCAATTTGTTTATTTTTTATATTTATGTTTACAAAAATTAGAATCAAAATTCATATTTCATCATGAAATTGAATATTATTAATTATAAATATAAATTTGAAAATAAGATATTGTTAATAATATTTGCAAAGGAGCTTAGAGAAATCCAAATTTGGTATATTCATTTTATAGGACAATATTACATAAATGTTGTCATACTGTTAGTTTTTGATTAAGTGTAAAATAGGTTTTTTACATGGGATGTGAAACCGCAAAAGTTTTATAGAAATATTTAAATATAAAAGACCCAAAATGAAACAATGTCTAGAACAACTAACACACCCATAGCCAAAACCAACACAACATGGCAAAAAGTCAACTCAAAAAACTAGAATGAACTAGAACACTAATAGTCTAGCTAGAGCAAATAGAAAAGAGACAACGCATAGGTGAAAGAAGCTAGAACTCTTCTACCTTATCTTTAATCTCTTGTTGAATGGCTTTGATCTTCTTTATGACCACTTTGATATCTTTTTTGTCTATGTTGTTCCCTTTCTTCTACTTCTACTTGATGTTGGGTTGGATACGTTTTCTAGGACCAGCATCCTCCACTCCCTTCTTAGCTTCCTCCAGATCGAGCACAAGTTTCAACTCATTTTCCTGATCCAAATTACCCAACACTATATTCATGTACTCAAAAATAGTTTCAAAGAGATCTTAGCATCTAAATAGAGCATCTTTGGTCACATTTTCCATTTTGTCAACTTTTCCTCTCATCTCTTTAATCATCTCCAGGTTATCCTTCTACTCTATCTCCTTCTCCTTCATCCCCTTCTCATCCTCTTTACTCTACAACTCCTCAATTTTTCCCTCTAGAGATTTATATTTTAAATTCAACATTTTAAGGGAGTGGAAAGTCCATTTATCTAGTCTCAGAAAGTAGAGGGAGACCACTTTTGAAGTTTGCAAGATGCCATGAGGAGGGTAAAATGCCAAATCCTTGATATCTTCCTTTATAAACTTGACATTAAAATCCTCATCATCAACAACTTTCAGCATTGGAATTCTAGCCTTTCTCTTTTCTTTTCCCTCCTAGAAAGCCTTATCCACTTTTTCATTAGGTTTTTGTCTTTGATTCTGGCCCTCTGATGCAAGAGCATCTTGGGTGTAAGAAAAATCTTGCATCAACCAAAAAATATTTCATTTCAGTTGTTTGAATAAGGGTTGTAACTTGTCTTAATGCAAAGTTGTTAGTTGTGGAGGCTTGCTACTTAGTAAGTCAGTCATACGAGCTTGGAATGTCCTAATTTCAGAGATGGATACTCGTCTTAGATATATCAACCTACCAATTTAGGCTCAGTGTCATATTATGCATATTCATGGATTGATTGTGGATTTTTTGTGTAATTTTGGTATAAAATTCCAGGCTCACCATTGAAGCCCTACATGTGCCCGGGTGAGGCCTTAAAACTTGACAAATGGGGGCTTGATCTTTTTCGATCTTGTAGATCAAAAGCTGAGGATTCCAAAAAGTGGTTATACTAGCCAAACAGGGCAATAGTTCAAGATATATGGCCTTCTAAAGTTGGGCCAACCAAAACTTCCAAAATAAATATCAATTATGTATTTGGTCAACTATATATGTATTGTTAGGGTCTGTCAGCCCTAGGTATTAAGTTTGAGTGTCTAGGACCTTCCCAGATGGCATAAAATTTTCTATTTAAGAAATGTCTAAACATTGTCTAGGACAACTCAAGGTGATAGATCACAACTTTGTCTTGCAGATTATTGTAATGACGGTGACCATGTGGGTTAGCATATTGTAATTCTAAATTATATAATTTTGCATTTGCGGCAATAATAAGAAGCCCATATTTTGTTCTCACAAATTATTGTTACTTCTTTGTTCATATTATGTGTTTAAGATATTAAGGGAAGCACCCTTCATTAAGTGGTATCAGAGCCTGAGTTCCAAAGTGTGTGGACAAATCACTGACTGTAAGGTAGTTCACATCGAGATCCTATTTTAGGCTAAGCATGTAGACACATTGTCGATTGTGAGGTAGTTTACACTAGGGTTTAAGTGGAAGCGCGAAGATGCATCTATGAAGAGAGCGTAGTGGGAGAGTCATAGGTGTTACAACTGAGAGTTTTAGCACCCTCCAAAGGAAAATGAAAGCATTGCAAGAACAAATGCACAAAGGAATGAATATTGTCATAGGAGGGGAAAAAAGTGAGGATGAAAGGGAAGAAGAAGGAAACATTGATCAAGCAGTAGAAAATGAAGTTTTCAATCTAGAGGAGGAAAAGATTTTCAAAGCCATTCCTAAGATAGGAAAAAGATGTAAGTTTGATGTTCCCACATTTTTGGAAAATCTTAACCCAGAGGAATTGATTAATTGGATCAATGAATTGGAAGAGTACTTTGAATATGAAGATATTGAAGATCTGCATAGGGTCAAGTTTGCAAAGGCCAAATCAAAGGGTCATGCAAAAATTTGGTGGCAAGAGATCCAACTGAAGCGAAATAGAAGAGGAAAAGACAAAATCACTAGATGGGATCAAATGATAGCTAAAATGAAGTGACAGATCATTCGTGTGGATTATGAGCTTCATTTGTAGAAGAAGATGCAAGGGTTGAAGCAAGTGGGAAGATTTGTTTAATAGTATACCAAGGAGTTCTACCAAGTTCTCATTAGAACTAACCATGTAGAAGCTAATAAGGAGAAATTTTCTCGTTATCTTAATGGGTTAAGGCCAAGCATTCAGGAGGAGTTGAGCCTAGTTCAAATTACCAGTATTGAGGAGGTGTACCAATTTTCCCTAAGAGTAGAGGAGAAGCTAAGAAAAAGGTTTGATAACAAGAATAGTGGAAGAGGTCACTGTGGAAGATCTAGCAGATAGTGGAGGCCAAAATGATGATCAAAAGAATAAGAATGAGACAAGAAGTAGTAGTCAGAACCAAAGGGGAAACAATTCCAACTATTTCTATTATCAGAATAATAGAGATTAGAGAGGAAGTTGAAGAGGACAAGAATCTGGAAGAGGAGGCTTCTATGGGAAATTTTTTTACTACAGAGAAGAAGGGAATAGAGCATTTAAGTGTTCCCAAGACTAAGGAAGGACAGATCAAAGAACCAAAGGTCAGGCCAGAGTTGCACATGTTGACGAAGATGCCAAATCATCTCACTCTGAAAATGTTGAAAGAGGAGAAATCCTAGTTAACAAGAGACTCTTGTTGAGTGGAGAGAGTGAACTTGATCAAAGGAGGAGTTTGTTTCACGCTAGGTGCAAAATTGAAGATAAGTTTTGTGATGTGATCATTAATGGTGAAGTTCTAACAATCTGGTGTCAGAAAAGATGGTCAATATGTTGCAGCTGAAGAGGTAGAAATGCTTGCGTCCGTATCATATTGCCTAGGTGCAAGATGACCACAAGATTGAATGGTTAGTGAGTAATGCTCAGTGAAGTTCAAGATTGGAAGCTACCAAGATGAAGTGATGTGTAATATCATACCTATGGACATTTTTCATATGCTATTAGGTAGGTTATGGTAGTTTGATAA
This sequence comes from Cupressus sempervirens, assembly GCA_028749045.1. Classification (NCBI taxonomy): domain Eukaryota; kingdom Viridiplantae; phylum Streptophyta; class Pinopsida; order Cupressales; family Cupressaceae; genus Cupressus; species Cupressus sempervirens. The sequence goes on from CM053785.1 coordinate 312,165,303, forward strand.
GTATGTTGTACATGATGGGCAAGCAAATGCCTTACGAGGGTCGCTTAGAACACTAGCAGAAGGAAAATATGAAGTATTTCCACTTTCCATGTGAGAAGCTTGTTTCAAAACTTTTTCAAATGGCCCAAGAATCTGCTCCTTCAATTATTTTTGATTGATGAAATTGTTTCCTTGTGTGTGGACAATGAGGTGAAGGTAATGAAAGCAAAGTTTCAAGACGTTTCTCTCTTTACTCAATCATGTTGGGAACACCATGCATCGTGGGAGGTCTAATCTATTTGAATGATGGAAATCACAAATTTGGGGAAATGTGGTGATGTCTTTCCTCCCAATGGTACTGTCTCCTTTCATTTTGCAAGTCTTTTGCCCAGGGCACAATGAGGCTTAGGGTCGATGTCTAGAGACTTGGTAATGAGTAAGGGGGTCTCCATGACAAAGCCAAACCGCAAGCCAAAGAAAAGTGCAGAGAGCCCACTTGGGGCATGCAACAAAGCTTCTATTGTGCAACATTAAGGCAAAAAAGGGCAGAGGTGTGAGGTTTTAATCCCACATTGGGATGTAATGGATTAAAAGATGTTTAAATAGCCCGAGGCACAAGTTATTAGTGTCTTAAGGGATGCAAGGCTTATGGAAGTCGATACTTACTTGGAGGGGCCCACATAGCCACTTGAACAAAGAAGTCAACATAATTTTGACCAACACAAGAGGAGATAGGTGCCACATGCCAATCAATCAAAGGCCTCTCGTATGGTCAAAAGAGTTAGGATATAGGCCTATGATGTTACATTGTTGCCATAGGATCGAAAGGCTTGTGTCAAAGGTGTAAGATGCTACGCCTAGTGAGAAAGTCATATGGTTAGGAGAAGCAAATTTGTGGCTTGTGATATTATAAAATATGTCTTTGTTGAGAGATCATAGGACCAAAGTATTAATGTCACGATCGTACGAGGATGTCGTGAGGTCAGGGAGGTGATATTTCAAACTTAAGATGTTACATTGATAGTAAATTGTGAGGTAAAGATTAAAATTTCAAATGTTTTAAAAGGGATGTATAAGCTTCTATGGGACCCACCTGATGATGATGGCAAATCATAAACTAACACTTGGCACATATGGATTGGAGAGATAAGGGGAAAATTTTTAAGAAAATTCAAAGATTTTTCAACGCATAGAATTTCAAATGTTGAAAGATTTAAATAAATTTAAGATATTATATAGTTCAACTATATAGTTTATTTAAATTTTTCATTTTTAATACTTTGTTCATGGTCCCGAGCCTGAAATTTTGAATGGACCTCAGAGGCATGATTTTTATCTGAAATATGCACTATAATATATGATTGGAATCGACAAGAAATGAACTATCCATTTTTGCAATAAGTTTTTATATAGGTATTTTCCAGAAGTAGCTATAGAAAGATTTTTGATTTCGGGGCATCCTCAATGAAAAATGCAAATTTGTTGTTGCAATGAAATAATATCAGGATTAGGCCAAATTTTGATGTGATCAAGTGCCCTAAGTAGCTGTAAAGGTAAAATTGAATGTTTTAGAGGTAGTTGGAAGCAATGAAGTGTTTGTCGAGATTATAGTTGAATTTCACAGCTAAAGAAGAGCATGAAAAACTAAGATTAGATTTGATGTGTACCTAATATTTTCTTCAAAGGATTTTTTTTGTGTTACTTTAAAGGGGGATATATCAGATATTTCTATAACAGCATTTATGGTTTTGATTGCCGGCAGATGAAGGAAGCTCAATTTCAACAGCAACAAGATGAGGACATTCAGCATGACACATCAAAATGAAATGGAAGGTCCAAAACTTCTTCTTGTCTATAAATCTTTCTTCTCTACTCTTTATACAGGTTCCAATTTTTATGACTAGTGAGACCACAAGGTTGGCTCCAGTTATAGAGTTGTGATACCATTCTCAGTATTTTTTCTTTGTTATGAATAGAAGCAGAGTATTTCTTTTGAAGCATTTTATACTACATAGTCATTCCTTGGTGTTATTTTCTAAGTTTTTACATACAAATGATGTATTGGTTTAAATGATATTAATACAAGAGCTTCATTTTCTTAGTTTCATTCTAATTCTCATCTCCTTCCTATGTTATCTGCAATGTTTTGTGTTTAAGAACAAAAGAGCTTAAACTCAATTATAATCCCTTAAGGTTATATGTTTGGATAGGTTTGCTATTGGAGCATAGGGCCAAGTAAATGCTTATTTACCTTGACAGGGTTGCAAGTTTCACTAAGAGGATTTTACAATAAGTATGAGAGTTTTTATGAAAATAGATGTCTATTTGCAAGTTAAATAGATAGATCAGATATCTGAATATATGAGTATATCTCAGGTACCCATGTGTATGTTTTGACTTAGCTTATGCCTAATGGATAAGGGACTAGTCAACTTAGAGGTTGCATGTTCTCTGTTGTTGCATACCCAGGTTATTTTGATGATTCAATCATTAATCAAATATCTTTTCCATTATGTTTAAGAGTTGAAAGAGTTTCCTTCACTTGGTTTATCAAGTTCATGTTCTTTGTTATTAGTTATTCCATGTACATGAATGCTTGCATAAACATAGAAGATTAAGGGTTTTTTTCTATTATCTAGATTCATTTGTATTCCTTTATACTGGTACCATATAAAGAATATAAGGCCCACCCGCCTAGGTCTTGCAGAGCCTAAAGAAGAAGAAGAGTTCAATAGCCTTATAGTTGGCCATGGTGTTTAAATAGGTGCATTAAGGATGGGAGTTAGCTACCCCTAGGTGTAAATATTCTTCCACGAGGTTATTCAAAGTTTGTTAATTCATAGCTCAACAAAATGGCAACTCTTGTGGGGAATGATGGCTAATAAACCTTGTTAAAAGGGCAAGAATCTTTGGTGTGAATTGAATATTCTAGTCTTGTTTTTTAGTATGGTTTTGCCCATCTGAGTAACCAAAAAAATGATGACTCCATTGGGGAGTACTGAATTTGAAAGGTAATTCAATACAATTAGGAGAAAGGCATGTGCAAAGCTTGTTATCAACAACAAGGTCATGCTGAAGTTTCATGTCTCCCAATGATGTTTTATCTAGGACAGCAGTAGCTTTGAAGGTTGAATGTGGATTGTATTGTCACTAGTGATTCTATCATCAGTCAGTTTAGGCGGGAAGTGTTTTCAAAGTGTTGTAGTGGTCAAAGTCAAGAATGAACAAGCATGGTTTATTCTCTATTTTTGAAGATTGTAAATCTATAAGAGTGGTTTGATTATCTGTATTTCTCTTGCCATTGAAAGTCTGGTTCGGATTTTGTCAAGTAACAAATCTTGTTTTATTTCTTATGTCTATGAGTGGCGACTCTATCTCTATACCAATATATCCTAGTTGATTTCATATTCAAAAGTTGAAGAACTTTCAGTTGTAAGGGCAAATTTGAAGCTCTTGATAGTTTCTTGAAAAAGAAGTGTTTCTTGATTTAAGTTTAGTATTGTTGCATTTTTTGTAATAAAATTTAAAGAATGTTCAAGGTGAATCACAACTATGATTTATTGGTCTTCTAAAAGGAGGTGGTCGCTCTACAAGGTTTTGATCAGTTTGTGAAAGTGTATCAATTCACACTTGTACCAGAATCAACAAAGAAAAGTTTTTGCATTAGCACTAAAGGTATTTTACTTTTCATGAGTCTCATTTTCATGAAATATCTTGTACTCGGTAATGTTTCATGGCTAGCTACTGTGGGGTTGTTTAGTATGCATATTATTGAACCTATGTTTCAATTTTTGAGTTATTTTGATATGTTTTTGCTAGGTTTTGAATCCCTTAGAGTTGGTTATTTATCTTTGTCATGCTAATGCATAATTTTTAGAAATTTGGGAAGCCTTATTTGACCGATTATAACTTTGACCCAGTTAACCCTACTGAGAAAATTCCTTTTGCATTGTATTCTAGAGGTCACACTCTTACTATGATCCATATTTGAGCTTGTAACAAATTAGTTTGATTAGTTTGCAAATGTGATTCCTAATGCAATTTATAACTTTTTACTGGTGTCATGAAATGCAAATTGATCAATACCCCAGTTTGGGATGTCATATTTTTAAATCTATAATAGATAAGATCAAATGGTTTGTCCCACTACATTCTACTCTGAAAATACTTCAAGTGTGCTAGTTTTCATGACTTGATGAATCTATCTGCACACTTTCCCAGGGCCATTCCATTTGCAAAAAACACTTTTCTACTGATGATGATAGTCCTGCACTTTTGAGTACCTAACTTTGCATACTTGCAAAATTCGTCTTGTTATTTTTCATGAGTCCAAATAAAAAAATTCTGTTATCCTCATTGTAATGAACTAATTCCCCAGTTTTCAAGCCTTCAAGTATTCATTTTCCCAATTTGTAAAGCTAAAACTAAACGCATTTTATGGTTTTCTAACATGTTGGTTTGCAAATAGTTTTAACTTGGCAACTTTGAACGTCAATATCTTTTGACTTAGTGATCCTCATGTGATAAGATCTGGCAGGATGCAAGAATATGGAACAAAGAACTAGCATGTCAGCTTTCAAAGCCCTGTTATCTGTTTATGTCAATTTTTAAAGCTAGCTTTCAGGCCTCTCAACACAAATCACAATTTGTAGATAAGATGTGAAATGAGTTTTAATGATCAATTAGTGCTCAAAATTAATTCCAGTCAATATCAAGTGTTCTATGGATCATTTTGAGAGGTCATCTGTTTCATTTTGAAAAAAAATTAACCAGACTCGCTTTGGGGGCTCGACTAATTTCACTAGATTAGTGGAATAGTGGGGATTGGAGATGTTTTAATATAGGTGATTGCAATTTTTTACACAATTATAATTTTCTCATATGGACATCTCATTATTGGAAGTCAAATGGGCATGAAGGAGTGCACACACATTGAAATACAAAGGAAGGGAAAACTTATATTGTTTTCTTATGATGCAAAATCTGGTGTTTAGACTAATGTTTCTAAACTCCTTATAAAGAGAAATTAGTGCCTTTGGATGCCTTACGAGGGATGTTTAGAACACTAGCACAAGGAAAATGTGAAGTTTTTCCACTTTCAATGTGAGAAGCTTGTTTCCAATCTTTTTCAAATGACCTGGGAATCTGCTCCTTCAATTATTTTTTATTTATGAATTTTTTTCTTTGTGTGTGGACAATGAGGTGAAGGTAATGAAAGCGAAGTTTCAAGAAATTTCTCTCTTTACTCAATCATGCTGGGAACACCATGCATCGTGGGAGGTCTAATATGTTTGAATTGTGGAAGTCACAAATTTGGGGCAATGTGGAGATGTCTTTCCTCCCAATGGTACCATCTCCTTCCATTTTGCAAGTCTTTTACACAAGGCACAATGAGGCTCAGGGTCAGTGTCTAAAGACTTGGTAATGAGTGAGGGGGTCTCTACAGAAAAGCCAAACTACAGGCCAAAGAAAAGTGCAAAGAGCCCACTTGGGGCACGCAACAAAGCTTCCATGGTGCAACATTAAGGCAAAAATGGGTAGAGGTGTGAGGTTTTAATCCCATATTGGGGATGTAACAGATTAAAAGATGTTTAACTTGCCTGAGGCACAAGTAAATAGTGTCTTAAGGGATGTGGGGCTTATGGAAGTCACTGCTTACTTGGACGGGCCCACACAGCCACTTGAACGGCAAAGTCATCATAATTTTGACCCGACACAAGAGGAGATAGATGCCACATGGCAATCAATCAAAGGCCCATCGTATGGTTAGAAGAGCTAGGATAGAGGCCTGCAATTTTATGTCATTGGCATAGGATTAGAAGGCTCATGTCAAAGGCATAAGATGCTATGCCTAGTGAGAAATTCATATGGTTGGGAGAAGCAAATTTGTGGCTTGCAATATTATGAAATTTGTCTTTGTCAAGAGATCGTAGGACCAAAGTATTAATGTCACAATCATACAAGGATGTCATGAGGTCAAGGAGGTGATATTTCAAACTTAAGATGTTACGCTAATATTAAATCGAGAGGTAAAGATTAAAATTTCCAATGTTTCAAAAGGGATGTATAAGCTTGTGTGGGACCTACCTAATGATGATTGCAAATCATAAAGTAACACTTGCACATATGGATTAGAGAGATAAGGGGAAAATAAAAAATAAAACTCAGAGACTTTTCAATGCATAGAATTTCAAATGTTGAAACATTTAAATAAATTTATGATATTATATTTTTTATTTAAATTTCTTATTTTTAATACTATGTGTTGGTGTTTGAAAACGTTACCCATTTCCAATTACCCTGATGAGAACAAAATGCATCTAGGGGCAGCTAACTCCCAGTATCAACACATTGAAATGTCCCTTTTCTGATTTTACATGATATTTCCAACCTTTAATTAGATCTTTAAGATCAAACAACTAATATCACAAAGATCCTCCAAATTTCTCAAGAAACCCCAAATCGGGTCTGCCAGAAATTGTGCCAAAAGCTTCACAGCTTCACCAATTATTAATAAATCTGAAAGTGGACATTTTTACAGAAATTTCAGCAGCATAACAGCCTACAAAATGACATTTCTAGATCTGTATAACCTTTACACAACAGTTCTCAAATGTAGGACAAAAACTATGCTCATCGGGCTCCCGAAATTAACACAAAAATGCCCGGAAACACCACACAACACTAATAAACTATCTCAGAAGTTTAATCACGTCCCAATACATATATTCAGCTCTATTTTAAAAGCTGAAAGTCTGAAATACAGCAGCAACCAAAACTGATATGAAATGCTCAACTGAAAACACCAAACTCATGCAAAAAACACACCCAAAAACCCACAAATCTACACTGTTCAGCACAAAGGCAAACTCTATATGAGCATGCACATGGAATGGCTTCAAACTCCCGTCCTTAGCCTTCCTAGAAACTTGCAAACTCCCATTCTTGGGTCTCCCTGGAAACCTGCAAACTCCCGTTCTTGGGTCTCCTTCTCCACAGGTTTGGCAGCCTCTGAACAATAACAAAGAATGAGCAAAAATCAAGTTCTCCAATCAGCCCAAAATGCCTCCAAACCCCTTAAAAGAGGGCATAACTGTAACTCACGTCCAAGAGAGGTTAATGAAACATATTTTAATAATAATTTTCATTTATTAGTCCAACGGTTTCCAACGATTAACCCCCTTTTTCCGAAACTTCACTTTCTTGGGCCTGCCTGGCTTAGCAAAGATTATTATTTTTTAATTATTTGAAAAGGGGACATGACAAGTCCTCCCCTCCCAAAAATTGCTTGTCCTCAAGCAATGGTTGAACAATAAACCAATCAATCCACCTGGATCCCAAATGTAGTCATGAACTATACTACTACCAATTAACACAGGCTCCTGCAATATCCTCTGCAATATGACCAAGAGGAATCCATAATCAAACTGACAATTATAGCTCAACCAAACTCTGACATCACCACTACCACAATCAAAAACCCATGAGGCACAAACTCTTAGAACATCAGAACCTAAGCAAAGTGGACAAATCAAACTACCAACACAGTAAATACCATCAACGCATCCCACTGGCCTATACAGAATGCACAATCCAACTCTGCAACAATGGTGAATGCTCTCGAATGAAACTGTACCAAGTATGGAGAATCCACACACCGTACAACTCCTGCAGTCAACACAACTTTGCAAATCACCAGCCACTATCTCATAACCATAACTACCATGCACCCCTGATGGTGAAAAGCCATCACAAGATAAATAGCAAGAATTGGAACCCAAACCAAATCTTCCTGCCATCAACTCCTCAACACAAGGATCAAATGCTAACTGATGTACATACCTTGCAATATAATGTTGATAAAAAAAACCAACCTTAGTCAACAACTCACCATGAACAAGTGATACAACCCACTGTGACTGATCACTAGCTAAGTCAGGAGATGTCATAGCCAAAGGAGTAGAATCAATAACACCCGCTGAAGCATCACTCTGAAACTCCTGCTCTAAGTCATGTATTATCAAGCTGTCAACTGTAGAACCTATCGCCATGTCATGCCCATCACAACTCTCATCTTGAGGCATCAAATTGTCCCATAACTGATGATAAGCACTAGGAACCAAAGTACATCTCTATATCATTATCTCATCAACATGGTCATCAAAGGTAAATTGATGAGCATACCTCACAGTGTAATGCCAATAGAATGCACCAATCTCAGTCAGTGGCTTAGACTATAATCTAGATGAAACTAACTGCTATTGATCATTAACCATGTTGGAACTAACTACTACCTCCGAAGATATCACCAAGGGAGTAGTGTTACTAGTAGGAACCATGCCAACTGCCGACTCACCAACATCACACATGATCTTTGATAAATCTCTAGTCTCTGTGCCATCAATACTAGAGGCCACCACCATGTCAGGCATACAACAATCTGCTACAACACCCAACTCAACTGAAACTAACTCTAGTGGGAATGAACCTGATATTCCAATGTTAGTATCAAGAATGGATGCATCCCCATCTCCACTGTCTCTGACAATCTCGGCCATGGACATCCTCGGATCACCAAACACCACTGCTTGTGACTATATAGAATCAGGTGAAGACTGTAGTCACTCTAACTCCATGGTCACCTTAGCCAAATGAAACTGTGACTCCTTGAAAGCCAACTGTGTACTCTCAAGAATCTTAGAAGTCAACACAAGCTGCTCAGTAAGCTCACTCACCTCATCTTCCTTGGCCAACAATGCATCATATGCTGTACTGCCCCACTTCATAAGATAATCTCTATCGGCTACCAACTGCATATAATCCTGTCTCAGAATCTGGATAGCCTCCCATAAAGAGTGGAACTCTGTCAAGGAAAGATAACTGCCTCCCTGCTCATCACTAGTAGGAGAACCCCATCCATAAACTGCTAACAACTGATGAGCAGCATCGAAATGCTGGCAAGTGATAGCAATGTCTTGATCACTAACTCTCAACTGATTAGACACATGATGGCACTGGCTTGACTGTCTCCTACAAACCTTCTCTGATGCACTGTCTAAAGGAGTATCCTCAAAGTTACTAGTCTCTAGAATATTACCATCCATATCCTGTGAATCAAATCTAAAACTCATATCAACATACGGAGTATCAAAAACATTAGCATTATTGTCCAACTCCTCTATACCCAAGGACACTAAGTCTTGAAAATTTCCCACTGCATCCTCCTGGATGTCATCAATGCCAATATGATCCTGGGACTCATCTATACACACTGTCAAATATGAAATATCATCAACACATTCTAGCAAGTATGGTCGACTGGATATATGAACAAAGTCCAACATCGGTGTATAAAAACTAATACCAACATTGGACAAGCTGCTAGCACAAGAAAAGACAACACCGTGCAATCTGCTAATCAAATCCATGATAGCACCCAAACAAACACTGCTACCAAAAAGTGTTAAAGATCTCATGTCAACTGAATCCCAAATGCCAATATAACAATCTTGAGTCCATATCTGTAAACTAGAATCAACTGGTAACTCAAGAAAAATCCTCACTTGAGTAATATGACCAATATCAACTAACTCCACATACCTATCATGATGAGATAATGAAGTCAAAATACTATCTTCAGTCACCTTCAGCTGGCGGGATAAATCATGTGAAGTACTACCTGCCTCAACCTAATGTGATGAAGCATCTAACTGTGCCTGGTACTCTTTCTCAGCAAAGTCATGAATGCTCAATGTTTGCTCATCTCTACCAGGTATCTCACCATCCTGCACAACAACATCCTCATAATCATCATCTGAACCCACTACACTGTAGTCACTGCCTGTTGTAACTATACCATCCTAACTACCTGTGGCATCACCCTTTGACAACCTGTAAACAATTGTCTCAATTTGAGTATCAAGTTGACCGTTACTATCAATCTGTGTAATATCCTTTCCCACCACCTCCTGTGGCAGAGTAGAATCTCAGACCTCTACCTGGCTATCAGCTAGTTTCTCAAACTCCTCATGTAAGTTCTTGGGAATTGTGTCATCTGTCCTGTGAGAAAATCTGCCAAATAGAAATCTAGTCAACTTATCCACCTTAGTTGGGTTAGATAACATGTCATTCATTATACGGTGGTGCTCAACCAATTGTTTAGACATGTCATGGCTTATTTTCATAAGTTTATCTCGAATGTCTAAATAACCATCCTTTCTACTATTTTGACTCTGGCTATCAATTGTCCAAGATCGTTCCCTCTGAGACTCTGTACTATACCTGTCCATTCTGGATAAAGTAGAGTGTAACCCCAATAGGATATAACTTCTTCAAACACCAAGAACTAACATGAAAATGACTAGAAGTAGCATGCAACCATAGATTTGGACATGCAATTGATTAGAAGCAACATGCAACCACCAAATTATGACATGCAAGATCTGGGTAGTTGTCAAAACTGACATGCAAGATCTGGGTAGTTGTCAAAACTGACATGCAAACTTCTACAACCACCAAATTCACCAAGAACTAACATGAAAATGATTAGAAGTAGCATGAAACCATAGATTTGGACATGCAACTGATTATAAGCAACATGCAACCACCAAATTATGACATGCAAGATCTGGGTAGTTGTCAAAACTGACATGCAAGATCTGGGTACTTGTCAAAACTGAAATGCAAACTTCTACAACCACCAAATTCACCAAGAACTAACATGAAAATGATTAGAATTAGCATGAAACCATAAAATTTTGACATGCAGCTGATTAGAAGCAACATGCAATCATAAATTATGACATGCAAGATTTGGGTAGTTCTCAAAACTGAAATGCAAGATCTGGGTAGTTGTCAAAACTGACCTGCAAACTTCTACAAACCCTCAGGCTGGCAAGATCATGGCTCTGATACCACTGAAATGTCCCTTTTCTGATTTTACATGATATTTCCAACCTTTAATTAGATCTTTAAGATCAAACAACTAATATCACAAAGATCCTCCAAATTTCTCAAGAAACCCCAAATCGGGTATGCCAGAAATTGTGCCAAAAGCTTCACAGCTTCACCAATTATTAATAAATCTGAAAGTGAAAATTTTTATAGAAATTTCAGTAGCATAACAGCCTACAAAATGACATTTCCAGATCCGTATAACCTTTACACAACAGTTCTCAAATGTAGGACAAAAACTATGCTCATCGGGCTCCCAAAATTAACACAAAAATGCCCGAAAACACCACACAACACTAATAAACTATCTCAAAAGTTTAATCACATCCCAATAAATATATTCAGCTCTATTTTAACAGCTTAAAGTCTTAAATACAGCAGCAACCAAAACTGATATGAAATGCTCAACTGAAAACACCAAACTCATGCAAAAAACACACCCAAAAACCCACAAATCTACACTGTTCAGCACAAAGGAAAACTCTATATGAGCATGCACATGGAATGGCTTCAAACTCCCGTCCTTAGCCTTCCTAGAAACTTGCAAACTCCCGTTCTTGGGTCTCCCTGGAAACCTGCAAACTCTCGTTCTTGGGTCTCCTTCTCCACAGGTTTGGCAGCCTCTGAACAATAACAAAGAATGAGCAAAAATCAAGTTCTCCAATCAGCCCAAAATGCCTCCAAACCCCTTAAAAGAGGGCATAACTGTAACTCACATCCAAGAGAGGTTAATGAAACATATTTTAATAATAATTTTCATTTATTAGTCCAACGATTTCCAAAGATTAACACCCTTTTTCCGAAACTTCACTTTCTTGGGCCTGCCTGGCTTAGCAAAGATTATTATTTTTTAATTATTTGAAAAGGGGACATGACACACATCCATTCATACACCAGGCCAACTATAAGGCATGACCCTTCTTCTACTTCAGGCTCTGCAAAACCTAGGCGGGTAGACCTGTAGATTCTTTATATGGTACCAGTTGTCAAAGCATACACTGAATCTAATAAGAAGCAGATAAAACCCTTATTTCTCCTGATAACTTATAAAATAACATATATTTGTAGTAGCTAGATGAAAAACAATGAAATTCGTACGCTGAGTGAGGGCATTTTGTTTATAGCTCTTCAACATGAAAGGGAAATTCATTTGATTAAAGATGTTGATTCAACAAAACCTCAAAAATGCAACAGTATAACTAGTGATCCTATAAATGATCAGTGCCTAATCCATTGGGCAATTCCATGAATTCAAAACATACATCTGTGACATCAGGATGTATCTCATATACCCAGACATCAGATCTATCCAACCACCTTGTGATTCAGACATCAATGTTCATTCAGGTCTCATTCTCACAAAATATCCTTCTCAAACAACCAGTAACCTTGTTTAAACATATCGAGCATTTACTTGGCCCTTTGGTCCAACAGCAAGATACATTAAACATACAACCTAAAAGGGATGCAAATGGGTCTCAAATCTTTGTTCCAAAACCACATAAGACTTACAGATTGTTGAGACAGGAGACAAGAACCAGAACAAAACTAATGAGATTGTTGCTCATATGTATTCATTTCCTTGAAACTATACATTCAGATGCATAAGATTAAAACATGAAACAACCTAATATCTCAGAACTATCTATATTATCTCTACAATGTTGTTCACATGAGAGTTTTGCTGAAGAAAATGGTGTCACAGTCATGGAAACATGTCAAAATACTGGAACCAATGGTCTTACAGTGCAAAAACTGGGATCCCAAATGGTATCACAGCAATGAACTTTTTTCTTCCCAAAAACTGGAACCAACTGGTTTCTCAGTGACAAAAACTGGAACCCTTACAAATGAAAAAAGAAAGAAAGATATAGCAAGAAATGAATTCCCGGATCTGATATGCAATTGCCAAGTGTCCACTTGAAATCCAATCCTCTGTAACTGAAAAACCTCTTTCTTCTTTCATCCCTTCTGATCTAATTTTGTTTCATCATTAATCTATAACAAACTTGCAAAATATCCTTGCCTAATGATGAAAACCCTTTACTTGCAAAAAAATCTGATTGCCCCATGAAAAAGCCAGTGAAAATGAGTTTTTACTGAGTAAATCAGAACAAATTTGACCCTAACTGCATTTCCATTGCCTTCTACTAATATCCAGGTCATTATCTTGACAAAAAACAAATCTAAACTTTCTGGTATGAATATGGTTGCACTTTAGGTACCTGATAGAAAACCTTATGTAGCTCAAACTGATTGATACCTGTGCAAAAATCGACTCCAGATTTGGAAAGTTCATCTTCTCCTGATTCCGGCGATATATAACATTGCCTATTTTGCCTCCAGGAAACCCCCGAAAAAATCATTTTGAAAATGACTCCTCTGACTGAAAGTTCATGCCTGCACATCTTTTAATTTTAAATCCAAAATTTTCTAAAATAATCTAATGTCTCAACATTAGAATTAAACCCTTATTTGATTTTTAAAAATGACGTGCAAACCCTTTGAGAAAAAAAACTTTAAAATTTACTTTAAACCCATTTTAAATATTTCCTTTATGAACTCCATTCGGGTCAAACCTCTGTTGACCAAGTGACACGTGTCACTCACTGATTGACCTACCTGATTTGCACCATCTACCACGTGTCATCTTCTCGCTAACTCGCTATGTTAATTGTCATGCATCTTTCGCTTGGCGAGTAAGCGAGAAATGTCGGATCTGCCATGTGGCACAATCTCATTGCAACTGATCCGATCTCGCCATATTATGGCCTGCTTGCTCAACCATCTGCCACTTGGTGCTACTTGATTTGTTGTCAGATCGGAAACGGGACCCACAATGCTTTACTAACTTCTTGCCGGGTTTGAAATTTTTTGGCGACTCGCTAAGTCGCTAGCCAGAATTTCTTAGATTTTTCGACTAGCGACATAGCGACTAGCCGGATTGTTGACTTATCCGGCGCCTGTCCCTTGCTGAAGTGACATCATCAATTTTTTATGCATGTCTTTTTAAAACATTACGTTGATTTCTGCCGGCTGACATCATTCTCATTTAACCTGCGTCAGGGTCGGACCCACCGCATGGTTTTCATGCCTTCAAAAGGTTGTGTCTTTTAAGACACAAGCTATTCGCAATGAATAGTATTTAAAGATTGAAATATTTTATTTCCCAATACATGTGGGATATTACCTTTGATCATGGATTCTACGCACAGGTCTATCACTGTGAAGGCATTCTCCTTTTTAAACTCACGTGATCACTTCTGGAGGCTTCTTTTCTATAATTTCCTAAATTTCCACACTCACCAATTCTTTCTTGCAATGCTAAGACGTGTTTTTATACAGGATGTTATCTCTCTTTTGATGTGCAGACTCTGCTAATTTGCACAGACCGGCCTTCATACCTTGCGTGGAACAACTTCCCTTTTTACAAGCTCTGTTCATTAACTAAGCGTGGACCTTTTCTTTAATCGAGCATAAGCTGCTCCAATATTGACTGCGGGTTTTTCGTTGTATGCTGAAATTCTGTCTTTACTCACGCTGCCTAGGTTTCTCCTTTAAACAGAGTTGGTTCTCTTGAATTTGTGGCTCTCCTCTTACATGGCTTTTATGAAAATATTAAACACAAATAGAAAATAGCAAAGTTTTAAACATATAAACTCGGGTATTATCGGAGTTGACCAATGATTTAATACATTAGTATCTTCCCTCCATGTGAAAATTTGCCCCCCGCCTCTACAATTTGATGTGTTTTGAAAAAGCATGGTCTTTTGATGGCGCAAGCTTCCTTTTAACTAGATTGCCTGTTCCTTGTGGTTCTTTCTTATCACTGAGTTGCCTGGTAATCGTAGTTTCTTTTTCGAAAATGTCTGCTCTTTTTGTTTGATGTTAATACCGTTACACATATTTGACCACCCTGAAAACTTATAACCCACTTACACTTGATCCTCATGTTATTTTTTATAAATCAATATCACTAAGAGTCAAGGCACCTTTAGGATCCCCAGACATCCCTCAATCTGAAGCAGTCAGCTGGACCCCAAAATGGGTCCAGCTAAACAAAAAAATTCATTTTCAAACAACTGACTTAGCAAACTGATCTACTGACCTTCTCAGACTATTTGGAGACCAATTCGATCACAGATTGACCATTAAAAACTCAATTGATCACTTTTTTCCACTTGTCAATTTCATGCTAGGAGGTCCGTTGACTGGCCTTAAAAACTGACCAAATCACCTGATTAGGCTCTGAAATCTGACACACTGGCTCTCTGTTCTGCACTCTTGCATCCTGTCGAATTTCGACTCATGATGAATTTTCAGTCAAAAGGTATTGGCTGTCAAAGTTGCCTTCTCAGATTTACCTGCAAGAAAACATGTCAGAAAGCAATAAACTGGTTTTGGATTTGGCTCAAAAAACTAGGCAGATGGGCACATGGGAAGACGACAACTGGGGCGTTAAATCTTTGTCATGAGGACATTATGGATATGCAATTTGGGCTCATGACAAATAACTGGGCGCAAATGGCGGACATTCAAAGTATGCTACTTGGATTTTTGCAGATTAAAAGCACTGACATAAAACACTTTTTGCGAATGGAAATGACCCGGAAAAGTGTGCAAATGGATTCGTCAAGATTTAAAAATTTAAACATAAGAATTCTCTGACGTCTACCATGCAACACAACAAAAAATTTAACATTTTAGTCAACTGGATCAAAGTTATAGCACGTCAAACAAGGCTTCCCAGAAATGTGTGCAAAGTGCAAAAGCATGAAAACAGTAACTGACAAACTTTGAGGGATTCAAAACCTAGTCAAACGAACTTGAAATGACTCAAAATCTGAAACATAGGTTCTTGGGTATGGACACAAGATAATCTCAAAGTGGTAAGTCATGACACAATTCTGGGAAAAAGATATTCGAGTTCAAACACAGCCTCCTGTCACTGTTTGACACTTAGGTAAAAATGCAAAATTGATACTAGCTCAAAACAGAACTTTGCCAAATGACTCAGAAACTCAATCTAACTTCACGAAATGCTTAGGCATGTTGAATGAAAGGTACCAGAAGCATTAAACACCTTAGGGGTCAATGGTACAGCTAGGTACATAGGCTTCACAAAGCATTTATAGGCCTCAAACTGATCGATAGTGCTCAAAATTCGGACTACAATTTTGAGCGCCAACAGTGGCTCTGTCTGGGGATGCATGCCCCTTGCGGGCATGGGAAGGATTCAGGTCTTTGGGAGAAGTAGACCATTCCAAAACTTCAAAAACTCTCCTGAACAACAAAACTTTCTCGAACAGCTTTATTGAAAACAGGAAACTACTCTTAACTATGTACAAGTGATGGCTGTAGGCCACCGAAAAGTTTCAGAACTTTTTACCTCTGTCATATACCTTATTTTCATTCACATTCTCCTGAGGAAAACTGAAACCATCATTCTTCTTTGTCTTACCCAACACATCAACAGTTTCAATTACTTCGTTAGGCAAAACAAAACTGCTAATACCATCTTCATAGTGCATATAAAAATCAGACAAACTTTCTACACCTTGCTCACTATGAAAATATGAATCAGTGTGATCATAATAACTGACATCAGACTGAAAGTGAAACTGATCACTACTGATTGAGTCATGGATTCCTTCAATCGGAAACACAAAAGCTTGGTACTCTATTTCATTCAACGAGTTACATGGAGCAGATTGTAACTCACCTTGTGCTTCCATAAATGAACAGTATGTGAAATCTAATCGTTGCCTACTTGCAACCATGTTACACTTTGAATCAGATTTATCCTTTGCTGAAACCTCTTCACACTCAAAACATTGATTAGTGACCATATATGAAAATTCATTCTGAAAGTGTTGATCTAGACTATGCTGATCACTATCATTTTCTTCATCAAACTGAATGTCAGAATACACCTTGAACTCATCTTTACAAGACTTATTAGCACATGAAGAAAATCTATAATCTGATTGACAACCTTCACTATTTTCCTCCTCATCATATGAAAACTCAAAACTTATTGTAGCATAACCAGCATGGAAAGAATCTGAAACAGCATTAAACTTCCCTTCATTAACATAATCAGCATTCAACAAATCGTCATGTGCAAAGACATTTGAGGAACTGTCACCTACACCTCCAAAGTCTAACAAAGATTGTTCGGATTCTACCTCTTTTTCCACATCAAACTTTGGGGAATTGATTTGACTGAATGAAAAAGTATTATGAGAGAAAATATGAAGATCCTTAGAGATACTTACGTGCTTTTCAAACTCACGAGCCAAAAAAATAGAGATTTCATCAGAACTCAAGAAGATTGCCTCACAAATCTTCTCCTGGCTATGATTATCATCTGGATAACATGAAGAACTTACAACAACATGATCCTTAGTGTAACAATCTGGAAAATCAGAATTATTACAACATTCTTTCTTATCATGGCAATCATTGGATCTACTGTTGTTACAACTTTCTTCAACTTCATATGTACTGTAACTTAATTTATCTTCTCTTTTATATCCATCCTTTTCATGCTGATCGCTATTACCTGATTCATTAACATTTGAATCCACCTCTTCACAATCAGAAGACAGATTATCTTGCTCTATGGATTCATTATATTCATTGCTACCTTGGCTTTCAGCACATTCATTATTATTAGGAGATATTTCATGAAATCTATAATCACCACTTTCCATCTCCTCAATGAATTTTTTAGTCTGCAAAATTATTTGTGACCTTATAGGTGCTGGCCAATCTACTGAATCGGGTACTAGAACATCAAGAAAAATATTTGGTAGGGAAGATTCCTCAGGTCTACAATGAAAAGGCATCTTACTGAGTACTAACTTAAGCCTTAAATAACATTGTTCAACACTTAGACCTTGAGTACTGCCTACTTCAATTCTTATAAGACTAACAATCCTTTTGTAAACTAGTCTATTCAACATAGCAATGTTATTACTCACAATTTTCAAACTCTCATAATTTGGTAAACTAATCTCAGATCTAAGATCTGACTCCATCTTACAACAAAATTTCTACCTCTTCTTACTAGTGCTAAAAATCACTGAATAGAGGCACTGATTCTAACATTTGACTTTCATGAAAAGAAAACATGAAAATCATAATACCTCAAGTGCTGATGTTGAACTTCAATCTGTTGATTTGGCACAGGTGAAAGACTGGAATTCCTTCACACCACTGATCAAACTTTGTAGAGTCGCCACCTCTTTGCAAGAGGAATGAAATAACCACTGTTGTGATCTATTTTTATATTTCAATTATTTATAACAGCAGATTGCAACCAGCACTTAAAAACTTATCAAGAATTTGAAACTCCTTTTCAAGAAACTACAAAAAGCTTCAGATCTGCCCATACAACTGAAAGTCCTTCAAAATTTTGCAATGAAATCAACTAGGAACAAACTGGTACAGAGATTTGAGAGTCGCCACTCACACTTTGTGAGAAATAAAACATAATTTGTCACTTGACAAATCTGAACCAGACTTTCAATGTAGGAAAAACTTGCAGATCATTATTATCTTGAAAAGAATTTACACTTTATAAATGAATTCTTGACTCTGAAACTTTCTCAATAGTATTTGCAAACTGGATTGATTGAAGATAGACCTATGACAGTCGTAGAACACAATTTTCATCTAGTTTCAACATACTGTTGATAATGAATAAAGCTTAACTTGGGGACATGAAACTTCAGCAAGGAAAAGGAACACATCTTGCTATTGATATGATATATCCAATCTGGTCTACGAAACCAGAGATTCTGGGTTCGATCCCCAGCAGAGTCGCCATTTTGTTGGAGTTTGAAAACGTTACCCATTTCCAATTACCCTGATGAGAAAAAAATGCATCTAGGGGCAGCTAACTCCCATTATCAACACATCCATTCAGACACTAGGCCAACTATAAGGCATGGCCCTTCTTCTACTTCAGGCTCTAAAAAACCTAGGCGGGTAGACTTGTAGATTCTTATATGGTACTAGTTGTCAAAGCATACACTGAATCTAATATGAAGCAGATAAAACCCTTATTTCTCTTGATAACTTATGAAATAACATATATCTGCAGTAGCTAGATGCAAAACAATGAAATTCGTACGCTGAGTGAGGGCATTCTGTTTATAGCTCTTCAACATGAAAGGGAAATTCATTTGATTAAAGATGTTGATTCAACAAAACCTCAAAAATGCAACAGTATAACCAGTGATCCTATAAATGATCAGTGCCTAATCCATTGGGCAATTCCATGAATTCAAAACATACATTTGTGACATCAGGACGTATCTCATATACCCAGACATCAGATCTATCCAACCACCTTGTGATTCAGACATCAATGTTCATTCAGGTCTCATTCTCACAAAATATCCTTCTCAAACAACCAGTAACCTTGTTTAAACATTTCGAGCATTTACTTGGCCCTTTGGTCCAACAGCAAGATACATTAAACATACAACCTGAAAGGGATGCAAATGGGTCTCAAATCTTTGTTCCAAAACCACATAAGAC
This sequence comes from Cupressus sempervirens, assembly GCA_028749045.1. NCBI lineage: Eukaryota > Viridiplantae > Streptophyta > Pinopsida > Cupressales > Cupressaceae > Cupressus > Cupressus sempervirens. Next base: position 312,184,785 of record CM053785.1, read on the forward strand.
TTACAGATTGTTGAGACAGGAGACAAGAACCAGAACAAAACTAATGAGATTGTTGCTCATATGTATTCATTTCCTTGAAACTATACATTCAGATGCATAAGATTAAAACATGAAACAACCTAATATCTCATAACTATCTATATTATCTCTTCAATGTTGTTCACATGAGAGTTCTACTGAAGAAAATGGTGTCACAGTCATGGAAACATGTCAAAATACTGGAACCAATGGTCTCACAGTGCAAAAACTGGGATCCCAAATGGTATCACAACAATGAACTTTTTTCTTCCCAAAAATTGGAACCAACTGGTTTCTCAGTGACAAAAACTGGAACCCTTACAAATGAAAAAAGAAAGAAAGATATAGCAAGAAATGAATTCTCAGATCTGATATGCAATCGCCAGGAGTCCACTTGAAATCCAATCCTCTGTAACTGAAAAACCTCTTTCTTCTTTCATCCCTTCTGATCTGATTTTGTTTCATCATTAATCTGTAACAAACTTGCAAAATATCCTTGCCTAATGATGAAAACCCTTTACTTGCCAAAAAATCTGATTGCCCCATGAAAAAGCCAGTGAAAATGAGTTTTTACTGAGTAAATCAGAACAAATTTGACCCTAACTACATTTCCATTGCCTTCTACTGATATCCAAGTCATTATCTTGACAAAAAACAAATCTGAACTTCCTGGTATGAATATGGTTGCACTTTAGGTACTTGATAGAAAACCTCATGTAGCTCAAACTGACTGATACCTATGCAAAAACTGACTCCAAATTTGGAAAGTTTGTCTTCTCCCGATTTCGGCGATATATAACATCGCCTATTTTGCCTCCAGGAAACCCCCGAAAAAATCATTTTGAAAATGACTCCTCTGACTGAAAGTTCATGCCTACACATCTTTTAATTTAAAATCCAAAATTTTCTAAAATAATCTAATGTCTTAACATTAGAATTAAAGCCTTATTTGATTCTAAAAACTGACGTGCAAACCCTTTGAGGAAAAAAAAACTTTAAAATTTACTTTAAACCCATTTTAAATATTTCCTTTATGAACTCCATTCGGGTCAAACCTCTGTTGACCAAGTGACACGTGTCACTCACTGATTGGCCTGCCTGATTTGCACCATCTGCCACGTGTCATCTTCTTGCTAACTCGCTATGTTAATTGTCGTGCATCTTCCGCTTGGCGAGTAAGCGAGAAACGTCGGATTTGCCACGTGGCACAATCTCATTGCAACTGATCCGATCTTGCCATATTATGGCCTGCTTGCTCAACCATCTGCCACTTGGTGCTACTTGATTTGTTGTTAGATCGAAAACGGGACCCGCAATGCTTTACTAACTTCTCGCCGGGTTTGAAATTTTCTGGCGACTCGCTAAGTCGCTAGCCGAAATTTCTTAGATTTTTCGACTAGCGACATAGCGACTAGCCGGATTGTTGACTTATCCGGCGCCTGTCCCTTGCTGAAGTGACATCATCAATTTGTTATGCGTGTCTTTTTAAAACATTACGTTGATTTTTGCTGGCTGACATCTTTCTCATTTAACCTGCGTCAGGGTCGGACCCACCGCATGGTTTTCATGCCTTCAAAAGGTTGTTCCTTTTAAGACACAAGCTATTCGCAATGAATAGTATTTAAAGATTGAAATATTTTATTTCCCAATACATGTGGGATATTACCTTTGATCATGGATTCTACGCACAGGTCTATCACTGTGAAGGCATTCTCCTTTTTAAACTCGCGTGATCACTTCTGGAGGCTTCTTTTCTATAATTTCCTAAATTTCCACACTCACCAATTCTTTCTTGCAATGCTGAGACGTCTTTTTATACAGGATGTTATCTCTCTTTTGATGTGCAAACTCTGCTAATTTTCACGGACCGACCTTCATACCTTGTGTGGAAAAACTTCCCTTTTTACAAGCTCTGTTCATTAACTAAGTGTGGACCTTTTCTTTAATCAAGCATAGGTTGCTCCAATATTGACTGCGAGTTTTTCTTTGTATGCTGAAATTCTGTCTTTACTCACGCTGCCTAGGTTTCTCCTTTAAATAGAGTTGGTTCTCTTGAATTTGTGGCTCTCCTCTTACATGGCTTTTATGAAAATATTAAACACAAATAGCAAATAGCAAAGTTTTAAACATATAAACTCGGGTCTTATCGAAGTTGACCAATGATTTAATACATTAGTATCTTCCCTCCATGTGAAAATTTGCCCCCCGCCTCTACAATTTGATGTGTTTTGAAAAAGCATGGTCTTTTGATGGTGCAAGCTTCCTTTTAACTAGATTGCCTGTTCCTTGTGGTTCTTTCTTATCACTGAGTTGCCTGGTAATCGTAGTTTCTTTTTCAAAAATGTCTGCTCTTTTTGTTTGATGTTGATACCACTGCACATATTTGACCGCCCTGAAAACTTATGACCCACTTACACTTGATCCTCATGTTATTTTTTATAAATCAATATCACTAAGACTCAAGGCACCTTTAGGATCCCCAAACATCCCTCAATCTGAAGCAGTCATCTAGACCCCAAAATGGGTCCGGCTAAACAAAAAAATTCATTTTCAAACAATTAACTTAGCAAACTGATCTACTGACCTTCTCAGACTATTTGGAGACCAATTCGATCACAGAATGACCATTAAAAACTCAATTGATCACTTTTTTCCACTTGTCAATTTCATGCTAGGAGGTCCGTTGACTGGCCTTAAAAACTGACCAAATCACCTGATTAGGCTCTGAAATCTGACACACTGGCTCTCTGTTCTGCACTCTTGCATCCTGTCGAATGTCGACTCATGAAGAATTTGCAGTCAAAAGGTATTGACTGTCAAAGTTGCCTTCTCAGATTTACCTGCAAGAAAACATGTCAGAAAGCAATAAACTGGTTTTGGATTTGGCTCAAAAAACTAGGCAAATGGGCACATGGGAAGACGACAACTGGGGCGTTAAATCTCTGTCATGAGGACATTGTAGATATGCGATTTGGGCTCATGAAAAATAACTGGGCACAAATGGCGGACGTTCAAAGTATGCTACTTGGATTTTTGCAGATTAAAAGCACTGACATAAAACACTTTTTGCGAATGGAAATGACCCGAAAAAGTGTGCAAATGGATTCGTCAAGATTTAAAAATTTAAACATAAGAAGTCTCTAAAATTTACCATGCAACACAATAAAAAATTTAAAATTTTAGTCAACTGGATCAAAGTTATAGCACGTCAAACAGGGCTTCCCAGAAATGTGTGCAAAGTGCAAAAGCATGAAAATAGTAACTGACCAACTTTGAGGGATTCAAAACCTAGTCAAACGAACTTGAAATGACTCAAAATTTGAAACATAGGTTCTTGGTTATGGACACAAGATAATCTCAAAGTGGTAAGTCATGACACAATTCTGGGCAAAAGATATTCGAGTTCAAACACAGCCTCCTGTCACTGTTTGACACTTAGGTGAAAATGCAAAATTGATACTAGCTCAAAACAGAACTTTGCCAAATGACTCAGAAACTCAATCTAACTTCACGAAATGCTTAGGCATGTTGAATGAAAGGTACTAGAAGCATTAAACACCTTAGGGGTCAATGGTACAACTAGGTACATAGGCTTCACAAAGCATTTATAGGCCTCAAACTGATCGATAGTGCTCAAAATTCATACTACAATTTTGAGCGCCAACACTATGTTCATGGCTCGGGGCCTAAAATTTTGAATGGACCTCACAGGCATGATTTTTATCCGAAATACACACTATAATATACCATTCGAATCAGCAAGAGATGAGATAGCCATTTTTTGTAATCAATTTTTATACAAGTATTTGCTAGAAGTAGCTATAGAAAGATTTGTGATTTTGGGGCATCCTTAGTAAAAATTGAAAATTTGTTGTTGCACATGAAATAATATCAGGATTAGACCATTTCTTGATGTGATCAAGTGCCCTGAGAATTTGTAAAGGTAAAATTGAATTTTTTAGAGGCAATTGGAAGCAATGACGTGTTTGCTAAGAGTACAGTTGAATTTCATGGCAAAAGCAGAGCATGAAAAACCAAGATTATATTTGATGTGTACCTGATATTTTCTTCAAAGGATATTTCATTGATTACTTTAAATGGGGATATATCAGATATTTCTATAATAACATTTATGGTTTTGATTGTCAGCAGATGAAGGAAGCTCAGTTTCAACAGCAACAAAATGAGGAGATTTAGCAAGACATGTCAGAACTAGATGGAAGTTCCAAAACTTTGTTTCTATAAATCTTTCTTCTCTACTCTTTGTACAGGTTCCAATTTTTATGACTAGTGAGACCACAAGGTTGGCTCCAGTTCTAGAGTTGTGATACCATTCTCAGTATTTTTCCTTTGTTATGAATAGCAGCAATGTATTTCTTTTGAAGCATTTAATACAACACAGTCATTCCTTGGTGTTATTCTAAGTTTTGACATACAGATGATGTATTGGTCTCAATGAGATTAATACAAGAGCTTCATTTTCGTAGTTTCATTTTGATTCTCATCTCCTTCCTTGGTTATCTGCAACATTTTGTGTTTAAGAACAAAAGAGCTTAAACTCAATTGTAATCCCTTAAGATTGTATGTCTGGATAGGTTTTACTATTGAAAAAAAGGGCCAAGTAAATGCTTATTTACCTTGACAGGGTTGCAAGTTTCACTAGGAGGATTTTACAATAAGTATTAGATTTTTTTATGAAAATAGATGTCTATTTGCAAGTTAAATAGATAGATCATATATCTAAATATATGAGTATATCTTAGGTATCCATGTGTATGTTTTGACTTAGCTTATGCCCAATGGATAAGGGACTTGTTAGCTTAAAGGTTGTGTGTTCTAGAGAGATGCATACATGGGTTATATTGATAATTCAATCATTAATCGAATATCCTTTTCATTTATGTTTAAGAGTTGAAAGAGTTTCCCTCACTTGGTTTATCAGGTTCATGTGCTCTATTATTAGCTATTCCATGTACATGAATGCTTGCATAAACATAGAAGATTAAGGGGTTTTATTTGTTATCTAGATTCAGTTGTATGCCTTTACACTAGTACCATATAAAGAATCTAAAGCCCACTTGCCTAGGTCTTGCAGCGCCTAAAGAAGAATGAGAGTTAAATAGCCTTATAGTTGGCCCTAGTGTCTAAATATGTGCATTAAGGATGGGAGTTAGTTGCCCCTAGGTGTAAACGTTCTTGTACAAGTTTATTCAAAATTTGTTAATTTAGAAGCGAACAATTCCAAAAGAAAATATTATGTTTATGATCAGGACTTTTATGATATAGTTTAGGAATTTGATATAGTTTATGATATAGTTTAGGACACTATATTCTTCCTAAGGAGTTTCTTTTGTATACTGATCTTCAAACTTTGCAATATTTGAATAGTCAAGGAAAATTGAACCAAAGGCATTTGAAATGGGTTGAGTTTTTGCAGAGTTATATATATTTTTTGAAACATAGAAGTGGGAAGTCTAACAAAGTTACAGATGCTCTTAGTAGAAGACAACTTTTGCTGACAAAAATTTAGATTGAGGTGGTTGGGTTCAAAGAACTCAATAGTTTGTATCTAGAGGATCCTAATTTTGGTGAAGCGCGAAAGGTTGTATAGAACTTGTTACACTTGATAAGACAAAGTGATTGGATTTCATAATCCAATATGGTATGTTGTTCAAAGGAAGCTAGTTGTGCATTCTAAGAAGTTAAATGTGAGAGAGTATCATCAAGGGGAAGCATAGTGGAGGATTGGTTGGACACTTTGGTAAGGATAAGACCATTGCTTTGGTTGATGAGAATTATTATTGGCCACAATTACAACAAGATCTGAAGAATTTTGTGTAGAGTTGTAGAGTATGTTAGATGGTAAAATGAGTGAAGTAGAATACGAGGTTGTATCAGCCATTGTCTATACCAAAGAAGTCATGGGAAGATGTCAAAATGGATTTTTTTCTTGGATTACCAAGGACTCAACAAAGGCATGAATATATTTTTGTGGTGGTTGATAGGTTTTTAAATATGGCACATTTCATTCCCTGCAAGAAGAGTAGTGCTGATTTTCATGTGGCAGATTTGTTTTTCATAGAAGTGGTGAGACTACATGGTCTGCCAAAGAGTATAGTTTTAGATAGAGAATACCAAGTTCATTGGGTATTTCTAGTGTACATTGTGGAAGAAATTGAAGAAAGATTTGAAGTTTAGTTCATCACATCATCTACAAACTAATGGATAGACAAAAATTATGTATCGCAGTTTGGGAAATTTTTTGAGATGTTTGGTCAGAGATAAAACAAAAGGATGGGATTTGATTTACCACAGGTAGAATTTGCATATAATAATTTTATCAATAGGAGTACTGGTAAATCACCATTCCAGATTGTATATGTGAGCAGTCCCAGAAATGTTTCTGAACTGAGATAGTTGATAAAGGAGTGATAAGTAGTGTTGAAGTAGAAGAATTTGTTGAACATTTGAAAAATATCCATGAGGAGGTGAGGAAACACATTACAAAGATGAATACATAGTACAAGGCTAAGGTAGCTGTGAAAAGGAGGTATAGGAAATCTTATATTGGAGATGAAGTCATGGTTCATTTGAGAAAAGAGCATTTTCTAATGGGTGCATATAATGAATTGAAAATGAAGAAGTTTGGATCATGCAAGATAGTGAAAAGGCATAATTCTGAAAATGCATATGAAGTGGAGTTTCCTGCTGAATTGAATATTTTACCAATATTTAACATTTTAGATTTGATAGAGTGGTATGAAGGAGGTGATGGAGTTGAAGTTACAAAAGTGCAGTGGAGTATTCTAGCAGCTAGTTTGGTTAAAAAGGAGAGTGAGGAGATATTGAATAGTCATGTGTTGGAAAAGTACAAGAAACAAAACTTATGAAGAATACCTGATTGAATAGAAAGGGAGATTAGTAGAAGATTCATCATGGCTAGCAAGGGAGGAGGTTAACCATTTTGGTTTTCCTCTAAATACCTAAGACGTGACAAGGTCACTTCTCAAATTACCTTAGGTGTCTAATGTAGGAGCATCTTGGGTGTAAGAGAAATATTGCATCAATCAAAAATATTTCATTTCAATTGTTTGAATAAGGGTTGTCTTAATGTAGAGTTTTTTTCTATAGAGGCTTGCTACTTAGTCAGTCAATGATACGAGCTCAGAATGTCCTAATTTCAGAGGTGGATTCTCATCTTGGATATATCAGCCTACTAATTGAGGTTCAGTTCCACATCAAGTGTATTCATGGATTTATTGTGGAGTTTTAATGTGTAATTTTGGCATAAAAACTTCAAGCTCATTTATAAGGCGGAGTTAGATAGTCATCACTATGATCAAGCTACTCTATATAGGTCGAGTCATGTACACAAGTATGTACCAAGCTCTATAGAAGTCGAGTAAGTGTATGATCACCCAGTATTTTCTATACAAGTCAATCTCAACATCAACTGAGAAGTTTCAAGCATACAAGTGTTGAGTTATAAAGTATGTATCAAGTACAATATAGACTAAGCAACAATAATGTTGAGTGTCATAAAATAGTAAAGGTCAAGCAATGCAAGGTTTAAATGAAAGTCAAGAATAGTAAAGATTTGAGGTAAATCATTTTCAAGCCGACGCAAAAGGAACATTTAATATACGTAGAGGTTGTTAAGAGATTTTTATGTGTTAATGACATGGATCACAGATCCCTATGTTTTGTGATCAATTATTCACATGAAGAGGATAATTGTGGAAGCATCTAGAAAACTCTTTAGGGCCCGTATGGTTGCTGGAATTAACCTAGAATAAGGAAACGAGAATATGAAAATTGGAATAAATTTAATCCAATTTTGGTCCAATGCAAGAATAAATCTAATTCCTAAAAAAACTTGGAATTAGATTTATTCTCATTTTGGGCCAAAATTGGAATAAATTTATTCCAATTTTCCTATTCTCGTTTCCTTATTCTAGGTTAATTTCAGCAACCAAACGGGCCCTTATGGAAATCTTTAAATAGAGAATATATTAACCTAGATAATATCATGAGGAGTATGGTATGAAGAGATGAAAGGAGAAGTGTGAGTGCAAACAAGGAGAAATATGCTAAGAGTGAAGTAAAAGATCAAGATTAGATTAGAAGTCGGTGAAAGTGTTATGTTATCTCTTAACAAAGCAAGTGACTTAATTAGAACAATGAAGGGGAAGAAAATTATTATTAGATCGGAGGAGAGGATCACTTAGCAATGAGAAGACTTGAAATTAGCTTACAGAGCATACCAAGAGTTGGGTACTAAATCAGTTCTAACCAACTTCAGTCATGGTAAATCTCTTAACAGAGTGATCTTAACATATCTTTTTAAATCTCATAATAGATTCCTTACTTTATTATAAGTGTTAAATCCTCTAACAAGGCGAGACCTAGTATTCTCAAATGATTTTAACAAGGCAGGCCCCTTACAGGGTAGATCATATAGTATGATCAAACATTGTAACCCTAATAGTTTAACTTTATTACTACAGTAGTGAAGATTTGTAGGTGTCATCCTCACCCCAGTTTTACCCTCACCTTGGAGGGTTTATGGGTAACAAATATTGTGTAATGTGTTTATTATTATGCATGTGATAGATCAAATTTACATGTTACAACAAGTTTATTATTACAAGTTTTACATGCATAAGTTAATAGGTAAATGTGTGAATGAATCTTTGAAAAGTAAAAGTGCTTAAGATTTTGATCCACCCCCACCCCCCCTCCTCTCAGTATCATGTTATCATGTTTATACTTCCATCAATCAAGAATCAGAAGTCAAGGATTCCCAAAAGTGGTTATAATAGTCAAACAAAGCAACAGTTCAAGTGTTATGGCCTTCCAAAGTTAGGCCAACCAAAATTTCCAAAATAAATGTCAAAAATGTATTTGGAAAACTATATATGTATTATTAGTGTATATCAGCCTAAAGTATTAAGTTTGAGTGTCTACAACCTTCCCAGGTGGCATAAAATTGCCTATTAAGAAATGCCCGAACATTGTCTAGGACAACTCTGGGTGATAGTTCATAGCTTTTTCTTGCAAGTTAATGTAATGAAGGCACCCATGTGGGTTAGCATGTTGTAATTCTAAACTTTGAAATTCTACATTAGCAACGATAATAAGAAGCCCATATTTGGTTCTCACAAATTATTGTTACTTCTTTATTCCTATTATGTGTTTAAGGTATTAAGGGGAACACCCTTCATCATCCTCAATCTCCTTTCCTTCAACTTCTTGTGGAAAAATAATCAAGTCATACTCAGTAGACTCATCAGAGTGTCAACAAGTCTAATGGCTTCTTTGAGCCCTTCATCTTCCACTTTCTCCTTACTAGCCTGGTTATCTTTTTCTTTGGTAGCCACTAGAGAGCTCATCTCATTATGAACCAAACATGGTGAGGGAGGGTAAACAGGGGAATTGCCACCCCCAAAAAATATTTCAATTGATTTATAGTTATTTTAATTTCCTCTAAATTTTATGTATCCATCTTCATTTTCCCCTTCCCCTCAAACACATATTTTTCTTCTTTGTACTCACTTTCTTCTTCCAATTTCAAGACAAACTCTACATAATTAACCTTATTCTTCCTATTTTTTTAAGAGCCAACGGACTTCATTTCTAATTCACCTAATATCCTTTTACCTTTTCCCAATTCTTCCTCCAAACCTTTCATTTTACCACATTATTCTGAAATATTCCTTGGAACAAGGTCAAGAACATTTTTTTTACATAACTATTAATCATCCTCATTAGGTGCTCATGCAAGATAGTTCTTTTTGCTTTGGACCTTAAATATTTAATACCATGATACAGAGAGAAAAGAAGATAGAAGGAAAAAAAAAAAACCCTTTTTATATCTAAAGTGATTGAGTCACACAAAGTTATAAGTATGAGTTGTATTGTATCTCCCATCAAGTGAAACATACTCCATTATAGTGGTAAGAACATGCCTCTCTTCCCCTTTTTCTATTTTACCATCTATTTATTTCAAAAATGTCTTAAGAAACATCTTATAACACTTTAGGTCACAGAAAAAAATATTATTTTAGCACTGAGACTCGTAATTTCTACCATTGTCACTACATTGAACTATAATTTCCTCCCACCTAGGTTAGCTTTGTCATTATTCCAACCCTTTTCAACCATGTTTGTAACATTCAGCTTCACCATTTTCACTTTCTCCATGTAGGTAACTAGGCCCCCTTCCTCCAATTTTTCCCAAACTTCCTTCTCCTTCCTCCATTTTCCACAATTGTTGGGTTTCCTTCTCAATTTCCCTCCCATTTTAGCTACTTGCAGAGCTAAGATAGCTAAATTTTCTCTGAATAATAAACTTCTTCAAGAATAAAAAATACTAAAACAACCCATAATATGTGTGGAGCTTTTGTTACCACACTATTACAAATCAAGACCTTCTTGAAATACTTACATTTAATTTCCCAAAGCACTTCTGTTCATAATGGAAATAAGTGAAATGACCCTACTTTAACTTGTCGTATCATGATTAATAAGTGCCTTAATTTCATAATTTATCTCATCCACATGATTCCAAGATATGATGACTCCCTTTTTAATTGCCATGTTTGTAAGTGAATCAACAATCATGTTCACTTCTCTAGATATAAGTGGGATATAAACACTTTATTAAACTTAACTATCAATCTTTTGGCTTCATTGATAACACTTTCACTAGATCTCGAAGCAACCATAGATTTAAATAGACAATTTAATATGTTCTATGAATCTCCTTCTATCCAGATTTCCTTGGCATGTATATCACTGACCAATTTTAACCCGTGAAAAATGTTGAAAAGAGATTGTTTGAAGTGTCTAGAACTTGTAATGGAATAATCATTATTTTCTCAATGATCTCAAACCTACTACTTTTTGGTGAGACAATTTCTCTTTGGTCTAAATATTATCATTTGGTTGATTGATGAAGAGGATTTGAAAAGAGAAAATAATTAGAGAACCTAGAGAAAGGTTGAGTTATTTGGTGTATAAAAAGAACCCTAATACCAAGTAAGACATTGATACTATAGTGTATTTTTTATCTACTTAAACTCTGTAATGAAAGATTACTCAAGCAAAGACTAGAAGAAGATCATGGAAAGAAAAAATTCTTCCAAGCCTTGCTGAGAAAATAGTCCAAGCTGAGTAGAAACAAGTAGCAATCAAGTGAAAATCAATAGGTTTTGAGTAAAGAAGACAAATAGTGGACATCGAGTGAAAGTTAGTATATGTTGAGCTAAGTTTAGTTGATGTCAAGAATCAATAAACTTTATTATTTTCCAAGTAAACTAGTGTTGGCTGAGTGATAGAATAATATAGATGTCGAGTGACAGCATATAGTATTAAATCAAAGATTTGACAAATCTGAGCTAACTAATTTGATTTCTTGAATTATGTGAGGCATGTGGAAGATGACTATGATGATCTGGTGCCATAGAATTCAAGCTATACCATTTTGAGGAAAATTCAAGGAAGATTGTAGAGGAATTTTTTAGAGGAACTCAAATGCAAAAGTAGGTAGATTCATTGAATATTACATAACCCTAAAATGGATGATTGTGGTTAAGCAGAAAAAGATCTAAATTCTCTATTTATAGAGATAGTTGGCCAAAATATAATGTTTTCATGTGTGAGAACCTAAGGAAGACAAGAAGTCTAGAATGTTGCTTCATCTAGTGGCCAAATAGAAGAGACTGCAGTTTGCATATAAAGAAAGAAGACTTAAGGGGATGAAAACTTGAAGGATGAACAAGATATCAAAGCTGAAGAGTATGAATGCCAAGAAGAATAAAGGGTTGAACAAGAGATCTATAGTCTGCAAGTGAGTTGTAAGTTTTTAGCAGATCAAGTCCCATTGTTTCTTTCTAACAACTGTAATAATGTGGATAAAATTCTTTCGATTAAGGTTGGCCTAACTATCATTTGTAAATCCTTTAACCAAGTGACATTCTAATAGAATGTTCTAAAGTCCTCTAACAAGGCTCACTCCTAATAGGGTGATTGAAATCTTTTAATCAAGTCACATTTAACAGTGTGTATTGTAACCTTTAATAGGGTTGGCCTTTCATAAGGCATCACTTCAGAAGAGTGAAATTAGGTAGCATGTTACTAGTGGTTTTTTCCAAATTGGGTTTCCACATAAAATCCTTGTGTTAAAATTGTGTGAATGTACTTATGATATTTCATATTTACATTTGTGCAAAGTTATTTTGACCTAGCATAGTAACCTACTAAGTTAAGGTATTGTATAATCTAATGGATGCATGCATGTTATGGTTTTATGGATATAGATATATTAAGCATTGAAAATTTTTATTTGTACATCTGGTCCTTGGATAGTTGATTCACCCCCCCTCTCATTTATTCTAAAGAATTCCAAAAATTAGTATTGGAGAATTGGTGCTTATGAGGAAATAGTTTTAAGGTACTAAAAGTGAAAGATCAGGATGTATAGAAACTATTGGAATTACAATAGGAAAGGTGAACTTCTGAGGTGGGGTGGGGAGTGAATCAATAGTTCAAACTTGGACCCATAACACTTTCGCCATATATCCATCTCATACATTCAATAGATAAGCTAGAATAACATGTAAAGCATATGCATCTAAATCATGTAAACATATAAGCATTCACATACATAACACCAGATATGATTACCCAGAAACCCTCCAAGTGAGAAGGTATAACTGGGGTGGGGATGAAATCCAAAAATATTCACTAATACAGCAATAAAGTGTATCCAATGAAGGCTACAATGTTTTGACCATGAAACATGATCTACCATGTGAAAGGTTTGTCTTGTTAATGGCTTACAAAGACTGTCAGGTCTCACTTTGTTAGAGGATTTCAACACCCTATTAGAAGTGTACCATGTTAGAGGACTTTAACTTACAACTAAGTAAGCACCCTATTAAAGGATTTCATATAGCCTGTTAGGACTACTCTATAAAGAGATTTGACTAAAATCACCTGTTAAAATGTCTTAACATAGATCTTGTGATTGGCACTAGCTTTCCTGATAATGGATCACCTCTAAAAAATGATCCTTCTTGATCAGATGTCTCAATGTTGTATCCTTTTTCTCTATCCTCCATTCTTCTCTAACTGATTTTGCAATTCACTCTTTCTTATAAGTCACTATGAATTCTCTATTTGTGCATGCAATCTATTCTCTTTGCTCCTTCAATTCCTTATACACTCACTATGAAAGCTTAGAGTTTTGTCCTCATTAAGAAGACTTGGTGACTTAGGGTTAGGTATGAATCTATGAATGAGATTCATCCATTTTTCCACTTAAACCTTCCCATTTTTGGATTGGCCACATGTAATTCCTTAGGGAATCCAAATATGGATTTTTCCTTATCTCCAAGATATCAAAATCTAATCTTAAGTCGGCTCAAAAATAGTTTACATAGTTGTCTGTGTCATTACAGATAAATATGTCAAAACTATTTCACTTAGCATCTAAAGTCTCTGATGCTCGGCATACACTAGTTTTTATACTGTGACTCGACACCTGTATTGCTCAGCATTCATTGTTTACTTGGCTCTTTTGCCACTCAACATGGTCTATCCACTCAGTACTTGAGTGACTTGGCACATGAGTGACTCAGCACTCACTATGACTCAGCTTGGTCTAATATTTACATGTTGTGCTTGGCATGTACTGCTAGTCTAGCATGAACTAAGTAACTTAAGTTGTTAACACTCACTTGTCAAAACCAATCTGAGATCAACAATATCCCCCTTTGACATGAGTGTCAAAAAAATTTGAATATATATTAACATCCATGTTCTCTTAAGCATAACATATCCATAACTCGACTTATATACAAAACTTCAAAATTTCAAAATTTTGTAATTTTCCCCTGAGTTAGTATGTCTATTATGTAACCAAAATTCTATACTCCCTTTGAGTAAATGTGTCTCTGCTAATAAACTTCAACTTCATGCTTTGTCTTGCTTCATTCTCCTCTTTTTCTTTTATTGTTCTCAATCTTCCTCAAAAATATATTATTATCTCCCCATTTATCTTATTCTCCCCCATTCTTATTATTCTCCCCCCTATATCTTATTCTCCCATGTTTATCTTCTTCCCCTTTTTGACACTTATGTCAATGGGCTATACACTTATTGTGTGTTTGTCTAAAAAATATTTATGGACATCCCATATTATTTTGAGGGTTTCATCCCAATTATTACATGCAACATCCAATGACTTGATTTGGATGGCAAGCTCGGCAGCAAGGTGAACTAGACCATCTGAAGTAGAAAGATCAGAGTATTTCTTCATTAAGGTCTTGGCATAGCCTAGTTCCTTGTGCAATATTTCTATATGGGGGATGAGGGTAGCTTGAATGCTTGTTACTTTGGCCTTTATGTTGGTCCCATCCATTGTCAATGCAGATAACTAACTTTGTGTTTGAAGCAATGTCCTAAAAAATTTCTCGCTCTGAGCTATATTAATTTGATAGCAATCTTGCACCTGATGTAGAAATTTGGCTCTCTAGACTCAGAATGTGACTTATGGTCTCTTGGGTGAAGAGCAATGGGTTGCACAATTTAGTGTACAATGAGAATATATTCTCAAGTACCTTCTTCACATCCTCAACCTTAGTTGACAATGCAACTTGAGTTAGTGTTATGTCACCAGATATTTTCTCATTAACCTTGTTCTAGAATTTGATTTCTAACCATTCTAATAGTTTGGCATTTTTATCAAGGTTTTCTTTGCTGAATTTCTCCACTATATCTATCAGTTGGGCTATTAGTGGGTTGGTCTCTTTAGGATTTGGCAGAATAAATGCATCTAAAAAGATGTCTTTGATGTCTTGTAGAGCTTGCTTCTGCCTGTGTTCTCTTGTAAGCATTTCTTGATGCTTTTTCCTTTCTAGGGCTTTTTTTAATATGCCTATTTGTTCTAATGTCATTGTATCATAGTCATATTTTTTGTATTAAAATTTCTTCATCAAGGCTTACATATCCATAATGTATTAACTTTTTCTGCCTTTGATGAACTCGGGCTCGGCACTGAGATCTATAATGGAATAGCATATGTGCTCAATTTTTGAAGAGTTTGTGTAGAAGGAGTGTCAAATGTTGGTAGGGCTACCAAATCTTGAATGGAAACTTATTCCTTCATCTTAGGTGTTAGTTTAATCTCTTTAGGCTTGCCCTATTCTACAAAAATGACCTAACTTGCACCTTGTCCTTGTGTTGTAGGTGGAGACAAATCTATCTGACCTGTTTCCTTTTGTCTTCTAGTAGTGTCTTTCTCTTATGTTGTTTTCTTCTCAATTGTATCAATCTTAAAAATTGTATCAACCTAGGTGGATGCATCCTTTGGCATTTGGATTAAAGGTTGTACATTAGTAATTGAAGGGATGTTATAATGTGGTTCTTGTGGATTCACCTTTTCCATTGTGACATCAATTACTATCTTTTATAGCTCATCTACACTTGCCAAAATTGAATTACTAAAAAGTTTGGCTTGTAATATAGACTGATCTAGAATTTTCTTCAAATCTTCTTCAGTAAGTGGATTGACGTTCAAAGTTGATGGATCAAAAACATCCTTGATATTTATTGTTTCAATAGTCACACTTGTGTCATGTGGAGGGTTGACACTCAACAATTGTGTGTCTTACACACTCTATTCTTCTTGCTACTCAGGCTCAGTTGTTGTCGTGTCATCTTATTTATTTTTTGTTTCTCCTCCAATTGTATTATCTTTGTCATCATCTTCTTATCATCATCAGCTTCAACCTTTGGGGGTTCAGTTTCTCCTTTCTTTACTGTGGTTAACCCATAAATGAGTTTCCATATTTGTGTCAACTTTTTGACATCTTTAGTATTATTTTGTAGAATGCTAAAGGCTTTGTATTTAGGTGTAAACCTAATTTCATATTTCTTTACAGCTTTAGTGATTTATCCCTCGGTTAACTTAGCCATTACTTGGGCTAGTGTTGTCTCCCTGATTTATCTTTCTAGATTTAGACAATAATGCCATTTTTGCTCAACTAAGTCATATAGACTCTTGGGTATAGAGTTGGAAAATTATAATGAAGTTATCTTAAATTTTTCCATCATGGCATATAGGGCTTCTTCCACTTGGTTTTTCTCCACTTTACCTAAATTATCAAAATTTATATGACTAAAACCTAACAGATATGCACTATTCTTAACATTTTCACATAAGTCCTCAAGATCTGAGAGAGGATTGTGACTTACCATCTCAAATTGGCTATTTTCATTTGACTTAGTCTTCTCTTCATCAAAATCTAGTTGTACCACATATTTTCTTCTCAGACTCTTCTTCTCTTGACCTCCTTGTTTTGTTTGCTTGACCTTTTCTTTTGCCTTTTGTGTTGTAGCACATGTGTTGGCTCTTATTGTCAATGTACTAAGCTTGGTTGACTCGGTTTTGCAGTTTTCTTGGTCCTTGCCATAGGTTGTGCCTTGGGCTTTCTTTTCTTTGACTCAATAGGAGCAGTTGCTTCCTTGACTTCTTCTCCCTTGGCACCTTCAATCTCCTCTTCTTCTTTATCTTCTCCCATGCTATGTGTCAATGCTAGAGGTTCTTTTGCTTGAGTTTCTTCTTCTTCTTCTTCTTCTTCCTCTTCCTCCTTGGCACCCTCTCCAAATTTGGATTTTAGTTTCTTTACCAGCTTGTCCTTCTTCTTAATAATTGAAGTAGTTTTCGGTACCATTGTGATTTCGGACTTGGAAACTTCATAGTTTCCAAAAAAAATTGCAGTCTTATCCACCTCTTCTGCAAGGCTATGATGGCTTTGAAGCTTTATCTACATTTATCTCACAGCCTAAGGGTGTCAACCATCTTACCCTTGGTATGGCATCTTTTATAAATGTGTAATCAACATCCACAAGAAAAAACAATGTCATCATAGTGTTTCTCAACTAAGGATATTGGTATTCTTAGTCTCTTTTCCATTGAATGCTTAAAATCTTCAAAGTAGCTAGTCATTATTATTTCAAAATTTTCTCCAAGCTGCTCAATGTACTCACCAATTTGTACTGCAACTAATCTTTTAGTCTTCCATCCCATAGTACCAAAAGAGGGGAATGTATTTTGTACATAAAAGAATATGCAAATCAAAATTGAACTGAATTTACACTGTGCACTCTTTTTTTTCTTGATTGCTCCAAGGTTCTCCATCAATTGTTGTAATTGTAGCTCTACTAGATCATATATATGATCTTTCTTTATAATCTTGTAACCAACATCCACAGTAATGTAGGGTTCACTATTTAATCTACTAGATTGATAGAATTTATGTGATATTACCCTTATAGAAAAGTTAATAAGAGGATCAATGATTGTGTCTATTGTCATACCTCTTTTGTTCTAGACTGCTCTAGTATTCTTTTCAATCATTTCTTTGGATTCACTTCTTAGTGTCTTAGGCCAATCTAGGGTTGGGTAACTAGTTACCCTATGGATTATTATTTTGGTAATATTTATCAATCCATTATCCAACCATAAGGAACCATCATGGATTCGGCTAAGCATTATTCTTATCCACTCTAACTTAAAAACATTTAGAAAATCTAGGGCTTGTGTTAAACCCTTTTTCTCAACAATTTTGTACACTTCCTTTGAAACATCATTTTCACATAACTTGTTGTATGCACCTCTTATTTCCATGTCTCCAATGCTTCCTATCTTGTAGTTATAACATTTTCTCACATCCTGTACCATTATTACATTTGGCAGGATCATAGACAATGTACCAGAAGGGTCATGCTTATATGTGATGTCAGGAATTGCTTTATGCACGAGTGTTTTAACTTCATTACTCACTAATTGAATGTTTAAAACTTCCCTTCAACAATTTTCAAACTTGATGTCGTTCTGTCAAACTAGGATTTATGAAAATTAGAATTGCGTAGCTTAGCTCTTGATAAATACCTTAGAAAATCTGTGAAACCGGTGTGAGATCATTGCTAAAATCTCTTGCAACTTCTTTGAATGGATTTCTAGATCGTCTTCTACTCTACTTTCTCTTCTTCAAATTTGGAATGATGAAAAATGAGCTAAAATTGATCAAATACCCTTTCAAATCCTTGTAATAAATGTTGAGTGCTTACATAGTTGTAGGCTCAACATCAACTAATTTTAGATTCACTTGGCATCCATTGAATTTTCCATCTCTCAGCAACCATTGTGAGCTTGGCATTAACTACTATTGTCACTTAGGTTTGCAACCTTGTCCAAAGCCTATGCATGAGGACAACCTAGTGAAACATGGAAACAACCTCCAAGCTGTGGGACTTGAACTGTGAGGTTAAGTCTCCGGAGAAGGCCGGCTTCGTCTTACTATCAGGATGCACCTAACTACTCTTGGAGAGGAAAAGGGAGAAAGAGACCATGAAAGAAAATCTACCTAATCTAATCTGAAGAGGTGATGCACCAAAATAGAGTGTTCAGACCAAACTCTGCCCATATATGCACTATTGAACCAGAATGAAACTAAGGATATACACTTTCAGACTTGCTTTTAATCTAATAACCACATGCAGACCAGAAAAGCTGAATGAATGACACAAGGAAAGAGAAAATTCACTTATATATCATTCACAGGCTAAAAGAGATATAGTCATGCAAATTACAAATTTCCACAAAGCATCAATGAGAGGCAAGGATTCTCGCACTTTCACACCAATGGCTGAAGGAGATAAGGCAGAATTCATGCAGTTCAAAGGCAAGGGGAATTTTACACTGGAGTTGCATAGCAACAGAAAAGAACAATAGAGAATGTTTCGACCCTTTCAAAATTCACAAAAATTGCCTTTATAGTTCAGGCATAACTGGGATGTCCTCCAACCAAAGTTACTCCTCGACCACTGCATTGAAGTCCTACAGAGAACAATCATGGGGAAAATATGATCATGGATATGGATCTAGGGCAATGATATCTAATTTTTTGTATGTCTCAAGAAGATAGAAACGATGCCATAACTGTGCTCTAACCAGCTAGATGGATTACTAGAGGCAGTGGAGTGTTCTCCTACGTTTAGCATTTATTTCCTGGTGGTTGGGGTTGATCATGAAGATTGGATTCACAAAAAACCTTGATTTCCTCTGCTCCTAGTTTGTGAATCAACAAGTTAACTTAGTCAATCTATCTTGGCACTAGGATGAGCCACATGGGCCAATCAGTTCATTTCATTTTGCCACTCAGCAAAGTTTCCATATGGTTGACCAATTCTTCCTTCACTAACTGTGCCAACCTTGTAAACCCTGACTACGATGATCACAATAACTGCTAGCTGCATCTAACCGTTTAACACTTAGCATTACCTTCCTGAGCCCACGAGGACACATGTCCTCAAATCACTATCTCGCTATATATATCTCCTGAGCATCTTTCTATAGCAAGCTAACAAGGACCATTGATCTATCACCATCTAACAGCCAGAAGATACACCCAATATGTCAGTGTGTTGACCAATAGAAACCTGGCCTTTTTCCAACTTGTCTAATAAGTTCTTGCTTTTGTGGCCCACCAAGGGAAATAGGACCCACAATCCACATGTCACTAGGTTTTTAACTCGTTATACCTAAACAATGTGCATCTTCCCATAGCGAGTTAACGAGGACCATAGATCCATGCTAATTTGATGATAGTGAAAGGTGTACTAAAGGGACTAGCCCACTTTTTGCACTATCATCTCCCTAGCCAATGAGAAATCAACCAACTGCCAATGTATCATTAATCTATAGACTCATTCCTGACGCATCATTGGTTTGGGGTCCACCATGTGGCTTATGGAACAGACCTGGCCCCACAAGACACGCGGCAGCGAATTGCCATCTCGCTATATATATCTCTTGAGCTTCTTTCCATAGCGAGTTAATGAGAGCCATAGATCTGAGATCAATCCAAGGGTGAAGAAATTGCATCAAGCATTTTTAAGATTGGTGGGTCCCATACTCGCTAAGCGAGTCAACGAGGACTGTTGATTTTGCATTGATCTGGTGGTTAGAATCCCTCCTATGCATTGTTACCTTCCATGTCGCATGAGGTCCCACCAACACTCATTTCACAGTGACTCGCTATGTTGCTAATGGTAGGATGCTTGAGTTTTCTAATAGCGAGATAGCGAGCGCTGGTGACCTTATCCAAACTCAGTATCGGAGAAACAAATCGAACCACCTCTGTCAAACTGGGCCCGCCGATCCACATGGCAAACACTTGCTAAGTCACTATAGCTAAAGGTTGAGCATTTTCCCATAGCAACATGGCAAGGGTTGTAGATCCAGATTGATCCAACGATGAGGAACTTGCAGGCCCACCGAAACATATCATAAGTTTGATTTTTTAATTTTTTCGATGTTTCTCAAGCATTAAAATAATATTAACTCTGGGAACTAGCCGTTGGCGGGCGGACATTTAAAATTTGAATATTAGTGGGGTGCAAAAAATGGTAACAACTACCTATTTGGATAGCTTGGTATCTTCTAACATTCCACTCAGCACATATAGGAAACTTTTCATTCTCGGCAACAACATGAAAAACTTGAAGACTTGTCTTGAATTTCTAACAACTTCTTGCATCCTTATTCATGCTAATGTAATATTTTTAGTACTAGAATCTTTTGGAACTAATGTATGATGTATCTTTTATATATCAATTCCAAATACCTTTTTATTTCCTAATTTGATAAGTTGTGATCACCTAACCCATTAGGTGAAGTGATCCCTTACCCATTTGATGTGCTACAACTACCTTTCTTTTTCCATGTCTTATTCATCTCTTCTTTGATGTGTTCAACATTTTCCTTGCCTTTTCCTTTATCAAATTCACAACTTGGTGCCTTTGAATTTGTTGGAAAGTGCCTACTTATATGACCATTTTTTAAATAGTTGAAACATGTGGTTTGGCTTAACCACCTTTAGTAGTTACCTCAAAAGTGTATCCTAATGCAATTTTCAAGAACATGTCCATATTATTGACAATAGTGATAGCTATATTTTGTATTATAATCCTAATTATAAGAGTTTCCATTTTTCCTTACCTTTTCTTGTCTTTTTGATGACCACATGGATTTGGATCTACATTCAAAATCTCTATGTCCATACTTCTTACAATTCTAGCAATAACCTTCAAATCGTTGTGTATACATGGTCCTGGTTTTGCATTAATGTGCTTGATGACCTTGCTTGTTGCACTTATAAAAATGATTCATGTTCTTGGGCTTAACATTCTTATTTGTATTTTCTCTCCTGCACACATTAGTAGTATGTCCTTTCTTACCACAGTTATGACAAGTAGGTTTGTAGTTCTTACCTTTGTTGTTCCTTAATTCAACACTTTTAAATGACTCTCCTTCTTTAGTACTTATGTATCCCCATCTAGATATATCATTATTGGATTTATGGGATCTCAATAATTGCTCAAAGTATTTGATGGCTTCATTTGGCTTGTTGAAACTTTCAAAAAATTCCTTTTCTCTCTTTAGATCATTTTGTAATTGTTCATTCTGAAGCTTCAATGTAGTTATCTCAATGTCTTTGATATTTAACTCATAGTTGGCATTCATCATTTAGCTTAGAGTATCCAATTACATATTAGAGATCTTGGCTAGCTCTATTAACTTCTTATTGTTCAAGATTTTTTTGTCTTCTTCAATCATGGCTTTGTCTTCCATAGCTTTCTTCTTTTGTTCAGTTACCTCACATAGCAGTATGGCTTGTGATTCTTGCTCTAATTTGAGATTTCTAATTTCCTCATCTTGTACTCTATTATTTTCCATCAAATCTTCAATTGTTGCATTGAATTCATTGGAGTCACCATTGGAAAATAGCTTGGTAGTGTCAATCTCTTTCTATTGTGTGTCATTTTCTGTAATAGCAATTTCTTTCCTTCTCTTCAAGGACTTATTTAATTCTTCTCTCACTTCCTCCTGTTGGTGTAGAATGAATTTTATTTCAATCCCTTGATTCTCAATAATCTTTCCTAATTTTTAAACTTCCATTTCAAGATATTTCTTCAAAGCTTCTCCTTCATAGGACTCAACTCTGATACCAATTGTTGGAATTACAATAGGAAAGGTGAACTTCTGGGGGTGGGGGGGTTAATCAGTAGTTCAAACTTGGACCCATAAAACTTTCACCATATATCCATCTCATACATTCAATAGATAAATTGAAATAACATGTAAAGCATATGCATCTAAATCATGTAAACATGCAAGCATTCACACACATAACACCAGTTATGATTACTCAAAAACCATCCAAGTGAGAAGGTAAAAATGGGGTGGGGATGACACCCACAAATCTTCACTACTATAGAAATAAAGTGTATCCAATAAAGATTACAATGTTTTGAACATGAAACATGATCTACCTTGTGAAAGGTTTGCCCCATTACAGGCTTACAAAGACTATTAGGTCTCACCTTGTTAGAGGATTTCAACACCCTGTTAAAAGTCTGCCTTGTTAGAGGACTTTAGCTTGCAACTAAGTGAGCACCCTATTAAGGGTTGTAGTGCCTCTCCCATTTGAATTCTATGATTCTTCCTTATAGATGCAACCTTGTTGATCTTTTTTTGTGATGGATCATGATTGTGACCATCAGTGGTCTACACCATTGAGGTGTTTGGATTTATGTTTTTGCATCAGTTGCTTTGATTATGCTTTGACTGATTTATGAGATTATGTTATGATTTATGATTCACTAAGGTTTGTGCCAGTTCTTACTAGGATCAATGTGGTAACATGAGGTTGTTCCATGATTACCTTGAGATGTGTATAGAGATTGCACTATGTACTTTTACCATGCTATATTGGACTAGGTTCCCCGTAGCAGTGGTTAGTCATGTTTATGACTATGGTTGTTTATGTGTTTTAAATGCCTTTTCAATGCAGAGTAATCAACCTTTATTAAATGCTTAAATGATTAGAAATGTACTGTCCATTTGGATTATTTGGTTATGTGCTGCAGACATTTACCTTGTTATATTTTGATCTGAGAGATATTTGTTACTTATGTGATGTTTTACATTTGAGAGGACCTGAGGGTCAGATGTTATACTTTGATTTTAGTATCATAGATTTTAGACTACTATGATGTTCAATATATCATATTGCATGACGATGCCATTTTGAGATGATAATGTGTTTTATGATGATATCTAGTTATATGGTATTTGGACATACCTCTGATTATGTTATGTGATGGATTTAATGCTATGGTTATTTACTTCATTCATGCGTTGTATGCATTATGTGAATGTGAGTGATGTAAATATATTATTTTAATATAAATTAATAAATGATTAAATTAGGTGATTTAATGCATTTATTGCTTTGACTATGTTATTATATGCAATTGCACTTGATCGTGTTGTTTAGTGTGCAGGATTTATATCCTTGGCAGTGGCACATGGAGTTAGTGATTCAACCATTCATATTTTACCAATGTCGTCCTTATATGGTCGACATATCCTTAATTAAATATTTAATTTAAACCTTTCGGTGATTATTAAATCCGAACTCATTTGCATTATGTGATTAGACCAGTGAGTGTGTCTGTGCATTTAGAGTTTTGCATTGTCGTGAAAGTTGTTAAGGAGATTTATGTGTTTTTGGGCTTTTTGGGCTTTTTAATTGATTTATTTTAATTTTTGGCAGCTTTTCCATAAATGAATTCATTTGTCAAACCACTATTGCACTTTTAGGTTGCATTGGGATGCATGTTGCATCCGTACTCCCGACGTTGTGTTTGGTTGAGTGATTTTATATCTAGTGTTATTGTATCTTTTAGACCTTTGCTTTTGTTTCACGAGCACTAGGATTCGTGTAGAATCCATACTAGCGAATTGAGGCCGGTTGAGTGAGTTCATGATGTTTGGTCTTGTTGCATCATTGGGATTTGTGTAGAATCCATACTCTCAAATTGAGGCCAGTTGAGTGATTTTATGATGTATGGTTGTATTGGCTTTGGGATTCATGTAGAATCCATCCTCTTGAGTTGCTTTCGATTGGGTGTTTTGTTTTGCATTATGTTCTCATCCTGTCCTTGTGTTTTGATCTTCCTGATGGTAGTGTGCCATACATGAGTATGGGTGACTTGCGAGGCTCAATCTTTCATGGTACTTCCAAAAGTTATGATCATTGGGGTTAGGATGGGAGTATGCATGCCCATGGGCACTTATCATAGGATGAGCATGGGTAGGGTAGGGTAGCATATGGAGGGGGCTTCTATCTTGCAACCTGGTGACCTCAGTCCCATAGGGTTGGCGAAGGATAGGAAGTTTTAAATAAGTGATAACTAAATAAAATGTGTGTATGGTAATAAAACTTAAAGATAAGAAAATGTTGTGCCGAGCCATTCTATTGAGGGATACTGAATTCACATGATCCAAGCTTGCTGAATTCACATGATCCAAGCTTGGGCTTTTTGATGCCAAGAAACTCTCCATGATGTCATTCCCTATTTAGTAGCCTATTGCGTGTCTGACCAGGACCTATACTCTTTGCATTGTCTTAGGTTCTTGGTTACAGCTATCATACTGTCTGGCGTGAGTGTTAGCCATGGATGTTGTGCTTTATGTGTGTTTATGGTTGGATCATTATCTCCATCAGCATTGCGAGTGTGGACCTATGGGAGCCATATGGATGGGATGCATAGCTACCTTCACCACTACTAGGGACCAATGTACAAAGACAGTCTCTTATCCTAGTGCGATTGTTGCTAGATGTTTTCACTTGGTACTTCGGGTTTTGGAGTATGCTTTCCTGTGATTTATGCTTTCATTGGAATACTTGGATATCATGTTTAGATGATGTTAGTTTATTTGACGCATTCCCATATTATGATGTTTAGCATATGAATAGATGATGTGAATTGTTGTAGTAGCATATCTATTGCTTTTTGATGTTTAACATGTGATAGGTGATGTTATCTACTATAGGATTATCTTATGCTTTACTACTAGCATGTTAGATTCCTTATGCTTATATTGTTGCATGGTTAAGTAGTGACATCCCTATTATGACAGTACTAACGATTTGGTCAGTGGCTTGGGATGTTACACGCGGAGGATGGCTAGGATCCATGATGGTCTTATGATGCTATTGATGGTTGGGAGGCACCTCGTACTTAATTTGGCTATTTTGTTTTTGTGATGTTATTTATGTACATTGTAATGTTTCTTTTGTTTACTGCGATGTTTATTTCAATATGTTCATTACTGCTATGGTTTAGATGGTAGATGTTCCTCTTTCCTTGTTGTTTTTGCACTTGAGTGTTCATTCCTCAATTTATGTGGATTCGATACTCCTTGGTGTGGAGGTTTCCATGTTTTTATGCTTTTTGTTTGCATTTTATTATCGTATTGATTTGTTTTCTCACATGGAATTGCATTTCCTCACACAAGACCATGCAAATCCTTGCACAGTGCGCAGGGAATCCTCGCATGAGAATGAAAGCCCTCGCACGATCCTCAGGAGTCCTCACGTAAAGCCATGCACTTTCTCGCACGTAGTGGTGCAAGATCTCATGCAAAAATTGAGACCCATGTACTTTCTCACATGAGAAACAATCGCTATCTAGGCTTGTCGGATGTAAGTTCGAAAGTTGGTTTTGGACATCCTTTTGGGTTTTACACCTTCCTAGTTGAAAATAGATTTCCTAAAGGGTTTAAATTATATCATTATAAGTCGACGTATATTTAATTCCTTATACTTAAGATATATTCTAATATATGCGATGAATCTTTTGAGATAGGTTTCAGACCTCTCAGAGATGAGATAAAGATTCTAGGAAATTTTAGGGCTTCAAAAATCCAAACTTAGCCAATTTTCAGGGCTTCAGGATTTCAAGGTTAGCCAAATTTTAGGATTCCACATTTTACCCTAGCTTGATGTTTTGTTGATGAGTAGTCATCTCTTTGAGCCCTCATCATGTGTGTGGTCATTGTTGGCTTTTGTTTGCTTGTGTCAGTTTGGTAGTGGCATTCAGAGATTCCTTAGTTGTCGGGATTGTGGTGAAGTCTTCTATTGCGATCGTTGTGATCCATGTATGATGTTGTCATGTGCATTCATACTTGTAAAAAAAAAAGTCTTGTTTTTCATCCTTGTTTCCAAGGATCTCTAGGTGGGGCATTACAAAGGATTTCATAAAGCCTATTAGGAATGTTTTGTAAAGAGATTTGACTGAAATCACTTGTTAAAATGTCTCAACATAGATCCAAAGATTGGTACTGTCTTTCTTGATAATAGATCACCTCTAAATAATGTCTTCTTGATCCTTCTTAATCAAATGTCTCAATGTTGTATCCTTTTCTCTATCTTTTTTTCTTCTCTAACTAATTCTACAATTCACTCTTTTTTCTAAGTTAATATGAATGCTTTGTTTGTGCATGCAAACTATTCTCTTTGCTCCTTCAATTCCTTACACACTCACTATGGAATCTTAGAGTTTCATCCTCCTTAAGAAGACTTGGTGACTTAGGCTTAGGTATGAATCTATGGCTAAGATTCATCCATTTTTTCACTTAAGCCTTCCCATTTTCTAATTGGCTACATTTAATTGCATAGGGAATCCAAATATAGATTCGTCCTTATCTCTAAGATATTGAAATCTAATCTTAAGTTGACTCAAAAATGGTTTACATAGTTGTTTGTGCCATTACAAACAAATATGTCAAAATTATTTCACTTGACATGTGAAGTCTCTAATGCTCAGCATACACTAGTCTTTATACTGTAACTCGACACCTATGTTGCTCGGCATCCACTATTTACTCAGCTCCTATATCACTCGGCATGGTCTATCTATTTGACACTTGATTGAATCAACACATGAGTGACTCAGAACTCACTAGGACTCAACTTGGTCTAATATTTACATGTTGTGCTCAACATGAACTAAGTAAGTAACTTAAGTGTTTTGATAATCACTTTTCAAAACCAATTTAAGATCAACATAAAGAAGGTGTCCAAACTTAACAAGGAAAACTTTCTTGTATGGAAAAGTTTGATGAAGCTATATCTAAGAGGTATTAGAGACTATGCAGGATCTACCATCACTATTGAGCATACTAGTCTCATTGGAGCCCTATTGATTGATGATCTGAAAAAAGTAGAAACAACACAATCAGATAATGTTAGAGCTTTCCTTTTCCCTAAGCTGCTCAGAGTTTGATAACATCAAAGGATGCGGTACTGCAAAGAAGATGTGGGATGCTATATAAATAATTTATGAAGGAGATGCAAATGTTTTGAGAACCAAACCTAAAATTCTAAGAGGAAATTTCAATGATATGAGAATGAAAGAAGGTGGAACCATAGTCCAATATTGTACAAGAATCAAAGATGTTGTGAATGCCATTAGAGGAGCTAATGGTGTTATAGAAGATGAGACTGTAATCAATAAAGTACTGAGAACATTATTGCTTATCTATGCTATTAGAGTCTCTTCCATACAAGAACTAAGGTGTGTTCCTGGTAGTAATTTGACCCTTGAAGGACTAATGGGTAGAATCATTGACTTTGAACTCTCTAATTTTGATAATTTCAAAACTAAAAATGTTGAATCTTCTTTCAAAGCTAAACTATCATTAAAGGAACCTAAAGAGAAAAAGAAAAAGGTCAAACATGTTTCTAGTGACATTGATATAGATGAAGATGATTTAGAAGAGCTTAAAGCATTGCTAGCGAGGAGATTTCATAGAGGCAAAGGTAAATACAAGGGTAAGCTACCTATCAAGTGCTTTAATTGTAATGAGGGTGGTCATATTGTTGCTAGCTGTCCAAAGAAGAAGAAGAATAGAAGTGGAGAAAAATTCAGAAGTAAAAGAGATGAGAATAGAAAATATTATAAAGATAAAGGAAAGAATTCTTGCTACATTGTTGAAGAGGAAAAAAAAGATGAATCTGATGACTGTGATGATGCAGTTATATATGTTTCTATGAAGGATGATTCTATTAAGGCTGAGGCAATTGTACTAGTGTCTTATGTGAACAAGAGTAATAGATGGATCATTGACAGTGGATGTTCACATCATATTACTTGAGATAAAAGTAAAATCATTACCCTTGATTATTACAATGGAAATAGTGTAAGATTTGGTAATGATGCACCCTGTCTGATAAAAGGTAAAGGATAAATCAAACTGACAGAAAAGATCATGTGTGACAATGCTTATTATGTAGAAAGACATAACTATAACTTGTTGAGTGTGTCAAAAATGAATAGTTCAGGTTACAAAGTTCAATTTGAGAATAAGAAACTAAAGATCTATGACACTAATGGAAAACTAATTGGAAATTGAGATCAGACTAGAGGTAATCTATTTTATCTTGACATGAATGATGTTATTTGTCTTGTTGTAGAATTTGATGATGTGTGGCTATGGCACAAGAGGTTATGTCATGTTAACTTTGATAACTTAGTCAGTATATATAACATGAAAAGAGTTAGAGGTTTTCCTAAACTGAAAAAACCTAATAATGTGTTATACAAACAATGTCAGTTAGGCAAGATGACAAAATCTAGTTTTAAAAGTAAGACTCGCTCCTCTAAAGAAATTACGACATTAGTTCATATTGATTTGTGTGGACCAATTGATATGTAAAGCTACAAAGGTGGCAAGTACATTATCCTATTTGTTCATGATTATTCTAGGATGATGACAGTTATGTTTTTGAAAAAAAAAATTGATACTTTTCAAATGTTTGAGTGGTACTTGGAAAGAGTTGAAAAGGATACTGGCAAAAGCTTGAAATGCTTAAGATCTAACAGAGATGGAGAATTTACATCAAATGAGTTTCGGATATTCAATAATGATAAAGGAATCAAAAGATAGACTTCTACACCTAAGACCCCTCCACAAAATTGGATTACTGAGAGGAACATATATGTAATGGATTGTGCTAGAACACTAATAATGTAGAAGAATGTTGCTTTGAAATATTGGAGAGAGGTTTTAAGTACAGTTGTCTATACCTTGAACCAAGTACAAGTCAAGAAAGGAACTCATTCAACACCTTTTAAATCATGGTATGGATACTCACCCAATATAAAATATTTTAAGGTATTTGAAAGCAAGTACTACATTTTCAAGGACAATAGGAATGGTAAATTTGATGCTAAAAGTGAAGAAGTTATATTTCTAGGCTATTCCACAAGAAGTAAAACTTATAAGTGTTTAAATACTAACACTAGAAAAGTTGTGGAAAGTGCAAATGTGAAGTTTAATGAATATACAGAGGTACATGAAGCTGAACCTATCAAGGAACCTGAAGAGTACAAATCTTTTTTATACTTTTTATGAAGATATGCCTACTAATGAAGGTGTTGTGAACCAATTTGTAAATAAACAACAAAAACTATCAGTGACTATCAAGTCACATATAATGGATGCCAAGTTGCATTCAAGAACTGAGTTGCAGACAAAATATGAGGTACATTCTAATTCCAAGATAAGTGTACATGAAATGAATGCTAATTTAGTTGATAAAGAAGTACACAGTGATTCTGAAGTTGATAGACCCATTGAAGAAAGAAGAGTAGAAACAAGATTGTAAAAGTATGTTAGAAGACATCACCCTACTGAATAAATTATTAGAGATAAAGAAGCTAGAGCAATGACAAGGAATAGGTTGAGAAGTGATACATGATTGTTGAGCATGCATGAGCCTAATTCAATAAAAGATGCATTAGAGAATGAAGAGTGGAGTAAGGCCATGAAAGAAGAGATTGATTAGATTGAGAAGAACAAAAAATGAATTCTAGTACCTAAATTAGAGAACAAAAATGTGATTGGAACTAAGTGGGTGTACAGAAAAAAGTTAGATGAGAATGGTGAAGTCACAAGGAATAAGGCAAGATTATTTTCAAGGGGTATGCATAAGAAGAAGGAATTGACTATGGAGAAACATTTGCCCCAATTACAAGATTGGAAGGAGAAAGAACTTTGCATACAAAGGTTTCAAAGTTTATCAGATGGATGTGAAATCAAGATTTCTAAATGGTATACTAGAAGAGGAGGTTTATGTAGAACAACCTGAAGGATTTTTTGATCCAAAAAATAAGAACATGGTATGTAGACTACACAAAGTTTTATATGGTTTAAACCAAGCCACAAGAGCATGGTATGAAAGGCTTCACAATTATCTTGTGAAGAGTGGTTTTGAGAAGATTGATGGTAACAACAATCTGTATTTGAAGACAAAAGGAGGTAAAGGTATTTTACTAGCTGAAATTTTTGTTAGTGATATCATATTTAGAGGTTAAAAAGCATTATGTAAGACATTTACAACTAAAATGAAGAAAGAATTTGAGATGTCTATGTTTGGAGAAATCAAGTTCTTTTTTGGTTTGCAAGTATATCAGATGAAATATGTTATTTACATCACTTAGCCTAAGTATGTAAAGGAAATATTGAAAACTTTTGGCATGGAGGATTCAATACTAGCTAGCACTCATATGGCGATAGGACACAAACTATCAAAGACTAATGATTCTATTGAATTGAATCAAACATTGTGTTGGTCTATGATTAGAAAATTGCAATATGTAGTACATAGCAGATGTAACATCACATTCAGTGTTGAGATTGTTTCAAGATTCACTGCAAACCCTAAGGAAAATCATTTGATGGTTAAGAGAATTAGGAGATATTTGAAAGGAATAGAAGATTATGGTCTATCCTACAAGAAAAATGATAAATTTGAGTTAAGAGCTTATATAGATGTTGATTGGGTTGGAAACATTGATGAAAAAAAGAGTACAAGTGGTGGAGCATTTTTATTAGGATAGAGATTGGTCACCTGGACCAATAAGGAAAAAAAACTGTATATATCAATCTACTATTGAAGTTGAATATGTGGCTATTGTAATAAATTGTATAAATGTGGTATGGATCAAACAACTACTCAAAGGCATGAAGGAATAAATTACTAAGCATGTGGTACTTTATTGTGATAATACAAGTGTTATAAAGATATCAAAGAACCCTGTGATGCACAAAAAGACAAAGAATGTTGCAATCAAGTATCATTAGTTGAGAGTGTTGGTTCAAGACAAAGAAGTGAGAATGGAATATGTGAATTCAAAAGAATAGATAGCTGATATATTTACAAAAGCTTTACCTAAGGATGCACATGAATATCCTAGAGGTAAACTAGGGGTGATGCCCCTATCCAAAGCTACTTAAGAAGTAAGAGTAGTGCCCTACATCAAGTGAGCTAAATGTTGTATCTTATAACTTGATGTAGTGGATCTTACTTTAGGAGCTGCCTAAAGTAATCAAGGAGTTGAAACAAAAGATTTGTAGTCACAAGCAAGGTGACAAAGGGAGAACCTGAATTGATAATATATGCATGTTGAGATGAAAAGTCTTTGGAATTTTTTTCAAAAAGGGAAAAATAAACTAAAGAAGGAGATAGATAGATATACAAATAGATAGAGAATAGACAAAGAGATATTTATGAGAAATACTATAGAGGGAGATACCTGAAAAGAGGAGAGATAGATCCTAATAAGGTAGACATAAGAGAGGTACATTGAAGGAGATTGACAAAGTTTACATTACCCTATAGAGAGGAAGGACATATACTAATAGAGAGAGAAATTTCAAAGATATTAATTTTCTTTTTGGTGTTATTGGTATTGGTTTTTCATCGATGTCATAGAGGGAGATTACTGAAAAGAGATTTTTTGAAGTGTAGAACTTGTAATGGAACAATCATTATTTTTTCAATGATGTCAAAGCTACTACTTATTGGTGAGACAATTTCCTTTTGGACTGAATGTTATCATTTGGTTGATTAATGAAGAGGATTTGAAAAGAGAAGATAATAAGGGAACCTAGAGAAAGGTTGAGTTATTTGATGTATAAAAAGAGCACTAATACCAAGTAAGACATTGATACTATAGTGTATTGTTTATCTACTTAAAGTATATAATGAAATATTACTCAAGAAAAAAATGGAAGAAGATCATGGAAAGAAAATAGTTTGCCAAGCCTTGCCGAGAAAACAGTCCAAGCCAAGAAGAAAATAGTAGAAGTAGAGTGAAAATCAACAGGTATCACACAAAAAATAAAAATAGTGAGGCCAAGTTAAAGTTAGTATATGTGAAGCAAAGTTTAGTTGATGTCAAGCATCAACAAACTTTACTATTTTCTTAGTAAACTAGTGTTGGTTGTGTGATAGAATAGTAGAGATGTTGATGTTGGAAACATAGAGGAGTAATTGAGAGGGGAGGGTTGAATCAATTACTACAAAAATAAATCCTAGATCCCTTAGATGTCATTACAAAACAAACTCTGATAGCTGAAATGCTAATACTCGGCATACACATAGTTAATGTTGTAACTTGGTAAATATTGAATGTACTCAATAATGAATTAACTTTTGTAGATCTTAAGATATTATCAGTGATTATCATTACTTTAACTTAATTGCAAGCATAAAATAAATAGCATGAACACATTTGACACCAAGATTTAACGTGGAAACCCAATTTGGGAGAACCACCAATTGTAATTAGTTATTGTCTTTCACTCTTCTAAAGTGAACCTTGTTAGGAGCCAACCCTATTAAAGGTTACAAAACACACTATTAGGTGTGACCCTATTAAAATATTTAATCACCTTGTTAGGAGTGTCCTTGTTAGAGGTATTTAGACAATTTAATAGAATGGTCACCTTGTTAGATGATTTACAAATAGTTGTTAAGCCAACTCTGTAAGAGATTTAGATCACTGCTACAATGGTTAGAGAGTAACAATGAGATGACCTAATTTAGATGTAGCTAAATTGTTGATTACAGATCTTTGTTCTAACTTTCACATGACCCTTCTTGATCAAGTGTATCCTTTTAGCTTATCAAACACATCCTTCTCATTTCTAGATTTGCTTCCTTAGAGCAATCCTCAAATCTTCAATATTGATCTTTTTCATACACACTCTCATTATCTCACAACTTGACCTTATACTTATATCCTTCCTATTGTCAAGTTGGCTAGAATACAACTTAGAATAATTAAAATTCATCATCTTAGTCGGTTGGAATCAATAGATAATTAAGTTCAATATGCCAAAATAAGAAATTCCTTTGTTAGTCGACCCAGCTTGGTAGTCACTAACTTGAAATGATTTCTCGGTGTTAACCAATAGAAGCTTGATTAACACTGAAAAACTTGCAAAGATCCTTTGGTAATCAGGTGAAGTTTGTTAACACTAATTCCATCTAAAATTTCCTTCATTAATCGAGTGAGCTTGATTAACACTCATCTTCTACAGACTTTCCTTCGATGCCTAAGTGAACTTGGTAGACACAATCTTCTGAACAAGAACACTCGATAGACATAGAAAAATTTCTTCACTATCTAAGTGAGCTCGACATGTAATAATTGATTATGAAATGAAATTTGTGTAATATCAAGGACAACACACAATTAATTAGTTGTATCCAACAATCTCCCAATTTGGCATTGATGGCAACACAATATGTCATAACACAATGAAATTTTGGAACAAGAGTAAAATAAGGAATATATCCTTAGTTTGATTAAGGCAACTCCCTCTATTAGTTTGAACTCTTCATTTTCTCCCTTTTTCAAAAAAAAATTGTTTCCAATAATCTTCTACCAAGTTCATTCTCCCTCTTTGATATCCCTTCACAAAATTTCTCCCTCTTTTGTATTAACAAAAATTTCTATGAGATATGACAGTAAACTTCTCCCTCTTTGAAAATACATGCCAAAGACAAAAATTCTAATAATATCAATGTACCTTAAGTATTGATTCATTTGCAATATGCCTTTGTCAATACTGCATCAACTGATTGATCTTCAACTTGCTCAGGTTGATGCATCACTAAACTTCATTTAGTGAGCTTTAGATAGGGTAATGACTCCTATTTACCTCTTAGATATAGAAATGTGTCCTTAGGTAATGGCTTGGTGAATATGTCTGCAATTTGCTCTTTTTTGTTTACATATTCCAATCTAACTTCTTTATCCTACACCAATTCTCTTTAGTAGTGAAATTTTATAGAAATGTACTTTGTTTTGGTATGCATCATTGGGTTCCTTGATATATTGATTGCATTGCTGTTATCACAATATATTACTATTGGATCTTTGATCTCTACCTTCATTCCTTCCAACATTTGTTTGAACCTATCAATGTTAGAACAATTGACTGTTGCTGCCAAATATTTTGCCTATGGTATTGATTGAGAGATATAATTGTGTTTCTTACTTGTCCAAGACACTAGTCTTTTACCAAGAAAGAATGCTCCACCACTAGTGCTTTTTCTATCATCAAGACTTCCTACCCAATCAGCATCAGTAAAGACCTTCAAGTCCAAATTGCCTCCTAGTTTGTACCATAAGCTATAGTTATTAGTATCTTTCAGATATCTTATGATTCTCTTGATTTTTATCATATGGTTTTCTCTAGGATTTGCTAAGAATATTTCCACCATACCAATTTCTAATGTAATGTCAGGCCTTGTATGCACTATATACTTCAATTTCTCAATCATTGATCTGTATGTGGTCTGATCTACTTCTTTGGAATCATTATTTTTTAAAAGCTTATGCTTGATAGAAATAGGGGTTCCAACTAGTCTTGAATCTTCCATTCCAAATTTCTTTAGTATCTCCTTGATGTATTTGGATTAAGTGATGTAGATGTCATCTTTCTTCTATTGAATTTGTAATCCAACAAAGAATTTTATCTCTCCAAACATAGACATTTCAAATTCCTTGCTCATTTCTTCTAAAAATCTTTTGCACAAGTCTTCATTTCCTATGAATAAAGTGTTATCAAAAAATATTTATGCCAACACAATCTTTTAATCCAATCCTTTGATATACAGGCTGCTGTTATCATTTGTTCTTTGAAAACCAATTTGTATAAAATAGTTATGTAGTCTTTCATATTAGGCTTTGGGAGCTTGCTTGAGACCATATAATGCTTTATGTAATTTTCAAACCATGTCCCTTTTGTTAGGATCTACGAAACCTTTTGGTTGTTCACATAGACTTCTTCATCAAGAATTCTATTCAAGAATGCAGATTTAATATCCATTTGATATGCTTTAAAACCTTTGTAAGTTGCATATGAAAGTAAAGTTCTAACACCTTCTAGTCTTGCAACAGGGGAAAAATTTTTACCATAATCAATACCTTCTTCTTGAGAATAACCTTTACATACCAATCTTGTTTTGTTTCTAGACATCTTCATTCAGCTTGTTTCCAAATAACCACTTTATACCAATTACATTTTTATCCTTGGGTCTAGGAACAAGAGTCCAAGTTTTGTTCTTCTCTATGTGTTCTATCTCTTCATTTATTGCTTCAACCCAACTTTCATTATCTAATGCATCTTTAATATTTCTTGGTTCAGATTTAGCAAGTAAAAATGTACCTTTCAATTTGCTTCTTGTCTTTGTTCCATCAGATTTGTCTCCAATGATCTAATCAGGTGTATGATGCATTTTGACATATTTTGCTAACATGGGTTCTTTGGATTTGGTATGAGCTCCACTATTTTCATCATGAACTTTGGTATTAAGCTCAGGTCCCACTGTCTGTGACTTGGGTCCTTCAAGGCTCAATTTAAACTAGCTCAGTAGCTTTTGACTATGACTCGAGTCCTTCAGACTGTGACTCAATTTGCACTTCCTACAACTTGGTGATTGTTGGAGATTTTGGGAACTCGGAAGGTGAAGTCTCATTTCTTTGAGATAGATTTGGAAAGGTATCGGGTTCATAGTAAATAAATCTTTTGTAATCCTCTCACTCTTTGTTTCTTTCTTCTTCATTCTTTTCTTCAAACTCATCAATTCTCACATGTGCACTTTCTATGATTTTATGAGTAGACAAATTCAAACATTTGTATGCTTTACTTCTACAGGAGTATCCTATAAATATGCCTTCATCACATTTTACATCAAATTTTCCTTTTCTAGACTCTTTCAAGATATAACATTTGTTACCAAATACTTTCAAATAACTCACATTAGGTTTGTAGCCATACCATAGTTCATAGGGAGTTTGGTTTGAGACTTTCTTCAACTAAACTGATTTCAAAGTATGAGTTACAATGCTAATAGCTTCCTTCTAGTATTTGATTGCAAAAAAAATTTCTATCATCAGTGTCCTTGCACAATCCATGATGGATCTATTTCTTGTTCAGCTATACCATTCTGTTGAGGTGTACCAGGGGCTGATACTTGTCTTTTAATTCCTCTTTCAATGTAGAAATTATTGAATTCATTGGAGATGAATTAACCACCTCTGTCTGATCTTAAACATTTCAATCTCTTTCTAGTTTCTTTTTTTACTCTTGCTAGATACCATTTGAATTTTTCAAAAACTTCTAATTTTTCTTTTAGATACATCATAGTCATCATTCTAGAATAATCGTCAACAAAAAGAATGAAAAACTTTTCTCCACTGTAACTCTCTATTCCAATAGGTCCACATAAGTCAGTATGTACAATTTTTAAGATTTCTTTTGATTGATGGTTATTTCTCTTAAAACTAGTCTTTCCTATCTTACCAATTTGGCAATTCTTGCATAAACCCACATTAGGTTTCTTCAAACTAGGAATACCTCTTACTCTTCTATGTTTTCTTATCTTGACCAGATTATCAAAGTTTACATGACATAGTCTTTTGTGCCATAACTAGCTTTCTTCTACTTAAGCAATAAAACATGAACATTCATTGAGATCAAGATAAAATAGATTAGCTTTTGTTTGCTTGCTTGATCCAACCAAATTTCCTTTATCATCGAGTAGTTTTGCCTTGTCATTCATGAATACTACCTTGAATCCAATGTTGTTCAATTGTGCCACACTCATTATATTATGCTTTAGTCCTTCAACCCAATAGGCATTATCACATATAAGTTCATTGGTTAATGAGATATGACCTTTTCCTTTTATGCAACAAGGTTCATTGTTTCCAAACCTTACACTACCTCCATCATAATGTTCAAAATGTTCAAACTTTGTTTTATCTCCAGTCATATGGTTTGAACATCCACTATCAATAATCCATGTATCATTTTTTCTAATATGAGAGATAAGTGCCATCTAATCTCCTTCATTGTCAAACTCATCTCTTATAGCAATATACACCATTTCATCTTCATTGTTATTAGAATATTTAGCCATGAAACAAGTTGTCTTACCTTTTTCCTTGTAGTTCTTATGATTATTGAGTTCCTTCTTGCCTTTTTGCTTGTGGCTTTTCTTCTCATCCTTGTTTTCTTTGTTAGGAAACCTATCAGCAATGTGACCAATTTCTTCACAAGAAAGGAAGATTAGAGAAATTTTACCTTTGTACTTTCCTCTACCTTTGGAATATTTCTTTACAAGTAGGGCTTCAACAATTTCTAGATCACTATTAGAACTTTCTTCAATTTCTTCTTCACTTCTCGATTGATTGGCTTCTGATTTCTTGCTCTTTTCCTTAAGTGAGAGTTTGGCTTCAAATGCAAACTCAATATTTTTGGAAACAGGAACATAGTTATCCTAGTTGTCTAATTCAAAAGTTGTCAATCTTTCAACTAGAGCATCCAAGGCTAATTTTTTATTTGGATCACATCTCATTTCTTGAATAGAAAACACTCTAATTGCATAGATAGGAAGAATATTTCTAAGTACCTTGCTTATAGTAGTTGTCTCATGAATGTCTCCTCCTACTGCTTTGATTGCACTTGCATTGGCCTTGATTCTTTCCACATATTTTGCAATATTATCATCTTCTCTCATCTTCATTTGATCAAATTGTCCTCTAAGACTTTCTGCTTTGGCTATTCCTACATTTTCATCTCCTCCATAGATATCTTTTAGCTTGGTTCACATTTCATGAGCAGTTTTATAGCCCTTCACCTCATCAAATTTAGCATAACTGAGAGTAGATGCAATATCAATCATCATGATGTTATGATTCTTCTTTTCAGCAAAATCTTCAATAGTTAATGTTACAGTGGGAGTTTTTTATTTAGTATCAAGATATTTGCAACCTAACTCACTAATATTAGCTAGATGTAACCTCATAAGTCCTTTTCATGCTACAAAGTTTTCTTTGTTCAACTTTAGAATCTCTCTTTTGTAAGACATCTTGATCTTTAGCTTAGGTCCTTGAAACCTTCTCTACAAGCACCAAAAGCTCTGATACCAATTGTTGGAAATATAGAGGAGTAACTGAGAGGGAAGGGATGAATCAGTTACTACAAAAATAAATCCTAGATCCCTTAGATGTCAATACAAAGCAAACTCTGATAGCTAAAATGTTGATGCTCGATATACACATAGTTAATATTATAACTTGGTAAATACTAAATCTACTCAGTAATGAATTAGCTTTTGTAGATCTTAATATGTTATTAATGATTATCATTACTTTAACTTAATTGCAAGCATAAAAGAAATAGCATGAACACATTTGACACCAAGATTTAATGTGGAAACCTAATTTGGGAAAATGACCAATTGTAACTAGTTACTATTTTTCACTCTTCTAAAGTGAGCCCTGTTAGGAGCCAACCTTGTTAAAGGTTAAAAAACACACTCTTAGGTGTGACCCTATTAAAAGGTTTAATCACCTTGTTAGGAGTGGCCTTGTTAGAGGTCTTTAGACAATTTAACAAAACTACCACCTTGACAGAGGATTTACAAATAGTTGTTAAGCCAACTCTGTTAAGAGATTTAGATCACTGCTACAATGGTTAGAGAGTAACAATCAGATGACCTAATTTAGATGCAATAGAATTGCTAATTATAAATCTCTGTTCTAGCTTGTACATGACCCTTTTTGATCGAGTGTATCCTTTCATCTTCTCAAACACATCCTTCTCATTTCTAGATTCACTTTCTTAGAGCAATCCTCAAATCTTTAATATTGATCTTTTTCGCACACACTCTCATTATCTCACAACTTGACCTTATACTTATATTCTTCCTATTGTCAAGTTAGCTAGAATAAAACATAAAATAATTAACATTCATCATCTTAGTCAGATGGAATCAATAGATAAATCAATTAAGCTCAATATGCCAAAACAAGAATTCCTTTGTTAGTCGACCCAACTCGGTAGTCACTAACTTAGAAATGATTTCCCTTGTTAACCAATAGAAGCTCAGTTAACACTGCAAAACTTAGAAAGATCATTTGGTAACCAAGTGAACTCAGTTAATATTGATTCCATCCAACATTTCCTTCATTAACCAAGTGATATCGGTTAACACTCATCTTCTGTAGAGTTTCCTTTGATGCCCAAGTGAACTCGGTAGACATTGTCTTTTGAACAAGAACACTTGGTAGACATAGAAAACTGTCTTCATTGTCTAAGTGATCTCAACATATACTAACTCATAATGATATGACATTTTTGTAACATCAAGGACAACACATAATTAATCAATTGTATCCAAGAGTTGAGTTACAGAAAATAGTGTTAAATCAAAGGTTTGATGAATCTGAGCCAACTAATTTGATTTCTTGAGTTATGTGAAGCATACTGAAGATTACTATGATGATCTGTTGGCATAGAATTTAAGGTAAACCATTTTGAGGTGAATTCAAGGAAGATTATAAAAGAAGTTTCTAGAGGAACTCAAATGGAAAAGTGGGTAGATTTATTAAATCTTACCGAACCCTAAAATGGACGATTGTAGTTAAGTGGAAAAAGATCTAAACTATCTATTTATAGAGATAGCTAGCCAGAAGAAAAGGTTTTCATGTATGAGAACCTCAAGAAGAAAAGAAGTCTAGGGTGTTGCTTCATCTAGTGGCCAAACAAAAGAGACTGTAGTTGACATACAAAGAAAAAAGTCTTAAGGGTATGAATGCTTAAAGGGTGAACAAGCTATTAGAGCATAAGAGTATGAATACCAAGAAGAATAGAGGACTAAATGAAAGATCTATAATCTAAAAAAGAGTCCTAGTTTTTTATCAGATCAAGTCCTATTATTTCTTTCTAACAACTATAACAGATTCGATAAAATCCTTTCGATTAAGGTTGACCTAATAGTCATTTGTAAATCCTTTAACTAGATGATATTCTAATGGAATGTTCTAAAGTCCTCTAACAAGTCTCACTCCTAATAGCATGATTGAAATCCTTAAATCAGCTCACATTTAACAGTGTGTATTGTAACCTTTAAAAGGATTGGCCTTTCATAGAGCATCACTTTAGAAGAGTGAAACTGGGTAGCATGTTACTAGTAGTTTTTCCCAAATTGGGTTTCCATGTAAAATCTATTAGAAATAGGAATTATGGGGGGGTGAATCAACAATCTACAAAATTTAGTCACCAACTAGATACTATTTGTCACTTTAAACCATACATAACAAAGTAATAAATTAATGTTGAATAATAATAGTAACCATGCACAAAGATAACTCATAACACCATATTTTGTTAACTAGGGAAACCCTGGCCAAAGGAAAACGCCGATGGGGATGATACCCAATAGATAATATATGGATATATAAGTTCCTTGTTAAAGGATGGACCCTATTAGGAGTCCATGAGAAAATTCAATATAGAGAGTCCCTATTAGGAGACTTTGAATCCTATTAGGAGATTTCAACCTTGTCAGGAGTAGTGCCAAACCTATTAGGAGTTGTACAGTAGATGCAAGATGAGCACACTACCAAAATATACACTTCTAATTACAAGAAGAGCTCACTGCCCAAACAAGTAATTAGACTTTTGGAATGTAGGTACGATAACTTCTTCCTTAGTTTGATGTTTGATCTTCAACATGATCTTGGATCACAAAATAGCTTTACAAAACTTCGCATATATTACCTTCACAAAAGTTCGCATATCACAATATATCACAAAAATTACACTTCTCATCAAGATGTCTTTTGCATAAATACCATGCCTTTACACAAATTGTTACTAGGTCAGATAAGACCATAATACACTTTTCCAACTTGGAGTAAACACCTAGGATGTCGGCCCTAATTGGATAAGTAATTATTTTGTAAACAAAATAATTCCTTTTCTTTAATTCTGCTATCCTATTTTATTGGTGAAACACGAATATCTATTTTTTGTATAGTCTGTACTAACTTCTGAGGTTATACACGTCGTCATCAACATGTATACTATCTCCATCTAATTTCACTAGTCATAATATGATGTTAGTAACAAGTTACATTTAAAACAATATGTTGTTCTATACTAAATTCATACTTAGACAATTTTCTGAGTACCAAAAGCTAAGTATCTTTATTTTCAAGGTTTCCTTTAAGAATGTACATCATGTGTGGCCATAAATTATAAAAATTACATATCTTCATTAGCCAATTGTCAACATTCTCCTCCTTTAGCATTGATGGCAACAAAATAGGGAAAATTGGCTAAGTATCAAAAAACTTAAAATAAATAACACATTAACATTCCATCTATTACAACTTGTCCATCTTACATATCCTCCCCCTTACAATATGATTTCATATTTTACAATATTATTTTCTCCTTTACTTGATTTACAATTTTCTTATGTACTTCTCCCCCTTTGACATCAATGACAAAGGTTAAAATGTCAAAATTGTCCATCTATTATCAAAATCTGTGTAGACATCTACCTTAGACTGATAGTATCTTCATGAAGTCATCAAAATTTTCCTTAAGATTGTTCATACCTTTAGTCCATGTATCCTTGGCTGATTCAATAGAGGTGAGAATTTCACATAAGGCATATGATGCAATCTCAACTACATTAAGGTCAGAGTATAAAAAAGTTAGAATAAGTGTCCTTAGCCTTAACACATTCCTCCAACTACTTCACAAAAATAGATGTTTTTAGAGAAATAGACTCTCTAAAATATGATACTCTCTTCAAAATTTGTTCCTTCTAAAGTTCTAGTTTCTTGATATCATTATGAATACTGGCCACGTGTGTTTTAAAATCGTCAATTTTACTAGCAAGATGTTGTAATTGGCTAGACAGAGCCTCAAGCTCAATCATCTTTCATCCAATCTAATTATCAATATCCTTAGTCAACTTGTGAGATAGAGTACACTTGATGTACAATATCTTGTCATCTAGTTAACACTTTTGAAGTTCCTTGATACAAGTATCAAGACTTATCAAATCATTCTTAATATTCTGACAAATAGTGATAAATAGGTTAGCATCATATGAAATCTATGCCTTTTTTTCTATAACACTGGGTAAATTCATGAATTCTTCATCAAAATTATTTAGCATTGTCTGTGCTATCTATTCAAGATCTACCTCTGTGTGTTCTATTGCTATAGTACTATGTAATCTACCAGTAACCTCAATCAAGGTTCTTTGCAGGCTTTTCATTATCTTGTTCTTCTAAATAAGTTTTGACAAAGATGACATCAAGTTAGTTTGATCATCATCATCAGTTCTCAGGCTAGCAAGCAAAAGTAGAGTAGGTGAACTCAAAGGTTTAGCATCATCTTCCCTTTCCTTCTTTTTAGTTGTGTCTTTGACTCTTCTTTCTTCTTCCTAATTCTCTTTTCTTTCCTTTCTTTCTTGTTCTCTCTTCTCTTCCTTCTCTAATCTCTTCTTCTCATCTTCTTCTAACTTCTTCTTCTTTTCTTCTTCAACTAATCTTTTTTTTTCTTCCTCTACTTTTCTTTTTATCTCATCTTCAATCAATTTATGCTTGGCCTCTTGTATTTTCCTTTTGTCTTCCTCTAATAACCTCTTATCCTCTTCAATTGTCTAAATAGTTCTTCAATATCTTTGGTGTGAGGTTCATTCTATTTGAAACTCTCAAATGAGTTTGTATCATCAATTTTAATGGTAACATTGGTCTGATCTATCTACACTGTGTCATCATTCACTAACACTTCCAAGGTTCTAGGTGCTAGTGAAGATGTTGCCTTGGACTCTATCAACATCTGACTTATGGCTATTGTAGTTTCACTTCTTATCTTATCTTTCTCACCCACCATAAATAGGTAGTTTTTGATATGTAAACTCCTTGTTATGAATCACTTAGAATTTTAAGATTCACTAGGACATAGATTTAATAGAAAGATTGTAACTGATGTTGCTTATGAACTAAGAAAATAATACTTAGAAATGTAGAAAATAACTAAGTAGAAAGAAGCATGCATCAGAAA
Organism: Cupressus sempervirens; assembly: GCA_028749045.1. NCBI lineage: Eukaryota > Viridiplantae > Streptophyta > Pinopsida > Cupressales > Cupressaceae > Cupressus > Cupressus sempervirens. The sequence goes on from CM053785.1 coordinate 312,227,962, forward strand.
GAACATGAGATAAAGGATTTGATTTTGGAGTTCACCAAACTCTGGCTATGTCTCTAGATCTATAAACTTGCAAGATCGATGCCATTACTATGATGCAAAACTCATACATCACCATGGTCTTCCATGGAGTTACAATATGCTTCCCACTTCAACACTGTGATGATAGGAACTTTCTAGCAACATGTTTGTGCCTAGCTTCTTCGTCACTTTTTACAATGCTAAGCAATAAAACTGTAAAACTCTCTTAATGAGCATTAATCCTTTACAAAATGACTCTAAAATTCATGAAAACACTCTCAAGGAACTCACCAATTTTTTATCTCTCAAGGGACCACTTAGCATACTTATAAGAAAAACTCTCACTTCCCAAAACTCTTTATGAAGAGCAAAATAACTCTCCAAGAATTTAAGAAATAAGAATACTCTTTCTTCTTACAAGAATTTTCTCCTTGGAGTTTTCTCCTCTCTAGGCTTGTCCTTCAAAGGAAAATAATTCCCCTTTTATACTTGATATTTGCTATATTTGGCTTGAAACCATATAACCGATATAATTACTATTTTCTTGAAAATAATCAAATAACCCAAATATCCCAATTTTACTACTATCCTTGAAAACAATGGCCCTTATAATTTTGGACTTACATTATAATATCCAAAGGATAATAACCCATCCAAAATTAAGGCTAAATGAATAAATAACCTCCATTTGGCCTTTGTAATTATGTCTTATAATAAAAACTAATAAAGCTAACACCTCCATAATTTTAGGGATCATAATGACAAAAACATAGTGAGAGGGAGTTGTATATTTAAATAAAACAACTTCTCGTCCAAACCTCAAAAAATATATGGAATTTTTTTTCCAAAAGAATTCAAAAATCTTCCAAGTCAACATGATGACATAATGATGACGTTGTCAAAATCACACATTTTATCTTGAACTTTAAACTACCATAACTTTCACATACAAACTCCATTTTTTATGAAATGAACATTGTTAGAAAGCTCTCAATGAGATCTTCAATTTGCAACCTGTTGCTGACCAATTTAAAGATGATCAAATTTCTACCTTTTTGGTCAAGCTTTGCTATGCCTAGTTAACCAAACCTTTGACCAAACATATCTCAAGAAAATAGACTCCTTTTGACACACTTCCAGTTGTGTCAGGAACATTTCACTATGCTTAATGCATGAGTGCCAATCTTGGGGGATTCTGAGTGGGTTGAATTTTTGATGTCTTGAAGATCCACCTGGATTAGTTTCTCAAGTAAGGTACTAGATTGTTCAACAATTTCTTGACTTCTTTTTCATCATCAGTTTTGCATATTATTCTTAACATAGACTTCCAAAGTCTGATGTCCTCTTCTCTAGTTGGTGCCTTCTTTTCTATGAGTCTATCATAAACATTTTGGTTTACGGTGCCTTCAATATCTTTAAGTTTCATATTATTGGCTATTATGTATCTCACAATATAGATATCAATCTGATCTTTCTCAAAAAAATTATACAAATTATTTAAAAAAATAATGTGAACAAAGTTGCCTTCATTAGCAATAGCTAAATTTATCTTCTCTATCTTTGACTTCTAGAGTTTCTGAGCTTTTCTTGTTGACTTCTTAGAAGTTGTTACCTTCTCTATCTATTTGGCTTCTTCTTCTTCTTCTTCACTAAACTCAACAATCGTCAACAATGTATTTTGTCTCTTTACTAGTCCAGTGGCTTGTTGCTTGACCCTTTTAGTCTTTGTGGTCATAGCTTCCACTAATCTCTCTAATTTTCTCTTTAGCTCACTTGTCTAAACATCTAACACTGCTGCATAAGGGATGCTCAGTTCTAAGGATTTTTCTACAATGGATACTGATAATGGTTGCACATTCAATATACCTTATTTCATAGTCTATATGACTTCTTGTGACTCAATCTTAGTCATACTGGCTTATGTTAAGGCTTTCTTCATTATTGTTTTTATCTTCTTGTGAGATGTTTTCTCCAAAGATGCTTGATGAGTTGATTTGGTAATCTCATCATAAGTTCCAAATCTAAATTCAGCTTGGTCCTTCTTTGATTTCAGCAATAAATCAATGTATCCAATTGTTATTTCATCACTCAATTCATAACCTAAGGGATCAAGAAATATTTCTTGAGGTTCTACTGCTTGAATATAAGTAAAATATGTATCAACCATAACACACATATCTTCTTTAAATATGTCTAAAATTGTAGGTGCAATTCTGAATCTTTACCTCATTTCATTTTGAAATGTTTTCATTATCAATTTTCCACTAGCCAATATTTTATCTGTTAGATGTCTTCTACATTCATCTATGATTTTCTCCATTGTACACCTCTCACTGCTCATAATCTATGTGACTAAAAAATATAGAAATATCTTAAGTACATGAAAAAATAAATGATTGATTAGTGACTGATATCTAAACATACCATTCTTAGTCCTTTTGATCTTTTCTAGGTTCTCAAGAAGTTGCATTCTTATAATTTCACTAAGGTTAACTTGTTCCTTCTCAACACATATCTTATAGGCTACATAGATGAATCCGGCTAATAATTCATCAATCTTAGAACTTGCACATATAGAGTAGGCAACGATTCTACTCAAGAATTATACATCATCTTGTTTAATTGTGCTGATCACCATGGCCTTTCCATTATACACTACCTTTGTGTAGCTCTTAACTTTCTTCTTAACCAATTTCTCACCTTTAGGTACAATGCCTTGTTTACAAAGACCATTTACTTCATAAATAAGGTTGGTTGAAATATGAACTACACTATCTTTCATCCATAGTTTTCCATCATGTATTCTACTTAGTATGATTTTTGTTCACTCATCTATGTCCAATTCTCAATAGAAATGATATTTGAACAGGTCTAGTTCCTTCAAGTGTTCAAATCTAAGTTTCACAGTCATATCGTGATTAAAGACTAGTTCTATATCCTTGTTCATTTACTCACTCCCAATAGATTCAAACTTACTAGTAAGAAAACTTCCTATATATTCCAAATAAACTATATTGTTCATAGTAATGGATAATGTTGAGTTAGGGTTTCCTTCTATGGGTTTCACGGAAACAACCTTAAATGTTGGTATGTCCTCATTCTTAACATTGTGAACTACTAACATATCCATGATTCTATCAAATATGAACTTTTATCAAATAAATTTTGTGAAAAAATGATAAAATACCTTTTTTGAAAAGAGGATTTGCTTTGAAATCACCTTGTCAAGTTGCTTTTGAGTGCTCTATGCTTTTGATGTATTTGCAATGAAGTGGTTATCAAGTTTGTAGCCCATTTATTCCTTCAACTTGAACTTGCATTAATTACATACTTTATAAACATAAAAAGTTATCAATTGCATTTTGAAATCAAATAACTGCTCAAGATCTTTCATTCAATCTTTAGATGCCACCTAAGGTTTACTATAGCTTCCTCTCATCATGAGAATGCTCAAAAAAACTTTGCTCCATGAAATTCTTAGTAAAAACATAGTTTTCATCTTCTACTAGAGAATTAACTTTCTCTATAATAATAGTAACTCTTAATTCCTCTATAACTAGTTTAGATAAGCTCCAAATTAAAAGCAAGCTTAGATATCATCTAAACTTGTCTCGATACACCTTTTCCCAACTTCGCTACCTCTAGTTTGATTTCTAGATGAAGTTTTCTAATTCTAGTGCTATGAAAAAACTTAATTCAACTTAATTGAGTCAAACTCAATGACTGGCTTTAATTTCCTTGTCTCGTCATTTTTTATCTTTTCTTTTGAGATATCTAATCCTTCTACAAATGCCTCATTGAGTCTTCTCAAAGTTCACTGACTACATTTCTTTGTTCCTTATTTTTTTTCTTTGTTTCAATGTTCCTCTCATGGTTCCTTCTATCATTGCGAACATTTCTTCCATCATTCCTTCTATTTCCAAAGTTTCTTCCACTATTCCTTCTATCTTTGAAGTTTTTGTCCATTCTACAATACTTTGTTGTATGTCTAAAGTTGTTACATAATTGACATACTGGAGTTCTGCTTCTAGGATTATGTTGATCATCAAGTGCATGACAATTTTGAGTAATGTGTCCAAAGTTATTATACTTCTAGCACACAATCTGTCTTCTATCTTCATAAGGTCTTCCTTCTCTCAATGTCCTTTCATTATATCTTCTTCTATCTATAGGGTTAGTATATCTAAACATTCTACTATCCCTTCTATCATTATCATATTTAGGTTTCCTACAATCAGTTGCTTTATGAACCATACCATGACAATTATGAAAATAAAAGTCCTTAACATGATTAAATGACTTATTTGTACAATCAATTTTCATATGACCTATTTCATTACATGAAAAATACTTACCTCTAAATTCATACCTAGTTTCCTTAGGAGATTCCACTTGCTTTGGTTTATCCAATATCTCAAGTTCCTTGTCTTGTCCAACTTCTTTAGGTTTATGTGAAGATTGATTGGATTCAATTTTATCATCAAATTTATCTTTTTTCTTTCAGATCTGATCTAATCTTAGTTTCTTTGTAGACATGTTAAATAGATAACCAAGGCCAATCTCATCATAAGTAAGTATCTGTATTGACATTGAATCGTCAAGCTTTTCTCTACTAGAATAAAGTTTCTCAAGTTGTTTCTTATACTGAGTTAATTCACCTTTCGCAATAGTATTGTACTTATGAAGTTCTTCATGATCTTCTTTCAATGTTTTAAATCTAGATGTCTTCTTTGCCAGACTTTCTCTAAGATCTGTATTCTCAGTTTTCAAATCAATTTCAACTTTGTTAGGATCACTCCTCAAAGTCACCTTTAGATTCATAATCTTTAATTCATGATTCAAAATTGTGTACTTTGTCTTCAGTTATGGATAATCATCATCACTAATTTTAGATTTAGTAGATTCAGGCTTGGATTTGAGATGTTCAATATTTTCCTTCAATTGTCCAATGTATACTTTGGAGTCTTCATATATGTCCTTCAGTTTATCTATTTCTTCAGTAAGGAGATCAATTTTTTCAAGTGCCTCTTCAAGGTTCTTCATCAATTGTTTCATATCCATAGGCATCTTACTCAAGTTGTTAAGACTCTTCTGAGTAACTGTGCTCTGATACCAATTGTTAGAAATAGGAATCACTATGGGGGTGAATTAGTAATCTACAAACTTTAGTCACCGAATGGATATTATTTTTCACTCTAAACCATACATAACAAAGTAATGTTGAATAGTAATAGTAACCACACACAAATATAACTCATAACACCATATTTTGTTAACTAGGGAAACCCCGGCCAAGGGAAAACCCCGATGAGGATGATACCCACTAGATAATTTACTAATATATAAGTTCCTTGTTAGAAGATGGACCCTATTAGGATTCAATGAGAAAAATAGTTATAGAGATTCCCTATTAGGAGACTTTGACTCCCTATTATGAGATTCCAACCCTATTGGGCATTATGCCAACCCTATTAGTAGTTGTAGTACAATAGATGCAAGATGAGCCCACTGCCCAAAAATGCACTTTTAATTACAAGAAGAGCTCACTGCCCAAACTAGTAATCATACTTTTGTAATGTAGGTACTATAACTTCTTCCTTAGTTTGATCTCTGATCTTTAGCACGATCTTGGATCACAAAATAGCTTTACAAAACTTCACATATATTGCCTTCAAAAAAGTTTGCATATCACAAAAGTTACACTTCTCATCGCAAGATGTCTTTTACATAAATACCATGCCTTTACACAAATTATTACTAGGTCAACTAAGACCATAATATACTTTTCCAACTTATAGTAAAGATCTAGGATGTTAGCCCTAATTGGACAAGTAATTATTTTGTAAACAAAATAATTCCTTTCCTTTAATATTTTTGTCTTGTTTCATTGGTGAAACACAAATATCTCTTTTTTGTACAGTCTGTACTAACTTTTGAGGTTATACACATCATCATCAACATGTATACTATCACCATCTAGCTTTGCTAGCCATAATATGATGTCAGTAACAAGTTACATATAAAACAATATACTATTGTATACCAAATTCATACGTAGACAATTTTTTGAGTACCAAAAGATAAGTATCTTTATTTCTGAGGTTTCTTGTAAGCATGTACATCATGTGCTACCATAAATGAAAAAAATTACATATCTTCATTGGCCAATTGTCAACAAAATCCTTGTGTCAAAATTGTGTGAATGTTCTTATGGTATTTCATGTTTACATTTCTACAAAGTCATTTTGACCTAGGACAATAAACAACTAAGTTAAGGTATTGTATGATCTAATGGATGCATGAATGTTATGGTTTTATAGATATGGAACTGTTAAGCACTAAAAAGTTTTATTTGTACATCTAGACCTTGGATAGTTGATTCACCCCCCCAGTTATTCTAAACAATTCCAATAGAAGATGACTTGTTGCTTTAGCTAGGTGATTGGTTTGGTTGCCAAGACGGATGGTCATTGCTTTTGAAAAATTCCCCCAATTATTCCTTATGATAGCTCTGCATCTAACTAGACCTAGATTTCCCTTAGTTTCTCGGTCAAAGTTTGACTTAAACTAGTCTATTGGAGGATGTCGATGTTTTGATAGCTTTGGTAGGATAAACCTATCAGGTCAAAAGAAATTAATAGAATCACAATGATATATATATATATATATATATATATATATATATATATATTAATTTCATTATATTTATTATATTGTATGACATATAATTATTAATTAATGTCATTATATTTATACATGACCTAAGGGACATGTCTATTCTCTTGGTTTATTCCTCATACAAGTACAAGGACACTGGCATTTAGAAAACACATACCAAACATTAAGGCGGTGCAATTACACTTGCAGCAATCTAAAAAACTAACATGATATCAGAGTAGGTTCACTTGAAAATTTAGAAATGAAAAAGAAATTCATTGAATTTTTTTTGAATGAGTCATTGCAGAAATGATATTGAGATCCTCCCATGTTGAATTTTTTTGGGAGAGAAAACATATTACTCCAAAGAGATCTATGGTGTACAAGTATGAAAAATATTTATCATGAGTAATGCCACTACTATCCTATTCCAATTTTGACTGGGCTAACATTGTGGACAATGAGGTAGTGAAAGTTGTGGTAGACTTCCAACATAATGTCAGTGTTGAATTAAAAATTCTCAGAAGGAAATTTTGTTACTACAAGCTCAACTATGTACTTTGCAATATCACTTAATAGAAATGAAGTCAATTTGAATGTCATGAGTGCAATGCTTGGGTCTATTTGTGATGAATGAAGCATGCTAGAACTAGGCTTTCAATTCATAACCAAGGCTTGCCAAAACTTTTCAACTTTCCATTGTCTTTACCACAGATTTGAATTGTGTAGTATTAAAACATTAGATCAAGGTGTCACTAAAGAGAATTGATATGGTTATCACTAAGTCTTAAATTTCATTTGGCAATGTTTGGGGACAAGCAAGTGAATTTTCAACTATGGCAAAGAAGAAAATATTTGTGTTGGCATCTCAAGTGTGACAAACACTCAATGGTGCCATTTTCATGGGCATTGTGATCGTTAGAATGAAATCTCGTTTACATTATGATTGTCACCAAACAGCTTGAATATAATCTTTAGTCTAATTATCTAAAAGGTCTAATTGTGGTTTAGTTGAGACTCACCACATTGATTTCATGGTTAGTTTCACAGGTCACTTTGCCAGTCCTACCAACCATGTGCAAAAAATAATGAGAGATGTAGACAAATAGTGACTATTACATTGACCACCAATCACACAAATAAATATCAATGATATTCCAACAATATAGAAGAAAATATATCAAGTGTGATGTGTACGATGTGATTGGAAAGGTGTAGATGACTGCACAATATGTAGCATTCAAGGAATCAAAAATAGGCATCAAGTATTTTTTGCCATTGAACACTTGTCTTCAAAACATTTCCTTGGATAATTTCTAATAAAATAGGAAGAAAGGAAATAAAGGGTACATGATATTAAAAAAGAAAAGAGGCTCAATTATTATTGATAAGAATGGGCAGAATCTCATTCACACTGAACCGATCAATACATAGTTAAAAATTATTAATAAAAAGGTGAAAGCATATATTTATAAATTTTTAGAGGCATCGGGTATTAACCCTACAAAGTGGGTATAAGGTATATTCCATTTCTAATAATTATTTCATAAGTATGTGTTTACATTCAAAAATATATTTGTTTATGTGTGTGTGTATATATATTTCTAATATTATTAAAAAAGAATATTGTTATTGAAAATATAGCATTAAGAGTTATTTTATAATTATGTTGTTAGTAATAGGCATGACATAATTTATTAACATCCAAAATAATATTAATATTATTACTTCTATATTAATTTAAAAATAGCTATTTACCTTGATCTTTTCTCCAAGAATATTCTTGTAGAAAAAAGAGGGAGATTGATATTCAAAGGGAGGCTGACATTTTAGGCAACCTTGAAAGAGGGGGAGAAAATAGATTATGTGGTTCAATGAACCTTTAGTGATCTTTGTTATATTGATTCAGAGGGAGTAAACAATGTGGATATGGATTCTCAAAATGATCAAGAAATTATCACAGTCAAGAGGATTGTGATTCACACATCATGATCATGTAATTTTAATGGGCCTACCCCCTGTATACATCATGAGGAAATGATGACTTCCAAATGATGTCACTTTTATTTTTAAAGTTATTGTAAGGTGACGATCTTACAATAACTTGTACTATGAGATCAAAAAAATTGAGTATATAGTGAATGTCTTGCATTTCAACATACTAGAAGGCCAATACTCTTGATATCAGATGTGATATCAAAATCCATTTTGAGTACTTAGTGAATATCATTGATATTTTGGGAGATCAATACTCTTGATATCAAATGTAATATCAAACCTTATTTGTGAGTAATTGGTGAATATCATTGATAATTTGGGAGGCCAATACTCTTGATATTAGATGTGATATCAAAACCTTTTGAGTACTTGGTGGATATCATTGATATTCTAGGAGGCCAATACTCGTAATATCAACTGTGATAACAAAACTGTGGATATCGTCTAATTAATTTTATTTTTCCATAACTAACATTACCAATGGTGTAATACACATGTTTTGTGTTTATCATCCCTAGCTAAGAGGGATTGTTGGTGTTTTGATAGCTTTGGTAGGATAAACCTATGAGGTCAAAAGAAATTAATATAATCACAATGATACATATGTGTGTGCATGTGTACATGTGTGTGTATATATACATATACATGTGTATGTATGTATATATATGTATATATGTATGTATGTATATATACATATATACACACACACAGATATATATATATATATATATATATATATATATATATATATATATATATTAATGTCATTATATTTAGACATATCCTAAAGGGACATTTCTATTCTCTTGGTTTATTCCTCATAAATACAAGGATGTTTCCATTTGGAAAACAAATACCAAACATTATGACAGTGCAATTACACTTGCAGCAATCTAAAAAATTAACAAAGGATGATCCCATCTAGCATTTTCCCTTTTACTTTTGATCACCGCATCTAAATCCTTGTTTCTACTTATGTTTCCACTAGAATCAAAGTCCACTTTGTCCTTGAACATGCTATTGAAATTTTCAATGATGCTCTACTTAATACGATGGGCGATTAAAGAATAGTGTTGGGATAAATTCCTAAAAACTATATTGTTCATTTCCTTCCAAAGATTCCAGATGAAATGAAGGAAGACCAACATCCAAAGACTTTTAATTTCAATATTTTTCTTTAAAATCTTTCCATATTAGCTGAAGGTCCTTAATATTCTCAAGCATTGTCTAGCTCAGATTCTAAGTTTTAAAAATCTCTATCCATGTGTTCCAAGAAAATTGGTAAGAAATAAAAATATTATTCACATATTCAACCACATAAAAAATACTTGCCAGGTAAATAGATACCTCTTTACTGAGATTATCTAAAGTCAAAATCATTTTTTCAAAGTCAACCACTACAAAATGTTAATTTTTGGAATGAAATTTTCATTCCAAATAGAGGCCCAAATAGGAGGAGAAGCTACACTAACTTGAAGAGTTTCAACAGTGTAGGAAAAAAAGTAAGCACATGAAGGATCTCCATCCAAAATCAAAGAATCATCATACCCTAACCTAATAGATACTGTATTGAGGCTAGTTTTAATAGCTCTTAATTCATGAGAGATTTCCCCAATTTTCACCCATTGACCATATCTCCAATAATTTACAAACTTGAACTCATACAACTGATGACATATCTCTATAATTAGTTGAACGATAATCACTAAGGAAAGGGGTTTGTCCAAAATCTAGAAATCATTCAAAAAGTCTATAAACTAATCAGTTCCCACTTTCCATCTGGCTTTTAATTGGTAGTAGCTTTAGCTTACTAGATGCTCTTCCAAAAAGTTGAACTAGTCAAGGTAACATTATTGTCAAGAAATTTTGACAAGGGAACATATTTCAATCATTTATATGCATAATACTATTGTAATCTTTTCTTTCTCCATAAATTCACCATATATTCTTAGCCATAAGAGCATAATTCATAGTTTCAACAAAGATAAGCCCCAAACTCCCACTTTTTTTTTGTCTACAAACTAAATCCCAAGCAACCGATGCCAATATTTTTCTATCTTCCACACTTGTCCAAAGAGAAGTTTTTTGAATTCTTTCAATTTCTTCTTGAAACTTCCCTAGGATTTTGAACAACCTAAGGGAATACACTGGAAGGCTTTGAAGAGTATACATAATCAACTTCAATTTACCCACTTGACTAAAAAATGAACCTTTCCAACCAGTCAATTTTCTTTAAAATATTTCAACCAAGGAAGACCAAAAATAATTAGGAGATTTTAAGCCTAGAGGTAATCCAAGATAAGAGGTCAGCAAGATCCTAGTCAAACATTCTAGAATTCTACCAATTGTTCCATGTCTAATAAAAGGAGAGTTAATGAAGTAGAGAAATCTATTTTCCAACTTAATAAGTTGGCCTAAGGAAAAATTATAAGTCTAAAGAATATTTTTATAGGCTTTGTCCCCCTTGATCAAAGCCTCTCCCATAACCACTATGTCATCAATGAACTATTCATGCGAGCACACCAAATCCTTAGAAAAGGGTTTTAAGCCCTTAAGCATAACTTAAGAAACTCAAGAATGTTATAGATGACCAAGAGTTTTATCCATTAAAGAAAAGAGGACTAATGAGATAGGATATCCCTATCTCAAGCCCCTTGAAAGCTTAAAAATGTTGGAAGAAGAACCATTGACTAAGATTGTGAGTAAAGAGGTAGATATCAATTATTGAATAGGTTGAATAAACTAGTTGCATAACCCAAAGGATTTAAGGATTTTGAATATGAAGTCCCAATCTACAAAGTCATAAGCCTTAGAGAGATGCATTTTGAGTAAGAAACCTTATGTTTTAGAACAAGAAGTTGAATGAATAACTTCATGAACTTTGGTAATGGAATCCAAGATTTGATGCCCAGGCACAAAGCCATTTTTCTTTAGAGAGATGAGCATTGATAAGAAATATAGAAATCTTGAAGTTAACACTTCGAAGAACACTTTATAAACTGAATAATACAAATTGATGATTCTAAACACATTCATAGTTCTAGCTCCAACTTTCTTAAGAATAAGTGTAATAAAAGTAGAATTGATTTCCTTGAGAAACTATCTTAAGAAAAATAATTCTTTAACAATACAATGGAGATCATTCCCCACCACATCCCAAAAATCCTTTAAAAAAAAAACATTGGAAATCCATCCAACCCTAGGGATTTTTCTCATTCAAAGGAAAGGACAGCTTTCTTAATTTCCTCAATAGACAAAATAGCTACCAACACATTGTTCAACTCCTCTTTCAAAATATTAGGGATAGACTTAATTAACTTATTCTAACTAGCCATTGACAAAGAAGTATCTTTAGAAAGAAGGGAAGAGAAAAACCCAATAAATTCTTGAAAGATCTCTTTATCTGTGGTTCTCACTCCATTTTCTTTATAAATACCTAGAGATTATATTAGTTTACTTATGTTTAGAAGTTGTGATATGAACAAAATTGGTGTTTCTATCCCTATAATTTAACCATAGGGCTCTTGATCTTTTTCTAAAATAGATTTCTTCTTTGGTAATGATATCGTGATATTTAACTAGGACAGCCTATTCTTTAATCATTAAACCTTGAATATCTCCATAATCTTGAATATTATTATGAATAATATCTAATTATGATTTAATTCCATTCTTTTTCTACAAGATGTCCCCAAAAAGCTCCTTGTTCCATACTTTAACTTTATCTTTAGCAAATTTTAATTTTTTTGCTAATCTAAACATAATTGAATCATTAATCCAAATATCTCACTAATCCTTAATCTTATATCTTATATCAGGGTGTTCCATCCATATATTCTCAAATCTAAATGGAGAATTCATTTTCATGGCTACCAGGTTAGCAACCAAAGAGATAGAAAAGTGGTCAGAGCTAACTTTAGGTAAAGCAACCAAAGAGTAGGAGAACAAATTGATCTAATCAAAAGAAATGAGGGCTCTATCCAATTCAAATTAAATCAACTCATCAATAGATCTATGGTTTGACCAAGTATAACTCAAACCTTGGAGCTCAACATCTAACAGGGCTTGGGAATCAATGAACTAGATCATATCCAATCTACCTTCTAGGTAACTCTAAATTGAAACTATTGGAACTACAATTGGAACAATTGTTATGTTTTCATTGATGTCAAACCTTATTGGTAAGATAGCTTCTATCTAAGTAGAGTATCATATCAAGATGATTGATGAAAAGGATTTGAGAAGAAGAGACAAAAGGACATAAAGGAAAGGTTGAGTTATGTAAAACTATAATGGGAACTTTATTAGTTAGATCTTGACAAGATAATATGATTGTTTAATCATAACCTAAGTGGAGAAGACAAGTAATAGTGAATCCTAGAAGGAATGATCAAAGGAATACCAAATGCATATGCTTCACTAAGTAAAAGAATAGAAGTTTAAGGAACTATAAGTATATGTGGAGTGATACTAGTGTTGATCAAGTGACAATATAGGTTGAGCATTATATAGTGTCAATGACCATCAGTATTGATCGAGTATCAAAAAGTGTGTCGATTAGAATAGTTAGTCAGGTTGATTGACAACGATTGAGAGTTTATGAGGGAATCTTGATTTCTAGCCAATACAATTGAATTCTTGGAATATGTAAAATATGTTGAAGATAAGGATGGATGATGTGGAGAATTTAATCCAAGAGAAATCATGTTTGAGCATTTCTAGGCATGGATTCAAAGAGAAGTTTAGAGAAGTTTCTAGAATAGAAGGAGGACAAAATGAAGAAAAGATTCAACAAATCTGACCAAATTCTAAGATCTATGGTGGTGTTTAAGAAGAAAAATATTAGAAATACCTATTTAAGGAGGCATAAGGGTAACCTAATCAAGGTTTACAAGTAGATGTTTCTTGATGCTATTAACTAGTGAACATATGAAGAGGTTGACAAGAGTTATGAAAAGGCGAAGTTTGATCACTTTAAGAATTGCAAAGTAGATAAGAGATAGAGATGATAATGGAGGCTAGTTACTAGATTAATATATTAGCTACATTGTGATTTTTGTTTCCAAAGTTAGTTGTATTTATTCAAATCAACCTATTGTTACTTTCTAACCATTATATTAGTTTAAAATATTTTAATCAAATTTTGACCTAATAGTCATTTGTATATCCTTTAATCAAGGTGAAATTCTAATGCAATTTTCTAAATCCCTCTAACCAGGCCACTCCTAATAGGGTGATTAAATCCTTTTAAAAGGTCGCATTTAATAGTGTATTTTGTAACCTTTAATAGGATTGGCTCCTCACAAAGTTCACTTCAAAAGAGTAAAAATTGGTAGCATGTTACTGGTGGTTTTTTCCAAATTGGGTTTATGTATAAAATCCTAGTGTCATACTTATGTGGATATTATTTTATATGTTTTACATTCTACAAGTTTGTTACTATTAGTATAGTAGACTACAAGTTTTATAGTGTTGATTTTTTTTATCGAGACTAAGCTACTTAATCATTAGATCTAAAGTATTTGAAGTGATTAAAAGTTGAATTGGTACATTTGGACCTGAGGACAACTAATTTACCCCTGCCAACCTCTCTTAGTTATTCTAAATCATTTTAAAAATTGGTATCAGATCATTGGTGCTTGTAAAGAAATGTTTGAAGGTACCTAAAGATAAAGATCAAGATGTACAAAAAGGAGGTACCAAGGTTGAAGAAGGATAACTTCCCTACATGGGAGATTTTGATGAAGTTTCATCTTGTAGGAATTGGAGAAGGAGAAATAAACTATGTGGAACATGCATACGTAGAGATACCAAGACCTTTGACAACTCAATAGATGAAACAAAAACAAGAACACAGTTAGGATATGTTGGAGATTACATCAGCCCTAAGTTATACTAAGTTTGATGATATAAAGGAGTGCACTACTACCAAGAAAATGTGAGATACATTGTAGACTATCTATGGAGGAGACATAGATATTTTAAGAGAAAAATCAGAAAGATTGAGAGGCAAGTTTGGTGAGATGAGAATGATAGAAGGTGAAATTATTGTTCAATGTTATAGATGAGTCAAAGAGGTGGTAGAAGCTAAAAGAGGATCCAATGGAAAGATTTATGATGAAACTATGATTAGAAAGGTACTAAGAACCCTACTTCCTATTTATTCTATTAGAGTTTATGCAGTACAAGAACTGAGATGTACTCCTAGCAAAAATCTGACTTTGGAAGGATTAGTTGGTAGACTTACTTCTTTTGAATTTCAAATCTCAATTGGTTCTTAATAAGAAAGGAAAAAAAAAATGTGTGAATAGTGATAGTGATATCTCTAATGATGATCTTGATGAACTTGAAGCATTAATGGCTAGAAGATTTCCAAGAGTTAAAGGAAAATTCAAAGGTAAACTTCCTATAATATGCTCTTCAAGTAACAAAGTTGGTCATAGCGACAAGGTGTCCTAATAGAGAAGACAAGGATGAAAGGAGGGAAAGAAAGTATAGAGGCAAAAGAGATGACAAAGACAATAGAAGAAACAAGGACTACAAAGATAAATTTAAGAAATATTGTTATATTATTGAAGAAGAAATCGACAATGAGTCTGATAGTAATGATGATTAAATTGTCTATGTTTCTATTAAAGATGATTCTAAGAAAGATGAGAAAACTACATTAATTTCATGTGTGCCTAAAGGTGATACATGGACAACTTATAGTGGTTTCTCACATCACATGACTAGTGATAAAAGCAAGTTTAAAACCTTGGAACAATATAAATGTACTTGTGTAAGGTTTGCCAATGATGCACCATGTCTTGTGAAAGGTAAAGGATCAATCAAATTGACCGATAAGATCATGTGTAACAATATTTATTGGGTTGAAGGACTTAATTATAACTTGTTGAATGTTGCATAGCTTAATAGACTTGGATACAAAGTTGAATTCCATCACAAGAAGGCCAAGATATTTGATGCCAATGGTGAACTAATTGGAAGTGGAGAACATAAAAGAGGTAACTTATTCTATCTAGATATATCTGATAAGACATGCTTGTTTGCACAATTTGATGATATATGACTATGGCATAAGAGGTTATGTCATGTGAACTTTGATATATTGGTAAGAATTAGTAAGATGAAGAGAGAAAGAGGATTACCAAAATTGAAGAAACCTAATAATGCTATGTGTAAATAATGTCAGCTGGGTAAAATGAAAAAGTCTAGTTTCAAGAGAAATACCTGTTAGAATTCTTTTAGAATAACTGAGAGGGGGGGGGGGGGGGGGGGGGGGGGGTGAATCAGTTATTCAAGGTCCAAATGCCCTAATAGTACCTTTTCTATACTTTTAATAAATCCATACACTTTTCATCCATCCAAACCTAAATCAACCATATTAGTAAGTTACAGTAAATCAACATGCAGAGATGAAACATTCAAGATCAACACATGACACAATGATTTATGTGGAAACCCAATTTGGAAAAAACCACCAGTAACATGCTACTTGATTCTCACTCTTCTAAAGTGATTCCCTGTTAAAAGCCTTCCCTGTTAAAGGCTTACAACACACTATTAAATGTGACCTTGTTAGAGGATTTCACCAAACTATTAGGAATGGGCCCGATTAAAGGACTTTAGAACATTCACTTGGAATGTCACCCTGTTAAAGGATTTATCTCATGGCTATCAAACCAACCTAAGTCCATAGGATTTAAACTAACTGTTACAATTTCTACAAAGTAACGATAATGGCCTTTTGATCTGATATAACTTACAACATACTTTGCATATTTTAGATCACACTTTCAGTTCAATCCTTATGCTTGGCTTCAATCACTTCAGCTCTGATTGCTTGTCTTCTTATCAAGCTTTGTCTCCTTGATTCTTCTTACTCATCATGCCAATGCATCCATATCTGGGGTCTTCTTATTGAAATAAAGTAATTATGCTCTCTCTCCTCTTTAGCACCTCCTTTAGCATTTTATGCTTTCATGCTTGACCACCTCTCTCTCTCTCTCTTCTTCATGAACTTATGACTCCTTAAATAGAAATTTGATTTTTCCTTTGCCGCTCAATTCTTCTTCTCTAATTTTAGGGTTTCAAAATGGATTAGGTAGGATACAATGTATCTACCTCATATCTTGTTCTCATCTAGAAACTTCATCAGTTGTATCCTTAAAAAAATTTTACATGGTGTTCTGTGCCACCAACTCATCATTCTTATCTTCCATTTAATTGACAAACTTCTAGATAACAACCTTGTCGGCTTAGATTTGGTGAATCTTCGATTTTCAAAATAATGCAGCAACTTGGCATTATTGTTTTTACTGGTGCTCAGCATCTCTGTGTTACTCGGCACTATTGGTTTTACTGGTGCTCGGCATCTCTATGTTACTCAACACCTATATCTTCTCAGCACCTATATCTGCTTGGCACCTATATCTGCTTGGCATTTGAAGTTTACTCGGCATTTGATATCACTCGGCATCTGAAGTTTACTCGGCACTTGATATTACTCAACATCTGAAGTTTACTCGGCACTTAATATTACTCGGCATCTGAAGTTTACTCAGCACTTGATATCACTCGGCTTCAACTAGGAATCTGCTCAGCTTCTTCTCTCGAATGAACTTTAATTAAGTTTTACAGATGTCTTAGCTAAAACCTTACATCTTTGATATGTTTCTGTGTGCCCATTCTCTATGTCTTATAGTATGTCATAAACACACTTATTTTATCAATGGCTTGATCGATCCTTGTACTTCATTAAAATATCATAACTTCAACCTTTCTCTTGGTGTACTAGTTACATCTTATTGATTGCCTCATCATTGTCAATCAACTAATTGATAGTATTTGGATCACTAAAGCAATTGTCATTCCTGCAAGTAGCAAGTTTGACATCAATGACAAAACAATGATTGAGAACATTCTTTACCACTTCCATATATCATTCCAACATCTTTCCTCATGATCTTTTCAATCATTTCCAACAATCTCCCTCTTTGGCATTGATGGCAAACCAAACTGTTCAATTGATCAACTTAGTTACCACCAAGATTGTATATGTTATTTGCTACTTTTCTTTGGTTGGCTTCATCTTTACTAGCTGATCTCATATATCTCCCTCTTTCATATATATTTCCCTCTTACTTTATATTGATTAGGTTTCACATTTCTCCCTCTTTGACATAAATGCCAAAGATGTAGCATCTTTATTATGCAAAATATGAGCTTTGGCTTCTTGTTGTTTTCTCTCTCTATCACCATGCTTGTGACTGATTTGGAGTTTCTGCTCCTGTAGTTATCCTCTGCATCATTCTTTTGATATTTCAATGATTCATTGCTGGTGATGCAGTGCAGCTTCCTTGTTGCTTTAAACTGCTTGAGTTAGGGGTATTACCCCCAACTTGCCTCTAAGATATTCATAAGCATCCTTTGGCAATGGTTTGGTGAAGATATCTGTAGTTTATTCCTTTGTGTGAATGTATTCCAACTTCACTTGTTTTTCTTCTACCATTTCTCTAACATAATGATACTTGATTGCGATGTGCTTGGTTTTTGCATGCATTACTGGATTTTTAGATATGTTTATAGCACTTGTGTTATCACAATACAATATCACAGGTGTTGTTACCTCTTCTTTCATTCCTTCCAATAGATGTGTGAGCCACACAATGTTTGTGCAATTGATTGTTGCTGCCACATATTCTGACTCTGCAGTGGACTAAGATGTGCATGTTTGTTTCTTGCTAGTCCAGGTAACTAACCTTTTGCCTAGAAATAATGCACCTTCACTTGTGCTTTTTCTATCATCAATGTTGCCTCCCCAATCTGCATCTGTATATGCTTTGAGCTCAAATTTTCCATTCTTTTTGTAGTATAGACCAAAGTTATCAGTTCCTTTAAGATATCTCATTATCCTTTTTACTGCTATGAGATGATTTTCTTTAGGATTAGTAGAGAATCTAGCCACTATTCCAACTGCTAATGCTATGTATGGTCTACTATGTACAACATATTGTAGTTTTCCAATCATGGATCTGTACATTGTTTGATTGACTTCAGCTAATTCATCATTTTTGGACAGCTTATTTCTTGTTTCCATTGGTGTGCTGACCGATTTGGACTCCTCTAATCCAAATTTTTTAAGAATTTCTTTGATGTACTTTGATTGTGTCACAAATATACCATGTTTGAGTTGATGTACTTGCAATCCAACAAAGAATTTGATTTCTCCAAACATAGACATCTCAAATTCATGTTTCATTTTGTCAGCAAAGCCTTTGCAAAGCACTTCCTTTCCACCAAACACTATGTCATCCACAAAGATTTCAGATACAATAATGTCTTTACCTTCTTCTACTTTGATGTACATGTTTTTTTTATCATCAGTTCTTTCAAATCCTATTTGTATTAGATACTTGTGAAGTCTCTCATACCATGCTCTAGGTGATTGTTTCAAACCATAGAGTGCTTTATGTAGCTTACAAACCATATCCCTGTTGTTTTCATCAACAAATCCTTCTGGTTGTTCAATGTAGACTTCTTCTTCTAGTATGCCATTTAAAAAAGCAGATTTTACATCCATCTGATAGACTTTAAAATCTTTATATGCAGCATATGCAAGTAAAGCTCATACTCCTTCCATTCTAGCAATAGGGGCAAATGTTTCCCCATAGTCTATTCCTTCTTCTTGAGCATAACCCTTGCATACTAGTCTTGCTTTGTTTCTGGTAATCTCACCATTCTCATCTAGCTTGTTTCTAAATACCGACTTGGTGCCAATCACATTCTTGTCAACTGGTCTGGGAACCAGACTCCAAGTTTTTTTCTTCTTTATTTGATCAATCTCCTCTTCCATAGCTTTGTACCATTCATCATCTTGTAATGCACCATATATTGTCTTAGGTTCAAATTTGCTGATTAGACATGATTCATGTCTTAGTCTGTTCCTTGTCATTGGTCTTGCATCTTTGTCACCAATTATCTGTTCAGCAGGGTGATGTCTTTTTACATATTTGGATAATCTTGGTTCTGTCCTTCTTTCCATGTTTGATATTTCTGATTCAAGGTCACTATGTACTGAGTTTTCAGGTTGTTCTACATCTCTTTCATATGTACTGACTCCAAAATCAGATTGTGCATTTTCTTCATTCTGCAACTCAGCTTCTAAATGCAGCTCAGCATTCACTGGTTGTGAGTCGGCTGAAACTAAAACTTGTTGTTGAGTTTCAATTTGATTGACATCATCCTCATCAGTCATTCCTTCATAAGAATACACAAAGGTTCTATATTCATCCATTCTTTTTGGTTCTTTAGCTTGGACTTCTGTATGTTCATCAAAGTTTACATTTGCACTTTCCACAATTTTATTAGTGTTAGTATTCAAACACTTCTATGCCTTACTTCTAGTGGAATAACCAAGGAATATGCCTTCATCGCTTTTTACATCAAATTTTCCATTTCTAGCATCTTTAAGGATAAAACATTTGCAACCAAATACTTTGAAATGTTTTACATTGGGTGAGTGACCATACCATAATTCAAAAGGTGTTGTATTTGTACCTTTCTTGACTTGTACTCGATTTAGTGTATGAACAGCTACACTTACAACTTCTCTCCAGTATTTTAGAGCAACAGTCTTTTCCATCATTAATGTTCTAGCATAGTCAATCACAGATCTACTTCTTCTTTCAGCAATTCCATTATGTGGGGGAGTTCTAGGAGATGACATTTGTCTTTTGATTCCTTTATCATTACAAAATACCTTGAATTCATTTGATGTGAATTCACCACCTCTATCTGATCTTAGGCATTTCAAGCTTTTTCCTATTTCCTTTTCAACTCTAGCCACAAACCACTTAAACATTTGAAAAGCATCAGATTTTTGTTTTAAGAACATAACAGTCATCATCTTGGAATAGTCATCAACAAAAAACATTATGTATTTATCTCCTCTATAGCTTTGTACTACCATTGGACCACATAAGTCAGTATGAACTAGTTCAAATACTTCTTTGGATGTATAGTTTTTTCTTTTGAAACTTGACTTTATCATCTTTCCTAGCTGACATTGTTTGCACATAATATTATCAGACTTCTTCAATTTTGGTAAACCTATGACTTTCTTCATTTTACTGATCTTGACCAGATTGTCAAAGTTGACATGACATAATCTTCTATTCCACAACCATTCATCATCAAATTTTGAATTAAAACAAGAAATATCATCCATATCAAGGTAAAACAGATTACTCTTTGTTTGATCTCCTTTTCCTATTAGTTTACCATCAGTATCATAGATTTTTGTAGTTTTGTTTCCAAATTCTACTTTGCATCCTATATTGCCTAACTGTGAGACACTCAGCAAATTGTAGTTTAATCCTTCAACATAGTATGCATTATCACATGAAATTTGTTCTGTGAGCTTAATGGAACCTTTTCCTTTGATTTGACATGGAGCATCATTACCAAATCTAACACTATTTCCATCATACTAAGTAAAGTTAACAAACTTACTTTTGTCTCCTATCATGTGATGTGAGCATCCACTATCTATGATCCACCTGTCATTCTTGTTCATACATGTTACCAATGTTGTGGGCTTTTCTTCATCAGATTGATCCTTCATGGCTACATAAACAACTTCATCATCATTGTCATCAGAATTTTCTTCAACAATATAACACTTCTTACCTTTTTCTTTGTAATCTCTCTTGTCGTCATCTCTTCTGAATTTGTTTTTGTTGCCTTCCTTGTAATCCTTTTTTTGTGTACACCTGGCAGCAATATGACCTACTTCATTGCAATTGAAACAAATGATAGGCATCTTACCTTTGAATTTTCTTTTACCTCTGTGAAATCTTCTAGCAAGCAATGCTTCCAATTGTTCCACATCTTCCTCATCAGTGCTATCGTTACTGGATACATACTTCATTTTCTTTCCTTTCTTTGATTTCACTTGTTTAGCATCTTTTAGTGATAACTTGGCCTTAAAGGCGGATTCAGCATTCTCTGGTCTGTAGTTGTCGAAATTAGATAACTCAAATGCAGTGAGTCTACCTATTATACCTTCAAAACTTAGATTGTTTCTTGGTATACATCTTAGTTCTTGTATTGCTGATAGTCTAATAGCATAGATAGGGAGCAAGGTTCTTAAGAACTTACTATTAACAGTATCTTCATCCAGTTGACCACTTAAGCATCTTATTTCACTTACCACTTCTTTTATTCTTGCACCATACTGAGCAGCATTTTCATATCATCAAACTTTCCTCTAAGACTTTCTCTTTTGCTCTTTATATATTCTGATCTCCTCCATAGATGTCTGATAGGGCTTTCCACATTTTGAATGCAGCGTCACATCCTTTGGTATCATCAAATTCAGCATAGTTGAGTGCAAAGGCAATCTTCAACATTGTCTGATTGTGTTCCTACTTGTTTTTCATGTCTTCTATAGTAAGAGTACCAGTTGGATCTACATGTTTAGTGACAATTAAATTTTGGGCATAATCTCTTCTAGATCCAAGATGTAGCTTCATCAAACTTTTCCATGCAACAAAGTTGTCTTTGTTGAGCTTGCAAACTTCTCTCTTAGGCATTTTGATCTTTTCTGCTTATAGTTCCTTTAAACTGAATCAGCAGTAAATCTCTCATACCAATTGTTAGAATTCTTTTAGAATAATTGAGGGGGGGGGGGGGGGTGGGGGTGAATTAGTTATTCAAGGTCCAAATGCCCTAATAATACTTTTTCTATTCTTTTAATAAATCCATACACTTTTCATCCATCCAAACTTAAATCAACCATATTAGTAAGTTACAGGAAATCAACATGCAGAGATGAAACATTCAAGATCAACACATGACACAATGATTTACGTGGAAACCCAATTTGGAAAAAACCACCAGTAACATGCTACTTGATTCTCACTCTTCTAGAGTGATGCCCTGTTAAAAGCCTACCCTGTTAAAGGCTTACAACACACTATTAAATGTGACCTTGTTAGAGGATTTCACCAAACTGTTAGGAATGGGCCTAATTAAAGGACTTTAGAACATTCACTTGGAATGTCACCCTGTTAAAGGATTTATCTCATGGCTATCAAACCAACCTAAGTCCATAAGATTTAAACTAACTGTTACAATTGCTAGAAACTAACGATAATGGCCTTTTGATCTAATATAACTTACAACATACTTTGCAGATTTTAGATCACACTTTCAGTTCAATCCTTATGCTTGGATTCAATCACTTCAGCTCTGATTGCTTGTCTTCTTATCAAGCTTTGTCTCCTTGAGTCTTCTTACTCATCATGCCAATGCATCCATATATGGGGTCTTCTTATTGAAACAGAGTTACTATGCTCTCTTTCCTCCTTAGCACCTCCTTCAGCATTTTATGCTTTCATGCTTGACCACCTCTCTCTCTCTCTCTTCTTCATGAACTTATGACTCCTTAAATAGAAATCTGATTTTGCCTTTGCCACTCAATTCTTCTTCTCTAATTTTAGGGTTTCAAAATGGATTAGGTAGGATACAATGTATCTACCTCATATCTTGTTCTCATCTAGAAACTTCATTAGTTGTATCCTTAAAAATATTTTACATGGTGTTCTGTGCCACCAGCTCATCATTCTTATCTTCCATTTAATTGGAAAACTTCTAGATAACAACCTTGTCAGCTTAGATTTGGCGAATCTTCAATTTTCAAAATAATGTAGCAACTCAGCATTATTGTTTTTACTAGTGCTCGACATCTCTGTGTTACTTGGCACTATTGGTTTTACTAGTGCTCGGCATCTCTGTCTTACTCGGCACCTATATCTGCTCAGCATTTGAAGTTTACTCAGCACTTGATATCACTTAGCATCTGAAGTTTACTCGGCACTTGATATTGTTAGATTGTGGTGACTGATCAGGAAAGTACTGTACATACTTCATAAATAGTGGGGTTCAGGGCATCGCCCCGAAAAAAAAAAATTTGGAAGTAGCCGACATGGTAGCCGACATATTATGGCTGACATATGGCCGACATGTTATAACCCTAAAGCGGTTTAATACTTGTATAAAAGGGGCTTAGGGTTGGGTATTTTTCATATGTGGTGATACGAAATTGGTTCTTGCGGTGGTATTGAGCTGTAAGGGATTACAGATTGTAATCAGGTTGTAATCACTGGATTGTAATAAGATCAGACTTGCTGTTTGGTGGACGTAGCCCAAGGATTGGGTGAACCACATTAAATCTTGGTGCCTTGTGTTCATCTCTGTGTGTTCTATTATTTTCTGTTATTGGTTATATTTGCATGTAGTTTTTATTTCTGTCTGTGGTTTATCCTAACAAGTGGTATCAGAGCAAGGTTGTCTTTCAGTTATCCTCTGCAGGAAAGTCTCACGGTTAAGTGGGAGTCTCACAGTTGAGTGGGAGCGATGGCAGATGAGGGTAAGTTGAGGGTTGATAGGTTTAATGGACAGAACTTCCAGTTATGGAAGATGCAAATGGAAGACTATTTATATCAGAAGGATTTATGGAAGCCGTTGGAAGGAAAAGCCAAGAATAAGGGAACTATGTCAGAGGCTGAATGGGATCTTTTGGACAGAAAGGCACTTGGAAGCATTCGGTTATGCTTGGCACCATCGGTGGCATTTAATATTACAAAAGCAAAGACGACAAAAGATTTGATGAAAACCCTAGCGACACTGTATGAAAAGCCCTCCGCTTCAAATAAGGTATTTCTCATGAAGCGTTTATTTAATATGAAAATGGCAGAAGGTGGATCTATTGCAGATCATTTAAATGAGTTTAATACTATTACTAGTCAATTATCTTCTGTGGGTATCAATTTTGATGAAGAAATTAGGGCTCTCTTGATTTTGTGTTCTTTGCCTGAAAGCTGGAATGGCTTGGTAATGGCGGTGAGTAATTATGTTCCTAGATCTAGTACCCTAAAATATGATGATGTGATCGGTGTTATTTTAAGTGAGGAAACTCGTAGAAAATCCTCAGGTGGATCTACATCAGGAAGTGTTTTAAATGCACAAAGCAGGGGCAAAACGACTGAAAGAGGAAGTAACTCTTGAAATCATGGGAAATCAAGAGGAAAATCAAAGGGGAGGAGGTCTCAATCGAGAGGACCAAATGATTGCTGGTACTGTGGGAAACCAGGGCACAAAAAGAAATATTGTTGGACTCGAAAGAAAAATGAAGGAGATAAATCAGATGGAGACAAAGAGGCAAATGTGGTAAGTAACAAATCCAAAGAGGATGCTTTGCTTCTGTCTTTAGAGAGTGTTGATGATTCATGGGTTTTAGATTCTGGTGCTTCTTTTCATGCTACACCTCATAGAGGTTATTTCATTGATTATGTCCAAGGGGATTTTGGGCTTGTTTATTTGGGGGATAATGAACCCTGTCAGATTGTTGGAAAGGGAAAAATTAAGATTAAGTTGCAGAATGGGAATCATTGGCTACTACATGAGGTAAGACATGTTCCAAAACTGAGTAGGAATTTAATTTCAGCAGGGCAACTCGGTGATGAGGGTTGTGTAGTTACTTTTAATGATAAAAATTGGAAGGTTTCAAAAGGTTCCCTTATAGTAGCAAAAGGTGTGAAAGTAGGCACCTTATATCTTTGTACAGGTCATATTGTTCCTTCTACTTTGATTGTTTCAGAGAAAAATGAATATTCAGGAATAATTACTGCAGTTGAGCAGGGAGAACAAATAGCTGTTGTAGATTCTGATACAGCGTTGTGGCACAATAGACTTGGGCACATGAGTGAGAAAGGTATGAAAGTACTTCATTCAAGGAAAGTTTTACCAGGTCTAAAATGTGTGAATATGGATTTCTGTGAAAGTTGTGTGTATGGAAAACAAAAGAGAGTGAGTTTTGTAAAGACTGGGAAGGAAAACAAAAAGGAGAAATTAGAGCTTGTGCATACAGATGTATGGGGACCGGCTCAGGTATCTTCCCTTGGTGGCTCTCATTATTATGTTACATTTATTGATGATGCAACTAGAAAAGTATGGGTTTATTTCCTTAGACAGAAATCTGATGTATTTCAAACTTTTAAGAAATGGAAATGCTTGGTTGAAAATGAGACTGGTAAGAAATTAAAATGTCTCAGATCTGATAATGGTGGTGAGTATTGCAGTCATGAATTTGAAGATTATTGCTCCACTAATGGTATTCATAGACAAAAAACTGTTCCAAGGACTCCACAAGAAAATGGAGTGGCTGAACGCATGAACAGGACTATAATGGAGCGCGCAAGGAGCATGAGGTTGCATGCTGGGTTGCCCTTACACATGTGGGTGGAGGCTGTCAATACTACAGTATATTTGATTAATAGAGGTCCCTCTACTCCTTTGGGTTGTGGTATTCGAGAGGAAGAATGGACTGGTAAGAAGGTGAGTTATTCTTTTCTCAAGACCTTCGGTTGTGAAGCTTTTGCTCATATAGACTCTAAAAATAGAACCAAGCTAGAAGCTAAATCAAAGAAATGTGTCTTTGTTGGATATGGCATTAATGAATTTGGCTATAGGCTTTGGGATTTTGAAAATCATAAAATTATAAGAAGTCGGGATGTCATATTCAATGAAAAAGTGTTGTACAAAGATCTGTTGCAGCAACATGAGAAGAAAGAAGATGATTATGTAGTGCTGGATGATACTCCAAAAGCTAATGTTCTAGCCATTCCTCATGATGTGTAACAACTGCAACAACAAATACCACACACACCAGTGAATGTTAGATGGTCAACAAGGCCAATTAGACCTCCACAAAGGTTTTCTCCCTCTTTGTATTCTATTTTACTTACTGATGCTGGTGAACCTGAAAGTTATGATGAAGCTGTGCAGGTGGATACTAAGATTCAGTGGGAGTCTGCAATGAAAGATGAAATGGACTCTTTGCTGAAAAATAAGACATGGGATTTGTGCAAGTTGCCTGCAAGTAAAAAGGCTTTACAGAATAAATGGGTTTACAGGTTGAAAGAAGAGGAAGGAGGTAAGAAAAGATTTAAGGCCAGGTTAGTTGTAAAAGGATTTGCACAGAAAAAGGGAATTGATTTTGATGAGATATTTTCTCCTGTTGTTAAAATGACTTCTATTCGTACTGTTTTAAGTCTTGTGGCTACTGAAGATCTTCATTTAGAGCAGATGGATGTTAAAATAGCCTTTCTTCATGGTGATTTGGATGAAGAAATATATATGGCTCAGCCACAGGGTTTTGAGGTCAAAGGTAAGGAGAACTTAGTGTGCAAATTGAAGAAAAGTTTATATGGCTTGAAGCAAGCACCTCGGCAATGGTATCTGAAATTTGATAGTTTTATGCATGAGCATGGATATAATAGGTGTCATTCAGATTACTATGTTTATTTTAAGAGGTTGGATGATGATAGCTACATTATTTTGTGTTTATATGTTGATGATATGCTTGTAGCTGGGTCTAACATGGATCATATTAAGGGGTTGAAATGCCAATTAGCACATGCATTTGCTATGAAGGATTTGGGGGTAGCAAAACAAATCCTTGGTATGAAGATTTGTAGAGATAGGAAGAACAGAACATTGACGCTATCTCAAGCTGATTATGTTGAGAAGGTGTTGCAACGTTTCTTTATGGAGAATGCTAAAGCTATTAGCACACCTTTACCTGGTCATTTGAAATTGACTAAGGAGATGTGTCCCAAGACACAGGAAGAGGAGGATAAGATGTCCAAGGTACCCTATGCTTCAGCTGTAGGAAGTTTGATGTATGCTATGGTATGCACTAGGCCAGATATTGCACATGCAGTGGGAGTCATTAGCAGGTATATGAGTCATCCAGGTTTTGAGCATTGGAATGTTGTCAAGTGGATTCTCAGATATTTGAGAGGAACATCCAATAAGTGTTTACACTTTGGGGGCTCTATTATTGATTTACAGGGCTATGTTGACTCAGATTTGGCTGGGGATATTGATACTAGGCGGAGTACTACATGTTATGTCTTTACTGTTGGTGGGGCAGCCGTGAGCTGGGTTTCTAGGCTACAAAAGATTAATGCTCTCTCCACTACAGAGGCAGAGTATGTTGCTGCTACAGAGGCAGCCAAAGAGATGATATGGCTTCAGTTCTTCTTGGAAGAATTGGGACATCCTTAGAAGGATAATTATTTGTTCACAGATAGTCAGAGTGCCATTCATCTTGCTAAGAATTCAGCTCTGCATTCTAAGACCAAACACATACAGTTGCGGTACCATTTCATTCGGTCAGTTTTGGAGGATGGACAGTTAAAGCTGGAGAAGATACATACCAATGAAAATCCAGCAGTATGTTGACAAAGGTTGTAACAAGGGAGAAGCTGAACTCCTCTTCAGCTTCAGTTGGTCTTTTAGACTAAATGTGAATAAAAGAACAGCATAGTCCAGGGTGGTTTGATCCAGTGGAAGCCCCATGCGGTAGTTGTATTGCTATAGGATCAGTCTCCAAGTGGGAGATTGTTGTTTAGTGTGGAGCCTGATCAGTCCCCAAGTGGGAGATTGTTAGATTGTGGTGACTAATCAGGAAAGTACTATACATACTTCATAAATAGTGGGGTTAGCTGACATGGTAGCCGACATATTATGGCCAACATATGGTCGAAATTTTATAACCCTAAAGTGTTTTAATACTTGTATAAAAGGGGCTTAGGGTTGGGTATTTTTCATATGTGGTGATACGAAATTGGTTCTTGCGGCGGTATTGAGTTGTAAGGGATTACAGATTGTAATCAGGTTGTAATCACTGGATTGTAATAAGATCAAACTTGTTGTTTGGTGGACGTAGCCCAGGGATTGGGTGAACCACGTTAAATCTTGGTGCCTTGTGTTCATCTCTGTGTGTTCTATTATTTTCTGTTATTGGTTATATTTGCATGTAGTTTTTATTTATGTCTGTGGTTTATCCTAATAGATATTACTCGGCATCTGAAGTTTACTCGGCACTTGATATTACTCGGCATCTGAAGTTTACTCGGCACTTGATATTACTCGGCATCTGAAGTTTACTCGGCACTTGATATCACTCGACTTCAACTAGGAATCTGCTCGGCTTCTTCTCTCTAATGAACTTTAATTAGGTTTTACAAATGTCTTAGCTAAAACCTTACATCTTTGATATGTTTCTGCGTGCCCATTCTCTATGTCTTATAGTATGTCATCAACACACTTATTTCATCAATGGCTTGACTAATCCTTGTACTTCATTACAACATCATAACTTCAACCTTTCTCTTGGTGTACTAGTTACATCTTATTGATTGCCTCCTCCTTGTCAATCAACTAATTGATAGTATTTGGATCACTAAAGCAATTGTCATTCCTACAAGTAGCAAGTTTGGTCCATCAATGACAAAACAATGATTGAGAAAATTCTTCACCACTTCCATATATCATTCCAACATCTTTCCTCATGATCTTTTCAATCATTTCCAACAATACCTACTCATCTAATGATATTTTGTAATTGAATCATACTAACTTTTGTGGACCTATTGGAGTGAAAAGCTACTATGGTGATAAATATTTCATTATATTTGTTGATGACTACTCTTGAATAATAATTATAATTTTTCTAAAAGAAAAATCTAATGCTTTCCAATAGTTTAAGTGGTATTTGGAAAGAGTTGAAAAAGGAATATTTAAAATTTTGAAGTGCTTGAAATCTGATAGAGCAAGAGAGTTTATATCTAATGAATTCAAAATATTCTACAATGATAGAGGAATCAAGAGATAGATGTCAACACCTGGGACCCCTCCACCAAATGGATTAGTTGAAAGAAGGAATAGATAAAATATTGATTGTACTAGAACCCTAATGATGGAGAAGAATATATCACAAAGATACTGGAGAGAACCATAAGTACAACAATTTATACTTTAAATTGAGTACAAGTCAAGAAAGGTACATATGTTACACCCTTTGAGTTATGGTATGGGTATACCTCTAATGTAAAATACTTTAAAGTCTTTGGAAGTAAATATTATATATTAAAGGACAATAAAAATGGAAAACTTGATGCATATTCCTAGAATATTCTACTAAGAGTAAAGGTTATAAGTGTTTGAATTCTAACACTAACAAAGTTGTGGAAAGTGCAAATGTGAAAGTTGATGAATATGTATAAAAGAATAAAGTATAATGCAAAAAGGAACCTGAAGATTATAACACATTTATATATGTCAATAAAGATGTTCCCTACACCTCACTTGAGCTAGAGAACAAGGCTACCAAGCAACAACAAACTATAAAAGTTGAGTTGCAGTTGTAGGTTGCCAAGCAATAGACTATAGGTGTCGAGTGTCAGCAAAATGATGTTGAGATATAAGAAGAGGCTACCAAGCATCTGGAAGCCAGTGTCAACATACCAGAAGTAGAAATAGAGATTCATGAAATACTACCTAAAGTAAATCTATGAGATGAACATGAAGAAGTAGAAAGAAGAAAGAAACCTATATTAGCAAAATATGTGAGAAGACATCATGAACCTGAGTAGATGATTGGAAACAAAGACTCTAGAGTTATGACAAGGAAAAGACTGATAAGTGGAACATGTTTACTTTGTAAGTTTGAACCTAAAATAGTTAAGGATGCTTTGGAAAATGAAGATTGGGTTCAAGCACTAAATGATAAAATTGAATAAATAGAGAAGAACAAGACATGGTCACTAGTACCTAGACCAAAAGATAAAAATATTATTGGTGCTGAGTGGGTATTCGGGAACAAGATGAATGAAAAAGGAGAAATCAAAAAAAACAAATCTATATTGTTATGTGAAGGATATGCAAAATAAGAAGGCCTTGACTATGGAGAAACATTTTCCCCAGTTGTAAGATTGGAAGGAATTAGAACTCTACATGCATACAAATGATTTAAAGTATATCAAATGGATGTCAAGTTTGTATTTTTTAATGGAATACTAGAAGAAGAAATTTATGTTGAACAACTAGAAGGATTTTTTGAGAAATGTAAGAAGAACATGGTATGTAAATTTCATAAAGAATTATATGGATTCAAACAAGCCCCTGAAGCATGGTATGAAAGGTTACACAAATATTTGGTAAAGATTTTTTTGCAAGGACTAATGACAATTGTTATTTGTACTTGAAAATTGAGGATGGAAAAGGCATATTGTTAGGTAAAATATTTGTGGGTGACATCAGATTTGGAAGACAAGATGCATTATGCAAATCATTTGCTAATGAAATGAAGAAGGAATCTGAAATGTCTATGTGTGGAGAAATCAAATTCTATGTTGGTTTGAAAATATATCAGATGAAGAAAGATGTCTACATCACTCAATCCAAATATATCAAGGAGATACTAAAAAACCTTTGGGATGGAAGATTCAAGACCAATTAGCTCACTTATGGCTATTGGACATAATATCTCTAAGAAAGATGATTCTACTGATGTGAACTAGGCATTATATAGATCAGTGATTGGAAAGCCACAATATGTTGTTCACAACAAACCAGATATTACATTAGTAGTTGGGATTGTTGCAAAATTTTCTACAAATCCTAAGGAGAATCACATGGAAGTGAAAAGAATACTAAGATATCTTAAAGGAATAGAGGAGTATTGGAATATATTACAAAAAGATTGACAAGTTTAAATTAAAAGTGTACATAGATGTCAATTGGGTAGGAAATATTGATGACAGAAAGAGTACAAGTGGTAAAGCTTTATTTATTGGAAAGATATTGGTTTCATAGACAAATAAGAAGTAGAACTGCATTTCACAATTGAATAGAAGGAAGATAAGTTTTCCTTTCTTAACCCTATTTTCAATGTGATGATCCAAATTGATTAAGCACAAGAAAGTGATCAATGCAAAAATGGATCATGTGATAGAAAATAGGGAGAGAGGGGGTTATATGATATTTCTATTATGAGGGATTATATGCTTAAATCCTAAAATAGACAAAAGACAAATACTAACCTTGAATTTGGAAAATGTTATTTTCTAATGTTTGTGTATAGTTTCGGGGAATTCTACAACCTGTTCCAGATTGGAAATGTTGAGATAGAGAAAACCTAGAAATATTTTGTCTTTTTGAAGGGAGGTTGACCTTGACCCTGATAATGAGGCACAATCTTACCCCAGGGCACAATTATACCCTAAAAATTTGACCTTGACCTACACTGCTTTGACGAAATTTATGTTCATGGATCTTACAAGTTTGATGAAAAGGGTATCCAAATCTTCTCTTCAATTCATTGTTCCACACTTATATCTACAAGAAAAATGGTTTATTTGTTTGGATGGGGGAGATTGCCTTGGTTAAACCCCAGTTTGGAATCAACCTTGAAATTGAATTGAAATTGCAATATAAATAAACAAAGTAAATGAAGCAATTCACCTTGCTTATATTGAAATCCTTGTGGAGGATTCAAATCCTTGAATCCACAAGTATGGATGCTCCAAATGTATGTAGAAATGTATGTAGGATGTCTGAAATAAATGGCATTATATCTTCAACACCAATCTTAAATTGATCTTTGCATAGAAAAATGCTTAAATGAATATGGATAGAGAAATCTTCAACAAGAGGGCTCCATAAAGATTGAATCCTTCAATGGCTAACAATGGTCCTCCTTAATGAATAAGATGCTTAAATACTTGAATGCTTGACAGATAGTAGATCTTCATTTCATGTAGTTGAAACACTCACATGAAATTTTGGATATCTTGTAGATATGCATGGATGTAATGTAGATCATAACTTTGCTCATAGATAGTGGATGTCAAAATGAGGGAAGAAGGCTTCCTTATATAGTGATCTAGGACACTAACTCCTAGAGAAGGATGACATAGGAGGATTAAATCCCATTTAACCTTAACCCCTAGGAGTAGACCTAGATTAAATGTAATTTAAGATTCTACCATTTTGAAACTCAAAATAGTCAATCCAAAAGCAGGAAAAGGAACCTTTTGAATCCCGATGTCCCGAAACTCCCAAAAATTGAAAAATTGACTTGGAGGTAGGGATGAGGTCAACCCCACCCTAGGTTAGTGTCAAGGTCTTCCTTGACCTATGTTAGGGTTGAGTTTGACCTTGACCCACCAAGTCATCCTTGACCTAGAATTCAAAGTCTTCAGTTTCAGAGAGCAAATTGTTAGAGAGAGAGAGAGAGAGAGAGAGAGAGAGAGAGAGAGAATGAGAGAATGACCCCAAAACACTTACTTAAGGGATAAACACTCTTAACATGGAAGTGATTCCATTTTAAGATGATACAATAATTAATAGCAAAAGCTAAATATGTAGGAGCAGCAGTGAATTCTTCAAGCATTGTGTGGACCAAACACTTGTTGAAAGAAATGAAGGAAGAGATCACTTATCTAGTTTTTATTTAATGTGATAACACAAGTTTTATAAATATATCAAAGAACCTTCTAATTCACACAAAGGCCAAGCACATTGCTATCAAGTATCATTACTTGAGGGAACTAGTTCAAGATAAAGAAGTGAGATTGGAATGTGAATACGAAGAGAAAATAGTTGATATTTTCACTAAGGCATTACCCAAGGATGCACATGAGTATATAATAGGTAAATTGGGGGTGATTACTATAGCTAAGGCTTCTTAAGCTAAGATGGAGCTCTACATCAAATATGTTAATCAAAATATCTTAGAAGTTGATCCAAAAAGTCATACTTTAGGGGTTGCCTAAAGTAGCGAGGAGAGAATCATAAGGTGTTGTATCAGTCATAAGAAAAGATGATAGATGGAGAATTAAATTGAGAAGTATTGACATGAAGATATCTACATGGTGAAGATCTATGAGAAATATGAAGTGTATCTGGCATTGTTGTAAAAGAGGAAGAGAATGTAAGTTATCATTCAAAGACATAAAGAGGGAGAAGTTATGAAGTTACAATCTAGAGGGAGAATGCACAAAGAGACAAATCAATGAAAAGTGTTCCCAAAAATCAAGGAGTTGTATATCAAAGAGGGAGCTAATTGATTTCATGATCTGATATGTGTTGCACATCAAAATTGCATAGATGAGAATTAGAATGAAACTAAAATGGGTGATTTTTGGACATTGACATGTGAATCACAATGAAACTAAGGATATTAATGAATAACTAATACTAAATACAGAGGGATCTACTTGATACAATTACATATTTTGGATTGTATAGTAACTAGAGGTGTTTACATCAATGCCAAAGAGGGAGATTGTTGGAACTACAATTGAAACAATTTTTATGTTGCCATTGATGTAAAATCTTATTGGTAAGACAATTGCTATCTGAATAAAGTACCATGTCAAGATGATTGATGAAGAGGATTTGAGAAGAAGAGATAATACAAGGACCTAGAGGAAGGTTTGAGTTATGTAAAACTACAATGGACACTTGATTAGTTTTACCTTGACAAGATAATATGATTGTTTAATCATAACCTAAGTGGAGAAGACAAGTAATGTTGAAGCCTAGAATGAATGATCAGAGGAAGACCAAATGCATAGGGATGACTGAGAAAAAGAGTAGAAAATTAACGAACTAGAAGTATATGTTGAATGACTGATAGTATAAGCCGAGAAGAATACAATGTTAACCAACCATCAGTATTGACCGAGTATCAGAAAGTGTGTCAAGTAGAATAGTTTCTATTGACCAAGTGATTTAGTGATGATCGAGTGTTAGAAGACAATATTGGTTGAGTGACAACAATTAATAGTTTATGAGGAAATCTTGATTTCCAGTAAAATAATTAAATTTTTGGAATATGTAAAATATGTTGAAGATAAGGATGGATGACCTAGAGCATTTAATGCAAGCTAGAAAACTTTGTTTGAGTGTTTCTACACATGGATTCAAAGAGAAGTTTTGATAAGTTTCTAGAAGGGGAAAAGGAGAATGAAATTAAGGAAGGATTCAATGAATAAAACCAAACCCTAAGATCTACAATGATGTTTAAGTGGAAAAAGATCAAAACTACCTATTTAAGGAGGTATAAGGGTAACCTAATCAAGGTTGCCAAGTAGATGTCTATTGATGTTATTTATTGGAGGGCTTAAGCAAGAGGCTAAGAAGAATTATGAAGAGGTAAAGTGTGGTCACTTGAAGGATTCCCAAGCATATCAGAGATAAGGATGATAATGGAGGTTAGTTAGTGGATTAGCATATGAGTTGCATTATGATCTCTATTTGTAAAGTGGGTTGTATTTATTCAGATCAACCTGTCGTTACTTTCTAGCCATTATATCAGTTTAAAATATTTTAATCGAGGTTAAGCTAACAGTCATTTGTAAATCCTTTAGTCATGGTGACATTATAATTGAATGTTCTAAATCCCTCTAACTAGGCCACTCCCAATAGGGTAATTAAATCCTTTAACAAGGTCACATTTAACAATGTGTTTTGTAACCTTTAATAGGGTTAGCTTCTCACAGAGCTCACTTTATAAGAGTGAGAATTAGTAGCATGTTACTGGTGATTTTCACAAATTGGGTTTCCATGTTGAATCCTAGTGTCATACTTGTGTGGATGTTATGAGATGTTTTATTGTTAGTGTTTTAAATTCTACAAGTTTGTTAATAATAGGATAGTGGATTACAAGTTTTATGTCACTAATTATTTTTTATAGAGACCAAGCTACTTAATGATGAGATCTAAATTATTTGAAGTGATTAAAATTTTAATTGGTACATCTAGACTTGAGGATAACTAATTCACCCCCCCACTGTTATTCAAAGTCACTCTAATAGAATCCTCACCAAATTTCTCAAAATCCTTAAGAT
Organism: Cupressus sempervirens; assembly: GCA_028749045.1. Classification (NCBI taxonomy): domain Eukaryota; kingdom Viridiplantae; phylum Streptophyta; class Pinopsida; order Cupressales; family Cupressaceae; genus Cupressus; species Cupressus sempervirens. The sequence goes on from CM053785.1 coordinate 312,263,406, forward strand.
ATGTATTGAAATCCCCCATCATAAGCAAAGGACCTAAGATAAAAGAAAGCCTAAAAGATTCTATCCTTTTTCAAAAATCCAATCTACCAACATTTAAATTCAGAGCATGAACACTGAAAAGGATCCAAGTGAGTTTATTTCTAATATGATAAAATCTAATACGCAAAAGGTTGGTCTCGAAAAGAAGCAACTCATCTTGAACAATTTCCTCATTCCAAAAGACAACAACACATCGTGAGGCTCCTTGGGAACTATAGCCCAACACTTTTCCATTCTTGAAAGACAAAAGCACTTCCACTTTATCTCTATTCATCTTAGCTTTTTGAACCAAAAGAACATCTGGTTTATGATCCCAAACTACTTTCCACAAAATATCATTCTTATGAGGAGTGTTCAATCCTCTAATGTTCCATGGCATGATCTTCATTTGGAACTTTTGATACAACTCTCCTAGATGGTCGATTATTTTCCATCCATAATATGTGCTTTATTTTCCATTTCTCTTGTGTCTTTATTATTCTTCCTAGTAGAACTATACTTTTTACCACCCACATTTGGCTTAGACTTACTCTTAGAACCATATTAAGGAAATGCTTGGTCATGAGGAACTTCTTCTTCCTCTTGTTAACCTCTACCCATTGGCTTTGAGCATCATCTTTCAACTCCAAACCATTCCCAACATGAGACTAGAACTAAGTTTTTGGAACAACCAAAGAAAATGACACTAAAAAATAAGAATATTTTTTCTCTAACACCCTAGTTCTTGACATCTCAATTGGCTCTATCATTCCTCCTGACCTGAAGAAACCAAACTAGATAGCACATCCTAAAGAGAGGTATGACCATCAGCATTCAAAAGGTATCTAAACTCACCATCATCAAGCACTTCTAACAACACTTTATCAACTTACAAGCCTTTAGGATTATCCCTCTCTTTGGAAGTTAATGAAACCATAGAATCCATGACCATTAGCACAACTAGATCTTTAGGAAGAGACATCAGCCGAAGTTGAGAACCAAAAGATGAGGGAAACTCAAAGAACTCCTGCTTAGACTAAGAAGTTCCCAAGGAAGGATCACCAACAACAATCATTGAAAGAGGGGAATGAATAAAATCCTTACTTCCACCTTATTGTTGATCTCCAACCAAAGAGGTGATAGCTTCTCTTTTCTTAGCAATCACCTTCTTAGCCCAAACAAGATTAGAAATAGGAATAAATAGGGAGGGCCCTAAGAAATTCTTAGGATCCTTCAAGGAAGACACTTTATTCTTCTTCTTCTTTAGGCATTTTTATCCTAGTGACCTATATTCTTACAAACAAAACAAGAGAAAGGGAGAGATTCAAACTCTACTTCCTACTTAGTTTTCCTTGCCCTGAGATAATTGAAATAACCAATAGGAGATTCTACAACCTACTTGTGTTGACACTAATCCTTTAAAATAGAACTCTAGATTTAGCACTTGTTTTTGGGTCAATAGAGAGGATTTCCCTACTACATCCTACTAAACCTTTAAAAACATCCAAATTCCAAAACTCTAGGGAAGACTCAGGAATCTAACCCACATCGAAAAAATGGAGAAGAAAGAGTTGTCATTATTCTATTGGGGTGACCATTTACAAAAGGATAGAGCCATCTTTCCAAACATCCATGGGCGTCTACATAAAACATACTCATTGTCTTCTTTATTAGAAAACTCAAATGATAAGAAACCCCTAGGAAGGGTCGCTATCTCCATATGGCCTTTTAGATGTCATTTCATTTTTACAAAGCTATGAATAACTTCAATTTTTGTCATTGAATCTAGGAGTTTACCTATCATAGGAAATGTCATCTAGGTAATCAAAGATGTAGGACGGGATCTAGGAGAAAGATACAAAACTTAGCATCTTGATAGCCCACTTGAATTGGATCATTAGTCAAAATGAGAGGAGACATAACTTTGGGATCCCCAAACAAATCAGACCATTATTTTGGTGCTTCAACTACCCCTTACTGAATATTAGATACATCTCCATTTCCATTGACAATAAAAAAAAACCCAAATCCATCTCCAATAATGGGGGAAAAATAGTTGCCACAAACACTAGAGGATTTGAGGCATCTGGACTCCCACCTAGGTACCCCATAATATTGAACAAAACTTCTACAACATTTTGCATGACAAGGGAACTAATAGAAACCACCTAGCTACCATACCCACCCAGAAAGGAAGAATTCAAATTCAAAAAAATTCCCTTTCTAGAGATGTGGATTACTGAACAGTAAGTTTGACCTAATTAAGAAGATAAAATTGAGTTCCTTGAAGTGGCCTTCTAGTTGGATTGTGACGATAATGAGCTAAAAATTAATTTATCTTTCCAACATTCCCCCATGATTTAATTTAATATTGGTTAATTTATCTCTTAACAAATCATTTTGAATTACCTAAAACCTAGTGCACTTACATAGCTTTGGATGATAACAAACCTCACATACAAGTGGTCAAGTTATTGAATACAAACCTCACAAATAGTTTTGAATTACCTTAAGCCTTACATGATGGAGAGACTAACTTATAATGTGCACACTTTTTTATCATCACTAACTTTTATACTCCTTCCAAGTTATATATTAATTAAAATTATTGATACCATATTAAAAGTGATTCATCTATTGGGATACATTGGTACATAGTTGTTGTACTCACTAATTCTATAGGAATCATTTCATCTACTTGGTTTGTCATTATTTTAAACTCTCCAATTAAAATTAACTTGGTCCTTCACATGATTTTAGATTAAACACCATCTCACATTCCCCCTTTAATCAAATTTTCAACTTCTATGATTCAACATCAAGCTTAGTTATTCTATAATGTGATGGTTCTTAGAAATACGGAATATTGAAGGGGATGGGGGGGTGGGGTAATATAAAAAATAAACCATAAACATGCATGAGATAGTAAAATGAAAAGAAATAAAAAATTTGCCACAAAGAAATTCATAACACCATATTTTGTTAACCAAGGAACCCTATTCTAAGGAAAAACCCTAGTGGGGATGGTTCCCACAAAATAGTCCACTAATAAAAAAGTACCTTGTAAAAGGCTTTGACCATGTCATGAGTCTATTACATGCATATAGTGTATATGTCCATGATAAAGGATTTTACCTTTAGAGGTCTCAACCCTATTAGGATTATTTTAGGAAAATAAGCTCACAACACTACAACAATATACAACTTTATAAGTAGTAGAGGCAAAATACCAAAAGTCAAACTATACTAATATTTAAAATATCTAATTAGTCATTTGTTTTCCCTTCAATCTAATCATGATCATCTATCTCTTCTCTTCTTTGATCATCAAAACATAATCTAACTAGCATATATAAAATTTACATATCATCAGAATAACATACCATAATCATCTGTGTCTCTACTTATCAAAAAGTTCTTCCTTTATACCTATTTTGCTTAACTCTCTATTCAATTGGCCTGAATAACAAAGTAAAACATTACCAAAACATCCTATCACAATTTTCTAAGGGTTAACATATAGGATGTGTTCCCTATACCACCAAGTCCTTGAATTAAAAAATTAATTTAATGCCTTAGTCAAAATGGTCATTATGTCTCATGTACTCTACCTCTACAATAATAAATTATCAGTTGATTATTCATCCAAAAAAAGTGGAAACTAACATATTAACATAAGTGAACTTAATTATATCATATAAAATCTTTATTCTTTGATATGCCAAATTATAGGCTTCCATCTTCTTTCAATGAAGCTCGTTGACGAAAACAATTGACTATTACCTATTTTTCCATTTTATATTTAGTCAATTTCTTCACACTAATATCTCTAAACTATATTTTCATCATAAGCATACTTAACCATATATAATGTTTTGTTAAAGACAATATCTCATTACATATCTTATCCAACTTGCCAACAATAACCCCTCTTTTGCATTGATGGCAACACTTAATGGAAATTTGGCTAAGTGTTCAAAATTTAAAAATTGACAAAATTGTAGCCATGCAAAAATTATAGCTTCCTCATACATATAATAACCTTACTTATTCTTTATTATATCCTTACTCCCCCTTTGTGCATACTTAAATTTTTCGTAGTCTATCACTCCCCCTTTGACATTAATGGCAAAGATGAGTTACTTATATACAATTTAAAATTATAGTGCCAAAATTTCTCTAGTCCACATACCTTAAACAATCTAAAGAATCCCTCCTTAAGGTTTCACATTCTACATCCCATGTCTTCTTGACCAATTTTTCCATGTGAATAACATAATAAAACCATATCTCACTATCTTTTCTCCATTAAGTTCCATAGGATTAAAATATTCATATGACTTCCTTGAGGCTTATAAAGTCTCAAGCTCCTTCTATAGCATATCTAGTTTGGGAGTCAAATGGTTCCTCAATGGGGTGAATCTCCCAAAACTATATCCTTCTCATGCTCCAAACTATGAATCACGACAAAACTTTCACTTACCTTCTTATCCATCTCAATCACACTTAACTCTTTCTTCTCAAACTTACATTTTGTGACATCTTCGACAAAATGGTGTGACCTTGCACAAGAAATGTACATCTTCCCTTCAGTAATACACCTCTACTATCTTTAACAGATTCATCAATAACTTGCAAATCATTTTCAATGTTCGCACACACTTTATGGAATTATGCAAATTCAAACTCGTATTGTGCTCTAACCTTTGCATTCTCTAATAATGTAGAAAAATGTGAATCAAAATCTCCAATTACCTTATCTAAATTATTTCCAATATGTTGGCATAACCATCTCAAAGCCTAACAATTTACTAGTGGAGTGATTGGTGCACTCAATTATGACTATGTTGTAAAGAAGGAGCAACAACCGATAAGGCACATTGAATTTATATGTGAAACTCTAGTTCACAGGGGTACCTAGAGGAAAGAGAAGAATGAGCCCTAGTAGAGGAAATAATAAAGGAATACCAGTTACATTAAGTTATGCTAAGTGAGTAAGAACATGAAGGGAGATTCCAAGTAGGCAGGTGTAATCATGTGGATGTAGTGCCTATTACCAATTTATTTTCAAAGTTTCTCCTCCAAACTTGTGTGTCGATAAATGAGCTTGAATCTCATAATAAAGGCTTTTTACCTTCTTTAGGGTTTCTGGTTAACTAACATGCAAAGGCTCTCAATTTAATACTCTTTTATATTTTAATTTAATTAATTCTTTTATGCACAATTAGCGCCTTTTAATTAGAATTTAATGCTTTATTTTATTATTCCCACTTTGTTTAATTTAGAAAGATGTTTTTAAAAGACATGATTACTATTTTAACTAATAATAATATTTAAAGCTCATTATTTAAATGCAACTTCTAAATGTATAATTGCTAAATTAAATCATTATTACTATGCAAAATTTAGCCTTAGCAATTTTAATTTGCTTTCAATTTCCAAGAGTAGAATTTTAATAAAATATTTTAGATTTAACTATTTTATTTAATTAATTATCGATTAATTAAATATAATTTAATAATATTATCTCTCCTAAAATCATTGTTTAATTATTTCATTTAATAATTTCCATGGCTAAATAATTACACTTGAAATCACAAAATACACCACACACTCCAATAAGAAAACTTGACTAAAAGACAAACTATGAAATCAATCTCAAGGGTAAAGTTCTCAAATTCATGTCACCTTGACAAATTTAGAAGGATAGATAAATCAGATACTTATCCTTTATCTTAGGATAAAAATAGGCTTGGGTTTAGGATTTGAACATGAGAACTATCTCCCCTCTTTTTCATTAAGATACTATGATAGGGCACACTCATCCTAACAATTAAGGAAAATTGATGTCTAGAACCTATAATCTGCATAAAAGTTGAACATGTACACACACACGCACACACGCACGCACGCGCGCGCGCGCGCACACACACACACACATAAACTTAGTAGACAATGAAGGGGAGTGGTACATTGTGTAGATCTCAACTCGTAGGTGTCTATGACTCCCTTCCTTCACCAAATTAGATACTTCAATTATAAAGTAAAATATACATGTACACTATACACATGCAAGTATCAGGTAAGTAGCTAGAATATATATATAATCATCATGATGAACATAACTATAATCATTATATGAAAGTATTTAAAACAATGTCCTCAAAGGAATAATCATGAACCACAGTATCTCATGAAATATATCAAGTATGAAGTAGCTAATCAAATATATGATCAAATCATGAAAATAGCATCAATCAACCAAGTATCCAAGTACCATTGAAACAAACTGGTGGTGGGAAATCTTATATTGTAAAGTGTTACACTTAAGATTGTTATATTTTAATATTATTAAAATCTAACTAAAATTTAAATACAGAAATCTTAAGTTTAACACTTTACAATTCAAACATGTAACAACCATCCAAGGAACCCAAGATAAATTAACCTATAAAGTTACAAAAATTGCTAAAAAAATATTTAAGATTCAAACAATCAAAGAAATAGCAAAGTGGAAGCAATAACTCAAACACACATAATATCCATACATAATCAATACACTAGTAGTTACATCTCTCAAGGGTTCTATAATGTTGAATCACACACATAAGTTTTATTAAGTTTAAGTTTGATAAATAAACAAAGTCCATATCATAGAATAACCATATATATAATATCACATGAAAGAATATACAAGGTACATAAGATGCCACATGGAATAACCAAAATGCATACTCATCCTCTACACATGTCACAGGGTATGAAATCATAAAATATATATATATATATATATATATATATATATATATATATATATATATATATATATCATGATAAGATACAATATATTGTAGGATCTCAAAGAACTAAAGCAAAAATTATTATAAAATGACCACCGAATATAATGACAAGTCTTCATAAGAATAGAAGAATAAAACAACTGCATAAGGTACATCCAACGTCAATATCCAACTTGCGGATCTCAATGGTATAAGAACCACTAATACCTTACCTCATGGAACCTAAATGGTCCACTCCCTCCGTGTTGAGGAGGTAGTCTCAAATCCCAAATGGATAAGAATCCACAAGTGACAACAAGCAATCTAGGTAAAGGAATCCTGATAACATTCTATCTCAAAGGCACCAAGTACACCCAAAAAAAAATCCTAAAGGAAAACAAAGATATGTAGGAAACCTAATATATGTATGTGAAATTTTCATCACATGAGCCAACCCTAAGGTTATCATGGTAGTTTCTCTAGACTTTGACCCCCTAGTGACTTTATATGGCATCAATATCCTTTCTTATAGACTAGGAATTCTAATGAATCAAGGTCACAACCAAGAATCCTCTTTATTCCCATCCTATTTTGTACTAGAACTCAAGGCATGGTTGAGGTAACATGTTAACTCTTTTTTATTCATTTTAACCCATTAAAGTAATTATTATCACTTATTAAGACAAATTCCAACGAGTTATCCCTGAGACAAACGATTTAGGGCTCCAACACCCATTGCAAGCCACTTCCCAACATACACATAGATAACCTACCCTAAGCTCATAAAATCAAATCTCATAACATCATAATGATCACATTAGTCATATACGATTAATTGGAACTCACTAATAGATCTTAGATCATAACCTCAAAGGATACATCAAGAAAATCACAACACATGAGCTTTACATACAAGAATTGGATCTCATAACAAAAAAACATATAAAATCAAACCTAAGATAAATAATACTCATAAAACCTCACCCTTAGATACACTCCTAGTTTGGCCAACTACAAGGGTATCTTGAAACCCATCACAAGATAAAGATATAACATCATGATAGCCATTTTTAAAAATGTGCAATTTTAGCCATGTGTAAGTTTTAGTATAATTCCTTAAAGTTTGAATCGAATATAATTTGGAGTTTTTGTTCCCAGAGATTTTCTAGTTGATAATTTTCTATGTTTAGTTTGATCATAGGTCAATCCCCATTTTCATAGTTTAAAAGAATCCATGATTTTTATTTTTATTAACTATGTATCCATTCAATCACAATGATAATTATTATTATTTACTTAAAATAATGATAATATTTGAATTAGTAATATAGAAACAAAATCTATTTTTTAAACTATATGTGTGTGTGTGTGTGTGTGTACATGTATGTATATATACATGTGTGTGTGTGTGTGTGTGTGTGTGTGTGTGTGTGTGTGTGTGTGTGTGTGTATTGTTGATCTCTAAGCCCAAATTGCCTATAGTGTCCAACACTTAGTCATTTCCAAGGTAGCATTGGTTAGTCACTAATACATTTGAGGTCAATTTTCAACCTTTATTTTTTACCAAAGCCTTTTTTGGCTTGTTTGATTCTTAGTTTTTTTGGTTTATGAGCCCGATTTGTTCAAAATTTTGCCCAAATTAGGCTTTTAATGTTTATGAGCCCAATATGGTCAAAAAAATGTGGGCTCATAAATTTAAAAAAAAAGAAAAGAAAAAGAGTCGATATAATCTTTTGATCATATTTGGGTATTGTGGGCCGGAGAATTAGAGGTCTGCACATGCGAGAGAATTTGGAAGTGAGTGTATTTTTGTTCTTCATTCATTCCATCTAATTTGTTTTCAATTATTTGTTTTAGGTTCTTACATTGCATTAGCATCTTGCCAAAATGTTTTTGGGCAACATTAATCCTTATATACCTCTGCATTTTTTCTCTATTTGGTATGCAATCCTTATATACCTATGTGTTTTTGCTCTATTTGGTATTTGACAGTCTGTATTTTTGTCTTTCATGCGGCTAGGGTTCCATGACAACATTTTATACTTATGCATTTTTTGGGGCATTCTATTATAGAGTCATGAATGGTTTTTCAAAACAAGAATAATAATAAAGTTTTCAAATGTAGTGTATTATTTTCAATTTTAGATTTGATATATGTTTGTAATAATAATATATGATAAATGAACAAGGAAGACTTAAATCATGAACAAGACAATCATAAATCATATGACTGTGACATATTGCAAATTATAAACTTTTGACTTGAACGATGACAAAGTTTATTGTTAATCAATATTGAATCAAAGTTTCAAATTGATTAGGTATTTAATTAAGTTTGATAAAAAACAAGATGATGCACAAACAAAAAAAAATCGATAATAGAGAAGAGAGACTTTAATCATGAACAAGACAATCATAAACCATATGACAATGACATATTGCAAATTATAAACTTTTGACTTGAAAGAATGATCCAACCATATTACAACTTATGTCATCATTTTCGACTTCAAGATTTGCATCTTTAAGGTCTTCATCTTGTATAGTAGAGATGGAGTGTGCAATAGTACATTACTCTACTGTGTATGGTGATTAACAAGTCATACACTAGGATGAGCCTTCATTGACATTGATTGAGTTTCTTTGTAGAAGGTCATGAGTATATTTCTCATTTATATTATTTACTTGAGGCTGGACAAGTTTCCCATCCTTCCACTAAGTGTTATAAGGATAGGTTTTCAACCTAGGTTTTCTATTAAATTTGTTACTATTAAAATTAGGCATGTCAGTTGCAACATTTTTGTCATTCTTGGTATTTCCACCTTTCAAATCTTTTAAGATATTCAACACCATGTCCAACTTTTCATCCTCCTATTTCTTACCTCCTAAACTTTTGTTAGTTTATTTCTTGTTTCCCCTATTTCTAAACAATTTAGGGTCCTCTCTTCTCCCCAACTTACTAAATCCCTTAAGGTACATGGATTCTTATCCCTTAGTAAGTAATCCATCTTACCATTTCAAGCATTAAAGTAGGTAGTTAAACACACATTTTTATCCAATCTCATTACTTCGAACAAACTATGCATGCCTTTTTGAAATATGATATTTAAATTCACTGCAATTTTATTAGGGACCTTATTGATATTGTTAAACTCATTTAGCACAAATATAGAATTGGTCTTATCCTCATACAACTCTTTGAAACAATTTTCAAAATCTTTCCAAGAACCAATGATATCATTTTGTAGTCCTCTGAATGAAGCCCTCAAATCTTCAGTCAAATATTGTACAAATAGTTTCATTACAACATATTTGTGCTTCACCTCATACTCATTCAACATGTTAGTGAAAGATCTAAGGCGTTCTTTAAATGTTATTGCATTGCTACCAACAAATTTTCTAGTCTTGTCCCTTAGCTTGTTTGGAACTAAATTGGGATATTCAAGGATTCCATCAAAGCATAATTTCCTATATCTTTCTAAGTAGATAGGTTCTCTCTTAAAAATATCTCCAATTTTTCCACTATATTTCCATATTTGTAGAAACACCACTATATTGTTTAATATTCCCTTGATTCAATCCTTGAGACATACTAGGACCATCCATACTAGTATTACTAGAAATTAGGATTGGTCCATTAATTCATAAGGATGAGGTAGTTCCCTACTCCAAAACCCTTAATGTGGAAGACTTTAGTCTAATTGGAGCTTCTTAATTCTCATCTCTATGGATGAAAATTAATTTTCTATTCTCTCCAAATCCTTAGCAATATATTATCTCTCCCTCTTTTCCTTTTCCAATTCTAAATCTTCTTTGGATATTGTTTTTGATACTTTCAGTTCCATGACAAGTTCATTTATTTTGACATCTATAACCTTCTATTTTCCTTTATTAGTTTTGACAATAGTGTCTTAGGTTATTCAATTTTCTTGTCTTGCATCCCCACATTGGGTGGGCTTCTCAAAATGATGTAGCTATCTCAAAACATGACCTTCCTTTTCAAACTCATTTTATTACACGAGGCATTCCCTCTCTTAGCACTCACTTCTTAAGTTTTTCAAATATCCAAACACCTCATAACTCAAATTCATAGGTCCTACATTAGATTTATAATTCCTTTTTTTACACACTGTTATTCTCTTTAGAAGATTCTCTCTTTCAATGGGAGCATTGATGACTTCTTCTTCTCTTTCTTTCTTTGTCCTTTGTCTAATAGTCATAAACTCTTTTAGATCTCCTATGAGAGCATTAACATTTCCAAATAATTCATCAACATTGGGAAATGTTATCTTAGAGATTTAAGAATCCTCAAGATTTATCAAATCTTTGTTTTTTTCAAATTTTATCGTAATATAAGGATATTTTACAAACTAAAACACATAAGGATGTGTACTATAAACACCTCTATGTTGACCTCATGTACTATTTATCCTTCCCCTATTCTTTTCATTATATTGTACTCGTGTTACACTTGTATTTCACTCAATAAATTATCCCTGTACATGTGTCTCAAATAGACCATCAAAGAATCCTACATTGTTAGATCTAGAACTTCTAGAAGATGAATTAGTCCCCTCTTGGATATTAAATATATATTTTTCTCTACAAATACCCAAAATAAGGATTGGCTAGGATTAGACTTCTGTAGAGCCTGCCCCTAGTCTACATTTTCTAATTACATTCCCGATATCATTGCCAAACTCTTTTAGGCCAATTTATGTTTGATGATTAGTATTATTATTTTAGAGATTATCAGATGTTGTTTTACACTCAGTTTATTATATGATGAGATTACTTGGTACTCTATATTTCATGCATGTATGATGATTATTCAATGGTTTCAGTTATTGATGATGATTAGTTAGATGGTTTATTATTTCATGTGCTTCTTATGGATACTTACCCCATACTGCATGTGTATGGTGTGCGTGTTTGTTTTATTTATGTATGGTGTTTCTGATATGGTTAAGGGAGTCGTAGTCACCTGCTAGATGGGATCTACACGATGCACCACTTCCTGCCATTGTCTATTTAGCTTAGAATATTGTGTTTGTACATGCGTAGATTTTATGCAGGTTGTAGGTACCAGGTATTGACTTCCCTGAATTGTCAGGATGAGCGTACCCTATCGCATTGTCTCAATGGTAAGGGAGGGGAGATAAACTCTTAAGTCCAATTCATAAACCCTTTAGCCAATTGTCCTAATTGATAATTAGGACAAGTATCTGAGTTAAGTACCCTCTGAATGCATCAAATGATGTAATTTCGTTATTATAACCCTTTTTGTTTTGATTTAGTATGTGTTTTTCTATGTAGGGTTTTCGTATGTTGTTTATGAGTCCTTGATGTGTTTTCTATTAATTAAGTCTAATTAAAAAGATTAATTAATGATTTAATTTAATAGAGAATTAATATGATATCTTTAATATTTAATTAATTGAGAAATTAATTAAATAAAAGAACTAAATTTGGAGATTAAAGTTCAAAGATAAATTTAGAACAAGATAATATTTATTTAATTTAATAATAATATAATTGGAGTTCATTTTTAAATAAATGCTAATTATTATTGTTAATTAAATTAATTAAATATATATTATCAATTAAGCTTCTAAAATTAATTTAAAAAGTTGAAAGACATTAAATTATTAAAGGATTTTAGATCGCATGATCTAAGCAGGAGTTTAAAGTTGAGTAATAAATTAAAAGATTAAATTATACAAATTAATAATGTTATTTTAATTTCATAAAGTGCACATAAGATTAAAGTAATAAATTAAATTAAAATAGAATTCAAGTGGAATATTAAATAAAGTTATTTAATAATTCAACTTAATGTGCATGAAAGATGAATGCAAATTAAAAGAAAAGGTAAGAAAGGTTAATTTGGAGTTAACTCAGTTGTGCAAAGAGTCTTCTCGGGTGAACGCACAATTAGTGCCCCAATTTGAGGAGAAAATTGCTTATCACAACTTTGGGGGTTCATTCCTGGGGAGAGGATTTGGAACACGAATTGGGACACGTATTTGGACGGGAATTTTTGGGAAACTACTTTTGGAAGCAAATTTCAGAAGGCGGAGACCAAGAAAGTTTTCCAGAGGAAGGATATTGAGGGAAGCGAATTCTCTTATAGTTCCTGGAGATTGCATAATAGCATCAGGATCAGGTAGGGTCTTGTGTTTTTTATTATCGATTTATTACGCAATTATCCTTTCCTGTCTTCTTCGTGTCTAGGGTTTGTAAATCTGAATTCTCTGGGATGAATGGTTAAACATTACAATATTAGAATTATTAGATGCTTTTCAATAAACATCTGTATACAAAATTTGAATGGGAAGGGTTGAATCTAATATCGAAATTCTAAATTAGAAGTTCGGATTGACTATATTTCTATACCAATTTAATGAAGGAGGCAATGTCTTTTAATATATTTATATAGATTTATATTAAAGAGAAATTTGATTTAGCATATCTATAAATTTTTATATATATTTATGTTCAAACAAATTTAATTTTTAAAAAAAAAATTGATAAAAAAAATATACGATTCGTATTCTGTATATAAAAAAATATATATGAATTAATATTTTTAGTGGGGGGGAAGGGATTTACCCCGTGCCCACCCCCACTGTCGCCATACCGACAGTACTTGCGTCGCAAGTACTGCGATAGTAGGTACAGTGTACCTGCTGCCGCAGACCCTGCGTCCGCAAGACTGCGGCAGGCCGTCGGCTTGGATAAGTCGACGGTTTTATATTGCATGGTTCTTTTTTTAAAAATATTTTGTTAATTCATTTTTTTTTTTTAATTATATTTTTTTTTACAAAACAAATTTTTATTATTATTTAAAATTGTTAATTAATAAAATTATAATATATTTTAATTAATAATAGTTTTATCTTTATTAATATTTAATAAATAAATATTAAATGCATTTAATATAGTTTGTAAAGATTAATTTATTAATAATTTTGGTTTAATATTAATAAATCAACAATTAATAAATTGATTAAAATAAGTAACTAGAACAAGTAATTATTGATTAATTTAATTAAAATTAGTTTAATTAAAGTTAATTAATAATGAATATTATTTGACTAAATGGTAGATTTGGATTATTGACTTAATGGAAGTTATTATAGAAATGGGTTAATCGTAAGGGGTAGTTATGAAAACTTAGTTACTTGAAATTCGACATTAAACTGAAACATAAACCTTACCTTAACTCAATAATATACTTTCAAATCCAATCTCTGAGACTTTGATGTTGTCCTTGTGCTTTGAGTATTTTGGGGTTGTTCTAGTATTGACCAGTTTAGGTTGTTACCAGAGGCTCGGGGTTGTGAATGTGATGTCATGGTGATTTGGTCTCGATCTTTCTTAACCCGACCATGGTGATGTGATGAAGTGCTCTATGACATGATTGTGTTTACTGTTTGTTATTGCTTTCCAGTTTCCTTGTGTGAAGTTGAGATGTATGTATTTGAGAGACCTGACTTAACCATTTTTGAGTCTCGATCAGTTATACTTGGGTTACTTCCAGTCACTTTGAGAGGACTGAAGTGTATGATTTGTTCTTGATGATGTCATTGTGTGACGTGTTTTGACTTGACCATTTCGGAGTCTTCGATCAGTATTGTGATTTATTTTTGGGATACTTTTTGGTTGTTCATTAGAAAACCATTGGATTTTGTGAGTTATCATTGATGCCTTCAGTTGCTGATAGAGAACTATCGTGATCATATGATTATTATTTGATATTATCTGTTGCTCATGAAGAACTGATGTAATTTTGTGGCTTATCTTTTATGATGTCTTTTCAGTTGCTTGTATAGGACTGAGGTGGTTTTATTATGATTCTTTGATTTATGATTTCATGAGCCTAGGGTAGGTTATCTATGTGTAGAGTCAGGAAGTGGCTTGCAATGGGGGTTGGAGCCCTAAGAGGCTACCTTGAGAAACCCATTGTAAGTCATTTTTAATAAGTGAAAACATTTACACTAAATGAGAGAAAATGAACCTAACAAGATAATTGTATGTTCTCTCCCATGCCTTGAGTGCTAGTACAGGCTAGGATGGGGTAGAGAGAATGCTTGGATACGACCTTGCATTCCATAGTAGGCCTCGTCAGTACGAGAGGATACTAGTGGCCGCAGGATCAGTAGGGACCTGGGATTCCTAAGGGATTGCTCAGGTAACTTCTACGTGACTTTTGCGATGATACTTTCCCGCTTGCATATTAGGTTTCCTACGTGTCTTGTGGTACCTCTGGGTTTTAGATGTCGATCTTTTTAGGAACCCTTGAGTTAGCATACTTATAGGATTTCCTGGACTTAGAGAGTATATATGATTATAGGTTTTGTTATCCTATTTGGGACTTGAGACTATCTCCTCAGTGCGGTGGGAGTGGACCATTTAGGTTCCACGTGGTCGGGTGGTAGTGCTTTTACTCTTACCATTGAGATCTGCTCTGTGGTCACCGTAGCTGGACTTTTCGTGATTGGCATTTACCTTCACTATGTTCTTGGATTATTATGATGAATGGTTAGATTTTATGATAGATGTTTTATCATTATGGATGTATGGATGTATCATGTATGGTGAATAGTTTCATATATTTTTACTGTACTTTGGATCATGGATTTGAGGATGTTGTATCTTTATCTTTACATATGTATATTCTTTTAAGCCTTTCATACCCTGTGACTTGTACAGTGGATGATTGAGCATTCCGAATTAATTTTCCAAGAGGCATTCGGAACAAATGTATAATATGGACATGGGACATCTGATTATTCTTTCATATGTATGTGATAGTTGTTAGACTTAGAATTAATTAAATTTAAATGTGACTCAACGTCTTGGGATCTTTAAGAAATGTAACTTGTAATGTATGTTTGTCGATGATTACATTTTATTGCTTCCGCTACTATGTGTTTGATGTGTATGTTATACTTTCTTACTTTAAAAAAAAAAAAAAAAAATTGTTTAGAAAACTTAGTGAAACTTTAGGTTAATTCTTTTGGATCCCTTGGTGGGGCATTACAACTTCTTTTCACACAAAACACAGAAAAATAAGACCTTTCAAAGTAGTCCCCAATAGAACCTGTATTGTTTTGGCTCCTAATTTGACATGTTTTACACATGATTGATGCTACCAAGATCACAACATGAAATGTCTAAGGTATAGCTAATTTTTATGCTCAACAAATTAAAGTATGCTTGGGCCAAATGACAAGGCTCTATGGTATGATACCTTATACACATTTGGCTTTACAAAACCAAGATAGGTGTACCTACTTGACCTACAAAAACAACTTCAATTATTAGGTCAATTTATAGTAGATCATCTCACCTATGCTTGTTGAAATGGAAATGAGAAGTAGCTAACTTGCACTCTAGCATGATTCAATAGTAAAGTATGAGATAACATTCAACTTACCTAACAATAGAACACAAAATGTAATAGATCTAGTTATTTTAAATGATGTTTATGCAAATATTGATGACCCTAATTGAGAAATCAACAACTTATATCAATGCCTTGTCCATGGGAAATAAAGTCAAATTACCACTCATATAATGTGATGAAAAATTCAAAAGATTTATCCTACCACCTTGAAGTAATATGTATCATTCATTTCAAAATTCTTCCTTGCTTATTGGATTCAGTTCTCCTCCCATATTTATATGCTCTCTATCTTCATCCATTTAATAAATTATTTGAATTGAAGCTATGAATCAGACAATAAACATTATAAAAATTCACTAAAGATAACTAAAAATTTGTTCAAATTACTCTAAAACACACAAGTTTAGAAATGGAGAGGAATAAAAAAAAAAATTAAAAATGAGATTTTATTTTATATTCAGTTAGTAGATAAAATGTTCAACAATTGACTCATAGATCTACAAGAAAATAAAATTGACATTCTAGAACAAAAATTATGGTCCTTTGTATTCACTATTCATAAATATTACATCATATATCAATAATGGATAGACATAAATTGAGAAAATATGAATCATTTAATTGAATTATAAACCCTATACTCTGGTCTTGGATACTCTTTTATAGACTAAGGGTAACAACAAGATTTAGACATAGAGGTAATACATATGTCAAAACACAAATTATTGACCAATGGCATACACAACATGAAGTAAGTTACAACTAAAATTGTAGATATTTTCTTATACTTAGATAGTCATATTCACCTTTTGATGTTGACATGTTAACATACCCATGACTCCTTTGGTTGCAAGAAGAAAGGTGCTCATCCTAAAATGTTATGTAATTATGTTTTTTTTTTTTGATCCTTTGATGATGTTCCTCTTTACTAATATATGTATGCACCCATGAGAATATTCCTCCTCCAATGACCAATTAAAATCCATAACCCTATCTAACATTTGCTTTTATAGAATATACTTAAATGAACATTGATTAACTTCCCTCTTAGAGTTCTCCTAGTACAACTATGAGGTAATTAATTTGTCCATTGACTTCTTCAATAGATCCAAGTTTAGGCCTTGATAATTATCATCAGCAATTACTTCCAAGCTAGCCTTTGCCTCATCCTTCCAAAACTGAAAGTGTTTTACATTTTTTTCTTTATCTAGAAGTGGAGGCAATAAGACTTCCTCCATCTTTACAAATCCTCTTTTAAGCTCTCTAATTCATAACTCAATGTGATTTGGCAACATTTGGATGTCCAATAATGACTTCACAATTAAGGTATAAGGTTGGGTCTTTAAAGAATTCCTACATGGAATCTTGATCCAATACAAATTAACAACATTTTCTCCACTCTTTGAATTCACCTATCATATAAATTTGCTGCAACCTCCTTGTCTTTTTCAACTTATTGATGGCTCCAAATAAGAGGGAGCAAAAACCATGTATGCCAAATAACTATGCATTTATCTTCTCATGTAAGTGAAAAAGTGTGGATTGCACTATGCTCTACTTGGTTTCCTCAAATTCATCATTGTCCTCACTTGCATCTCTTTCCATCTCATTTATCATGTGGTACAATAAGGCCCTAGAAGCTCCAAATAGATCATTGCCACATTCAATCCCATCATGTGCAAAATTAGTTTTACTTGAGTCTCCAAATTTACACATAGCTTTATCTTAGTGTCATACTAATTGAATAAGTGTTGATCTCTCAACTTTAATTCTTCAATTTATTGGTGCTCCTTTGTTTGCTGGTGCAGGAGCACCTAGGCTAACTCCTATTCCTACCTCTACACTTTTGGTTTTTGTCTTGTATTGACCTTAGCCAAGTCATTTGATTATTTTTTGACCTTATAATGTCATGTGTGTTTTCTCCTAGGTGGATTTGACTAGGCTCAATCCATTCTAGTTGTTTTGTTTACCTTGTGTTTAGGTTGTTAGGAAGAAAGATTAGGGGTATGGGTATTATACCCTATAATCCTAAGGAAGAGTTGTTTTTTAATGTATTTTTTCCTCTATAATGTTTTTACATCCTTTTTAATAGGTTGGAGGTCATACATTGTTATTTGGTAAAAAGTTGAGAAAGATGTCAAAAATATGTAAATTGTTGCAAAAAGATGTCAAATAGGTCAAAATAGTCAAGATCATGTGAATTTATGCTTTATGGGATAAATCATGCCAAGACATCATAAATGGATCATAGTGGACCAATTTGAAGCTCCCAAGTGACGAATGTCAAAATTGCTAAGAAATACAAAAGTTGTCAACAACTTTGAAAAGTTGCTTGAGAAGATGTTGCATTTTCGGAAGAATGAGATTGATAGTTAATATTAATATATGAAACCTCTCAAGGAACCTATAATACCATGAAGGAGACCCATTCCAATGGTTAAAGTTGTAAGAAGTGAGTTTTAAAAATTGAAAGGCACGAGTTGTTGTTCCAGATTTAACAGTTTTGAGGTTTTTCATTACAAGAGTTCTTTAATGGATTGCACCACTTCTATTTTAATTTGATCCTTATATTTCATGCTTTTAAACCACTTTTTTCTTTATATTTCAAGTTGATAGGAGATCATTATATTATAGTTTTAAAATCTTTTATTTCTAGATATTATGTTGGTTTCATCTTGACAACTTTGTGAAAAATGAGCCCCCATGAATCCTCACCGTGGAATCATCATGGATTTGAAGGAAATGGTAGTGGATTCTTTTTATAGTTTATATAAAAAATGAGTGGCCTAGACAAACTAGTTTTCCATATTTCAAGTGATGCCTTAGGTGAGCTTTTTATGCATGGCTAGGTGATCACAGTGCTAACAAGTTGAATTTGGTGGATTCAATGTGTTAGATGCTTCAATATGAGAGTTTTTGAAGGAGAAGGTATGTGTGAGGAAACCATGTACCAAAGGATAAGGTTCCAAGACTAATTTTTCTATGTATTTCATCATACCCTAGTGAAGGTTGTTTGGAAATGTTTGAAACCCTTATTTTTAGGCATAAAAATAGAAAATGAGTTTACAGACAGGTTGAGGACCTGAGACCCACAAAATATTATATTATTTCCAAAAGGGTATTCATATCTAAGATCATTTTTCCACCTTGTTAAGAGAAATTTGGAGTTGTATCCGAAAAACTAACTTTGGAGACCTCCTTCTACTAACTTTGGAGACCTCCTTCTACTAGTTCTAATTATAACGAATTTGTCAAGTTTGAAGGAATCTGTTGGCACTCAAAATTGTAGCCCAATTTTTGAGCACTTTTCAGAAAATTAAGCCCTATAAGCGCTTTTAATGAGATTGTACCTGGTTGTACCTTTGAGCCCCAAGAGGTGTTTAATGTTTCTAACACCTTCCCAATTTAGTGCGTCTTCATGTTCCATGAAGTTAAATTAACTTTTTGAGCCATTTTGTGAAGTCCCATTTTGAGAAATTGCCAAATCTTCTTTTTACCCTAAGTGTCAAACAGCGACAGGAGGCTATGTTTGCAAGTGAATATCTCGCACCCAGAAATGTTTCATGACTCACCACTTTGAGAGTGTCTAATGTCTTGACCTGAGAGCCAATGTTTCAGATTTTGAGTCATTTTGAATCTATTTGACTAGGTTTCAAATCCCTCAAAGTTGGTCATTTATCAATGTCATGCTGATATGAAATGTTCATAATTTTGGGAAGTCCTATTTGACTTGCTATAATTTTGACCAAGTTGGCCGAAATGTTAAAATTATTTTTGCGTTGCATTATAGACATCAAAGACTTGTTATGTTTCAAGTTTTAGCTCATGACGAGTCCATTTGATCAGTTTTCAAATGCGATTCCAAATGGAATTTTTGCTTTTTACTGGTGTCAACATTTGCAGATTTGTCGAAACCCCTGTTTGTGATGTCACATCTCGAGATCCATGATAGGTGAGATCAAATGGATTGTACCACTATGTTGTACTTTGAAAATACTTTAAGTGTGCCAATTTTCAAATCATCACTAATCTATCTGCACACTTTTCCAGGTCAATTCCGTTTGCAAAAAATATTTTTCTGCCATTGTTTCAATCTGCAAATTCTAAGTAGCCCACTTTGACCACTTTCCATTTGCATCTTGTTATTCGTCATGAGCCCAAATCATAGATCCATACTCTCCTCATGACAGTGAACTAATGCCCCAATTTTCATTCTCCCAAGTGTCAATTTACCCAATTTTTGAAGTCAAATCCGAAAGCATTTTATGGTTTTTTGACATGTTTTCTTCCAGGCAATTTTAAGAGGGTAACTTCGACAGTCAATATCTTTTGACTGAGAATTCTTCATGAGACAAGAATTGACAAGGTATAATTATGTGGAACAAAGAATTGGTGTGTCTGATTTCGGAGCCCAGTCAGGTGTTAGTGTCAGTTTTTAAAGCCAGTCAAAGGACCTCCTGACGCAAAATTGAAAGTTTGCTAAAATGATATAAAATGAGTATTTAATGATGGATCAGCAATCGAATTTGCTTCAAATTAGTATCAAGCAATCAGTGGATCAGTTTAAGACTTTAGTTATTTGAAAATGAGCAATTTTTAGCTAGACCCATTTTGGGGCCTAACTAATTTCATCAGATTGATAAGGCATCGGTTTTAAAAGAAAAGTTATAATGATTTGTAATCATTAAAATTTCTTGGACATCTTATCATTGGAAATCAGAAGATGTGAAGTACATAAGGAATTCCCATCAAATCTTCAAGAGATTTCTGAGTTGCATTTGAATTGTTTTTCAATCGATGCATATAATCAGACAATTATTATCATAGCAATCTGATTTTCTCAAGGCTAATATTTATCCAAACTCTAAAGGGTGCCACAATCGAGAGTTGGAAGCATCAAAACATTTACAAAAAGGCTAGTTCAAATTGTTGTTATTTTCCTTTCTATGAATTTCTTTAAAAAGGAAAAGGTCAAAACCGAACATGCATATTCTTTTCAAAAAAGGGGTTCCACAGCCTTTAGAGTGATGGGGTTGGACTCTAAAAAGTTGGTTGTTTCAAAAGTATGATGATACTCTTGAAGCAACTAATAATTTTGGCAAATCTAAAAAGACCGACGAGGGATCATATGGCTCAGTTTATTTAGGAAAGCTTATGAATAAGCCAAATGCCATCAAGAAAATGAGGAACATAAAATCAAAGGAATTTTTAGCAAAACTAAAAATGATATGCAAAGTTCATAATATCAACTTGATTGAGAAAAGGTTGGGAGCCATTTTCTTGGATTGAAAGGGTACAAATAACCCTTGATGCTGCAAGAGACCTTGAATGTATTGGTGAACACATTTTCCCCATGTTGAAGGATTCTATGTATCAATTGCATTCGCTACATCAAAACGAACGGCGTGGAAGAGCTTTCCACACCAATTAAAGAGGACAGCTAGCAACCGTTGGAGAAGCAATATGCAACATGTAGGTAACCATATGATTTTGACCTTGTCAAGAATTTTATCCATCTCCATATCTTAACTATTTTATATCTTAATTTGGAACCCTTTTAATATAGTTCTAGAGCTTAAGCATAAACTCGTACATCAAAAAGAATTCTATAGTGCCATGGAGGCAAAGTAGCTCACAAGCCTTAATGATATTGGAGATAAGATACTCACCTCCATGGTCACCATGTTTTCTTCAAAGGGGCTAAGTATTGCAGTGCTCAACATGAATCTAGCAGGGGCAGTTAAGATGTGGAGGATGGCATCAAAGGATGACGCCTAAGAAAGCCCACGTAAGCACATAGAGGAAGTCAGTGCATCAATTAAGGAATTCGTAGCATGTTAAAGGTCTATGGAAATTTGGGAAATCATTTTAAAACAAATCAAAGCCACCTTGCACGATAAATAACACATAAGAACATAAACAGGAAACCCATGCAAAAGATAAGAAGCGCAGGTTGAAAAGTTTGAAAGAAGACAAAGCAACACCAAGGAAGAATGAGAGAAACTCACAATCAAAGATATTTCCATGCTAAGATAGCAGCCGAAAATCATTGGAGGAGCACACTTTCAATAATGGAGGTAGCATACATCATCAAAGCCGCATATCATGAGCAGACCGAAGCATATAAAAACAAATTGAAAAGGGAGCACAAGTAGACTGCGGAGGAGATAGCACGAAAAGGGAAGTAGTTTCATCAGGGTTTGAAGTTACTGGAGCTACAAACTTTGATACACCAACTCACAGGTATAAGAGGAGTCATCTCTTAAAGAGAAAGCCGCAGAAATATTGTGGAGCATTAAAAAAATAGAGCATCTCATGCCAAATAAGGTGAAGGGGCCCCTTGTTTTGACATATGAAGGAGTCAATAGCAGCGGAAGCAAAAGCAGCAATGATGGAAGAGGTGCCTTACAACATTATACTATTGGATGCACCAACTCCAACAAATGCTATTATCAATTTTCCAAAGTGTGCGAGCGTGCATATTCTTTGACGCAAAATTTGGATTCTGTTAGTGAAGGAAGAGGTGTATTACAATTCAAGACGGGATTAATGTCAGTCATCAAGCAAAAGCATAGGAGAAAAAATTTATAACAATTATCCCACATTTGCAAGATGGGGATGCTTTACATTCTTTAAATACCCCTCCACACACTATGCTTGATGTCAAAAAAAAAGCACCTTTTGGAAAGGCAGTTGCTCATGCATGTGGGTCCTAGCGAGATAACGTGGAGGTTTCAAAGTTAAATTTTGAACCAATGAATGAATTGGAGTGCTAATGTGGAATCTCTCTAAGAAACTAGAAAATCTAGCAAGGCGCTATGTCGCCATCAAAAAATGGTGAGGTTTTCCAGTAGCGACATAGTGACCCGCCAAAAAACCTCAAAATCTGGCAAACAGTTGTGGGTCTCATGTGGCAGTGATGTGGCAACATCAACGAACCAAAAATTGACAAGTGGAAGCCATCAGGATGATGAGAGCTTATGTGGAATCCAACTGCTGAGATTGTGACACGTGACAGATCGTGCAACTGTCGTTAACTCGCTATAAGGAAATTGCTCACTCATTAGTATAACGACATAGTGAGTATGAGGTGGCGTGCTAACGTGGTGATGAGCATGACGGATAATGTGGTGACATGTGGCACCCAATTGTATAGGTGTGAACCAATCAAAATGTGCCACGTGTCAGGTTGATCAACCAAGTTTGACCCAAATTGAAATGCTGAGAAATTTCAAAGGTCTCAAATAAAAGTTTATTTTTCTCAAAGTTTTCACGTGCAGGGGCAGATTTTTTAAATAAAATTTGACTTATCATATAGTTTGAAACTATATATAAGGACAATTTTTTGCATTTTTTAATGAGAAGCTCTTATTGAGAACTTGAACTTAAGAAGCCCATAACAAAGACATTTTTTTTCAAAAATGGTCGCGCTCCAATATACCGCCAAAATTGGGTAGATCTAAATTTTCCAAATATGAAGTTGGTTTGTTCACAGGTATTCACTAGTTCATGCTATAAGCTAATTTGTGAATTTTGGGAACAGGCAAATTTAAACATAGGCATTCTCAGCAGAACAAGCAAATTTAAACATTGATCATCAGAATTGGTTAAAGGAAAGATATGAAGGCTTGGTGAAATGTGAAAATGAAGAAAATCAATTCTGAGATGTTTTCTTGGCTTCTTGAGGTTATTGTAACTAGTTTTTCACTTTTACCGTGATTTCATTTTTAACACCAAAATCAGTTACATTCTTTCATCATGAGATTTATGAGATATTTGATGCCTTGTAGAGGCCAAATGATGGAATTAGATATTCAGTTATAGAGAGAAGGAAGAGAGAGGTTATTCAGTTACAGAAGATTGAATTCTAAGTGGACACATGTCAGGCATAGATTAGATCCAAAAATTCATCTTCTCCTATATCTTTCTATCTTTCATTCTTTGTGGGGGTTGGAAGTTTTCTCTGGGTAATACCAGCAGGGTTCCAGTTTCTACTATGAGACCAAGATTGTTGGTGGTTTTGCTTCATGTCTATTGAGTTGTGCTCTAGCAGTGAAGAACACACATCCACTCTGGTGTAGATTTTCATTTCATTTTCATGCATTGTTTCTGAGATATGATAATGGATGCTAGATTATGTGAAATATCTTGAGCTTCATTTTGTGTTACCAATTTGTGTATTTGGTCTTTACAAGGATAAATACAAAAGGGGATTTACATCAATTATCTGAGTTCTCTTATTCTATCTCCTAATTCTTCATATGTCATTAACTTTGTGATTAAATGGATAAGATTCATTTGATTTAAAGTAGCTTGGATGAGTTGTATGTCAAATCTGTTGTTGCTTTTGACTCAAGGAGTTAAGTAAATGCTTCACTGTTCTAATAGGGTTATTGGGTGTATGAAGGGGATATTCCATAAGAATGGGATTTGGGGATTTCAGTTGATAAACTTGATTGTAATGCAAACAAGTTAGGTCATCCTACTGGTAATGACTCTATTTTTCAATGGATAAGGCACTGATCACTAAATCAGATGCAAGCTGATATGAATGTCATTTGCACAAAATCTTTTATTCAAAATAAATTTAGTATTTCATGTTTTGTAGTGGGCTGAAAACAATTAACCCTCACTCAACTTATGAGATTCATAGATTTGCATTTAGCTACTGTAGATCTGTGTCGTTTCATGAGTTATTAGGAGATATAAGGGTTTTCATCTGCAGTAAATAGGTTCAGATTTATGTTTTAAATGCACTGGTACCATATCTCAGAACCTCAAGGTTAACCTGCCTAGGTCTCATAGAGCCTAAAGTGAAGAAGGTTCAAGCCTTATAGTTGGCCCAAGACTGCAGTCAAGTGCATTCATCATAGGAATTTTCTAGCCTTAAATGCATTTGTCTAGTTCCTTGGTCGTTTGTAAAACTGTTAAATAAGCAACCAACAGAATCGATAAGGAAACCTATGGAATTTGAGTCCATAAGGATATGGATAGTATCCAAAATATAAATTTTCATCCCTCTCTCCATGTTGAAGACAAAATGACCAAGTTTGATGAAATGGTGAGTTTGAAGGACAAGGGAAGATGTCTCAAGGAAGGAAACAAGTTGTAAAACCTTGGTGTAGTTGGATGGGGAACTGTGTTGGAAATATAAGAGTCTGTTACTGAGAAGGGGGGTGAATTAGTTACCACTAAAATAAATCTCAGATCTCTTAGATGTCAACAATAAAATTCAAACTAATAAAATTGATTACTATTGATGCTTGGTAAACAAACATAAATTGTTGAAACTCGGTAATCAATTATCCTTTAGATGTTATCAGTAATTACTTAGCCTTAATTTGCATGCATGAAAAGAAATGAACACATAAGACACCAGAATTTAATGTGGAAACTCAATATGTTAAAAACCACCAATGTAACTAGTTACTATTTTTCACTCTTTTGATGTGAGTTAGGAACCAACTCGGTTAAAGGTTACAAAACACACTGTTAGGTGTGACCTTGTTAGAGGATTTAATCACCCTATTAGGAGTGGCCTTGTAAGAGGTCTTAAAAAAATTCAATGGAATTTCCACCTTGTTAAAGGATTTACAATTGGTTGTTTTTTATTAGATAAACAGGTTTTACAAGGACCTTGAAACCCAAGAGTTAAAACAATAACAAGGCTGAAAATAAGTACAAGGCCCAACCAAAAAACAAAGAACTTAGAAAAGATCAAGAATAGAAACAACTTGAACTGACAAAAGGAAAAACCCTGACAAAAAGCCAAAAAAAAGGCATAGATAGAAACAAAAGAACAAGCAGTGGATTAGTCCTCGTTCTTTCTCTCCAGCTCTTGAATGACCTAAGTAGCCTCATAGGCCATCTAGTTCTCCTTAGCCTCCTACTGGTGTGCCCTTTGATCCTCCTGGTCCTAACCATTGTTAATGTTGTCCTTTGCAGGGTCGACCTCTAGTCTAAATTTTTCCCTGTCTTTTCCTTCCTCATCTTCCTGCATAACTCTATCTTTGATCCAGCTAGTTAAAGATATGATGTTGTTGTTAATGGAGCTTAATAGCAAAATCATTTGGTTCAAGAGATTGTGGTTGTAGTTCTCGAGGTTGTTAATCATTCTCTCTGCCAGACTAAGCCTCTCACCGTGGTCATTTCTATTATCAGAACCTATTCCATTCTTGTTTTCCTCCATATGACCCACCTACTCTTTGACCTCCTCCAGCTCATGGAAAATCCACTTGATTGATCTATAGTTATCAATCATACTATTGCAAGCATTGTTCAAGAGGTGTATCCCAGTTTTCTTGGCTTTATCCAAAATAGCCACAATCGTCGGGTCTATGAGTTCTTCAACCCGCAGCCCTTCTTGGTTTTCCATGAGGACCTACAGATTCATGTCCTCTCTAAAAATGCCCATTTTCAAGGTCCTAACATTAAATTTTTTTCAAATTTTTCTCTTTTCTTTGACCTGCACCTCCCCTCCCTTAGTCTCAGAATCCATTTTTTGCTCCTCAGGTTGGGCTTGAAGATGGATAGGAGAAAAAGGTAGCAAAAACATATCCAGTTCTTGATGCATTCTCTCATCCTCCAGACCCTCCCTCTTAGATTTCTTCCCTCCCCGATCTTCCTTATTTTCCTCCTGCATCTCCTTTTCCTCCTCTTCCATCTCCACATCCTCCTTATCATCGTTGTCATCCTTCTCATCCTTCACAGGTTGCTTCTGCCCATGATCCCTAGAGCTTTTTCTACTAGGGGTTATGGAAGAAGGCGAATTCTTGAACTGATGGGTGACTTTTTTACCAACGGATGAAATCCCCCCATCCTCAAAGCTTAAACTCTGAATATCATCCGAGTTAGAAGAGAAGCTAGAACTTTCAGAGGCCACATTCTCAGGTTGAGGGGGGGCATTTCTTATTGTCTAAGCCTTAAAGTGCTCATAAATAAGTAGTAAGAGCCCCTCATGCAAAGCGAGGTTAACAGTGGGCTTTTTTTTGAAGCTTTCCACCGTCTTGCTCATGGAAGTTAACAAGTAAAAAGAAAAAGAAATTTTACAGCTATGCTGAAAATGATTCAAAAGAACAAAGAGGTGGGTACGAGCCTAATCAAACCTAGGGTCAAGAGTGATGTACTCAATTACAGCTCTCAAAACATACCTCCACAGTTTCTTCATGGTATCAGGAACATAGTACATGTCAATCTTCTTCATGGCTTTTAGTTCCTTCGCATCCTTCACAAAATCCCACACAGCGTTAGCTGAGAGATTCTTGTCCCTAAAGAACTTAAAACCCTCAATCGAGATTTTAGAAATGATGGAAATCACCTCCTCAGTAATCATGAAAGAAACCCCATTCACCTTTACTCTTTCATCCTTCCATGATCTAACCATACTGTTGATCACCTCGTGATCAAATCTATGTAGTTTTGTAATGTATCTGGTTATCCCACCCTAATCTAGCTTCTCCCAAACTTTTTTCCTGCTTCTCCATTTCTCTATTTCACTCATCGGCTCCTTTCTACACCTTTCACCTACCATATTTGCACTCTGCACACCCTCAATTATCATATGCACCTCACACTATAACTAATAGGAACTTCTATGTATGAGCAAAATGTAGAAAGAATTAACCTTCCTGTTGCTCCTATTGCAAATGCAAAAAATGACCCACAAAGCATGTCGAATAGTCTGTAATAAATTATAGCAATTACAATTTTCCATGCTACCTTTTTGGGAAGTAATCTTTCCCCTTAATCCATTCATAATCATAATTACACATTGATCTTCTTCGTACTTCCTTGGATCTTGTCTAGTTCTATCATGCTTTTGACATCCATTGAAAAACTAGTTTTAGGATGCCATGTATTTTTTGGTTTGTGCCAACCCCTATATTAGTAAACCTATCGGCTACCAGGTTAGCTTCCCAAAATATATGAGTGACGTGGACTCTATTAAATTTGGCAAGAGTCTCACATGTCTCATTAATAAGATTTGCAATCGACCATGATGGTTGAGAGTTGCCTTTAATACATTTTATAATGTTGTTCGAATCCCCTTCAAGCCAAAGGTTAGTAACTCTTATTTCAAAAGCTAGTTTGACAGCGTTACACGTAGCATTCGCTTCCACAAAGTGGTTGGTTTGAAATCCCAACAAGAGGGAAAAAACTGCATTACCATCGCCATTTTCATTCCTTATTATGCCTCCACTTTTCGAGGAGCCAAGATTTCACTTGGAAGCTCCATCGAAGTTGGCTTTATGCCATCCTTCTAGGGGGAGAAGCCATTTGGCTTCCTATCTTTTCATCTTTCTATCTTTTGCCTTCTCCTTTTTTCTACCACCTAATTCTATATCTCTCCATTTCCTCACTAAATAGTTTTCCTTAATGTTAACAAATATCTTCTTCCCTATTACTATAGTCGGCTCCTCTTTATCTCTAAAGATTATGTTATTCCTCTCCTTCCATATGCTCCAACAGAAATGAGGCAGGATCTAGGAACCTAATTCTTGAAGATCGAACCTATTGAACATGCATTTCCATTGACAGAAGAGATCCAGAAGATTAAAAGGCACACACCAGCTAAAGCCTAAGTACTGAGTGAGGAAAACCCAAACCTCCCTAGAGAAGGAGCAATGAATGAACAAATGATTGCCAGTCTCTATCTGATCTTTACATAAAACACATCTGCTGGGCATAATATGACCTCTTTTAATGAGGTTATCCTGGGTGAGGATTTTTTCCTGTAGACTAGCCAATAGAACATATTAATTTTTGGAATGAGGCCAGGGAGCCAAGCCCTCAACCAAGGAGGAATCTCTTTTAATCTCCAAACGACTGAATACCAAGAGGCAGTAGTATATAGCCCATTGGCGTTATCTCCCTAGACCAATTCATCCCTATTATTATTTAGGGCCATAATGTTTAGCATTATCATAATTGAATTAAGATCTTCTGAGATGACAACAAGGTCTATCCATCCTTGGTCATTCCTATAGTTACTAACTTTCTGCCCAAAATGGTTGATGCAGTCATTCACCCAGACCTTATAGATGGGGTTGTTCATAAGAGGGCCCTGAATAAGCTAGCTATCATACCAGAACTGGATATCCTCCCCATTTCTCAATTTCCAAGAGACTCTAGAGTTTGTCAAATTCTTGGCTTTTAAAAAACCATTCCAAACAACAAATCCTCTTGGTATATTCTCACTGAAGAGAGTAAACTATTTAGAGGACCTCTTTATGTACTTGTTTACCAAAATGTCTCTCCATTCCCTTGTGCTACTGAAGATACACCATATTTTCTTAGCCAAAAGAGCCTTGTTGAGGTGAGTTAGCTTCATGATGCCAAGACCTCCATTTTTCTTTGGGAGGCAAAAATTTTCCCAAGAAACTAGGGGATACCTTTTATTCCTTTCAGCCCCCATCGATAAGAAGTCTCTCTAAATTTTTTTCATCCTCTCAACAAATTTCACAGGGATCACAAAAAGGCTCAAAGCATATACAGGCAAATTCTAAAGGGTTGATTTTACCAGTTGGCATTTTCCAGCTTGGCTTAGAGAGGCCTCTTTCTAACCAACCAGCTTCTTACTGAATCTATCCATAGTGCCATTCCAGAAAGAATCAGGAGGATTCATGCCCAAAGGGAGCCCAAGATAGGTAGAGGGAAGCTTCCCCACACTACATCCCAAAATTTTGGAAATTTTCTTCTGTCTATCCTCAGGAGTGTTGATAAAGAATATAGAACTCTTATCCCAGTTAATGACCTGTCCCAACCCTCTGGATTAGGTATCCAAGATGTCCTTCATAGCCTTTGCCTCCTTAACAAAAGCCTCCCCTCCCATTATAGTATCATTAACAAATTGATGATGCGTAAAAGGGGCACTTTTAGAAGAAGGTTTAATACTTTTGATTCTCCCTTCCTTCTTATTCTTCTCAATAAGTCTACCTATGCATTCTGCCAAGATTATAAAGAGAATAAGCGAAAGAGGATCCCCCTGACGAAGACCACAAGAAGGTTTGAAAAAATTGGTGGGGGATCCATTAACTAAAATAGCAAGTGAGGAAGTAGTTACTAGCTGAGATATTAGCTTACAAGATTTGACATCAAACCCAAAAGCCTTAATCACCATATCCAGGAAAGACCAGTCAACCCGGTCATAGGCTTTTGATAGATCCAATTTAAGTAACATCCCTTCCCTTTTTCTAGCTTCCATAGAGTGAATCACTTCATGCACCATCATTATCGAGCCTAAAATTTGTCTGCCTAGGACAAAATTAGTTTGCTACTAAGATATTATCAAAGGGAGGAGCGTGAGCAACCTAGAAGTAAGCACTTTCGAAATGATCTTGTAAAAAGAATTGCATAGGCTAATAGGTCTAAACTTGTCCAACGAATTGGCTCCAGGAACTTTAGGAATGAGAACTAAAAAAGTAGAGTTAATCTCCTTTAGAATACTTCTAGCCCCAAAGAATTCTTGAACAGCCTTCACCACATCCTTCATCAAAACTGGCCAAAACAATTGGAAAAAGAAAGTAGGAAAACCATCAGGGCTAGGAGATTTATCAGCCGGCAAAGAGAAGAGAGCTTCTCTAACTTCTAAATCAGAGGGAATGGCCTGAAGCAGTTTATTATGGTGAGGATGGATGATCTAAGGGATTTAGGAAACAATGTCATCCTGATCCACTTTGGATAGCGAAGGATCCCAAGACAATAGGGAGGAGAAGAAAGAAATAGCTTCATTTGAGATTTCATCATCCTTGGTCAGCATACTCTATCCTTTCTTTAAACCTATAATTCCATTATTAGCTCAATGTTTAAGAGTAGTAAGATGAAAAAAAATTGTATTCTAGTCTCCATCTTTGAGCCAGTTAACCCTTGATCTTTGTCTCTAAAACTTCTCCTCTTTACTGATAATATTGTGTAATTTTGAAAGGCTAGATAGCTTAGCCTCCTTGTTTAACTCGTCATACCCATCCTCTTGAATAAAGGCTTGGATAGAAGTAATTTTTTCAGACAGGTCTTCCTTCTCAATGAATATGTGGCCAAAATCATACTTGTTCCAAGCTTTTACCATCCTGTTAATGTTGCTAAGTTTTCTAGCAACCCTATACATAACTATGCCTTCCACATCAATACTCCACTAGAGCTTTACTTTATCTAAAAGATTAGGGTGAGAGGTCCACATTTTTTCAAAATGAAAAGGGGAGGTCTTTTGGGACCTATAGGAACAATCGAAAGGGAAATAGGGGAGTGGTCAGAACCCACTCTAGGCAAAAGAGCTAACTTGTAAGAGGAAGACTGCAGCCAGTCGGGAGCGATAAGAGCTCTGTCTAGTCTGACCTGAATATAGTCCTAACCAATGCATTTATTTGACCAAGTAAAGGCACCTCCCATGAGGTCCATATCTAGAAACACCAGACCATTAATGAAGTTTGATAGGTCATGTTTACTTTCCCAATATGAAGGTAGACCTCCCTTCTTCTCCTCATCCATCAGAGGAGTGTTAAAGTCTCCCATTATTATTCCTTTCTTTAAATTGCTACTATGCACCAGACCTCCAGCTCTAGTCCAATAAGTCTTTCTTTCTCTCTTATTGTTCAGAGCATATAAATTCAGCAAGAACCAGCAATCATTGGAAGTGATATGAAAAACTTTACACAAAAGAATATTACCTTCATTGTAAGAAGATTCCACTCTAAAAATTTTGGTGTTAAAAAGGGTCAACAGACCCCCAGAAGCACCATCTGAGTTCAAAGCCTCCCCACTCATCAAGTTGCTAAACTTAATCTTCCCCAAAAAGTCCTTTTTCATCTTAGTTTCCTGGATCATCAAGATATCTGGTCTCTGATCTCTAATCAGGTTCCTGATAATTTCTTGTTTATGGGCTCCATTAAGGCCCCTAATATTCCATGATATGATCTTCATTTTTAATTCTTGGAACACTCCTAAAGAGTTCTCTGGCGTCCATTCGCCAAGCTTCTTCTAGTCTCCTCCTCTCTTAATTCCTTCTCTGATTTTTTGCCTCTTTTGGTCGTTGAGCCCACATCTGATTTGCAGATGCTCCTAGTCTCCACCAAAGAGGCCAAAGAAGGTTCTCTAACATTTTTCTTCCTAGGTTTTGGGGATAGAAGGACTTCACTCTCCATGCCAAACTTCAACAACTTAGAAGCCTTGAGAGAAAACTTGGGGGTGCTTGGAAGATCCTCCCACTGGTCCAGATCCTTCACCAAAACATCCATCTTTCCTATACTGGTCCCTCCAGCTACAGTGGAAACAAGATTTTCCTCTGGGCCTTGATAGATGATAATATCCCTATTAACTCTATCCTTCTCCTCCTCAATGGTAGCCAGGTCAAGCCCTCCTACAGAAAGTGGAGAACTTAACATCTCAACCTCCTGAACTGCCTGTTGTGGGGTATCCTTGCCTTATACATCTCCTGACATTGCTTGAGGATCTGACCTTTCCTCAACCAAAGCACCCTCAGTCAGTTAGGGGTCGACATTAATCATTTTCTGCTCCCTAATGACTAGAGAGGAACTTGGGGCTATCTTCAATAGCTCATCCTAAGGAATAGTCTTTCCATTCGTGCCCAGAGGCAAATTGGAAGCAAAAGGTTGCATTTGATTTACCTTCTTTGAAGCTTTTGCAACCTTCTTATTCATCAAAAGAGGACCCTTTTGGCCCTAGTTAGTGGTCTTTTTTTTCCATACTTTCTTGACCCTGAAGAGAGAAGCAACAAAAGGATTCTTCTTCTGAACTGACTTTGTTTTTGGGCATTGAAAATCCTTATGGCCTGTCTTAAAACAATGAAAACATCCAAAAGGGACACTCTCATAATCCATCTGCTGAATATGAGTGCCAAGTTTTGACTGAAAGCACACCACTTCAGGCATATCATCCCCTTCCCTAACACCTATATAGATCCTTGCATAGGTTAGCCTGCTCTTAGAAGCAGTAATAGGGTCAATGGAGAGAAGCTCTCCAAAAGAATTGGCCACACCCATAAAAATATGCTTATTCCAGAATTCCAAGGGTAGCTCAGGGAGTCTAACCCATACTTGAGCTTATTGAATGAAAGATTCATTTAAATCCAATTTTGAAGACTATTTTTGCAACACCAGGGTAGCCCTTCCAATGTTTCAAGGTCCTTCACACAGAATGTCAGTCATATCCTCTTTACAGGAGAATTCAAAAGAAAGAAATCCCTTTGCCATAGCAGTAACATTGACATGCCCTTTCAGGCTCCATTTCTTCATTATGAAGGACCGAACTACATCGATGTTTGGTCTTTGACCCATAAACTTCCCCATAAGTGTGGAAGCCATCATAGCAATGTTGTGGTGAACAATTTCATCCGGAATGGCAATTGTGCATGATCCCTTTTCCAAACCTGACACAACCTTAACCAGAGGGAAAGAGGACTTACCAAAAGGCTTAAAACCAAAGAGTGAGGCCCATTTCACCTAAAGATTCCCTGGTCTGTCCACCTTGGGTTGCATTTCTAGCTTTTCCTGGGTTCCACCGGTAGAACGTGGGTCCCCATCCCCAGACTTCGCCTCTCCACAATCAGCCTGGATCCCATCCTACGTACCTAGTTTTCGAGATCCACCTCCCTAAGATTTCCCACTCGGATCTAGGTTTGAAATTTGAACATGTGCTTCCCAATCGCTCCCCTTCCCAGTCCCCTTCTCACTCGCCATATTTACAACTAGTTGTTAAACCAACTCTATTAAGAGATTTTAGATCACTGCTACAATGGTTAGAGAGTAACAATGAAATGACCTGATTGTGATGCAACTGAATTACTGAATCCATATCTCTATTCTACTTATACCTGATCCTTCCTGATCGAATGTCACTTTTCTTCTCCATAAGGATACCTGCTTATCCTTTCCTCTCTTTTCACTTCAATCCAATCAACACACTTGCACACCTTGAAATCACAACTTGACCTTATACTTATATCATCTAGATTGTCAAGTCAGCTCAAATACAAATTAGAATGATCAATATTCATTACCATAGTCGGCTAGAACCAATACTTCAAATAATTAAGCTTCATATGCCAAAATAATAAAAATCCTTCATTATCCAACCTTGCTCAGTAGAAACTAACTCTAAAATGATTTCTCGTGTTAACCAATAGAGGCTCGGTTAACACATCCTTTGGTAATGGAGTGAACTTGGTTAGCACTAACTCTATTTAACTTTCCTTCATTAACCGAGTGAGCTTGGTTAACAATATTTTCTGCATAATTCCTTCAATCCCCAAGTGAGCTCACTAGACACTGTCTTTGTATAGAGTAAACTTAAGAATGCTCAGTAGACAAGGAAAAACTCTCTTTGCTGACCAAGTGAACTCGGCATGCATTGACCATCATTTGATTTGACATTTGTGTAACATCAAGGACACCACACAATTAAATAATTGTATCCAACAATCTCCCTCTTCAGAATTGATGGCAACGCAACATGTCATAGCACAATGAAATTTGGGACCAAGGCTCCCTCTGATAGAAAGTTTCTCCCTCTTTGATTTTACACTAAAAACTTCTCCTTCATTGAAGTATTCTCCCTCTGTGAAAGAATTTTCTTCCTCTTGGAATGACAAAATTTTGGAAAGATATGACAGTAAACTTCTCCCTCTTTAACAACACATGCCAAAGACAACACATGTCAAATTAGTATCAATGTACCTTGAGTATTGATTCATATGCAATATTCTCTTGTCTATGTTGCGCCAACTGATTGATCTTCAACTTGGTTCCTATTTATGCATCACTAAACTTTATTTAGTGAGCTTCAGCTAAGGGAATGACCCCTAGTTTACCTCTTAGATATAAGAATGCATCCTTAGGTAATGGCTTGGTGAATATGTTTGCAATGTGTTCTTTTGTATGGACATATTCCAATCTAACTTCTTTATCCTGCACCAGTTCTCTGACAAAGTGATATTTTATATAGCAATGTTCTTTGTTTTGGAATGCATCATTGGTTTCTTTGATATGTTAATTGTGCTGGTATTATCACAATACATGACTACTGGCTCTTTGATTTCAACCTTCATTCCTTCCAGCAATTGTTTGAACCAAACAATGTTAGAACAGTTTACTGATGTTGCCAAATATTTTGCTTCTGTTGTAGATTGGGATGTGTAGTTTTTCTTCTTGCTTGTCCAAGATACCAATCTTTTACCAAGAAATAGAGCTCCACCACTAGTGTTTTTTCTATCATCAAGATTTCTTGCCCAATCAGCATCAGTAAATACTCTTAGGTCTAGATTTCCTCCAAATTTGTACCATAACCCATAGTCTTTAGTACCTTTTAGATATCTCAAGGTTCTTTTGATTGCCATCATGTGGTTTTCCCTTGGTTTTGCTGAGAATCTTGCCACTATTCCAACTACCAAGGCAATATCAGGCCTTGTGTGAACTACATACTATAATTTTCCAGTCATTGATGTGTATAAGGTTTGATCCACTTCTTTGGAGTCATCATCTTTGGTAAGCTTAAGTCCAGTACACATGGGAGTTCCAACTGGTTTTGAATCTTCCATTCCAAACTTCTTGAGTATCTCTTTGATATAATTAGATTGAGTGATATAGATACCATTTTTATTCTATTGTATCTACAATCCAACAAAGAATTTTATCTCACCAAACATGGACATCTCAAATTCTTTATTCATTTGTTCTAAAAATGCTTTGCACAAGTCATCATTTCCTATAAATAAAGTATCATCCACAAATATTTATGCCAACACAATCTTCTTATCTTGTCCTTCCTTGATAGATAGACTACTCTTATCATTTGTTCTTTGAAAACCAATATGTACCAGATAGTTATGTAATCTTTCACACTAGGCTCTAGGAGCTTGTTTGAGACCATAGAATGCTTTGTGTAATTTACGGACCATGTTCCTTTTGTCAGGATCAACAAAACCTTCTAGTTGTTCAATATAGACTTCTTAATCAAGAATTACATTCAAGAATGTAGATTTAACATCCATTTGATATAATTTGAATCCTCTATGAGCTACATATGCAAGCAAAGTCCTAACACCTTCTAATCTTGCAATAGGGGCAAAATCAATACCTTCTTCTTAAGAGTAGCCTTTAAATACTAATCTTGTTTTGTTCCTTGATACTTTTCCATCTTCATTTAGCTTGTTTCTGAATACCCATTTTGTACCAATCACATTTTTATCCTTAGGCCTAGGTACAAGAGTCCAAGTTTTATTCTTTTCTATTTGTTCTATTTCTTCATTCATAGCCTCAATCCAACTTTCATTTTCTAGTGCATCTTTGACACTTCTAGGTTCAAATTCAGCAAGTAAACATATACCTTTTAGTTTGCTTCTTGTCATAGTACCATCTAATTTATCTCGAATAATCTGATCAGGTGCATGATGTCTTTTGACATATTTAGCCAATACAAGTTCTTTGACTTTTGAATGAATTGCACTATCTTCATTTTGATTTTCAACTTCAGGCTCGGGTTGTTCAGTCTATGGCTCAAGTCCTTTAGACTCAGTATGTACTAACTTGGTAGCTTTTGAATGTGACTCGATTCCCTGTGACTCAATTTGCATTTCCTACAACTCGGTAACCGTAGAGAGCTCAGGAGGTGAAGTCTCGTTATTATTAAATATGTTTGGAAATTTATCGATTCATAGTAAACAAATCTTTTGTAGTCTTCAAGTTTCTTTTTGCTTTCTTCTTCAGCCTTTTCTACAAATTCATCAATTCTCACATGTGCACTTTCTATGATTTTGTGAGTAAACAAATTCAAACATTTATATGCTTTACTTCTGCAGGAATATCCTAGAAAGATACCTTCGTCACCTTTTACATCAAATTTTCCTTTTCTAGATTCTTTCAAGATATAACATTTGTTGCCAAATACTTTCAGGTAACTTACATTGGATTTTTAGCCATACCATAGTTCATAGGGAGTTTTATTTGAATCCTTCTTCAATTGTACTTGGTTCAAAGTATGAACTATAGTGTCGATAGCTTCCTTCCTATATTTGATAGCAACATTATTTTCAATCATTAGGGTTCTTGCACAATCCATGATGGATTTGTTTCTTCTTTTAGCTATTCCATTCTGCTCAGGAGTACCAAGGGCTGATACTTGTCTTTTGATTCCTCTTTCAATGCAAAAATTATTGAATTCCTTGGAGATGAATTCACCACTTCTATCTGATCTTAAGAATTTCAATCTTTTTCTAGTTTCCTTTTCTACTCTTTTCAGATACCATTTGAATTTCTCAAATGCTTCTGATTTTCCTTTTAGATACATAACAGTCATCATTCTAGAGTAGTCAGAATGAAGAATTTTTCTCCACTATAAATTTCTATTCCAATAGTTCCACACAAGTTAGTATGCAAAATTTCCAAGAAATCTTTAGATTGATAGTTTTTGCTATTAAAACTAGTCTTTCCCATTTTGCCAATCTGACAATTTTTGCATAAACTAACATCTGGTTTCTTCAAACTAGGGATACCTCTTACTTTTATGAGTTTTCTTATCTTGACCATATTGTCAAAGTTCACATGACATATTCTTTTGTGCCATAAGAAACTTTCTTCAACTTGAGCAATGAAACATGAGCAATCACCAAGATCAAGATAAAATAGGTTGCCTTTTATTTGCTTGCCTGATCCAATCAAATTCCCTTTGTCATCCAATAGTCTAGCCTTGCCATTCATGAACTCTATCTTGAATCCAATGTTGATTAGTTGTGCCACACTTATTAGATTATGTTTTAGTCCTTCAACCCAATAGGCATTATCACATACAAGTTTTTTGGTTAATGAGATACAGTCTTTTCCTTTTATGCAACAAGGTTCATTGTTTCCAAACCTTACACTACCTCCATCATAGTGTTCAAAATTTTCAAACTTTGTTTTATCTCCAGTCATATGGTGTGAACATCCATTGTCTATGATCCATGTATCATTTTTACTAACATGAGAGATAAGTGCCATCTTATCTCCCCCATCATCAGATTCATCTTTTACAGCAATGTACACTATTTCATCCTCGCTATTATCAGAATCTTTAGCCATAAAATAAGTTTTCTTACTTTTGTCTTTGTGGGATTTGTGACCTTTGAATTCATTCTTTCCTTTTTACTTGTGGCTTTTCTTCTCATCTTTGCTTTCTTTGTTTGGACACCTGGCAGCAATATGACCAATCTCTTCATAAGAAAAATAGATTAGAAGGATTTTACATTTGTACTTTCCTCTGCTCCTAGAATATTTCTTTGCAAGTAGGGCTTAAATAACTTCTAGATCACTATCAAAACTTTCCTTTGTTTCCTCTTCACTTTCTGATTGATTTTCTTTTATT
Source organism: Cupressus sempervirens (assembly GCA_028749045.1). Taxonomy (NCBI): domain Eukaryota; kingdom Viridiplantae; phylum Streptophyta; class Pinopsida; order Cupressales; family Cupressaceae; genus Cupressus; species Cupressus sempervirens. Next base: position 312,301,962 of record CM053785.1, read on the forward strand.
TTCTTGCCTTTTTCTTTAAGCGAAAGTTTAGCTTCAAATGCAGACTCAATATTTTTGGAAGCAGGAACATAGTTGTCAAAGTTGTCTAGTTCAAAAGTTGTCAATCTTCCTACTACGGCATCCAAGCCTAACTTGTTATTTGAATCACATCTCTTTTCTTGAATAGAAGACACTTTGATTACATAGATGGGAAGAAAAGTTCTAAGAATTTTACTTACAATAGATTTTTCTTTGATTTCTCCTCTTGATGCTCTGATTGCACTGACACTGGCCTTGGTTCTTTCCACATATTTTGCTACATTTTCATCTTCTCTCATCCTCATTTGATCAAATTGTCCTCTAAGGCTTTCTACTTTGGCTCTTCTCACATTTTCATCTCCTCCATAAATTTCCTTTAGTTTGTTTCACATATCAAAAGTAGTTTTACCATCTTTGATCTCATCAAATTTAACATAACTGAGAGCAAATACAATATCAATCATCATGATGTTATGGTTCTTTTACTTAGCAATATATTCAATAGATAATGTTCCAGTAGGATTTTTGTATTCTTCATCAAGATATTTGCAACTTGAATCACTGATGGTAGCTAGATGAAGCCTCATCATTCCTTGCCATGCTGCAAAATTGTCTCTATTCAGCTTTGGAGTCTCTCTTTTTTAAGACATCCTAATCTTTGGCTTAGGTCCTTGAAACCTTCCTGTAAGTACCAAAAGCTTTGATACCAATTGTTGGAAGTATAATAGGAGTAACTGGGGGGGTGAATTAGTTACCACTAAAATAAATCTCAAATCCCTTAGATGTCAACAACAAAATTCAGACTGATAAAATTGATTATTGTTGATGCTCAATAAACAAACATAAATTGTTGAAACTCAGTAATCAATTATCCTTTAGATGTTATCAGTATTACCTAGCCTTAATTTGCATGCATGAAAAGAAATGAATACATAAGACACAAGAATTGAACGTGGAAACCTAATATGGGAAAAACCACCAATGTAAATAGTTACTATTTTTCACTCTTCTGAAGTGAGCCCTATTAGGAGTCAACTCGATTAAAGGTTACAAAACACACTATTAGGTGTGAAATTGTTAGAGGATTTAATCACCTTGTTAAGAGTGGCCTTATAAGAGGTCTTAAAATTATTCAATGGAATTGCCACCCTATTAGAGGATTTACAAGTGGCTATTAAACCAACTCTGTTAAGAGATTTTAGATCACTGCTACAACCGTTAGAGAATAACAATGAAATGACCTAATTATGATGCAACTGAATTTTTGAATCTAAATCTTTGTTATGCTTATACTTGATCCTTCCTGATTGAATGTCTCTTTTTTGGTCCACAAGGATACCTACTTATCCTTCAAGTTTGCTTCCTCTCTTTTCTCTGCAATCCAATCAACACACTTGCACACCTTGAAATCACAACTTAATCTTATACTTATATCATCTAGATTGTCAAGTCAGCTCAAAAACAAATTAGAATGACCAATATTCATTACCATAGTCGACTAGAACCAATACTTAAAATAATTAAGCTTTATATGCCAAAATAATAAAATCCTTCATTAGCCAACCCTATTGGTAGAAACTAACTCTGAGATGATCTCTTGTGTTAACCAACAGAGGCTCAATTAACACTACAAACTTTGTAAAAATCCTTTGGTAACCAAGTGAACTCAGTTAGCAATAACTCTGTTAAACTTTCCTTTGTTAACTGAGTGAACTTGGTTAACACTCTTTTCTGCATAATTCCTTTGATGCTTGAGTGAGCTCGATAGACACTATCTTTGCACAGAGTAAACTTAAGAACAGTCGATAGATAAGGAAAAATTATCTTTGCTGACCAAGTGACCTTGGCATGCACTGGCTGGCATTTGATATGACATTTGTGTAACATCAAAGATAACACACAATTAAATAATTGTATCCAACAGAAGGGAAGATGATAAAATAGAAATCCTCTTGAGGTTAGGGTGACAAAAGATAACAATAATAGGCTAGGAGAGAAGCCTAGGTGAGTCCTTGGTGAAGAAAAGGGCTAGCAAGAAATCTAGCATACATCATTTCCACAACATAATAAAAATGTGATGATTGCAAATTTTGTCCTACAACCTCTACACCTATTGTATCACCAACCCTAAGCAATGTGATACTTACTCTAAAGGTAGAATCAACATTTTTTATTTTGTTTCTTCTACTAGCAGGGGTGAGAAACCATACAGAAAAAGTGGCATAATCTTTACTATAAGAATATCCCTTTAATATAGTGTCAACTTCCTCTAAATCAAGAGCATGAAGCCTCGTGCTTCTCCTTACTATATCAAATGTAATTGCATCTGCTACATCCTAATTTGACAAGACTAACACATCAGCTTCATGTACTAGTTTGTTGCCTTCCTCAAGTGTGATTTCCTAGAACTTATTATTCATTTTGGTTTGAACCTCTCTAACAATGTCCTCTTTAGGGACCTTTGGCCTTTAAGTTCTCTTTTCCTCCAAAGTGTTATGATACATTTCCACATGTTTCTATCATAAGAATTATTGGATTGGGGTGGAGTTAATAAAATTTTCATCATTGAGGAACTCGCTTCAAGATTCCATTCTTAGATCCCTAAGTAATCTCTCATGTATCTTCTGAGATGAAAAATTAGTTAATGGAGAAATGGGTTAAGAATTTTGCAAAAGTATCAATATGATGGTTGGAATACTTGAAGGCCTTCATCATGAGGGGGTGGTGGCTGTTTTGGATTCAATAGAGAAGGTACAAGAGGATTATACTAGTCCCTCAAAAATTACTAGAGCCACTTTGAAGAAGAAAGCCACCAAGCAATAAATTTAGGTTTTTGAAGAAGATAGCTCTCAATGTAACTCAGTTGAAGGTAAAGTAGCAAAGGCTCTTAATAATATTAACTAGTTTTAATTTGGCTTGATCTATTGTTACTAATTGTTTGTTATATTTTCGCTAGCTTTTGGTTGTTGGCTTTAATATGTCTATCTTTGTAAATAGTATTTTGTTAAAAAGAGTTTTGGTTCTCTTCAAAACCTACTTGTTCCTTAATCAAAAGCATCATTAGTTATACTTTTGGAGCATGTTATCACTGGTTATACAAGTTTGGTAAGATCAGAAAAATAGTTTTGAACATGGAGATTGTCTTGCACTTTAAGGTATCAAACAACATAACATGTATATAAAACTATGGATAGAAAAAAATCTAAAGAGATCTTTACGGTGGATAATTCTAGATTCACAACCTACTTTCTTGGCTTCATCTAGTTTGATCCAAAGTTCTTTTATTTGAATCATCCAGTATAATATTTAATGTCAGAAACTTACAATATGGAAACAATCACAACCTTGGCCTTAAATAGGCCTATTGTATTGTTTTTTGTGCTTCGAGTTTGCAACAACAGAATGATGATTTGTTTCAATGTTTTTGGTGATATTTGATCAATGGTGGATGATTATTAATTATGACATATATATTTTATGGATGAACCAAAAATGAATTCTAACCCAACCCCAAAAAAAATGAATGAATTTTGAAACCAAATATCAAATGTGAATCAGTTCCCAAATTTAAATCGACAACTTAGTTCTCTAGCAATCTTGGACTTTGTCTCACAAACCCACTTCACCAAACTTCAAATTTCTCTTGGAAAAATAGAAAACCAAATATTAAGCACCCAAAAAACATATGTACACTATATATATATAGTGCTCTTCTTGATTCCAAAAGGAAACCTTCTGTACGAACCCAATAACTAAAAAATGCAAAAGTTGTCAAATGCAACTTTTGCAAAATGCAAAGTTGCTTGAGAAACTTTTTGCAATGTTGCATTTTGACCAAATATGAACTTAAAAATCTTAATCACATTAAAATACTAAGTCCAAATTATGGCAGGGGAAAAATATTAGGAAAGATGATTTGGGAAGGAACGTGCAAATTGGTTTGCCTAATCTTGCTAGCACGATTTGTGTGTATATTTGTAAATCTTGTATAACCTTATAATATTTTATTATTTTTTATTATATACAAGATTCTACTAATTCTTGTATGTTTACATTTTTTGTATTTATAGACCAAATATTTTCTTGTAAAGAAAGACCATGCCTGGCAGTATGAACCCAGAACAAAATAACGAGACAATTGCTAGATTGTGGTCTCAATTCTAAAGAAAAGTTAATAAATGTAATTTTCCTTGCAAAAAGTGTAAGGGCTTAAAAAAATTGAATAATTCTAATCACAATAGCCTAGAGTCATTGTAGGCAGCATGGTCATATTGAAGGGTGGCACGATTTTGTCGATTGGTGAATGTGGATTTCCAACTGGAGGAACATGGAGGTGTGAATATCCAAGCTGAGGTTAACACTCCCATGGAAGAAGATGATCCTATGGCAGAGAACATAATTAAAGATGATGGTATTGGCATAGCTGATAATGTGCTAGAGGACATGATTGAAGAAGATGGTATTGGCATAGCTGATCAAGATGATCATGATGATGGTACTAGCACCTCTGATAATGATGATGAAGATGGTTTTAATATACCTATACTTAAGAAGTAATATGAGCCCCTATACCAAGGCTCCCAAACAACTCTTTCCTCTACTACAGTGTTGCTGGTGAACTTGAGGGTTATGAATGGTTTATCTAATGTAGCAATGTCACGTATGCTAAGCTATGCCATTTTTTTTTATCTTCAATGTTAGCATACCATTACTATTTATTATATTAACAAATCATATTTATTTTTGTAGGTTGATAGGTGAGTTTTGTTACCATCATCAAATATTCTACCTTGTTTGTACCAAGAATTATCTACTATTATGAATCAAATTGGAATGAAGTATCAAACAATACATGCATGTTCCAATGATCACATTCTTTGCCATAAATAACATGACTATGAAACATAATGCTCTGAATATCATATTAGTAGATATTAGTCAGATCAAATAACAAAAAAGGTACCTCACAAGGTTCTTCAATACATTCCCACTATCCCATGTCATGAATGGTTATTCAAGTTCACTAGCTTGGCACAATTTATGGATTACCATGCACATAATAGAAGTCAAGATGATATTATGTGAATTTATATAGATTATTATGCATTTAAAGACATAGAAAAAACTTGGCCACAATTTAAATAAGAACCTTGTAATCTCAAGCTTTCATTGGTAGTGGACGGTGTCAATCCATTTGGAGATATGAGATTTGTTTAATCAATGTGGCCTATTTTTGTTCATTTAATTAGGTACTTACCAAGTTAAAGATATGGATGTGTATATTGAGCCTCTTATTGATGATTTGTTTGCAAAAGATTTATCCATGTTTATTCAATTATCTTATCTCAATTTAGCTACAGATAATTTGTTTTCAAAGGACTACATTTAAGTATTGATCTAGGCAGTTAATTTACTCACTACTTGCATCTCTTCTTGGAAAAAATTTAGAAATATGGTACAATCAAAGCTTAGTTCTCATCTCAAGGCTATTTTTTTAATCCAGAGGCTGCATTGGATTCTCTTTCAATTTGCTAATGCTATATATCCATAGTCCTAAATCTAAAGAAATTGTTCAATTGTCCTATTCTAAGCTCTCTTATATTATTGTATTTTTTTAATGTGTTGTTGCACCAACTCATAGGTCTAGAGATTTTATATCAATTAAAAAACCAAGAGTAGAAGATTGTTCTTCATATATTTATGTGTTAGAGTAGAAGATTGATGCATTTAGAAAATAGTATAATGTGATTCACCTCTTGTGTTTATTTTGACATACAACTATTAGAGATTAAAAAAAGATCTTGCATACCATAATTAACTCAATTGTACTCGTTGGTGTGTGCAAGATAACTTACTTGAACTAGGAGATGCAAATAATATTGGGTATTAGCATTACTACGTGGTTTGTATTTCTATAACCAAAGAAACTTTTGATTTCATCAATCCAGATAGATACCCATCATCCCCAATTTTATCAACAATTTGAAAATCTAAAAATCATAATTCTATCTTAATTCTTCTTTCTAGAAAAGACACCCAATTTGTTATATAATACAAGTATGACTAAATATTTTAAAATATAGATGTTAATCCAAAATGTTTATTCTAATGCAATTTGTAAGAACTATCTGTGAAGCTCATTAAAATAAATCATTTCATTTTGCAATTTCTTAGATGAGTTGAGGTTTTTACATTAATTTTTTAATTGTGTTGAGAATATGTAGCACAAGAGTTGATAACGAGCTTGGAGGAAGGAAAGCCAAAGCTGCAAGTTTGTGCAACATGGCAATGTGAAAATGTGACCTTCAAACAACCAAACCTTCTTAAAATGTAAGATTTTGCAATATCTAACATTTGTGTCCTACATGACCTTAATTGAACACACAATTGCACATAACTGAAATGACATTTATTTCTCTAATTGTATCATGACTCAAAACATACTAAAATGACCCAAAATTCATTAGAGATGGTTAGGGTGCTCCTACACCATGCTCCCTTTGTTGAAAAAACTCAAGTCCCTTGAGTTTTTTGTAGGGACTTCCTTTGAGGGCACGGAGATCATCATTTGATTGAAAAACATCACTCAACACATATTTAATATTGTAGCATCCAATTGCTCTTATCAATTAAATAATTTGGGGAGAGATAAAATCTTTGAGATATTGTATGAATCCATATCCATTGAAGATGATATGGCAATTCCAAAACTATACATGATCATCATCATGTTGGTATTAATAATGAGGTTGAGGGTGAAGACAAGAATGATGAGACTAAAAAAATTGTAAAAGAGGACTTTACATAACATAAATTCTTACAAATCAAAAGGTACACCTTTTACTTCTTTCAAGGGTCAAACAAATTTCCACTTGTCTTTATCATTTAGATCTAGAGATTCATTGTGATAGGTGTTCAATCTGGTTATTCTCATAGAAATCTTCTAGTACTTCAACCAAACTTGAGCATTCAGCTTTCTCAAACATCAAAGGTTGGAATATGAGTTAGTCAAATATTGAAAGTAATCATTTTCATGCAGTTCCAACTTTTGTAGAAAATACATCTAACACAAACTTTGTGGGAACTCAATCTCATTCTATATACCTATTGACAACTCTCTTAGATTTTTCAAAGGCTCAAGGAGATGGGATCTTGACATGGTTGGGATAAAAATGATTTCAACTTCAATATTCATATATCATATACCAACAATCTATGTTTTTAATCACTTCCACTACCATCCTTCTAATTTTACTTTATATCTTTGTAGAGCATGCATTGCATGTCATTGGGCAAAATAAAGAAATGGCTTCTCAAGGAGCCATCTTTGAAAAAGGGCTCATTCCTCAATTATTTTCCTTTGATTTGACTTCTCCATTGTAGATATTTATACTAGCTCAAAATATAGTGGCCCCTCTTGCCTATATTTTTGTAGTCACTTTTCTATTGCATCTTTTTCTAAGCTAGGTAGATGTTTACAAGCTTGGGTTTGGCCTATTAGGAGCTTCACTAACCTTGAGCTTTTCATGGTGGATTCAGACCATTGCAAATCTTATTTCCATATTGTGGAGTCCAATTTGTAAGGATGCATGGACTGGCTTGTCATGGATTGGGTATTTAGAATGCAAAGTAACACCTAAAGATAAATATACAGACTATTCATTAACCAGGATGTCTTTGGTGATTATTTTGGATATTTATCTTCAAGTGTTATTGTTTAAAACATTCTATATTCATCAAACTTTCAACCAAACCAAGGTTGGTCAAACTTTTGACCTACCTTCGTCAAACTTTTGACCAACTCACCAACAAGGGCACTGTTATGGGTTTGGTATCCTATTTAGATGGGCTAAGCTTTTTGACTAACATTGGTCAAAGTTTCTATGACCATAATAGCCCAATGTAAATGCCAATTTCGAAACCTTAACCAAGGCTAGTCAAACTTTTAACCACCCTTCATCAAAATTTTGACCAAATGACCAACCAAGATATCATCATGGGTTTGGCATCCTAGTTGGACAGGCCACACATTTTGACCAACAATGGTCAATTTTTTGACTACGATAATGGCCAAATGCAGATGCCAACTTTGACCGAGACTTGCATAGAAAGTTTGACCTTGACAAGAATTCATCAAAATTTTGATAGGAAAAATACTAACAAGACCATTTGTGGATCATTTGACCAATTTTCGTTAAAAATAAAGGCCAATTCTAATTAGTGGGTCATCATCATGACCGAGCCATCAAAAGAAGGTTGAGTTACAAATGACTTTATTTATGTAACTACATGTCATATAAGTTAAAGGTTGTCGAGTACCCCAATAGAGACTGATTAAACATAAATGTTAAGAAAAAAATGGAGACTTGGCACTGTAAAGTTATCTAATGCCAAGTGAGTCAGTATATGTCAAGCCTATAGAAGTTGAGAGATTGCATGAATGTTAGTTATGACCGAGTGTCAGAACATTCGATTGCTAAGTGAACCAGTTTTGACATATGAGTTTATAATGGCACAAACACTTATGTAAATCATTATAGTCAACTTCTATGTGACATTTAAATATCATAGAGATAGTTAAGGAGCAGATTATGCATCTTATCAAAAAGCATTAATCCTTAAAAAAGAAGATTAACCAATTAGAAAATTAGAAGAGATAAATTACAAAAGGATAAAATATAGATCATTGATTAAGATCTATAACTTTCTACTACCATCTATTTAAGAAGGGATCTAACCCTAAAATCATTATGATGTAGATGTGAGAAAGAAGAAAGTGTGAACAATTGAACAAGCTAAGAGAAAATCAAGGGAGGCTAAGTCAAAGAGATCAAAAAGAGAAACCTAGCAGTAAAGGACAGAACAGACCATATCAAATAAGAAGATTAGTTTGAGAGATTGAAGAGAGGATATTTTTAAACAAATTCTAGAGAAAATTGAAGGATCAAGTACTGAGACATTTTAACAGATGAATTAGAGCAAATCTCTTAACAAAGTGGTTTACAAGACCTTATATAAATATTCTAATAGTGTCTTTACTTTGCTGTAAGTGTAAAATCCTTTAATCAAAGGAAGATCTAACATTCTTGTAAAAAATTTAACCGAGTAAACTACTCATAAGGTAGATCATCGGAAGTGATCAAATTGTAGCCCTAACAGGAAAAATTTGTTGTTGAAATAGTAAAGATTTGTGGGTTTCATCCACACTCCAGTTTTTCCTTAACCTTGGAGGGTTTTTAGGTTACCAAAGTATTTTGTGTTATGTGTTTATATTTTCTTGAATGTTATGCTTAGATAAATTTCATTTCATAATTATAATTTATGATTATATGGTATGAGATCTAAGATATGAGATGGATTAGGAGTGAATACAGTGAAAAAAATTATAGATCCTGATTCACCCCACCCCACTCTCTCAGTATCTTGTTTCCCAATAAGACTTCCAACAATTGGTATCAAAGCTTAGTTCTCTTCAAAGAAGTATAACATCTTGAGAGTTCAGATCTTGGAGATGGAGCCTTAAAAATTAGGAAAGATCATTGATAATCAAATGATTGAAGTCCAAATCATACTGCAACAACTTGAAGCAACAAAAGAAAATTTAAGTAAATCGTTAAAGAAAAGGAAAGATATGCCCATTTAGTAGAATGACACACCATATAAGGAAGTTGATGTCAGAGAAATTATTAACAGTGGAAATATCAGTGATAGTGATGTAGTAATAGCAAATATATTGAAGAAAAATAACACTCTAAGTGAAGAAGTCAGAGGACTAAAGAGAGAACATGAAATTCAATTAGTAAGAGTATGTCAGGTGATTGAACAAAAGAAACAAGTTGAAGAAGATAAGATTATGGCTAAAGAAGACAAAAGACAAATTACTACAATACTTGAAGAAAGATCATTTGATGTGCAAAAGCTTACAAACAATCAGTTGGACATGATGAGTCAGTTGTTACTTGTAAATCATGAGTTGAACAAAAAGGACATGGAGATTACAAATCTAATCCAGGAACATCCTCAATGTAAGACCAATCTTGCATCGACCAAAAATATTTCATTTTAGATGTTTGAATAAGGGTTATCTTAATGTAGAGTTGTTTTCTGTGGAGGATTTCTCTTAGTAAGTTAGTCATACAAGCTTAGAATGTCCTAATTTCAGAGGTGGATATTCATCTTGGATATATCAACCTACAAGTTAAGGCTCAATTCCATATCATGTGTATTCATGGATTTATTGTGTAATTTTGGTGTATAATTTTGGTATAAAATCTTTAGGCGCACCGTTGAAGGCCTAAATGTTCCCAGATGAGGCTCAAAAACTTGATGGATGGGCGCTTGTGCAAATATAAGTGTATAGATCAAGAGCTAAGGATTCCAAAAAGTAACAAAGCATGCTTCTTTAGCTATGGTTTTTCTATTTTGCTCACTTGATTATGAGGGAGAGATCCCTCATTGTATTTTTTTGGCTCTATTTTAGTCCTCATTTTCAATAATAAATTGGTTAGAGTTTGAGAACTATTTTTCCCCTCTGTTTTGGTATGTTAGTTCTACTGAGTTGGGCATGTATGATATTTGCATATTTTGTAAGTTTTAATTTGAAATTTTGTGCAATTAGTCTTATCATTTTTTCATATAAGCTTGGAACTTGATTTTTATTTGATTTTTGGGAGTTTGGAAACCATTAGGATAACAGGTTTTAATTTTGTCAATTTTTGACAACATTGATTTTTGAGCAATTGTTACATCGCCTCATTTTGTGTATCACCCTATTTTCTTAGGTATTTTTGACATTTTTTTGTTCATGGATTTGAAATTTTTGTTAGGTTTCTAATCCAACCATATTTTTACTTTACCATAATTGGAATTTGTATAGAATCCATACTCCTAGATTTAGGTCAATTGAGAGAGTTCATGATGTTTGGTGATTTTTTTATTGGGATTCATGTCGAGTCTGTACTCCCTAATATAGGTTGGTTGAGTTATATTGGTATATTTTTTTCATTTCTCTTATCCAACCCTTGGATTGGTATTATGTGATTACATTCATCTAGTTGGTTGTGCCCACACATGAGTACGTGTGCATGCATATGATGAGATCTTGCAAAACTCAAACTCCTAAATATAGGTCAGTGAGGAGTTGTTCATTTGGGAGTTGGGTTGGGAAATTGCATTTCCTTTAGGCTCTCATCATGTTATGAGCATGGGTATATAGGGTAGGTAGTGTAGTGGCTTATCTCATGTACCCTAGTGTATATTTTGACAATGTAGCATGAAGAAGTTCTGACAAGTGATAACTAAATTAATAATTAGGTAATAAAACTTAATGATAAGATAAGAGAACACCCATACATTTAATTCAAGGATGTGTTCCTGTGTGGTTAATCTAAGGGAAAGGTGTGATGGTTTCCTAAGGGATTCATTCTGTACCAATGTGATAGTTACTTGAGGGATTCATTCTACACCAAATATAGCTTGGGATTTTTGATGCCAAGTGACTTACACTCCACTTGAGTCCCTACATTGTTATCCTATAGTGGGTCTAACTAGTGACTTGATGGACTATTATCTTCATAATCATACAAATGTTAGTATCATGCTTGATTGGCATGTGTGTTAATCATGGGTGATTATCCTTTGTGATTGTGGTTGGGTCAATATCTCTATGAGAATGATGATTGTGGGCCTATGGGTACGATGTGCTTGGGAGATGTAGCTACCTATACCACTTTTGGGGACTAGTGTACAAAGACAATCTACTTCTAGATTGAGGTCGGTGTTGTATGTTTACTTGCTACTTTGGTGTATTTGGAATATGTTCCCTTGTGATTTATGCTTTACTTTTGATGCATTTGATATCATGTTTAAATGATGTTTAGTATGTAGATTGATCCATTCCTTTATCATGATGTTTTATCTTATCTCTTAGTTGATGTTTCTTACTAATGCTTTGGATTAGTGATGTTATTGGTATATTAGCATGTTGGATTTACTTGTGTCTTATGATGTTAATTGATGGTTATTGGTAAGAAAGATGTCACAAGACAACTCCAATGATCTTGTTGGAAAATTGAGATTCATGCTTAGGGGTATGGTTAGGATCCTTGAGATCTCTTGATATCATTATGGTAGGGAGTTGATGAGCACGGTTGAATTGAGTTTGTTATTTCTCATGTGTGTTCTCCATTTTCACTATGATATTGTTTTTGCTTACTTCATTTATTGATGATGTTGATTAGATGGATGTATGTTATTGCAATGTGTATTTTAACTTTATTTAAGATATTGTATTTACTTTTATTCTCTCGAGTGATCGTTCCTCTATGTATATGAATCCAGTACTCCCTAGTGTGGAGGTTTCATTCTTTCACACTACATTTTTATGTTGTTGTCATTTTTTTGTCAATTGAGAGCAAAATTCTCTCGCACGACTAGGAAAGTCTTAGGTGAGTATGTATTCTCTTGTGTGGTAGGGAAAATTTTATGCATAATGCTAGTGGCAAAACTTTCCTAGTTCATGGGGAAATCTCACACAGTGATGATCGTACTTTTTGGTGCGACAAACAGAGGGCTTATATGCTTGCCTTCCAAAAGTTTGAACGTTGGTTTTGAATACCCTTTTGGGTGTCACATCTTCCTAGATAAAAATAATAATAGTTATAGGCAATGTAAAATATATTGTTTAAGTATAATTTGGCATACTATACTTAAGATGTATTTTATATATGTGATGATTTATTTCAGATAGGTCCTAGCCCTCTCACAATTTAGATAAAGATTCTTACAAAATTTAGGGCTTCAAGATTTCAAACTTAGACAAATTTTAGGGTTCAACACTTATCTTTCATCATGGTATCCAGTAGATGAGTGGTTGTAAACTTGAGCCCCCATCTTATGCATGACCATTTGAGGTATTTGCTTACAGTTATTTATTATGTACGGTGGTGTGGCCCCACAACGCACACCCCATTTTGAGTCAGAAAATGGGAACACCCTAGTTTCAAATTTCTCTATGAGGCATCTAATTTGGTGCCTCGGTCCTCCCCTAGGTCTAGGTCAAGCTTGGTCTTCAATCAGGCACTATCAAACAAGGTAGAGGGCTAGAAAATTAGTTTTGGGGGGGAATTTTGCTTCGCAAGTAAAGATGTACACTTGTGCATCCTTTGAAGGTGCACAATTTTGCACCCTCTAGAGGTGTGAACTTGTGTAGAGGGTCTATAAATATAAACCCTCCCTCCTTCTACTCTTCATTGTCTTCTTCTCTCTCCTCTTCAGTGCACCCTCACACCCCTTCAAGGTCCACAATTGTACAACTCCATTGCTCCAACATCAATGCCTCTGCATTGTCCAAGGTAAAGACAATATATTTTGAAGGTGCACACATATGAATGAGCACACCCTCAAAAGATGCACACCTCTACACCTAAAACAAAATAGTTTAACCTTCCCCCCCAGTGAAATTGCACCTTTGCAATGTGCTTGCACACATGTGCACCTTGCACATGTACACTATTGTGCAAGGTGCACAACTATGCATATTATGCTGAAATGGGAAAAAAATGTACTAGTGCACCTTGCATAGGTGTGCTAGTGTGTAAAATAGGCATTTAAGGGGGGTACTTAGTTTTCATTAGTTTTAGTTGGTTTTTTGCTTAGTATTTTGACAATCTAGGTACTGACTGAGTCCCATTAGTGTTTTATGACATTAGATTACTAATATTTTCCTCTTTTGTGTAGATATAATGGCATCATCATCATCCTCTATGGCGACAAAAATGGCACCTAAACCTGTAGTATTCAAATCCCAAGGAGCTCTGAAGAAGTCAAAGTTTTAGGACAAATACATAGAAATATGGGATACAAAACTAGGACACATTGAATGGAACACTTTTGTGACACTCAACAACAAACCAAAGGAAAGATCAATGATGGTATTGGCACTAATCCAGAGTGGGTTAGTGAATACCACTTCAAACCCTACATCAATTCAATCCTCTAAAGTGATCATGACAACTGATTCAACACTATGTGCCAAATGAGAAGGTCGTAAAGAGCATGACGGAGAGAGATAATCCTCAACCTTAGACCTCAAAACATTGAGAATATTTTCCACCTCCCAATGGTAGACCAATACCTCCAGATATCTTATGAAGGAGTGGATAGATGGTATAGGGAAAACGAGAAAGAGGCCAAGGAATTGGTGTAATCCACATTCTTGATTGACACAAACCCCTTGGGCTAGAGAGTAGGAAAGGTGGATATGACATGAGGATACATGAAAGATGATATTGGATATTCAATTATTCTCCTCAGAAAAGCTATGGGCCTTCCTGTGATTGGTCACTTAGAGACATGGATGGTACATTTCATTGAGACCATAAGAACAAATAAGATGCCTATTGATTGGGCCACCATCCTAAGTGATAATTTGGATGAGCAATTGATCTCAGTCAAGACTAATCCATCCTTCTACATGACATCTTATATGGTGTATCTACTGGCAACCATAACCGTAGACTACCCAAGGCTGTACAGGAAGGGAAGCATGCAAGACACAAATGCTTGGCCCTATGCAGTATATCCACAATTGGTGAATAAGAAGATCCCACTAAAAAGTGTGGAATATAGGGTAGTAAATGATGGTTTCATATTCTCCAACATCATATTTATTGAAGGCGACTATGCCAAAAGGATGTCACTAGAGGTGACAACAAGGATAACTAAAGTAAGTGCCCACTACATCCTGTTCAAGAAATTTACCTATCTCCATGTAGCTGGTACTCTCATGTGTCCCAAGAACCTATTGAGGTACCCTTCAAATAGGCTTATCCTATTGGAGATAGCTCACCAACTCACTTCTACATATGATACAGTGAGGAAACCATAAAAACACATGGTTTTGGCCAATCACCATTGGAGCGTTTGAGGTAAGGTAGAAAAAAGATATTGCTACCTTTGACTCAGAATGGGATCACTATCCTTTGGAAGATTATCAAGCTCCATGCTTGTATTTTAATAATACTGGGATGGTGTAACATATAGTGGGGGAGAAGTTCATACATGAAGAAACTTTGGAGGACCATTGGATGAATACGGTAGATGACTATGATGTCTACATTAAGGACTATTTTAGGATGATCCTACATCTAGGAAAAAAGGTGCTAAACATAGAGATATCCCTAAAGGCCTTAGAAAAGGATGTCCCTGAGATAGTGAATCCTTTGTACAATAGGGATTAAATCTATGATAGAACCATTATGAATGTTGAAATAGGGTATGAGGAAAATGATGATATTGATCATCATGGCAGACATGTAGTGGAACTTACAAGGGAATGGATTTGGAAACCATTTCAAATGGATCTAGTTCCCCATGTCATACCTCTCTAGGCTACAACCAAGCCTGAGAAAGAAAATGGAACCAAAGTCACAATTCTGACCTACCTCTCCAAATCACCAGTAAAGTTGGAAATGGTACATCAACATGAGTGGGAGGCTGAGTATCCTAAGACTGACAAAGGCAAGGGTAAGAGAAAAAGGGAAATGCTTAGGGAAAGAAAGCAAGTGGTCCAGGCCCAAGAAGTAGGAACCTGGCAAGCGGGACCAAAGAAACCATAAGAGCAACAACATAAGCAACAAATGGTGAAACTCCAGAAGTGCAAGGGGTTCGCCACCTAGAACCTCGGAGGAAGAAGCCTCTCTATTGATGCCTAAAAGAGCCCAAATAGAAACAATGGTGGTAGGCATCAAAAGGAGGAAATTAAAGAAGAAGACCACTCCCTCAACATAGGTGCCAGAAACCATTTTTGAAGAAGAGGATGAGGAAGAAGGGGAAAAAATTGAATTTGTCCCCTTAAATAAAAGAACTCACTCAGCTAAGGAAGTAGAGAAGAAGAGAAGAAGAAGCTCAATTCAAACACCTCCATATACCCCTAAGGAGCCTATCTAGGTTGAAACTTTTGAAGATGAACAACATAAATGGATAGCATAAATGGAAGGTGAAGGAGCCAACATTTTTTGACCTCTCAGATTTTGATTTCATGCCCATAGGCACCAAGATGGTGATTAAGAAAATAAGGGATACTCCCACAAATGGACCATTAGGAGAGGATTGGAATCAATTGCCTCCTCTACCTCAAGGACAGCTAGGTATTCTTCCACCACCAGTATAGGATATGGCTATAGTAATGGATAAAGGGTTAGTATCTCCACCTCATTTGACAACCCATGTAGAAGTAGGAAGTTGGGACATAGAGGAAGGAGAATATGTATAGTTACATGTTGATAAAGTATCTGAAGAAGGATAGATAGTAGAATAAACTCAATAAGTCCCTCCAAATATAGAGGCTAGATCCTTAGCTATATCCTTAGCCCAACATAGCACAAAAACTCCCTCTAATGAACTCCCTCGACATGAGAAGACTTCAGAGAGGAGTAGTGAGGGAAAGGAGCTTGCTTATGAACCAAATTCTTCAACTAAATACATGTCACCAATGGGGACTACACCATCATGGTTGAAGAAGGAGGTTATGTTTTGACAAAAGAAGTAGATGGAAATGATAGAAAAGGAGGAATGATAGGATTTATAAAAGCAATAAAGAAGCTTGAGCCACATAAGGGTGATGCTAGAACACTTACCTCCATCATGAAGAATCCAAATCAAGATCTTCTAGCACATATCGTCATTCTTTCTCCTCATGTCAACCCTAAAGAAATCACTCCAAATGATTACCAAATGAAGGATGTGATATTGGGAAAGCTCGTGGTAGATAAGACAAAAGTGTTGATCACTACAAGCCTCAAGCAAGTGTTCAAACACATGGATAAGGATGAGGAAAATATGACAATGTTGTGAAAGCATAACAAGCTATTAAGAGGCTACCTAAATGAAGTGGTGGGACCTATAGACCTAGATTATCTTGAGATCGCTCTTGGAGCTGTACTTGAAAGGAAGCAGGAAAGGCCATAAATGGATTCATTTTTGGATGCATATCAGCAATGGCATCATAGTTTTGAGGAGAGAGGAGTGAAAATAATACAGGGTAATTTGAACCTATTCACAACATCTAGACTAATGTTGACAAGTTGGTTTCCATTATAAACCAAGATTTCGGGCTAATGGATGAAGTGCATACCTAGGATAATGATCTACGAGCACTCAAATCTATAAAGGGTCAAAGGTATTGAATGTTGATGGAGATATACTTAATAGAGGAGCTAGATAAACTAGATGATTGGGTAGAGAAGATATCCTCAGGGAATAAGGTCATGGAAGGACTACACGAAGGAATCCAAAAAATAAAGGATAAAGCTCAAGAGCAATTTTTGGAAGTGAAAAAGTCCTATAATGTCACTAGCCTTGAGCTTTTTGAAGATGAGTCAAAGACCAAGATTTCCTCAGTGCAATCAATATTTCAAAAAATCAAAGATACATTTGAAAATGCTTCATGAGAAGTTGATGTACGACAAGCATTTGAAACTGAAGAAGCATTGTTGGAACTAGACACCAAGCTTGAAGATTTTGTGGATACCGGGATAGAAGCAAGAAAATACCGAAAAGTAGTTATGAATAAGTATGATTCATTAGATTTATTGAAGGCTAGTGAAGTGGTGAAGATAATAGAGAAGTCCATGTGCAAACATCCAGACATCATTTTGGTATAAAGGGGAAGAAAACCCATATGCTGAAAATTTAGTTTGGCACTCATAAGAATTTTTGGATTTTTGGAACTTGTCACCACGATGCACATGTAAAATTTTCTCATAGGTGCACTAACAATTTTGAAGAAGAAGCAATGCGCTAGCAGTTATCTATCAATTGCTATTTTAGAGCATTCCATGCATCAAAAATGCACTTTGACAACATTTCAAGACCTAGAAATGCCTAGAGAAGGTTGAGCTTCCATTTTAGAGCTCCCAGAGACTTCTAGATCATCTCACAACTTTTATCTATTAGAAATAGGGATTAGTGAGAGAGGGGGGTGAATCAGTAATATACAAACTTTAGTTGCCAACTGGATATTATTTTCTACTTTAAACCATGCATAACAAAGCAATAAAGTAATGTTGAATAGTAACAATAATAGTAACAATGCAGAAAGATAATTGATAACACCATATTTTGTTAACTAGGGAAACCCTGGCCAAGGGAAAACCCTAGTGGAGATGATGCCCACTAGATAATATATTGATATATAAGTTCCTTGTTATAGGATGGACCCTATTAGGAGTCAATGAGAAAGTTTAGTATAAGGAGTCCCTATTAGGAGATTCCAACCCTGTTAGGAGTTATGGTACAGTAGATGCAAGATGAGCCCACTGCCCAAACATGCACTTCCAATTATAAGATGAGCTCACTACCCAAACAAGTAATCAGACTTCTAGAATATAGGTATTGTATCTTCTTCCTCGACTAAGCTCTAACCTTCAGCTTGATCTCAAATCATAAAATAGCTCATATAAAACTTCGCATATATCTCTTTCACAAAAGTTTGCATACAATCACAATTACAAGATAGCACTTGTAATCATAATCACACTTCTCATTGCAAAATTTCCTTTGTATAAATACCATTCCTTTACACAAATTGATGCTAGGTCAGCTAAGACCACAATCCACTTTTCCAAATTAGAGTAAACATCTAGGATGTCAGACCTAATTGGACAAGTAATTATCTTGTAAACAAAATAATCATTTCCTTCAATTCTGCTATCCTATTTCACTTCAAACATGATTATCTCTATTCAATATAGTCCATACTACTTATGAGGCTACACACATTATTACCAACATGTATGCTATCATCAACTAGTTTCACTAGTCATAATATGATGTGAGCAATAAGTTATAAACAAAACAATACACTGGTGTAAACCAAATTCTATACTTAGACAATTTTTTGATTACCAAACACTAAGTATCTTTAGTTATAAGGTATCATGTGAACATGTACATCATGTGTTGCCATAAATGACAACAATTTCATAGCTCTATTAGCCAATTGTCAACAATCTCCCCCTTTGGCATTGATGGCAACAAAATGGGGAAAATTGGCTAAGTAACAAAAAATTAACACAACAAAATAAACATATTAGATCTATTACAATTTGTCCAACTTTACATATGCTCCCCCTTACAATATGTTCTTGCAATTTTCTGCAACTACTCCCCCTTTGACATCAATGACAAAGGTCAAAATGTCAGAAATCTATCTAAAACTGTCAAAAATGTTGTCCTCCCTTATGTTGATAGGATCTTCATGCAATCATCAAAGTTTTCCTTCAGACTATCCATACCCTTAGTCCATGTTTCCTTGGTGGATTCAGTTGAGGTTAGAATTGCACATAGAGCATATGATGCAATCTCAACTGCATTAAGATTTGAATACAAAAAGTTAGAATATGTGTCCTTGGCCTTAACACATTCCTCCAACTATTTCTCAACAAAAGATATTTTTAGAGCAGTAGACTCTCTAAAATATTATATCCTCTTCAAAAAAAATTCCCTCTAAAGTTCCAATTTCTTGACATCACTATGAATATGGCCCACCTGTCCTTCAAAATCATCAACTCTGCAAGATGGATGATGGATCTGGCTAGATAAAGCCTCTAGCTCACTCATCTTTCCTTCTATCTAACTATTGATTTCCTTGGTCAGCTTGTATGATACAATACACTTGATATACAAAGTTTTCCCATCTTGTTGACATTTTCGAAGTTCCTTGATACAAGTGTCAAGATTAACCAAATCATTCTTAATGTTCTGACAGATGGTGCTAAACAAGTTAGCATCATGTGAGATATGTGCCTTTTCTTCTACCACATTTAACAAGTTAGTAAATTCTTCATCAAATGATTTCAACAGTGCTTGTGCCCTTTATTTAGGATCTAATTTGGTGTGTTGTACTGCCAAAGTACTGTGTAGTCTGTCAATAACTTCCATCAAGGTTTTTTGTAAGCTCTTCATTATTCTATTCTTTTGTATAAGATTTGTTAGGGATCAGATCAAATGTGTTTGATCATCATCATCAGATACTAGACTAGAAAGAGAGAGTGGAGTAGATGAACTAGATGGTTTAGTTATCATCCTCCCTTTGTTTCTTAGCTGCCTCTTTACACTTCTCTCTTCTTCCTCTTTCTTTTATTTTTCTTTCCTATCACTTTCTCTATTATTTTCCTCTTCCAATCTCTTCTTCTTATCTTCTTCTGCCATTCCATTATTTTCCTCCTCTTCCTTTCTTCTCTTCTCATCCTCAAGCAATTTCTTCTTGGCCTCCTCTATTTTCTTCTTCTCTTCTTCAAGTAACCTCTTTTCTTCTGCAATATGTCTCAGTTTATCATATCCTCAGTATTTGGTTCATTAAGTTCAAAACCCTCAAATGGATTGGTATCATCAATGTTAATGGTAACATTGGTTTGATCAATTTGCATAGTGCCATTTCTTACTGACACTTCTGAGGTTCTAGGTGTTGGAGGAGATGTTTCCTTTGACTTTTTCAACATTTGACTGATAGTTGTTGCAGTCTCACTTCTTAGTTTATCTGTTTCACCAACCATAAATAGAAATTGTCTCACTTTATTTCTTAAATACAGTGCGATATTATTCAATAATATTTTAATATCTTCTTCGTCATCAGTCTTGCAAATAGTTCTAAGCATAGACTTCTAAAGTTCTAGATCTTCTTCTCTTGCAGGTGCCTTCTTCTCTATGAGTCTATCGTAGACTTTTTGGTTTACTACACCCTCAATATCCTTTAATTTCATATTGTTTGCTATAATATATCTCCCAATAGAGATATCAATCTGATCCTTCTCAAAACTATTATACAAATCATAAAATTTGTTCATCTGAACAAAGTTACCTTCATTAGCAACAGTTGTGTTAATCTTCTCTGTCTTCGGCTTCCAGGGTTGCCGAGTTTTGCCTACTGATTACTTTGACAATATTGATTTCTCTGCTTGCTTGATCTCTTCTTCTTCTTCCTCTTCATCACTAGACTCAACAATTATCAATAATATTTTCTATCTTTTGCCTAGTCCAATGGCTTGTTATTTTACCCTCTTTGTGTTAGTAGTTACAACTTCCACCAATCTTTCAGATTTTCTCTTAGGCTGCACATCTGACACTGTTGCATATGGAATGAATTTCTCTAAAGATGTTTCTATAATAGTTACTGACAAAGGTTGCACATTCAGTATTCCTTGCTTCACAATTTTCCTTATAGCATCAAACTCACTCTCAGTCATTCCAGACTCTAATAGTGCTTTCTTCATAATAGATTTGATTTTCCTGTGTGATGCCTTCTCCAAGGTTGCTTGATGAACTAACTAGGCAATCTCATCATAGGTACCAAATCTATATTTTTCTTTATCTTTCTCTAAATTCAATAATAAATCAATATAACTAAATGCTACATTATCATTCAGTTCATAACCCAAGGGATCAAGAAATGTTTCCTGAGGTTCCACTGCTTGAATATAGGTAAAATTTGTATCAACCAAAACACAAATGTCTTCCTTAAATTTGTCTACAATTGTAGGTGAAATTATGAATCTTTGTTTCATTTCATTATGAAATGTTCTCATTATCAAGTTACCACTATCTAATATCTTATCTGCAGGATGCCTTCTGCATACTTCTATAATTTTTTCCATTCTACATCTGTCACTGCTCATTATGTCTATGACTGATAAATAAGGAAATATTTTAAGCACATGAAAGAATATGTGATTGATCAATGACTAAAATCTAAACACACCATTCTTTGTCCTCTTTATCTTTTCTAGGTTCTCTAAGAGTTGCATTCTCATAATTTCACTAAGATTCACCTGTTCCTTCTCTACACATATCTTATAAGCTATATAGACGAATCTAGTTGATAGTTCATCAATCTTAGAGCTTGCACATACATAATAAGCAATAATTCTACTCAAAAATATTACATCATCTTGCTTGATGATGTTGATCACCATAGCCTTTCCATTATACACTGCTTTAGTATAACTCTCAACTTTCTTTTTGACCATTTTCTCACATATAAGTGCATTGCCTTGTTTACTAAGACCAGTTACCTAATGAATAAGGTAGGCAAAAATATCAATTACACTATCTTGCATCCATAGTTTACCATCATGTATCTTACTCAATATGATCGGTGTCCATTAATCAGTGTCTAATTCACAGTAGAAATGATATTTGAATAGGTCTAGTTCCCTTAAATGTTCAAATCTGAGCTTCACAATCATGTTGTGAGTGAAAACTAATTCCATATCTTTATTCATGTATTCACTACCAATAGACTCAAACTTACTAGTCGGATAACTTCCTACATCTTCAAGATATACTGCGTTGTTTGGAGTGATAGATAACATAGAGTTAGGGTTTCTTTCAATAGTTTTTATAGAAATAGCCTTCAACTTAGGCCTATCCTCATTCTCAACATTGTGCACTACTGACATATCCATGATTCTATTTAATATGAACTTTTATCGAACAAATTTTGTAGAAAAATGATAGAATACCTCTTTCAAAAAATAGGGTTTTCTTCAAATTTCCTCTGACAAGTCACCTATGAGTGCTCTTCACTTCAGATACAATGAAGTGAATATCAATTGTGCACTCCATTTATTCCATCAACTTGAACTTGTATTAATTGCTTAATTTGTAAACACCAAAAAGTTGTCAATTACATTTTGTAATGAAATAACTGCGAGCAAGATCATTTATCCGATCTTCCAAAGCTAACAAAAGTTTTCCATAGCTATTTTCCATCATGAAAAAACTCTACGAGACTTTGCTCCATGAAATTCTTTGTAAAAATGTACTTTCCATCTTTTGTTATAGAATTAACCTTTGTTGTAATACCAATAAATCTGAGTTCCTTCATAACTTGTTTAGATAAGCTCCAAATTACAAGAAAGCTTATCTACCATCTAAACATAACTGGATACATATTTCCCCAATTTCACTACCTCTAGTTCCATCTCTAGATGAAGTTCTAGAATCCTGATGTTACGAACAAGCTTAATTCAACTTAGATGAGTCAAACTCAACAACTGACTTCGATATTCCTGTCTCATCATCATCTAGCTTTTCCTTTGAGATATCTACTCCTTTTACAAATGCCTCATTAAGTTATTCTCGAAGTTCACTAACAATGTTTCTTTGTTCCTTATTGTCTTTGTTAGTTCTGGAGTTCCTTTCATGGTTCCTTCTGTCATTTCTGATGTTCATTCCATCATTCCTTCTATTTCTAAAGTTTCTTCCATTATTCCTTTTATCTTAGAACTTTCTGTCCATTCTAAAGTACTTTTTTGCATGTCTTAAGTTGTTGCATAACTGAGATATTGGTGCTCTGCTTCTAGGATTTTGTTGATCATCAGGTGCATGACAATTCTGAGAAATATGTCCTAAGTTGTTACACTTATAGCACATGATCTGTCTTTTGTCTTCATAAGATCTTCCTTCTCTCGATGTCCTTTCATTAGATATTCTTCTATCTAAAGTGTTAGTATTTCTAGACATCCTACAATCAATTGCATTATGACCCATACCATGACAATTATGACAGTAAAATTCCTTAACATGATTAAATGACTTATTTGTACAATCTCTTTTCATATGACCTATTTCATTGCATAAAAAACACTTACCTCTAAATTCGTACCTAGTTTCCTTAGGAGATTCCACTTGCTTTAGTTCATTCAAAATTTTAACTTCCTTGTCTTTTCTAACTCCTTTGGATTTATTAGAAGATTGATTGGATTCAATCTTATCATCAGATTTGTCTTTTTCTTTTAGATATGATCTAATCTCAGGTTTCTTCGGAGACATGTTAATTAGATAACCAAGACCAGTATTATCATAAGTAGGTCTTTGTATTGATATTGAATATTCATCAAGTTTTTCTCTACTAGAATAATTTTTCTTAAGTTGTTGCTTGCACTGAGTTAGTTCACCTTTCACAATAGTATTGTATTTATGAAGTTCTTCATTATCTTCTTTCAATGTTTCAAATTCAGATGTTTTCATTGCCAAACTTTCTCTCAAATCTGCATTCCCAGTCTTCAAATCAGATTCAATTTTTCTAGGATCATTTCTCAAAGTCAACTTTAGATTTGTAATCTTCAATTTGTGCTTCAAGACTTTGTATTTTGTCTTCACTTCGAATAATCATCATCACTAATTCTAGATTCAGTAGATTCAGGCCTGGATTTGAGATGTTCAATCTTTTGATTCAATTGACCAATGTATACTTTTGAGTCTTCATGTATGTCCTTTAGCTTATCTCTTTCTTTAGTAAGGAGATTAATTTGTTTAAGAGCTTCTTCAAGGTTCTTCATCAATTGTTCCATATCTATAGGGATCTTACTCAAGTTGTTAAGCCTCTTCAAAGCAACTGCGCTCTGATACCAATTGTTAGAAATAGGGAATACTGGGGGGGTGGGTGAATAAGTAATCTACAAACTTTAGTAGCCAACTAGATATTATCTTTTACTTCAAGCCATGCATAAAAAAGTAATAAAGTAATATTGAATAGTAACAGTAACAATGCACAAAGACAACTCATAACACCATATTTTGTTATCTAGGGAAACCTTGGCAAAGTGAAAACTTTGGTGGAGATGATACCCACTAGATAATATACTGATATATAAGTTCCTTGTTAGAGGATGGGCCCTATTAGGAGTCAATGAGCAAATTCAGTATAAGGAGTCCCTATTAGGAGACTTTGAATCCCTGTTAGGAGTTGCGGTATACTAGATGCAAGATGAGCTCGCTACCCAAACATGCACTTCTAATTACAAGATAAGCTCACTACCCAAACAATTAATTAGACTTCTAGAATATAGGTACTGTATCTTCTTCCTTGACTAATCTCTGATCTTTAGCTTGATCTCAGATATAAAACTTCGCATGTATTGCTTTCACAAAAGTTTACATACAATCACAATTACAAGATAGCACTTATAATTACAATCACACTTATCATCGCAAAATTTCCTTTGCATAAATACCATGTCTTTACACAAATTGCTGCTAGGTCGGCTAAGACCACAATCCATTTTTCCAACTTAGAGTAAACATCTAGGATGTTGGCCCTAATTGGACAAGTAATTATCTTGTAAACAAAATAATCCTTTCCTTAAATTTTGCCATCATGTTTTGCTTCAAACATGATTATCTCTGTTTTGTACAGTTTGTACTGACTTTCGAGGTTATACACATCATCACCAACATGTATGCTATCTCCATCTAACTTTGCTAGTCATAATACAACGTCAACAATAGGTATAAACAAAACAATACACTGCTATAAAACCAAGTTCTACACTTAGACAATTTTTTGATTACCAAACACTAAGTATCTTTATTTCTGAGGTTTCCTATGAGCATGTACATCGTGTGTTGCCATAAATGACAACAATTTCATATCTGTATTAGCCAATTGTCACCACTATCTTCTTATCTTCACATTATTTTAGTTTTTTAAGTCATGTAAAGGCTTATGCACCCATTAATTGATATAAACAAGGGTGGAGACCTACTTAGCACCATTTAGAGAATCTATTTGTATATAATTACCTTTATTTTATTAGTTTTTAGCATGAATTTACATTAAAAGAGCTCTCACTCCTAAGACAAGGGGAGGAGATGATTTCTTTTAAATACATGGATGTAATATGTACTCCAGGCCATTAATTTGATGCAATAATATATGTTATTGGTGCTCTCATTCTAAATGTAGCTATTCTTGTTGGAGTGTGTTATTTTTGTGAATGCATGTTCATGAATAATAATAGAGCCAATGGTTTTATTATGTTGTTATGACTGTGTGATCTTTTATCTCTAGTGTTTGCCTTGTGTTAACGAATTTTGTAGTTGTGATGAATTGGAGAAAGGATCATATTTGCTCTTACATAGCATTTTGTCTCATGTGAGCGCACTTTTTGTGGCCTTGTGATTTGATGAAACATGAAATATCCTTTGTTTATTATTGAAGATCCAATTGACAATTGTATCAGTGGAATTGAGGAAGTCTTGCTCCTAATTTTATTGGTTTTCTACCAAGATCCTTTTGATAATTTAATTCACAGACATGTTGTTACTTTGGCTTATGTCCATTAAGAATTTCCCTTTCAGATATTTTCTTAAAATATCTTGTTACTATATCTTCATTATTTACTTTTCAAATATTTGGTTAAACTGGGAATTCATATAGTTGCAAAGATAAATTGCATTCATCATAAAAATATAAAATACAAAAATATACCTCTTTTTGGTTACATTTCAACAATAAGTGTGCAGATTGGTTCGTACTAGCAAAGGCCTCCTCATGAACATACACATTTATCTTCAAGTGAGTTATCTAGTATGTTGAAAAATAGTCATCCAGAACCCTGGAGTTGGTCATTGATAAGCTTTTCAAGAGAGAGAACCAAAAGGATTTCTATTTTTTAGCATCGTACAAAATGATAGCTCAACATATGGCTATTTTTAAATGGACTTATATGTTTAACCATGCTAGGAACTTTTACTTTGGACTTAAAAATAACATATCTTTTGGGTATTCTCATGATTCATATGATCTTTGGTTTGTAAGTTATGATTTAGTTCTTGGAGATCTTTGGAAGTGTTTGTAAGACTTTCATTGGTGTAGGTGGACATGTGAGTTTATCCATGTTCCCTATTTTATTATCTTGATTGGTTGTTTCATTCTTGCACTTAGTTATTCTATGTTCTTGTTGAGTAACTTATCTTAATGAAAAATTTATCTAGTGCATTTTTTATCCTTGTGTTCCCAAGATCTCCTGGTAGGGCATTACATCTGGCATCAAATCACATGTTCAAACATTGGGATATTTGTATATATGTTTCCCATGTGGTTGATGCTATGATTGTGTGAGTGTGATGCGTTCTATTTGAGTTTGTTATATCATATAGATTAGGTACCTACTTGGGATGAACTTGCTTATTTAGTAGACATGACTTGAGTTATGTGATTAGTTTAGTAATGTGAATCTTCTAGTTTCTTGCACCTTTCAAGGATGGATGATTCCCCTTGGTAAGAACCTCATCTGAGCATACTAGACCATATTGTGGGGTTCTCATTGTAGGTTTGAGTGAATTGCGACCCTTGTGTGGTCTATGTTTTGGCCTTGAGTGCCTCTTGTGTTGCTCCTTATGGAGTATGGTGCACTATGTTCCTTGTGTTCTCCTAATAAAAGTGTAGAAATAAAATGTATTTGTAATTCATTGTCACTTCATGATGATATTGAAGTGGTTCCTTTTTGTTGAAATAAATGACCATATGTTGTGGAATCATTATAATGAAAATAGTAAATTTGATGATATAGAATGAGATAGTTTATTGCATTAGATCATTTGGGTTAATGACTTACATACCCAAATTGCTTTTTCCTTAAGCTTATGAAAGCTTTAGAGATATTGTTGCATATCATAATGTTTCATTGCATGGAAAAGAATTAGGGGAAATGCAATTATACATATGCATGAGGTCATTGATGGTATATAGTCTGACGTGCATGAGTGTGTTCTTTAATATTGTTAGGATGACATATTTCTTAGCATCGTGTGTGATTTATCCCTCTTGTGTGATTGTTCTTAGTGATAACATGTAATGTGATTAGATTGATTCCTTATTTTATTTTGGTTGGTGGATCTTTTCACATGTTGTTTGGACTACAATTGGTTTTCATATTTTTTCTTGCTTGGACTACTCATCAAAACTTATCTATCTATCTTTTGTGACAATAATCACCTTGACTTATTGTTTAAATGTGCACTTTTTGAGAATATTGTTGGAATTGAAAATTCCTTTGTTTGGGATTTTTCATTTTTGTTTCAATGGTCACTATTTCAAATGTCTTTTGATGCTACTCAGTTGTGTGTTGTGACTATCATATTCATTTTGGACCATTAATAGTATGTACAAGGGATAACATAGTGGAGAACATAATAGTGTGTCTTTAATAGATATAAACTTGTAACAAAAATGTATTTTGATTAAACAATGATAAATCTTTTGTTGTCGATTGAAAGAAAAATAAAGTTGATAAAAGAATGTTCTTGTTAAATGGTTATTTATTCTTGTTGCTTTCTTTGAAAATATCATTTGGCTCAATTGTTTTGAATTGCTTGTAAGATGAGTGAAATAATGTGGGTTGTGTTAATTGAGATTATATGGCTTGAGAATGTACTTTAACTTGCTTATTTGGATGTATGGTGTATGTCAACATTTCTCCTCTCTTGCAACTCTAAACATTGTTTTGTTTCATTCTTTAGCAACTAGGATTTTGAGTGTTTTATATTGCCTTCCAATGTTGAGTTGATGGATAGATGAGGTTTATGTGTGTTTTTGGATTTCATTTGGGCACTTGGGGTGCTCAGTTTCTATACTTGGATCATAGGCTTCGACAAGTAAGCCTAGTCTTTGAGGGGGGTGATGTAGTGTCTTTACCATTTGATTTTTGTAAGTCATTTTGATGGATGCAACCATGATAATCTTGCTTCGTAAGTGATCATGATTGGGACCCGAGAGTGGTTTACACCCTTGGTGTGATTAGATTTTTATTATGGCTTCAATAGACTATTTATGCTTATGCATGATTGATGAGATTATGTTCCACAATTATCCATGGATATTGGTGGATTCATTATGATGTGCTTATCCTATAGATATTTACATTTTTCTTGCAGTAAAATTTTAATATGGTGTAAATAGACTATTTTGATAAAATTAATTAAATGATTATTTACACAATTTCACACATTGTTGCTTCGATTGTATTATTATTGTGCAGTTACACTTGATTGGGTTGTTCATTGTGCAAGACTTATATCCCTACTAGTGGTGCATGGAGATAGTGATTTGACTATTCATACCTAGCCAATGTCATCCTTGTATGGGTGACATATACTATTTAATTAAAATAATAAACCCTCCAGTTAATTGTAAATCCATGAGATGATCTGTGAGTTGCTCAAACTTCAAAAAATGCAAGCTCGGCCTTCTCTAAGAATTTATAGGAGCTTAACTCTAGTAAAATGCATTTATAGTGCATGAAATGCTCAAAAATAGCAACTGGCAGTTAATTGTCGGTGCCACCATTACTAATCAATACTGTTGGTGCATCTTGTGTTTTGTGCACCTTGATGAAAAATGCACCTCCTGAAAAGCATAACTCTAAGAAAAATGCACCTTCTAAAAAGTGCACCTATGAGTTTTGTGCACCTTGCGAAAAGAGCACCTTTAGATGATAGGACCAAAATTGGCAAAAAAATTCTAAGTGTCAAAATCTTAACTTCTAGCATTTTGGTTTTGTAACCCTTGTACTAAACTTATGTATGGTTGTGTCATTTCGAATTTTTGGATGAGCAGTGATCTCTTGAGTCTCCAACAAATCCAAGGACTCGTACTTAGCGCGCACTACTTGTTAGTAGTTATTGATCTCTATTCTAGTCTCCACAAAATATGTGTCTGATATTATATTTAGAGGAAGTTGTTTCAAACAATGCGCTGGATTGTTGTACCACTATTTCAACTAAGAATAATTGTATCCTTGAGTCATTTTTTAATATCTCCAAGATGGCAGCACTATAGTACTTATCTACCCCCAAAAACTACTCTAGTGCCTTATTTTCATATTCTGGATATCTCCATACAATCCTATCATTACTTCGTTTCCTTTTGACACATTCTCTATCTAATAATATATTTAATCCAATGCATTTGTTATGTATACCCTATGAGCACTCAATACCTTTGACCCTTAATGGTTTTCAATGCTTCTATATCATTGGTCCAAGTATTCACTTCATCCATCAGCCCAAAATCTTGGTATACCTTTGTGACCAACCCCTTAATGTTCTTCTGAATGTTGTATAAAAGGTTTAAATTACCCTAAATTATATGAACACCACTATCTTCAAAACTGTGACACCACCTTTGGAATGTGTCCAAAAATGAGTCCCCTTGTCCTATGGTCAGAGCTCATTTGTTAAGGGAAGTTGCTAGGGTGATCTAAGGATGGTCAAGGTCTAAGGCATTAACTACATCCATTACATATTCTTGAAGTAGATAATTATCCTTTCTTAATTCCAAATTTTTTGCCTCATCCTCATCTAGGTGTCAAAACACCTGTTTAAGGCTCGGCATGGTCAAAACCTTGGTTGGGTCTCAAGTAGCCTTCTTGAGTACTACCTCTTGCACTTGGTAGTCCTTGGGGGAATTGTCTTCAATGTGTGCATGTGGAGGAGTAATAGTTATATGTGTTATTAAATTCTTTCTCTAATTCCTCATGACAAAGGCAAGTTGCTTTGGATCACCTTGAATGGGCTCTCATGTCTTTATCTCCTTTGTCAATGCCTCCAACCCCTTGGCCTTTGAATATTTTGTGTACATTCTTTGTCGAGTCAACACTTCTCACTTCAACCATGCTAGAGTAGTACCCATGGGAGATATGTAATGGCCTGAAGATAAGGTTATCTCAAAGATTGGCCCCTAATTCTTGTCACTCCTTTCCAAGATCTTTTATGTCCTAAGCGGCTCAACTGATGGAGTGGTCATTATTGTCCTTAGAGGAGAAGTTTTTGACCCTTCCACAAGCAGTGTTTGCACTTTCTCCAACAATTTTCCCCTCCTCTAAAACATCATCAGTGCGTAACTTATATTGAAAATCATCCCCACCATCCATTTGATTGTTTGATTAAGTGAAGGGTGGGTTATAGGAATAACTTCTTATCTAGTGGAGGGGTAAGAGGTGAAGGTGGATTCCCTGGTGGTGAAGATGGTAAACCTATTGGTCCTTATGGTAGTGGAGAAAATTGGTTGGAGTCCACATCTAGGGATTCTCTTTGAGGTGTTCCCCTCATTACTCTACCTTCTAAATGTTTCTCAATGGGCATAAAGTCAAACTCTGAGAGATCAAAGACATCAGAGTCATCTCTTTCTATGGATTTTTTCCATCCTTCCCATTTTGTGGACACCTCAAGCTAGATTGGTTTAACTAGAATGAAAGGAGACATCTGAGTTACACTCCTCCATCTTTCCTCTTCTACTACCCTAGCTGACTAGGCCCTCTTGTTGAGTGGGTGATATTTAATTTCATTCCCTTTTTCTTCATGTTATGCCTCTAGTATAGTTTTTAGGATCTGAGAGGGTGTAATGCTCTTCTTCTTCTTCTTCTTAAGCTTCCTCCTCTTCTCACCTATTATCATCATCTCGATTCTATCCCTCTTGGGTACTAATGGAGAAGATTCTATTTAGGTCAGGGTTTTCATAGGTAGAGCCTGAGTTTCCTCCCCTTGGGTTGGTGCCTCTTTGCTTGGAGCCTCCTCTGGTTGGGTCTCATCTTCCTGCATTGTCTTCTTTCCTTTCTTCCCCTTAGCTTTGTTGTTGTAGTAGTAGGCCATTTCCAACTCATGTTTGTTGATTTTTTCCTATCATACTAGGAATTTTTCTTAGTATGTCAGGATAGTGACTTTTCTCCCTTTACCTTTCTTGGGCCTAGCCTCTGCCTATAGTTTTGGCATATTAGGAATTAGCTCCCAATAGAAGGGCATCCTTATCCAATCTCCAATTATTTGAATGATATGCCTAACCTTTTGTTCTATGTCATTATTCTCCTCTTGGTCAATCTCGACATTCATTATTGACCTCTTAAACATCCTATCCTTGTTATACAATGGGTCCAACACATCTTCATTTTTTTATTCCATGTCTTTAATTGTATGCTCAAACTAGTTATAGACTCATCCTACAATAGTTTCTAATCTAAACATCATAGTCATCTACACAGTATATCCAGTGGTCTTCGGTTGAGGCATCAAGTATGAATTGCTTCCCCACAAGATGTCACACCATCCTAATGTTGTTGAAGTAGGGGTGGGCTATGAGGAAGTCATCCAAGGGATGCTAATCTCATTCCATATCATATGTAGCAATATCCTATTTATGTTTTACATTGAAAGCTCCAATGGTGATGGGCCAAACCCATGTCTTCTTATGCTGTTTTTTGACCCTACCATAGGTTGAGGCCAATTACCTAGTTATCTCTAGTAGTATCAAACTATCAGATAGATAGTGGGGGAGCTTCTTTGGACATAGGAGGGTTCCTACCACTCAGATGTATGTAAACATGTTGAACTAAATAAAGTAAGCACCCACTTGTAATACTCGGGTAGCAACCTCTACAGACAGTCTCTTTGCATAGTCACCTTAAATGAAATGTATTATGGCAAAGGTGGAGCCATCATTCACCATCATGTTCTCTAGAATCTTTAAATGGAGCTACTTTTGTACCAGCTATAGGTATACTATGTATAGCCATGCATTGGTGTCTTGCATGCTTCCCCTCTCTACCAACCCTTAGCAACCTGTTGCCCTAGCTGTCAAAAGATACATGACATAGGAGTTCATGTAGAAACATGAATCATTCTTCACTGAAATGAGTTTCTCATCCATAGTGTTATTGATGATGGTGGCCTACTCAATTGGCAACCCTCTTCTCTTGATGGTTTCAAAGAACTGAACTACCCAAGTCTCAAGATGACTGGTCACAAGGAGTCCCATAACTCTTCTTAAAAGCACTATACTATAGTCAATGCCATCTATCATGTAGCCCCTAGTCATGCCATCCTTTCCATCTCTTATTTTGGTAGGGAGTTGGGCAATAAGGTATTTCTTCTACACTATGTCTTTTGCCTCATTACCATGCTCCTTGTACCACTTGTGTGCTATGTCATGTGTAATCTTTTGGAATTGGTTTGTAGGTGCTAGGTGAAAAACCTTATAGATGTTATCAAGGTGTATATCCAGAACCATTTCCCAATGACTTTACAACCTTCTCCTCTATCACATAATGGTGGGTAAATGTCATGATCAATTCAAAAGATTGGACGAATACAGGATGAGAGGCCACATTCACTAGCCCACTCAGGATCATCAATGAAATCATTTTTGACCTTTCTCTTAGTTTATTGCACAAATCCACGAATGCATTCCAGTAAATATTTCCCATCTCTGTATCTCATATTTCTAAGTGTTTTTCCATAAATCAAGATTTATTTGGTGCACCTTGGAACTTAAAAGTGATTGGTTTAGGTGGTATCTTTGTCACCATAAATGATGAGGATGGTGTCATTTTAATCTACATGAAAGACATACATCAGTATATTGATGTTGAAATCTTGAAAAATGCTGACCAATATGACCTAACTAACAAAAACTAATGTGAAACTAGCAATGGAACTTTGAAAACTGAAAAATTTATCTAATAGGGCCTTAAAAGTGCACTTGTGCACCCTACACTTGTGCACAGGGTGCACATGGTGTGGGAACTTGCCTTGTGTTCAAATTTATATGCACATTCTGCACACATAGAGCATGTGCACATGTATGACACCTGGTCTATTTCACTTATGCATGACAGCCACACATAGCACACTATGTGCCCCATTGTGAGGTGTGCATGTGTGTATCGAGGTTTACTTTGGAGTAAAAACTTGATGATGGATGATGGTTACAAAGGTCCAAAGGTGCAATGGTGTAGCTTCGGGGGTCTCCAAAATACAAAGTAAGCATTATGTGGGGCAAAACTTCCTATTTATAAGCGTAGGAGGCCTAGTAATGCACATAGTGTACCTCTAAAGGGGCACATATGTGCATGTGCACCTCTCCAGACTTATATCTTGAGCATACATTTTGCATCATTCAAGGGTACACATGTGTGTAATGTGTGCATGCACACACTTTGTTTTCCTTGGTGAGACTTTAGGCATTCTAACCTACCAACTTTGTTCAGGAGTGGGCAATTGGACATCTTAGACTGACCTAGACCCAGAGGGAGACCCTACTCACTAAGGGACCCAACTAGATGCCCCATTCTAGAGAATGGGATCCCTCACCCTAAAAAGCAAAGAGGGGGTCCCCATTTTGACTCAAAATGGGGCGTGTGTTGTGAAGGCACAACAAATAGCCCTAATTAAAGGAAGAAATGACAAAGGCATTTCTTTATGAGCAAGCACTATTCAAACTTGTATCAAGTTTTCAACTTGATCCTAGATGTCACAAGTAGCTTATAAGTACTTGAAACCAGAAACTTGGGGTTTTCAACTTTCAAACGCAGTGTGTATTCAGTGTCTTAATTCTTTTTAAGCTCCTAGGTGTCAACTATTATGAGTATCCAACAACAAATAAACAATCTTTTGCTAACTAAAAGTGGCATCAAAAATTTCCATAAACCTATTGCCAAGCATTATATGACTAGATGTGAGAATCTATTCAAAGGAATCTTAATGATTCATCAATTTCCTATCTTTGAGTACTTGGTAATCTATTGGCTCACTTTACAGAGCTCACACGTTTCCACTTGATTCTTCATTGAAGACTTTTTTATGTGTGAAGTGGGCTAATGATTGTATTGTGCTAGCTCCATTTGATTACCCTTTCTGTTTATACCAAACTTTGGAATCTATTGTGTGACACCATTTTGATTTTCTTTTCCTTTCTCTTTCCTTTGACTATGATTAGATTGTGCGGCCAAGGTGTTAGTTTTCCCTTTTGGATCTATTCTAGTATGGTAACTCTTGTGTTCCTCTTTTAATGAACTTTTGGAAACTTACATGCCAAATAGTAATCTTGATAGGTCTCTAGTAATCTTGATAGGTCTCTAGGGAAATCTTTCATTTGAACTGGTAAGTTTTGAATTATCCTTCACTACTGTCTACTTGAATTGAAGGCAACCTCAATGGTAAATTATTTAAATTTGTAAAGTGTTGAGAGTGATCAATTTAGAATTTGATTTTAAAGTTGAAAGTCCTCTTTTTCTTGCAAATAATACTTGTATTTAGTTTTTATAACAAACAAAATTATATAAATGCTTTGTCAAAGAAATACCTCTTCCAAACAATCGAGACTAGTTGGGATAGTTCACCTACCAAGACCAATTGCAATTACACACTAACCCCTGACTCAAACAAAATAACTAAAAAAGACACAACTCAAAGAAAATGACTGAAATACATTTTTTTTTTTAAATAACATTTTCTCCTTTAGGCTTTAAAATAATGTTTCAAATATTGGCCATTGATCGATAACATGACCAATTCTCCTTGTAAAGTACTTGGCCTAAAAACATTTTCTCCCAAAATCTCTAAAATCTAATAATGGCCAATTGACAAGCGTTAAAACTTGGTATGATTGTCTAATTTTTCTTTATCATTGTCCCATACAAGAACAAGGTTTTATATTCTAAAGGATTTTATTGTGGCTCTTTCTTTGTTCTGAAATATTTTGATGACAACTTGATGTTTTGACATGTGTTTTAATGTTGTCATAATTTTCTCATCCAATTTCAAAAGTTTTATTAATCTTATTTAGACTCTACCACATATTTAGCATATCCCCTCATGAATTTCAACACTAGAATCTTGAGGTTGAGGGGAAATATGGGTTCTTCACCTTAGACTAAAAAAGAAGGGGGCATTCCCAAAGTGTTCTTTACTCTTACCCTATCGATCCACAAGGTATATTTTAATTGTGTGTGCCAATCCCATAGATTTTATGTGAGAAAGTGCTTTATTACCATTCTTAAGTTCTTTTTGGTAGACTCAGCTACTCCATTCCCTTGTAGATAATATTTGGATGAGAATTTGATTATGACCTAATTCTCCAATGCCCACTAGGTAACAAAAATTGATGCAAAAGATGATCCATTATCACAAACCAATACAGACAACATCCCAAACTTGGTCACAATATGTTCTTCCAAGAAATCGATGACCACTTTTATAGTAAAATTCCTAACAATTTTAGCTTCAGTCCACCGTGTGCAATAATTTGTAGCCATTAGAACAAACATAGGTCCTACAGATGATGGTGGGTTTACAGGCCCGATGAAATCTAGTCCCCACTTGGCGAAAGGGTGAATCTTGAAAATTGGTTGTAATGATATAATTGAGTTTCTTTCCCTATTGGCACTTGTTTGGAAAATGTGACAAGAACACACCTATTTGTATGTGTCCTTGAATCTGCTAGGCCAGAAGTATCCTGATCTTGGAATATGATAAGTCGTAGCCTCTGTCGATCCATGTGCAATATTGTACTTGTCATGATATTTCTCTAGTACTTCTCTTGCTTCTTCATGACCCAAACATTTCAAGTAAATCCCTTCACTATTTTTCTTCTTGAGCTTTCTATCTTGAAGCATATGGGATTCCCATTTCATTTTCAAACCTCTACATTGGGAACTGTTCATCCATTGAGGATAGTAATTTTGCAAGAGGTAATAATAAAATGTCTTGATACTAGACATATGTTATTATCCCTTCATTAGTGTCCACTTGAGACACTGTGTTTTGTTATTCATTGTTCGCTATCATCTTAGTCAACCCTTGTCCTCCTACTAGCTTCATTGATTGAATTTCCAAGTCAAATTCCTTTAAGATGGCCATCCATTTTCCTCTTCTTTCCCCTAGCTCATTTTACATTAGTAATGATTTGACTACAAGATTAGGTACAATGACATATACCTTACTCTGGAGTATGTAATGGTGAAACTTCTTGATTGTTTTTACTAGGGTGAATAATTATTTATCCAGATTGGGGTAATTTAACTCAACATTCTTCAATGGGGGACTCACAAATGCAATTGGCCTTTCATCCTCTTTATCTTTCTTTTGTGTGAGGATACCTGCACATGAGTGTTCTAAAGCAAAAGAGTAGACTTTGAATGGCATATGATTTAATCGAGACTCACAAGTAATAGGGCAATAGAAATAAAAACTTTTATATCTTCAAAAGATTTCTTGACTTCAAGAACCCAGTCAATCATTTCTCCTTTCTTTAAAAATCATTGAGAGGGTGAACTATCTTAGAAAACCCACTGATGAATTCTCATACAAATTTAATCTTCCCGAAGAAAGACTTAATCTCTCTGTGACTATAAAGAAGCAATCATTTTAGAATTGCTTCTATCCTTTTTGGATCAATTAAAATACCTACTTCATTGATGATGTATCCCGAAAGTTTTCCTTGTAACTTTGAATGAACATTTCTTCAAATTAAGAGATATGCCATATTTCCTACATCGGTTGAAAACTTGCTTCAAATCGACAATATGGGTGCTTATCTCTTTTGAAAAAATTGTGAGGTCATCCATGTAAATGACTATGCATTCATTTACCAATCCCTTAAATGCTTCATCCATTACTCTTTGAAATGTATCTCCTACATTAATTAAGCCAAATGACATCCTTCTATATGCAAATGTTCTCCACTTGGTGGTAAACATTATTTATAATCGGTCATCTTCCTCTACCATCACTTGGTTGTATCTTGAATATCCGTCTAAAAAGCACACCATCTTAGATCCATTTACAATCTATTATACTTCGTCAAGTGAAGGCAATCGACAATTATCTTTCTAAGATGCTTGATTTAAATTATGGAAGTCCACATAAAGGCAAATCTCTTCAATTTTTTTTGTGCAGGTACTAAGTTGGTGATCTAGGTAGAATGTCAAATTGGAAAAATGATCTTGGCATCTAGCAACTTCTGGACTTCTCATATTATTAAGGGTTTAATAATGGGCTTTACTAGCCTTTGTCTTTGGTGAAAAGTCTTTGCATCAGGCTTTAGGGGGAATATCATGGGTAATAATTCATATGTCTTGAGCTCCTCATAACTCTAGGCGATGAAATCTCTATATTTTGTGAGTAGTTGTAGCATATCTTCTCTTTCGTGGGAGTTGTAGGGTTTTCCAATTTTTAACATCTGAGGGTCATCTTCAGTGCCCAAGTTCTAAGAGTCATATTCATCAACTCCTTTCCCTTCAAAGTTTCTCCTATGGCATGCTAATTCATCTTGAACAAAGTGCATTCCAACTCCACCATCCCCTTGGGAATAATATTATTTTATAGATTTATGACCCCATCTTCACCTTTTGGTTCATCCTCTTCATCTACATCATTAGGCATGCAATTGATTTCTTGTCCTTCAAACAAACAGTTTCACATCATGAACTCCAAGATGTATTGGTCGTCTTGGAAAAGTTGGAAGTTAGTAATCTTATCTAGAAGGAATGGGGGTAGCCATGAATTCTACTAAGAACCTCTTAATTTTATCCTTTCCATGGGTTCTAGTGCACTAGAAGAGATTGCTAGAGCATCAACTAATACATTCCTTCTTCTCAGGATAGATTTGATATTTAGTGCTTAAAAATCCTCCATCAAGTCCCAAACTCTTTTACAATAAGCCATCAACCTTTTGTTATTACAGGGGTAAATTGATTTGACTTGTCAAATCAGCACCTATGAGTCTCCTTTGACTTGTTGAATCACCACTTGGGAGTCTCTTGTTACTTGTCTAATCACCACTTGGGAGTCTCCTTTGACTATGAGATCTTTGACGCTCTTTTCCAATGCGAAAAGGAGTCCATGTATCAAGGCCTCATATTTTGTCATATTGTTAATACATATAAATTGTAAATGATATGCAACATAGAAAGGCTTACCTTTGGGATTAACAAGCTCAGTTCTAGCTCTGACTCCTAGTTTACATTTGGAACCATCAAACATGAGTGTCCAAATTGGTTCTTCTTATAGTTTCTTTGACTAGTGCTTATTTGCCCAAATATTTTCCTTTGTTTGGTCTTTGAAAGATCATTTCTTGGGGACCCATTTCATATTTCCCCATATTGGTCTCGATGAGCCACTGGTAGTTGCATTTTACATGAGAAATGCTTGTTCTTTTTGTTTATCCTTGATCTCTTCAATCAAATCCATGATTTTGGAAGTTTGAGGTTTAGGATGGATGATAATCGAGGCCCAACCTTGACCTTTCACCAAACGTCTCCTTCTATGAAATTTGATAATTCCTTTAGGAAATGATAATAAAGCTACCCCATTTGAGGATGTATTACTATAAAAAGTGTTTAGATATTATTTAGTTTCCTCCCTAAAGACATCGTTCATGACTTTAGACTCACCTAAGTGAACATAATTATCTTTGGATATGTTACTTGAAACTTTGTTAGTTGTCACTTGCAACTTTGTTGGTTGTCACTTGCAACTTTGTTGGTTGTAGACTCCATTATCAGAGTCAAAACTTGGGAAATCACATATTAACAATTTAAGCATTCGAACTCTGAATAACTTGTAAGGTGCAACCTACAAAACCTTGGAAGGAGTAAGATATTTGGATCTATGTCTTCTCCTAAACATTGCAAGTTTTTGAACCATATCGTCTATGAATTGAGTAATGATTTCTTCCCATGGGGAGGGCTCTTGTGATCCTATAGTAGCCTTTTCATTAGATTTTTCAATCTGGGGTATATCAAATTCCATTAATCTATAGGATCCTAGGTATGATTGAAGAAATTACACTTCATTGGGAGTATTGTATTCCATGATCATTTTCTTTCATTTTGGCTCAATGTCTATTTTGATTTTCTTGTTCAATTCTTTCCAAGGTAGCCATAATTGAGTGAAATCCGTTGAGAACCATCCTCTTAAACACTTGGTCCATTCTCCACTTAGAATCAAGTCATATGTTTCTGGGATGTCCACCACAAGAATGTCGATGATATTCTAGATCTTGGGATCTATAGTCGGAATTGATGATGCAATTATGAAAATTTTTCCCAAAAATTCTGAGACTTAGCAAAAGAGGGAATACCTCTGCTTTGTCTTTGTATATGGTGGGTATAGCCTAAGATATGTTAATCTATGGAGTAACTATCTTCTGAGTGCTAGTGTTGATTGTTGATTTTGTATGATCTAGCATTTTAAATAATGCTCCCCTTTGGCTAGGAAAACTCTATGGAATATCATACATTGAGATATTGGCCTTAGTTCTTTTTAATTCTTCAATTGTACTATAGTTCTATGTTGACCAAGCAAGATTCTTTAGTATATGATGAGGGCACAACCCAAGAAAAAATGAACACAGTAGTAAAAGGGGAATATTATTATCAGAATTGATATGTTATTACATTCAGTACAATGAAAATAGACTAAAATACTTGCCCTACTGGCTTACAATGTGGTCTGATTCTAGAGAAAATTATCCTCATAGTACCTTCTCCCAGACTCCACCAAAAATTGCCTTACAATGCCAAAAATGTCCTAAAGTACTCGAATTAGTTTTAGGGTTAGGAATACATTTGAAAATAAGCCATTTGGCATCCACCGCCAAAACAAAAGGTTCTAGAAAACATGTCAAAAGTTGGTGTAAAATTAGAAGAATCTAGAAATGATCTCCAAGCACTCTATAGCCCTATGGACCAGCTTTTCTTGTCCTCCATTTTTCAGGCCTGTATGAGACCGTTTAGTTACTCAAATCTGACTTTGAAGCACTCTTAAGAGGTCCCTAGGCAACTTAAAACTACCACAACTTTCAAACCATGAAACCCTTTGAGTTGATTTTTTTTGGAGTGATTTAAATTACAATTATGATCATCCCTCCAACTTATACCCTATAACTCATCATAATTATGGCTTAATTACAAAATTACCTATTTTCTACATTGGTACATATCCCAAGGTGCTCAAAAACTCTAACCTAGAAAACCAATATTGGAACTATGAGAGTTGGAATATTTATTTGACCCAAACGGGTATCTAGAAATGAAAAAACTTTAAATAGAAACTAAAACTAAGCATATTTTTGGGTGATACAAGATTGCCCTTACACCACTAGATGCTCTTGCATCAATATAGTGGGAATGTTCCCTTATGTCTGAGTACTTGAGAAGAGTGCTCTTGCAAGTGTCGGAGTATTACTCATCCTTAGATCGGGTGGTGTTGGCTATAATCCTAGAGGAATTTCATCAATCATGGGTTCCCTTTGGTTACATAGGTTGTAAGTGTTCAGATTATCATTCCAAAAAGTGAACATCTTGGTTGGCTCAGGATCTAACTCTTGGTTGAATGAGAACATGAATTTTGTGTTGGTTGGGTCTCCCATTTTGGTATTCTGTAGAGAATAAGATTCCAACAACATGGTGTTGAAATGAATAGGGAACTTGTTGTTGGCATTGTGTGAATTTTGGTTCATCCCTTGATTTCTCTCAAAGAATATGTCTCCATCATTTGGTACACTCTGGTTTGTATCGCGTTGATTGATATCGATAAATTGGGTGTTATTATTAATGTCTACGGGTTTACTTCCATTGTTCATATGAGCATTCCATTGTCGATTTTGCCTTTGAAAACTATTGTTTTGAATTGGCGTGTTGAAATTATTTCCTACAACATTGTTTCCATTGAAATTCTTGTTGTAATTTTGACCATAGACATTGTTGTTGAAGGTTGCATTAGCTCTTTGGAAATTGTTATTTTGCCCTTGTGATAGCCAAAGATGGGATATCTCATTGGTTATATGATATATGGTTTTTCTTATTTGGTCAAGCTCGGTTGTAACATTGCTCTCCACCTCAACGAATGGTGTAACCTTTTTATTGAAGAAAACAACTTTTGGAGGTTCATACCCTAGGTAGGCTATAGTTGGAGTTGACGTAGCATGTGCCTATTGTATTGAGGTCATATTTAATGGAATGAATTTATTAGGCATCACTTGTGCTCCTGCAAGGTATGGTGGTACCATTGACTTGACATTAGCCTAATCATCATGCCTCCTCCATTAGGGTTATCATGTTTGGTGAAGGTGGTTGCTTCTTCGAAAAACTTTTCTAGAGTATTAATGTCTATAGCAAGTAGTCTCCTTAAGAAGATAGCAGCGAGGTGATCCATAAAGTTCAAATAGATTTGAATTGTAGCCCCCATCGATACAGTGTAAGGAGTTTCTAACTTGTGGTATGCCACGTGAAAATGATGATTAAATTGTGAGATATGATATGTTGAACCCCTCTTGATGGATATGAACTAGTGATGTAAAATAGACACATTGATGAACATTTTTATTTGATCTAAGAACAACTTCTCTAAATTACTTCTTAACTAAATTGATATCAAAGTAACATAGATAAAGCAAATAAATATAGAATAGACTAACTTTTACTTATCTCAAATAACTATATAAAAGAAAGCTTTAAGCTAAATACAAAAAAACACATTTTAAATGTTTGGAGGGGAGATGAAAAAGTAATGTGACCCACCTTCCTTTAATTTACATGCATACCATATGAGGTACGCAAGTAAGAGTTTGTAATTCCCAAATTTTTATATATTTATTTATTTTGAATTTTTAATATTTTTAATACACACACACACACACACACACACACACACACACACACACACACACACACACACACACACACACACACGCGCGCGCGCGCGTATAATTTGTTTCTTTAATTTTCTGATGGATTTTTTACCAAGTTGTTTTCTATACATGTGTGTGTGTGCACGTGCGCACGTGTGTGTGTGTGTGTGCGTGCACGCGCATGTGTGTGTGTGTGCATGTGTACATGTGCATGCGCGTGCGCATGTGCGTGTGTGTGTGCGTGTACGTGCGTGCGGGCGCGCGCGCGTGTGACTTTTAGTAATATGTATATTATATTTACATATATGAATCTAATTTTTACTTCATTATTTTAAATATATATGTAGAAATATCAATTATTCTTCTTTTTTCCATCAATCTGGTGGATCAAATCCATATAGTTTTTCAATTCCTTCAATCAAGATATGGAGAATTCATTTTTTACGCACAGATCCAAACTAGTAAAATAAAGATTATTTCATTTTCATAGATCCAAATTTCTTAAATAAAATGGCAATCAATTTCCAAACACCCAAAAGACACAAAGAATACAGATCTTTTGAAATGAAATATACTATTATGGGTTTCAAACCATACCTTAATATGATGCTAATAACTTGGGCATTTGGTGAAACCGTTGCGAATTAGAACCCTCAAATCTTTTCAATAATCCTTTGTTTCAATTCCAAAAATTTGGTCCCCAAAATCTTGTGTGAAATAATGAACTGAAATCCTCTACTATAGAACCCTAACTTCTCTTTAGGGCTTATGTTCTATAAAAGCTCTAAAATATAATTATTTAATTTAATTATTTTTTCATGCACATTTAAATTAAATATTTTAAATTAGCCATATATTCAAATAATTCCAACGAATTAAATATCATCTTATTTTTATATATTTTTTAATTTTAATTAAATAACATTTAAAATTCAAATATCAATGACTATTCCAAAGATCATAAATAGGCATTCTACCAAGCAACCCACATGAAATGTATAAGGTAAATCAACCAAAGTGAAAATCGAATCATATACGCACAAAAAGACTCACAGGTTTAAGAAGGATATACAGTCATTTATGAGTCCTCCTTGAAGGACAAGTATTTAGGATATGGTTGTGGTTGGACCTGCTCATTATCTTCTCATTCTTACCATTGAGTTATTGTGATAAGGCATGCTCA
The DNA here is from genome assembly GCA_028749045.1 of Cupressus sempervirens. Classification (NCBI taxonomy): domain Eukaryota; kingdom Viridiplantae; phylum Streptophyta; class Pinopsida; order Cupressales; family Cupressaceae; genus Cupressus; species Cupressus sempervirens. The sequence continues at coordinate 312,345,410 of CM053785.1, forward strand.
TCCTAGCAATTCAAGGAAGTCAATGCTCAATACCTGCATCCTGCATAAAAGACAAGCATGTACATATGCATATATATCTAAACTAAACAGGCAATGGCAGGGAGTGGTACATCGTGTAGATACCGACTAGCAAGTGACTACAAATCCCTCCCTTAACCACATTAGATATTTCAAATAGAAAAGTAAAACAAACACATACACACCATACGCATGCAAGTATGAGGTAAGTACCATAATAAATCACAAGTCAAATCATCAAATGCTTAGATGTAACATTGCATTACTATGAATATAAAATAATAATCATTTGAAGACCAATCATAAGACATCATCATGAGAGCAATCACATTTACTAACTTGTAATCATTAAAGCATCATAAATATGCAAGTGATGATAATCATCAAATAACATTGAAATATAATCAACTACGCAATCCATCACATATTTGCAATCCAAGTTATGAAGAAATATCATATATTGTAAATCATATATCTCTAAAACTAACAAATACATGAGATAGGCCTAAAAGAGTTTGGTGATCAACACAGAAAAGAAAGCTATAGTTGGGTATTACAACTTCAAAGTGTATCCCTTGTATAATTGGGTTGACCACTAAGTAGATATAATACGACATGATTCCTTCTTCCTTTCATCTCTCTATGGTTTTGTTATTATTTCATTATGACACATTATTGTTGGCATCAGATACTTTGTTTCATGCAAGATCTTAATGTGTCTCTATTTAATAATCCTTTTCATGTCTCAAAATGCATATATTATCTAATAATAATTTGTATCATTATTTTCTTAATTTCCTTTATGGCTTGCTCACTATATACATGGTGTATTTTTTTAGCACAATATGTCTTTGTAACATTATGAGTTCTCTCTATGTTATGACTTATTATTTTTGGAATTGTGTATATATTATGGACCAACTATCATGAAAGGTGTATTATATATTGACTTTACACTTTGGGACAAGGTTATTTGTACATTCTTTTCTCTTTTTTCTAAGGATCTACTTTCCTTAGTACAATGGATTTTCCTAGATTTTTTTTGTTTTTGTTTTGATTGGGAAGAGGTGTGAATCCTTGACCATCACCTCTTCCTTATTTCCAAATCTATGTTCAATGTAAATGATTTTCCTTACTATATTATTCAAAGATTTCCATTTTTCATAAATAATCTATATTTCACCTAACGATAGGTGGCAAAATTGGCTTGTTCTTTTTCTCCTCCCACTATTGTCTTGAATATTTTATTTTGTTGGCGAAATCTTCTTGAAGGTATATGTCTTATCAACAAGATATCTCCTTTCAAGAGTCTCTTCTTATAAGAGAAATATCCTTTCAAAATTATAATCTATTTTCTTAGTCTATAAGAGTTGACAATGTTGGCTAATCTTTTGGCATACATTATTATTTTTAGGGTATCTCCCTTTTGTTGGAAGTAGGTATCCTTGATTATCTTCCTTATAATCTACATAAAGTATCCATAATAAGGAGGGGGTATATATATGACCTTCCTTGTACATTCTCTTGCACATTTGCTTATGCATTTTTACATACAAATCAATCATCGTGATATAAGTTATCTAGATCCATTCATGGGGAACACATATACAAAACAATATTCATTGGTATAAGTGATTTGTATCCATCCATGAAGTGTACATATACAAAAATATCCATGATATGAGAGATCTATATCTATTCATGAATTGTATATGGCTAGAGTAACTAGTAGGCATGATATTTTTTATGGAATTGACTATCATGGCATACAACCTACTAGGACTTTTAATTCTATCCTTTGTGTGGTTCAAAGTGAGACATATAATATTATTAGGAAAGATATTCAACTCTCTCTCTACTATCATAGTTAGTCCAATAAGTTAGATCATGAAGTTGGTATCATCATTGATGATGCTCTTGTTCTTCTTATGTGATTACTTGTGCTCTTGTAATAACTTCTAGACATGACAATAGTGGGTGATGCATTTCTAGTGGAGATCTCTTTCACTAGTTGAATTTTTAGAGTTCTATTTTTAATACTAACCCCTTTTGCATCTTTGTCCTTTGTCTTTCTTTTATTTTGATTTTTGTTTTATTTTAATTCCCCTGTGCATGGATGTAGAGTTAGGATACGCAATTTGGTGGATTGTGTCCTTAGACTCAGTGATGTCTTATCTCTTTGTAATTTTCCACAATTATCTTTTTCTTTATATTTCTCTTTCTCTTCCTTTACTATGAATATGAGCTTGTCTCATACTCTTGCTAAAGTGGGGGATAAATGTAGAGTCTTAAAAGTAAGCACCCACTTTGTGAGAACCACCTTGTGATAAGATCTTACATTGCACCTAATTGCATACATAATTTAAATCAAGGTCCTACCTCTCCTTTAATCTTTCTCAAAACTCTAAGTTTTCTCTATTTTATATGCATAATTTCCCATTTATCCACCCATTCATTTCCCACTTGGGACTCATTTTAGCGTTCATGCTTGATTTCCTACTTATCCTTTTGTTTTTCCCTAAAAAGTTTAGCACTTCTCAAATCTAACGATTTCACCTCAAAATCAACCCTCTTAGGTATAGGTCAAACCATTCTTGAGGTATATTAGTATAGCTTTTAACACCTTCAAATTATATCTTGGGGCTTTAAAATTTATGTGTTTTGGGCCCGATGATAATTATTTTCATTTTCACACTCAGTAAGGCCATACTTCAAGAATTTGGACCTTGAAATCACTATGAAAGGATTCTTCCTCTCTTCATGTTGACATCCATTATTAACACAAGCTCTTAATGCATCAATTGAAATATATCCACTCACAAGTAACCCTATCTAGAAGAAATATATTGTGCATTCAAGGAGTTTAGGAAAGCAAGTATTCATTGAAGGCATTCATCCACCATTTATCAAACATTTATGCATTTCCTTCCATAGATCTAGCTTATTTCTCCATAGGTGGAAAATGAGTTATCCATCAAAGGAGGATATACAATCACGCGTTAAAGCTTTTATCTTCTTCATTTTCAAGTAAACATTAAGGATATTTACATCATCTACTAAATGAAGTTTTGTTTTACATGATTCCCTTTTGGTTTTTGTGTTTAGTCAAAGCTATTGCATCAACCTCTCTAATAAAAAACTAAGCACAAATGCATCTACATGGTATGTTATACTTAATTATTATTTAATATATACTTCATGATAGAATTTACTTTATCTCAGTTTAAAATTTAATTCCTAAATAGGGGCTTGGCCAAGGAAAGCATATCCCCCCAATAATTTCCCTTTCTTTCGTGTGCATGTGTAGATTCACAAAGTTTCATATCTAAATTTGTAGACCTAGAAATCCAATACCAATATACCAATCACAATTCTAGGACCTTTAGATTTATCTCTACCAGGTATAGGTTGAACCAAATTCACCTTATATTGGTATAAGGTGAACTAGGTTCAACCTGTCTATACAACATTCCAATTTTGACAGTAGAAGGTTCCAGCTTTAAGTTTTCCAAATCACAGTTTGTTTCTAGTTTTAGTAAAGTTTGAAAGGGTTTCTTTATATCTAATTTGCTTGCTTTGATAACCCTCAAGACCTTTCATAGAAATTACTTTGTAGATTAAGTATGACAATATGTTGTCTATCCTTATATGGGTGTTTTCTTTTCTTTACTTGCATGTATATTAAACTTCCTTTTATCTAATTTTTTTAATTCATTAAATTAAAAAAAGGACCCTAAAATAAAAATCCCTTTTATGCTAGATCATGCATACACCCCTCTATACAGTTGGGTTATGTTAATTAGATTTAGTCCCAAATGAGTCACATGCTAGGGTCCCTTCCAATGTATTTGTGAAGTGGCGGTCTACCATTGATCACCAAATTACATTATAAAATGTGAAAATTAATATAATTAAATGGTTTTGATAACGAGGGTAGGTATGGTCACTCGTGTGTCCCCTCCCCATGACCCCCTTTTTTACAATTTAGAAATAAGAATTCAATCAAATCAAAACAAATTTTAAATCCACCAATTTATTATGCTACAACCTCATTGGTTGTTTTTCTTCAACATAGAATAACTTTACTTGAGAGTCCATTTTTAGTTCCTGACCATGGCAGGAATATTTATGCATGCATGTCAAATCAAAGAATTTAAAAGATCATATGAAATTTCAAATGTTTATATCTTTTTCTAATTTTTCATTATTCTATAAATCACATTTTTTATTCATTATATTGGTCCATACTATTTTTAGTGGGGGATAAAATTAATTGTCTTCAACAAAAATACAAATATTTCCCAAGAACTTCATCATGCATTAATTACAACTTTATCTTTTTCACATTTGTGACAAGTTGATAAGATTTTTTATTTTTCAATCATTTTATCTTCCACCTCACATAACATGTCTAATCAATATTAATTCTCAATAGCAATATAATTTCAATATGTTATATCCTTGTATTTGAATTTCTAATTTTTTTAAAACTTTGATTTTTTAATAAAAGTAGTTAAATTATTACTATTATTTTACTTTTTATAAAAATGAATTAAACAATATTATTTTTTAATTATATTTTTAGTGTTTGTAATATGTATAAATGATAAGTGTTACAATTTATAAATTATATCATTTATTAATATTATCTTTTATTTGAATAATTTATCATTCAGTTTAAATATATTTAATACTTAAATATATATTTTAATATTAAATTAATAATTATATTTTGCATCAAAAAAAATACTAAAGGAAATAACCACAAAATAGAAATAATTCAATTCTAAAAGATATATAAATTATTATTAAGTTTTTATAAACTATGTATTAAAATTAAACAATTAGTTTTACTTGTAAAATATTTTTATATTTCAATACATTTCATTTTTTCTTATACAAATGTGAGTTTTAATATAAAAATTAAATTTTTAGTTTCATTAATTAAAATATAATATATTTTAATTTTTTATTATAACCATGATTTTATTTTAACTATTTATTTTATTAAGAAAAATAATTATATTTAATTCTCTCTCTCTCTCTCTCTCTCACACACACACACACACACACACACACACACACACACACACACACACACCACTTACGTTGGTATCACTTTATCTTATTATTTTATCTCTCTTCCTCTTCCTTTTCCTCCTTTATATTATCTATCCTTTTTTCCTCTGCATACATATTTATGTTGTTATTGTTTTATACTGTTATTTATCTCTATCTAATGATTAAAAATAGTGTGACTTCCATTTGATAATCAATATGAGAATAATACATAGTTGGGGGAGTTTTTCCAACTACTTATGGTTCTCTAGTAGTATGCATAACATACTTAAACATATAATGTGATACTCCAAATGTTTCATCACCTCTTCAAGTTCTATAATTCAAACATTGGTATGGATATCTTTCCTCATTGCACATATTTTAAGTTGTCAATGTAGAAGGTGCAAATTTTTCTAAAGCATATATATTGATCGTAGTATGATATTAAGTACTTAGTGCCATATTGGGGACTTTGGCCTCTTATTCTTGGGCTTAAATGCCCAAAGATATAATAATATAACACAAGAACTTAACAAGAAAATACGAGCCATCCTATCAGATCACAAGTGCATTTCGAGGACAAGAATTTAACAACAAAATATGAGCCATCCTATCAGATGACAAGTGCATTTCTAGGCAAAAATTAATGCATTCACAATGTTAATTCAGAACTATTTAACCTTATTCTCACTCGTCTACACCTCTACAACCATTATGCGTTAGGCAGGAACTATGACGCATTGCATCTCTTGTTTAAATTCTCAATCATTGGAAATTTGGTTTTCAGCACCACACAATATAGGTTTAGCTCCTTGATTTTTCTATTTTGGCATTTTTTAGGGGCCTAGAAGTCAAATGTTCTCCTTTCCATAATTTTGTCCATAACATTTACATGTGAAATCAATTTTTTGATTTTGAATATAGGTGGGAGAGAATGTTTAGCATAATATAACATGGTACTATTATTTTATCAAATTGATGTGTTTATAGAGTTTTGTACTTGTAGTCATAAGATTTAGGGTATAACTATGTGAGTATTGGGACGATTTAAGCGGGAAAAAAAAAAAGAAAAAAAGAAAAAAAGAAAAAAGAAAAAAGAAAACTTGAGAAACCATATCTTTTATGATATATTTATAATACTTGAATTGATTATCATATTTGATGTTTCTTTATAGAGGATTGTAAGTATCTTTTGGAGCTATAATTTGATGGTGATATGTACATAGGTTGTCATCAATTTGAGGACATATTTGGACTTGGTACGAGACTTTGAGTCTTGTGTGGGTGATAATTGAATGAAATACACTGCTGATATTTATTATGGTGTCATGGGTATACAAATACATGTTTTGCATTCAAAACATAAAACAATGTTTGTGGTGATTTGCTTTGATGTTAGGAGGGTTTTTATTATCTCCTTAATGCTTATCTAGTTCCTCGATTGTGGTACTTGGCAACTAATATGCTTGGAAAATCATATCAGCTATTGAATTGGTGTTTGAGTTATTTAGTATATATTGAATTATTCTCTTTGATATATTAGTTTTTAGTTTACTAATGTGATGATTTGAGATTGCATGTTCCAATTTTTGGATCTCTAAATTTAGTGATTGGTAGATATGTGCAATCTACAATTGATTGCAATACGATGACATGTGAACTATTTATATCCACCAAGTTTCACTCAGTGTTGGTCACATACTTTGTTGGTTGGATTTTTCTATGGTCTTTAGTATAGTGGTATTCTTTCTTTGATATGAGAGGGTGAATGATGATTATATAAAATCTACATAGTTGGTTGATTAAGAATTTTAGCATGTTGTTCATCATGATGTCATGATAAATTGGTTGCTTTTAATGGTTATATATTTTTAGTGGGATCTATTAATGGTTATGTAATGTTGTTATGGGATCAAAACCTAATTGGTGGTTTGGTGGGGGTTATATTTTCTTGGCTTGGAGATCCTAGTGTCACTTGATGTTACTTACATTTTGATTGTATGTATATATACCTACATGATCTTTATTTAGGAGATGGTTATTGATTCTCAATGTTATTTGGTATCATGGTTAAGTGGGAGTTGTTGGAAATTATGTGGTTTTTCCATATGACGGTGGACAATCTTCTTTAATGTTACACATGTTGGATGATCCATTGATGTTGTTGTCGTAAAAGGGTCCTTTACATTTGTAGGTTTACTCACAAGTGATGGTTATCTTCTTGGAGATATTGACATCTTTGAGCCATAAAGGACTCATGGAGACTTTGGTTGAGGTCTTTTGCATGATTTTGTTTGACAAGTTATTCTTGTTTGACATAACGGTTGTTATAATGTCACGATTTACTCTTGATTACCAATTTAAAACTCTGGAAAGATACAATTCCTTGATATGTTCATGTAGATTATCTTATCTTCTAGGAGGAGATGGTTAGACCATGTAGTCATATTTATGTTTCTGACTCCATGGTTAGGGGTTTGAAATTATCTTAGCTCGTTCTCTTTGTATTGAGCACATGATAATTCACTTTAGTGCTTAATGACGGTGTTACATGCATGTGCATTGTTTGGTTATAGGTACTCGTGGATACATGAAGACATGGGTGGACCTGGTGTTCACTTGTAATTAAACAGTTATGTTGAGATGATTAATAGTTTCAGTAGGAAGATCGATGATCTTTTACTAGGTATTAGACTTGAGAGGAGAATATAATCATAGTGATTCATGACTTGGATATATTAATTTCAGCATTTTGATTCCCACTCTTGGTCCACTCGGTTGCTTACTACTTGAGAGGTATTGCCATATGCTCTTTTTAGGTGTTGATCTTGAGCTATGAAGTTTTTTTGGTTTGGAGGATCAATTTGAGAGATGTTTTGTATTAATTGTCCCATTATGCATATTTTTTGATATTGTGATATCACTAGGAATATAGTAGGATATGATTTATTAGAAATGTTTGCTTTGTTGGGAATGATTATTATGAGTTTGATCTTCTTGGTTATGAGAGATGCACATCCATGCTAGTAGTTCATGATATTTATTTGTTTGGTCTACGAGATTGGACAGGTTTGGGTGTTGCTGTGTATTTTTTTTTCAATTTTTACAGAGGAGATCATTCTTGATAAAATAATTTCTTCTTTGACATGCTGGTAGAAGTACAAGTAATATATTATAAGTTTTCTCTCTTTATTCTTTGATTTCTTCTACGAGATTCATGGTTAAATATTTTGGGAGGGTGGCAATATATTGTAGGAGAGAATGCAACTATTTGGATTGCATGTGTGAATTGTTGTGATTGTTCTTGGCACTTCATGTCATGATTTAATTATCACGCCTTGATATGAGCATTCATTTCTAGACTTGATATTCTGAGCTTCATTTTAGAATTAGTAATACTCATTTAGTGGGAATTCCTTGATATCTATTTGCTTCATTGATAGGTTTTGATAAAGTTATTGCAATTTATAGTTTAATTTGATGTTGACATGAGTTTTAAACTTGTATTTATTATAACTAGGAGGTGTGGATGGTGGGATGTATTGATATGTTTTGTGGATGTCATTTCCAAACATGTGGGCTTTTGCTTTATGGCAATAATTTGGAGCCTTTTCTACGAAATTAGATTTGGTGCTTGGGTTCTTGGATTGACACATGTTCAGCTTGGCTTGTTCCTTCTCTACCATAGTTGACATGTTGGAGGGTGTGAGGAGTTCTTGTCTAAGATGGTGGTCACTTGGTTTTATCGTAGGTATCTTGATAAAGCACAAAAACATGTTGAAGATTCATATTGTTATGTATAGCTACATCAATTTGTTTTATTGATTAACCCTCGTACAATGCAAACAACAAGTGAAAAAATCCTAGGATAAGGTATTGTACACTACACATAATATTTAGAATGCATTACTTTATTATTATGTGTGTGGTGCACCTAAGGGAACCTATATGGACGTGCATCATCGATTGTGACATTCTTGGGGCCACTTCACACGTTCTATATAAAATTGGGAAATATATTTCATGTGAGTGTCATATTGGAATATAATATTATATTTATTTAATATTGAAAAAAAATATTTTAATAAAGTGAATAAGTAGTATTCAATATTAAACAAGGGGTCAATTATATATTGATTGTTTTATTTTGTGCTGATCAATTTCTACAATAGATAATACACGTTAGTGGTTTTAATTGGTTGGTTGAGTGAACAATCATTATTTAGTCTTTTGGAGAAGTTCATATGGGAAGCATGACTTGAGATGCACAGGTTCACACTTGCGCACATGGAGAATGCATAAGAGGGCTTGATGTTTCAGAAGTATTAATTGTAACTCTTTAAGTGATTTCTATTTCCTTATGGTTGAATGATATGATGGAGAATGCATACTTTCAGAGGCTAGGCATTTACCTTACAAGATTTTTTCTAGAGTATATCTTGTGTTATCTTGTGACTTGTCTATTTGATATTTGTACAACAACGATTTTGTAAGCTTGTATGCATGCTCGTCTCTCATGGGTTATGTAAGAAAGTGACTAATTTTAACTAATATAAAGCATTATTTCCTAACAAAGTTGAGTTGGATTGAAATTATCATAAATAATTCTTTAATTTCCTAGAATTGACCCTTGTTTGCAAAATTGGTAGGACCAATTCTAGATTTCAATACCAAAAATTAGAGCTCTACCTAGATTAATGGATCCATGATAAAGAGACTAGTAAAGTTGCTAAACAAACTTAAGGACCATGTTAAACAATATTTAATTTCTTCTCAATCAAAACATATGCGTACCAATCTAACTTGCATAAAAGATACATATATTAAAATGACTATGCAATTTACCAACCACACCATTTTAGACATTACTGCCATGTTTCTATAATGACATAGTATGTTATGAAATCTTCTAATTATTAAAGATGTCTTCGTGTATTGAAATGATCTAAACATACCTTTTTATACATCATCTTAGATTACGAGTTGAATTGTTTCCCTCTTGAAATCACATATAAGGAGTTATCTATCTATATCTATGTAATATGCATATAGGTGGAATACACAAGTCCAATAAGGTGGGTAGGCTATAATATGGACATATAGTAAGAATGAATTAATACAAATCATAATGAAAAAAATTAAATAAAAGAACACTACGATACATATTAAATATATTTCATTTTAAAATAATCTAAAAATTAATTATTAGAAAGTATTTTTTGCAACATATCAATTCTGATACTTATGTAAGATTCAAAGACAAAAGTGTCCATCCAATTTCATTGACTTCACTATAGATGGGTGATAATTCTCATGCCCAGATAAAGATAGAGATAAAGGTATAGGGGCGGGGGTGCCCCATCCCATATATTCGGTTCCCCATCCCATATATTCGACAGACCTTGACCTAGGGCCTGAATAAGATTCAAATACACAAGTGTCCATCCAATTTCATTGACCCTAATCTCTCTTTAGAAAAAAATATTTTTAAAACATACCATAAAAAGTATAATCAATATTAAACATTTCCGACTAAAATAAAATATTTTTAAAACATAACATAAAAGTGTAATCAATATTAAACATTTCCGACTGAAAATCCAATATTGACAACTTTATATGTGCTATTAACATCACCAACAAAGAAAATGTAGGCTTTCAAAGCTGTAGCAAGAACTTGGTGGCCAACTCCCTCCAACTCCAATAAATGTGTTGTCCAAAATTTCAACTACTTTTGTCACCTTTCCTGCTAAAAATAATAAAAACTTAAACAGCATCAATTGAATTGATAATCCAATTAACGGAGTCACATTCATTCCCAGATATTTGGAACAAATCTGGACCCCTGATGTAAGGTCTAACGCCACATCGAAGCTGAAGACATTTAATTAATAAAATATTAGTACTTATTTTCCAGTAAATAACACGAAGAAAATACAAACGGGGTGAACTGGGCGGAGTCTTCGATACTCTTGGCCTCGTTAAGACCCATTTTTCTTTTACATTCGTACAGCCAACGTTTTATTATAAGCATTAAATATATTCATATTCCTATATACCCAAGCTACCTCCACTTCTGGATGTACCGGAACTTGCAGGCTGCAGGGTAACCATTTGAAGGTATTAATTTCGCTTATGCTTTTGATCTGCTTGACAATTCTACGTTTCGAAAAGAAGATCCGTGCAGGAATAAAAATTCAGAAATAGCGCGATTTTGCTCTCAAATGAAGATATAATGTCCTATGTCAGATAAATTTCAGAAAATGAATGTATCTGTGCTTATAATCATGGAAACAGCCTCTTTCTACTCACACTTTTACTCTGTGTAGTAGTTTCTAATCTGTGAAAATGAATGGATGTTGCAAAACTATCTTAAAATGAGTGCATTGCAATCGCAATGGCGCAACTTTTGTCCTTCTGGCGTTGGTCTGAGAACCTTCCGATTTGGAAAACTTAACTCATTTCGCTATATGCAAAGATGAGTACAGTTTTACTTCAACTGATATATGGTATCGTCTTGCTTCACGATTTTACCTTTTCCTGGAATTTTCATGATAAAAAAAGATGTACCCCGTCATATAGATCTCAGAAACGAGTTCATTTATACTGCATATAACATAAGGCTTATTTTGTTTTCTTGTGCCTTTGATGTGAAAAAATGATCCATTTCAAGTAAATCTCACAGAATGGTTGCAGTGGTTACGTGAGTTATGTAAAGCTTAAGTTAACAATATTGGTTTTTCAAAAGGTTTTTTTTTGGTCAATATGAGCTTTAGCAGCGGGGTATGTTAATTGTTGAGCAAAATTCATTGTTTGCTTTCTGTTTTTGCTATGCAACTAGAATTTCTAAAGCTAATATCAAGCGCAACTTTTTTTTGTTAATGTTAGGCTATAGTTTCTTTTGGGATTGTTATCAAGCAATTGTTTTATTTCTTATTGGTTGACATCAAGCTAAACGTTTTTTTTCTGGATTGATATCAAGCCCAGGAGATTTTTTTTGAAAACCTAAAAGCTTTGACAATTGTTTTTTGAAATCCAGAAATTTTAACGCTAGGATATCCTAATGCCCAGTGAATTAATTCCTAAACTTTTACTAACAGTTTAAGAAATTTGATTTTTTTCGTTAGTGAAAGTCTGGCAATATGATAGCTAGCTCCATAAATTTGTTTCTATAGACACTGACAAGGTGTATTAAATGCAGGTCTATAGGGCAACCTGCAATCTGTGACATAGAATGGAGGCTTCAATTTTATCCAATACCATATGCTCAGTTTCGGTATGAAATTTTGTTGGTTGTAATTTTTGAAATTAGAACAGTTTTCATTAATAAAGGAATTGGTCAATTTGTGTTTTACTTTTAGGCTGAATCCAGACCAGATTGAGTCTTTAAGATCTGTGTGTAGACACGAGTGATTTAAATAATCCTGAATTGTATCAGACTTTGGAATTAAAAAACTATTCGTTGTAGGAAACCTTGCAAAAAGGTGCTTTATTTGAACTTGAGATGAACTAATCGTCCTAAAAGTTCAAATAATGCTAAAATTTCAATTTATTGCTGCTAAAATGGTTCTGTTAGTACCTTTACTTGACAAGTTGAATTGAGTAAAAAAAGACAAGCATTTTGATCGAGTTATAAACTGGTGTCTTATGTTTATAATAGGCCTTTTGTAACTCCTAGCTAGCTCAGTTTAGTTTAGTCTCGCCAAGTCTACTCGAGTTTAGCCAATCCTTTGGGAAATTGAGGTATAAGCTTGCGCTTTAAGTTTATCATGGGCTTTTTGGATCCCCAGTCTAGCTGAGTTTCAGTTAGTCTTGCTGAGTGTACTTGTGTTTAGACGACCCTTTGGGAGATTTGACAGTTGGGTTTACTTGGAAGTCCGATTCATGGTTTCCGCAAACACTCAGCAAGTACCACTTCAATATTTTTTCCCACTTCCAGTAGAGTACTATAATATGCATTGAAAAACTGTCTGCATAGAGTTGGTTAATTTTGAAAGAATATGCTGAGGAACCTAGCTCTGATGTCAGTGTTATCATGGAATTGGTTAGTTTAATGTACAAGGAAACATTGCCTGCAATGAGTTTATTAATATTTGTTGAATTTTGTCAGTGGCCCTAGCTTGAGTTTCATTCTCAATAAATAATTGGCTAGTGTTTTGTATACAAGGAATGAGTTTATTATGTTTCTTTGACACATTGGCATATTTTTTACCTAGATCTTGCTAAAGTATATGAAAATACCATCCACATAGAGTCGATTAGCTGTCAGTTTTTATCCTGGATGCCATTTTAAGTGAACAAATGTGCTACTTAGATAATACATGTATGGAAACACTGTCTGTTTAGAATTTGATTAGTTTCTTTTGAACCATTGTCAGGTTCCAAGTACTGCGGTCATTTCAAGATGCATTAAGCCAAAATCATGCCAAGTTTCTGGATGGAGCAGTGAATTGAGGTGTTCAACCAAAGGATCGAGGAGTGGAAGTTTCAACTTTTCATACAATAGCAGCAATTCCTTCTCCCAAAATGCTTACTCTTTCACCAAAAAAGGGAAATCTCGCACTGGTGCACTTGTATGCAGATGCCAGGGACAGAAGATCCTGGTTGCAAACAGAGGCGAGATTGCTGTTCGTGTGATTCGCACAGCCCATGAAATGGGCATCCCTTGTGTGGCAGTGCATTCAACCATCGATAGGGATGCACTCCATGTTAAAATGGCAGATCAAGCTGTCTGCATTGGAGAAGCACCAAGCAGTCAATCGTGAGTTAATTCCTTTGCATTTGTGTTAACATTGTTAAAAAAATTTAAACTTGGAAAAGTAGCTATGTGTGATGGCAAATTTTAGTTCAATTGACTTGTTATTCCAATTTTAAATGAAAGTCACTGTTTAGTTGCAAATTTTCTTTTTTTTTCTTTTTTAAAAAAGAGGGGTAAACGCTTTGATTTGGAGCTATGAACCAGTGAGGTCACAAACGGGGGACCTCATCCCCATGAGATTTGAACCTTGATGGCAAGGATAACAACACAACAACTTAACCATCACAACATGCCACTATTGGCATTGCAAATTTTCTTATTAGTTAATAATCACAATTTTTATTTTTTCTTAAATAGTTGCATTTTGGTGATTTTTCCAAATTTCTTGATTTTTTTTCCTTTTCAAATTTAATGAATTGAAACATTTTATCATTATAATTATGTGTTTCACATTTAAAGTTTCTTCTTCTGCTTTCCCCTAATTAACACTTTTGGGATCTTTGAGATACATGTTAACAGTTTTTTGATAGTATTTACATGTAGTCACCCTGGTTTTCTGTCATCGAAGTTATTTACTGAGTGATAGATCAATAAGGTGCATATGTGACTGAAGATTTGGAAATTGATCCTTTAAGTTGCAAAGGTCCATTAAGAAGAGTTATCCATGTTCAAGAGAGCGCTTTAGCTTCAATGTAAAGAAGTTAGCAGTTGATGAAAAAGGCTAATTACTAACATTTCTTAGAAGTTATGAAAAAAGTTCTCATGCCTTCTTACGTTCTCTGCATTGAGAATATCCAATTAGGACAAAGGATCAAGAATGTCTCATCTATAAATAGAAAACATCTAATTGCTCTCTAACTCAAAGGTCACCATTGTTAGTGATGTAAACCAACCTCAGGGAACTATTTTTGGCTTGAATTTGGACCTTCAGGTTATTTTATTCTTTTTAATTAATTCTCACTCATTTATTGTGGTCAGCCCTGATTTTTATTGCCCATAAAAGCAACTCTCTCAATTGGTATTTCACAAGAACTCAAGGAATTGCATTCGTTTGTGTAGCAGTCTAATATATTTACTCTGCATCTCTCTTTGAGCATATCCAATGGGGAAACCAGATCCTATGGTTTTGAGCTTAGGCACATGTGAGCTTGTTAGCTTGATCTTGTGTGAAGGTTTCAAGCAATCCAAGAAGATTTGGGTTCCTTGCTAGGGCTAGGAATGATTTTGTATCTTGTCAATTGGCTTTGCAAGTAGGAGGCTCCTTAGAGCTTATTGGTGAAATATCTGGTTTTTTTTCAAACTATTGGCCTTAACATCTCTTTTCAAACTATTGGCCTTAACATCTCTTTTCAAACTGTCTACAGATCTAGGGTGATTTTATATTTTGCTTTGCAAGTAGGAGGCTCCTTGGAGTTTATTGGCAAAACATCGCTTTTCTAAATTGCTATTGCCCTTAGCATCTTTTTTCAAACTGTCTACAGATCTAGGGTGATTTTCTATTTTTATTAGATTTGTCAATCTAGGGCATTAGCCATCAATCTTAAATTTGTTGTCTTTTGATGATCATAGGACATTTTTGAACTTCTTAATAATTTGATCAAAAAGGTGTCAAAAGATTGTGATAACATGGGCAACTCTCTTTTTCTTGCCCATGAAAGTTTCGGGCCTTACACAATGATGTAGCTAGATTGAGATTGTCAATCAATAATTAGTGAGAAACTTGCAGAGAAATTTGCAAACTTCTTAATTATTATGGAAATCTCAATGGGCAAAACTATTAAACCTTGTCTTTTCAAGTGGAGAGTTTACTTCACTATAAAGATTTGTAGTATGTGGTTGATCCCAAGAGAGAAGAAACCAAGAAAAAATAGAAATTTTTCTTTGAAGGATGCTTGAATCATTGAGTTCATAGGCCACCAACGAAAGTGGGAAAATTGCATTGAATTTTCAATCAACCTTAGGTTTATGCGAGCTGGAAAGGGGGAGTACAATAAGGTAGATGCAGCACTTGTAGCAGGATATAGAAGGAAAATGATGCTCGCACTCTTGATTTCAATAAGATTAATGATTATGTGGTGAACTTGTTGGACTTGTAGGATAAGCTTCATAATTGTAAGAAGAATTTCAGGTTTGAAGATTACCACGACATCATATTTTGCTTCCTGATTTTGGTTAACAAATGTTTCAACTAGGAGCTTATGCAAGGATAATTTATAGATTTCACAACGGTAAAGTTTTAGAACAATTCATCTAGGAGTAGGGATGTCTTTGAAAGAAGGGTGCTTTTGACTGCAAGGATCAGACTCAACATGTTTGTGGCAAAGGGAGAGCTTGAGCATGAAAGCAAAATTATTGTTATGACTTAAAGAACTAGATTTCTAGCTACAGATACAACTCCAAAAGATATTAGGGCAATGAGGTCAACAAAGAGAACCAAAAGAAGTGCAAGAAGAGGCTAGTTTGATCTTTCTGGGGGTAGTTAGGACCCAGCAAGGAAAAATGTGACAAATACAAATGGGGAAGTTTAGAAGAATAAGAAAGAGGAAGTTGGCATGCTTATTTTTCTCTCTCTTGTGATACTTATTATTATGTTCCCCACGACACTTACTTTTTGATTTTTGCTTTACTCATTATATGTCAAATATTAATAATACACTTTCTGCTTTTTCTATGCTAAAACTCAAAATGTCTTTGTAGTTAATGGTTCCTTTGAAGATCACTTGGGAGCATTGATGCTGGTTTTCTGGAGGACATATTTAGGATGTATATTATGCCCTTCAACTTCATTTGAATCTCTTGTTTGTTAGAATTTTTAAGGGATAAAACTTAAACTTTGGCTTGATACATGTGTAGTGAAAGACATAAATCATCTTTTCTTTTGGGAATTTTTTGATCGTGAGGATAAATTGTGCAAGTTTACCAGCTTTGTCTTCTTAGATGATGAACAGAGAGATCTTGTCTTTGTGGTCAAAGGAAATGATGTTAGTAGATTCCGGGATGAGAGTCTATAGTTGGGAACAATTGCTTTCTCACTTTAAGAAGTTAAGGATAATATTTGAGAAATATAAGGAATACGAGGCACTTGTTGAGAACCAATCAGGGCACAAGCTAAATAGTAGTTGCTTGGGAGAATCTACCAGTTGTGATATATCTGTGCTCAGTATGAAATTCATTGAATATAATGAACTTGAATTAAGGGCTGGTCGGCCAGCCCTGGTGGTGCTCCAAAGCACGCTTTAGTTTATTTATTTATTAATATTTAAATATTTAATAAACAAATATGCTTAGGGTTGATTCTAGACGACTTAAATGATCTAAAATGTTCTGTTTGAGCCAACCTGGTCGACTGGGGTTTGGATGCCTATTTGAAGCCAGCGCTGATTGTAATTTTGGCATGCTTGAAACTAAAAACTGCCTCTGAGTGTGCAAGGGTTGTAGAGAGGAAAACGTTGCAGCCAGAATAAGTTCTAAATTTTGAGACAGAAGGAGCATCTACAGGTTGTGAGTCAAGATATCAGGTTGAGCAACATAAGGATAAAGGTGACAAAGGAGCTGATCAATAAGGGGAGCACAAAATAGACTTTTTTTAGTCTTCGACAGGCAAGGTTCATCAAGTAAGATTGGAGCAGCAGTGTAGCCATCTGTTACTGGGAAATCCACCAAAGAGAGGGTATACAAGATTGGGTAAATGAAATGGACTGACTGGGGATGAGAGACATCACTGTTTCTGACATGTAATCCCCTGTAAACCAGCTGTTGATGCATCCAAACATCTCTTAGGAACAGTTTGGGTATTGTATTCTGTCCTAAATGTTAAATTGTATGGGTGATTTGAAAGCAAACTCTTGAATCTGAGAAAAGTTACTGAAGTCATCCATTGTGCTTCCTGGACATTTGTATTGTAGTAATTCTGATATTTGTCCTGTAATAAGTTTAGTATTTTGATCTGAGTTGTTCTACAAGCTGATTGCACTACCAGCAATGTTTAAAAAACAAATTCTACTGCAAATTGGTTAAGGATATTGCATTGAGGTTGTTAGAAATTCCATACCGTATGCAAACTAGACTAGTTAGATTCCCTTGATGGCCCATTTTAGAGTGTTTGGTTGGGTTGCATATCTTTGTATTCTAGATGAGCAAAGGAAGTTGGATGCTAAGAGAGCCAACATTTATGGTAGGGACTATTTGGTTTTTTCTTTATGATAGGCTATTTGGACAATTCTTAGGTTAGTTGCCTTCTCAATACAATTACAAACAGACTTATTATTAATAGAGATAAAAATTTGTGTTTGGGGCAACATTTTTACTAAGAGATGTGTGATGGATCCAACATAAATAAGAAGTACACTGTTGTGCACATCTTGATTATTGTTCTTTATGTTGAGGAGTTAAACTAAGAGGCAGTGGTGTTTCTCTCATCCAAGATACGGGTTGGGAGATTAAGATAGTGTTTGAGATGACAAATGTTGGACTTCTTCATTTCAAATGTTGGACTTCTTTTGAATTACATGTTATGCAGATATAGGATGGATGCCCCTTTGTATTGGAAACTCATAGGAAAACTGATTTACTTGATTCACACTCCTAAACATAACATATTTGTTGTTATATCTGATGAATTAATAATAAAGATGACAATGTGTATTAGATACATGAGAAAAAACTAAAATATCTTTATTCGCTTGTGAAATTATTGCAGAGAAGATCATAGATGGTTGGCCAAGGATTATAGTTCATCTGACTACACCATACTACCTTCCTTGACAATGCACAACATTTTTAAAGGACTTTATAGTTGCCAAGAGGAACGCAACCGTAAACTTATAACTGCTCAATATTGACAATCAACTTAACACATAATTAACACATTGTCATATAACCAATATTATTGAACGTAACAATAATTTTTTTATGTTGATAACATAATCCCCTGAAAAGAAATAGTCTTCTTCCAGATGACAAGTAAACATCACGTAATATTCTAGAATACTAATGGCAAGAGTTGAGCAATGACTTGTATGGTCAAAACTTAAAGTTGTAGTGTACTTTAAAACTCAAATGGGAGTTTGGGGGCAACACCCCAAGCAGGGTCAAGGGGTAGCACCCCTAATAGAGATTTGGGGCATAGTGCCTAATGAACTTTTTAAGATACCAAGAGCGATGTTGATGAAGCTATTAAATATAACTTTCATTTGAAAATTATGACTAGGTTGTTCTCTCCACTTCAAAATTGATGGTTGTTCTTTGTTATCGATTTTTTTGTTTGCCCAAGAAGTCAAGATTGATTGTCATACAAGATGTATGATATGACAGTTAGGAGGTAGTATGGTGCAATGTGTAATATGCCGAGTAAGAAAATTATGCCTACAAGGAGACATGGCAGTTGTTGTACAATGTTAGTACGGGGTCATACAATGAGAAAAGGATGTCACACAATGCTGCTGTAAGCTTGTACTTGGAGGTGGATATAGGGCCACATGATGTAGCCTTGTTGGAGTTGTGTGCTAATTTTCTCTGAAGCTTGTACAACAAATATAGAATGCTAGGCCATACAACTAGTCTCGAACTTGCTTACATGATGAGCATAGAAGTGCCAAGCCATACGATGGGCCTTGAATTAAATCGTATGGTATGAATTAAGTAATGTTGTATGGTGACTATTGAACTTATTCACACCTTTAATTGTGGTGGCCAGATGTCAAAGTCCACAAGCTATTATACTATGAATATTGTATGTCATAGCGGATAAGTGGATGTTGTATAGTACCAAGGAGCCAAAGTTCGTATCAAAGTTGTCATAGCAAGGGTTCTTCTGCTGAGAAAAAAGCTTTTCAAATACAATTAATATAATGTTGAATTGGTAAAATGGATAGTTGAGAGGTTAATGTATGAACTCGCTATAAGTGGAGAGCTATTTTAAATTTTCTCTTTATTTCTCCATCGTACTTTATGATATTGTTTAATTTCGTCCCTTTAATGCTTTCTTTTCTTTGCACTTTGATACTTCATCCTTTGTGCTCTTTGATATTTCTCCTTTCTACTTCCCATTTTTCTCCTTTAAATTGAATTTTTGTCAACCCTAATATTTTAATAACTTCTTGTTGATAATTTGTCACTTGTCAATTTATTTTTGAATATATATATTTTTTGCAACTCCATCATTTTTTGCTTTTTATTTTTCATCCTTCTCAATTCCCTCTTTCTTTTCCTATGAATTTCAATGAAGCTGCCCTTGCCAATTATATATATGCTCCATTTTTCTTTTAATATTATTCGTCGTTTGATGTATCGTCCATAATATCGCATGCTTTCATTGCTCACTCTTTACGAAGGGTTGTCGCTTCAAGGAAATTACATTTTGACGAAAAATACCTCACAACACAATGAAATGATTCATTAAAAAAAATCTTGTCTCATTAATAGAACAATCTTGTAGCTCAAGCACCCCTCCATTGTTTGGTTCTATGCCTTTCCTTCTTTTGTCCATTCTTTACTCTCCATCTTTGAACTTTGATTCAAAGGATACTGACTCACTCACCCTCTAGTTTCTCAGGTCAATGACATACTTCCTTTACTCTTGACCAAGAGTGTGTTCTACTTCCAATTGTGATATGCCTGAGTAGCAATTAACCATTGCCTCTTGAGGAGTGTGTCGTATGCCTTCTTTTGCAATGGAATGAATACAAAGTCCAAGAGAAATGTTGCCTCTTGATTGTTACTTTTTTTTGTCATTAGTCAATTTGATGTTGTGTTGTTTGATCCTACCATGTAGAAGGTTGGTGGTTGGAGCATTGATTTGGTAAGGCATTTACAAATATCTTCTAGTAGCACATTGACTCCCAAGCCTCTATATATGATGGTGTTTTTTAGTTTCTTCCCCATTATTTCCATCTCAATGATAACCAACTTCCTCCGAAAGCTAATCATTAATACATGGGATTGTGGGGTCCTCTTGTGGCTTACATTGGTTTTAGATGACAGTGTTGTCACTTATCATATTGGTAATTGCTACTGTTAGCTCAACATGGTTTGAAGAAGGTTTGTCAGCTTTATGGATATGGTTGTTTGTAGCACTTATCGAACTATGCTCTTCTCTAATTTGATCACAATGACGTGCTTGATATTTTGATGGAGTTTCTTCGTTCCTTTGCTATTACGTGTTCTGCTTTTGCTTTGGCTTCTTAATGTTCCATCTCTGTACAAGGGTTTGTGACGCAGGGAGGGATGAGATAACTAGGGCCAAAGGCACACTTAGCTATTCAAACCACCTGCGAGAGTAAACATAGCGGAAACAAACACCAAAATACAACAAACTCGAGAGATAGAGGAACTAATGCCTTCACATATTCATCAAAATTATCAATTACATGCCCAACTATAAGGCCTTCTGGGATACGGCCACATTACAATCAAATTCGAACTTCAAAGATCATACTTCGCATCTTAGCTTGCTTTTGTTCCCCCTACACTTCTACCTTCTTAAAATTTCTCCCTAAGGCTCTACCAAAGACCTCTTTAAATACATGCGCGGCCACAAGTCAGCTTGTTGCAATACAACCAAAATAACTCTCATATTAAATGCTAGAACAAGCCACAAGTCGGTTCTCAACAAATACCTATCACAAAATTAAATGGAAAGGTCAGCTCCAACAAGAAACCGCACACAGACAACTCGACAAATGAAGACCAAGCAAAATGCTGCAACACGATGAACTTAGCAAACTCGGCAACCAAAGAAACTCGGCATCTAGACAAGCTCAACAGCCAAAGGAACTCGGCACCCAAACGAACTCGGCGACCAAAAACTCACTCGGCAACCAAGGAGAGCTCAACATCCAAAGAATAACTTGGTAGCAACTATGAACTTGGCAACCACAATGAACTTGACACCAACTAAGAAACTCGACAATTCAAGACATTGCAACTTGGCAACAAGAAGAAAGAAGGGAAATATGCAGGATAACAGTGCAACCCAGGATGCTCCTGCATTAGACAATAGAGGATGAAAGAAATGATTCTTTTGAATCATTGAGATGTTACAACCTAAGCTGAAACCAACTCAAATTGGGAAATCGATGTAGCATCTTCCATTGGTTTGTTCTTCCACTGTACTAAATACTCATAGTAATCTTTTCCTCTTATGTTTCTACCAACTTTTTCATCCAATATTTGTTCAATCTGCATCTTAGGATAATCATCTGATACAGTAACTTAATCGTCTAACTCATGATACTTGTATAAATCAGCAACATTGAATATATGAGATATATCCATGTCATCAGGTAACTCAACTTCATAAGCATTACCATTGTCAAACTTGTTCAAGATTTTACACAATCCGAACTTCTTCATCTTCAACTTACTGTATGTTCCAACAGGAAATTTGCCTTTCTTCAAATGCACCATCACCTCGTCACCAACTTCAAAAATATGATGTCTTCTAGACTTATCAACATTCTCCTTATACTTCTGATTACTTTGATCCAACTTCAGCTTCACTTCCTTATGCAAAGACTCCATGAAATCAACAAACTCTTCTCCTGCATCACTTCTCTTTTATTCACCAGCAATATTCTTTAAATTTGATACCCCTCTATGTTGCATTCCAATAACAATCTCAAAAGATTTCTTCCCTATACTCCTATTCACAGAATTATTAAATGCAAACTTAGCTTGTGCTAATACCATTTCCCAATTAAACATCTCAACAAATTACCCAAGCTTCTATTCACAACCTTTGTCGGTCCATCTGTTTGTGGATGGAAAGTAAAACTATACTTCAACTTAGTACCCATCTTCTTCTACAAGGTCTTCCAGAAATAACCAACAAACTTATTGTTTCTATCAGAAATAATACTTTTTGGTAATCCATGCAATCTCACAATCTCTCTAAAGGAAATCTCAGCAACATGCTCAGCATCTGATGTCTTCTTACAAGGTATGAAATGAGCCATCTTAGAAAATCTATCCACAACAACAAATATAAAATCATATCCCTTCATTGTTTTAGGCAATCCAAGAACAAAATCCGTACAAATGTCACTCCAAGGTTTCTTAGGAACAAAAATAGGTGTATACAAACCAATATTCTGACTTACTCCCTTTGCAACTTGACAAACTCCACAACTCTTTACGAACTTCTAAACATCTTTATACATCTGAGGCCAATAATACTTTTCTTGAACAAACTCAATGTCTTATCAATTCCAAAATGGCCAGCCAAACCACCACTATGCTTTTTCTTAATCTTCTAGGAATACACAATTGAATACCCTTAAACAACATACCTTCTTGAATAAAATACTCATCAAAATTACTTGGTTGTTCTGTCAAACTAGGTGCTCTACACTCCCTCCACATCTCGGAAAAATCAGGATCAGTGTCATACAATTCCATCTCATCAAAACCAAGAATTTCAACCTTCATCTCGATCAATAAAGAACGTCTTCTACTCAATGCATCAACAACTCGATTAGTGACTCCACTCTTATGTTTAATCACAAATGTAAAACTCAGCAAATATTCAACCCACTTCATATGTCTCTAATTCAACTTATGTTGACTTCCCAAGTACTGTAAAGCTTTATGATTAGTATACAATACAAACTCCTTAGGAATCAAATAATGTCTTCACTTCTTCAATGCTTGAACAATAGCATAAAACTCTTGATCATACACATAATATTTCCTTTTAGCATCATTCAACTTCTCACTAAAGAGAGGTTTTAACAGGTTTACCTTCTTGACATAATACAATTACTATGGCACTACCACTTGCATCATATTCAACTTGAAATACCTTATTGAAATCAGGCAATGCTAATACAGGCAACTCAACAACCTTTTGTTTCAAAGTCTCAAAAATGCTATCAACTCCATGTGTCCACTTGAATTCCTTTTTATCTCCTCTCATTGTCGTAGTCATAGCACTACAAACAGAACTAAAATTCCTTATAAACTTTCTGTAAAAACTAGCCAAATCATGAAATGATCTTACCTCACCCACATTCTCAGGTGTAGGCCACTCCAAAATTGCTTTAACCTTCTTAGGATCCATCTTCAAACCATCAGCTGAAATCACAAATCCCAAATACACAATCTCTTTTTGCATAAAAGAACATTTCTTCAGATTAATCATCAACTTTTCCTGTTTCAATCTTTGCAAAACTAGTCTAACATGCTCAAGATGTTCTTCCTTAGTCTTACTGAATATCGGAATATCATCTAAGTAGACAATCACAAACTTACCTAGGAATCTTTTCAGAACTTCATTCATCAATCTCATGAAAGTACTAGGTGCATTAGTCAAACCAAAAGGCATTACCAACCATTTATACAAACCATCTTTTGTTTTAAAAGCAGTCTTCCATTCATCACCTTCTCTGATTTTGATGTGATGATAGCCACTCTTAAAATCAATTTTGGTAAAATACTTTGCTCCACTCAAACAATCCATTATGTCATCCATCCTCAGCATAGGAAACTTATATTTCACATTGATCGTGTTAATAGCTTCGGAATCGGTACACATTCTTCATTATCCATTCTTCTTAGGTGCTAATACGATAGGTACAACACATAGACCCAAACTTTCTCTGATCAAATCTTTCTCCAACAACTCATGCACTTGTTTGTTAAGTTCTTCATTTCTAGTAGGTGTCAATCTATATTGTGCTTTATTAGGCAAACTAGTTCCAGGAATCAAATCCATACAACGACTTATGCTTCTCATTGGAGGTATAAACCATCAGGTATATCTGCAACAATATCTTTATCTTTATACTTTGTCAACAATTTTGTAATTTCTACTGGCACTCGATCAATTCTACTAGCATCTACTGTCACTTGGTCCCCACTGATTGGCACTTGGCTAACACTGTTTTCTGATACTCGACTGCTACCAGTACAACTCGGTCTCTTAGGGATTATAACAAAACATATTTGATTCTTCTTCATTTCCTTTTCAAATTGCTTTCCATTAACCATGCAAATTCTCATAGTAGTACATTTAACCTCATCTGGACTTTCAATCAAAGACAACAATATTTGCTTCTTCCCATTCACCCAAAGAGTATATTGATTCAATCTTCCATCATGTACAAAATATTTATCATATTGCCAAGGTCCACCCAACGAAATATGACAACAATCCATAGGCATAATATCACACAACACTTCATCAAAATAATGTCCAATCTTGAACTTCACAATACATTGTTCACTTACCAATATCTTATGCTCATCTTTGATCCATGAAACATAATGGGGTTTAGGATGCTCCAACCTCTGCAACTTTAGCTTTGTAACCAATTCTTCTAATGCCAAATTTGTAGAACTTCCACTATCAATGATCACCTTGCAACATTTTCTATCCATCTTATATCTAGTCTTGAAAAGACCTCTCCTCAGGACAAATTAATCATCACTTCCCTTATTACATAAGGTTCTTCTCACCATCAGATTTTCTCCAGCCTCAGGCCCACTAGGTGAACCCTCAATGTCTTTTTGAATCACAACATTTCTGTTACCTTGCCCACTTTCGGAAGATCTACACTTAAAGGATCTATGTCCTTCTTTACCACATTTGAAACAATTACCACGAAAACCACCTCTAGAATAAGAATTACCTCTTCTTTGGTAAAAACCAGTACCTCCTCGGTAGGAATCACCACCTTTCCACTCGATCTTACCTTTATCATCATTCTTCCATTCAAATTTGCCCTTATCTTGCATAGAATTGTCAGATTTGCCGCCTTCTCCATAAGATCTTCCTCTGATTCTCTAGAATCTACCACCTCTACCTCTTTGTCTTTGTTCATCCTTCTTTGTCAAGATTTCATCAACTTTCAAGGCATACTGATATGCTTCCTCCACACTTTCCAATTTCACAAAACTTATCTCATCTTGAATTCCAGATCTTAATCATTTACGTACCTTGCAATTTTCTCAACATCATCACCCACATGTCCAGATCTGATGTCCAATCTGTAGAATTCCTTAGTATACTCCTTCACAGTCACGTCTCTTTGTCTCAAATTTTGCATCTTTCTCAACAAACTAACTTGGTAATCAGTAGGAAGGAACTTGTTTTTTACCTTGTTCACCATCTTTACCCAAGTCCTAACTTTTTTTCTTTCCTCTCCTTCGTCTATCAGTTTGCAAATGCTCCCACCATAGTGAGACATGTCCTTTCAACCTTGTAATTGCAATCTTCACCATCCTATTATCAGGAGTGTTTTCATACTCAAATAACTTCTCCATTTCAGAGATCCAATCCAACACAACATTGGTATCCAATTTTACATCATAAGGAACAACTTCAACAGCAGGTATTGAATTTGCCCTAGACGATACTCTCAACAACCTTGCTTCATCTTGATCTTCTTCAGGTTCTGGATTAGGGTCTGGTGCTGCTTCATCATCACTCACATCACCAAGATGCACTCCTCTCCTCTCCTCTGGGCTGTCTCTATAGCATCTAATTTGGTTGTAATCTATCTCAATGTATCCAACACGACATTATCAACATTTTCTCTACCTCGAACCATCTTTACAATCAAGTTCCTGCAAGATTGTAACCCTCTGCAAGTTATAGGTCAAATCCGTAGATTTGCAACCCTACAACCCAAATCAACTTAGGGTTCTACATGATCCAATCTCCACAAGGATGAACCTCTGCTCTAATACTAGCTGACGCAAGGAGGGATGAGATAACCGAGGCCAAAGGCATGCCCAGCTATTCAAACCACCTATGAGAGTAAACACAGTGTAAAAAAACACCAAACTACAACAAACTCGGGAGATAGAGGAACAAATGCCTTCATATATTCATCAAAATTATCAATTACATGCCCACTTGTAAGGCCTTCTGGGTTACGGCCGCATTATAATCAAATTCGAACTTTAAAGATCATACTTTGCATCTTAGCTTGCTTCTGTTCCTCCTACACTTCTACCTTCTTAAATTCTCTCCCTAAGACTCTACCAAAGACCTCTTTAAATATATGTACGGCCACAAATCGATCTGTTGCAATACAAATAAAATAATTCTCATATTAAATGCTAGAACAAGCCACAAGTCGGTTCTCAACAATTACCTATCACAAAATTAAATCAAAAGGTCAGCTCCAACAAGAAACCGCACACAGACAACTCAGCAAATGAAGACCAAGTAAAATGCTGCAACATGGTGAACTCAACAACCAAAGAAACTAGGCATCCAAACAAGCTTGACAACCAGAGGAACTCGGCATCCAAATGAACTTGGTGACTAAAAGATAACTCGGCGACCAAGGAGAGCTGGCATCCAAAGAATGACTCGGCAACAACTGTGAACTCAACAACCACAATGAACTCGACACCAACTAAGAAACTCGACAATGCAAGACATTGCAACTTGACAACAACAAGAAAGAAGCGAAATATGTAGGATAGCAGTGCAACCCAGGATGCTCCTGCATCAGTTTGGGTATGCTGCCACCTTTATTTATTCTCTTGTGATTGTAAGATTTGCCTTGCCTTTTTCATCCACATCTTGCATATTAAAATCCTTTTGCACTAGGTAATTGGTGCGTCTTCATAGTCACCTTGTTCACACCATTTGAACAATAATAGTATGTTGTCTTTCTTATATTGGCAGTCTCTCATAATGAGTCCCCATTCGCTACATTGTCAACATTGTAGGACATCCTTTTGTACCGTATTTTCATTTGTGCTCATTGATTTCCATAACTGCCCAATGATTCATTTCACAGCTCCAATAGAGTGAACTCTTCTTGTGTGTACTTGCATACTTCTAGTCATCAAATTGTTTGAGCTCTCCTTTGTTGAATGACCTGTCGCCTGGCAAATATCACAAAACATCTTTCTAGGACAATTGCTATTACCTTTCACGTGCTTTTCAATTTGGCACTCAATACACCATAGTTTATTAGTTTCTTTATTGGTTCCTTTCTTTGCCTTCTATTCTTTCATCTTTTCATCATGTCTCCTCATAGGGCCTATATTGTTTTAAATTCTTTGTCACTACTATTTTGGGGCTCTCATCATCGTCTGTCTTTCTTTTTCTTGGGAAGGATGTTTTATTTTTTACTCTTGATTTCCATTGCTCACTTATATGCTTTGTTTTGACAAGGATGAAGGGATTAATCCCTTGATGAACTACTGCTTCTTTAGTCAATGGTTTGGTTGGTTCTGCAACTTTACCAACAACTCCCAAAGCCTATGATTGTAAGCTTGTACATTCTCATGTTTCCCTTGTTTGGTTTTGTAAATTTTTTCGACAATCTCATTGTTGCCCCGTGGTAATTTAAAGTCGCCTTAAAATGCCTTCTTTAGTGCGTCCCAAGAGATTGTGGATGAAACATCAAGTTTTGTGAACTTGTTGATGGCTATAACTTGTACTGATGCTAGAAATGCTTCCAACCAATAGTCTTTGTCCTCTTGTTCACTTGTTAGCTAGATGGTTTTTTACATCTTCTAGGTTCCTTTGACCCACTCCCCATGAACTTTGGCAGTTTCTATCAATCCTCATTCAGACTTGCTAGAGTTACTATCTTTCTCACATGCTTACTCCCTTGTGTGCTAGAACTAGGTGGATTGTTTTGATTGCTATATTTTGGTGCTTCTCTTTCACTCTTGGCCATACATGTGTCCTCTACACATTAACCTCCAACATCCCCAACACTTTTAGTACTTTCAGGCTTTGACTTGTTCTTATACTCTCTCTGTCTAGGGGTTCTTAGTTTGCTTCATCCAATTCTAGGTTCCCTAATATGGATATATCTCAATGTAATGAAATATTTTTCGCCAATTTAGAGTTTTATTCTTTGTACTCCTCGCCCTATGTTGACTATACAGTTCAGTTGCCCGCAAGGTCATGATATGTTTCATCCAAGAGTGGTAAGTGTCTGGCCATCTCTTGCCATTCATTCCATGTATGATTCTTTCCTTGTTGTATGGTCTCCTTTCCTCTTGACTATTACTTTTGTTGATGTTTTTGCTTTTACTTCATTCTCGAGAAGGGTTCCGACTGGGAATTGGTCTTTTGGATTTTCCTCAAATGTTTCTTGTAATATTCTTCATTCTTATTTTGTTGGATCACTTGATTTGACCACTGTGGCCTCTTCTTGCCTTTAGTGGGGTCTAGGGCATGAAATACTCAAATCTGACCCAATTTATTTTAGGCAATGCCACCAAATGTTTATTGCTATGTTTGGTAAATTAAATACATGAAATAATAATAAGGATGATAGTGTGTACCAAATATAGGAGTAAAATATGTTTGTATTCACTTATGAAATTATTATAGAGAAAAAGATCAGAGATGGTCAGTTAAGGATTATAGTTCATCTGACTACATTGTATTGTCTTCCTTGCCAATACAAAACATATTTAAAGGACCCAATGGTTGCCAAGAGAAACATGACCTTCAACTAGTCAATGATTATAACTACCTAAGAGTGACAAACAACTTAACAAAAACAATTAATACATTGCTAGATAACCAATATTATTGAACATAACAATAGATGTACATTGACTATACATTGCAAAGCTTTTGTGATGGTCATTCTTTTCTTGCATATTTGTTATTTAATTTTGGTTATATATTATAATGTCCTCAAGAAATGATGTATTATTTGATTGTCATACAAGTGTAATTTGTTTCTATAAATATTTTTCTAGATAGCATTTTCCTCTTTTATGTTCATGACTCAATTGCCCAATGGTGTAGACCCCTCTCCACATTGTTGAGTTACTAAAGAATTATCAATAAAACAGTCTTTCTGTCCTTGTTAGTCGTAGAGTAGATTTGGGTTTCATATATGGCTGTTAATGATTTATTACTATATACTGCGAATAATGTCAAGAAAATGCAGTTGACTGAATCATTAGAGAATCATGGCATGCATGTCTACACCTTGCCATTGTGTATGAAATAATATAAAATTGTCCAAGGGAATTATAATGTTGTTGTATCGATAGGTGCATGTCCAAGGTGTTTTATGAGCCAAGATGTATTTTAGATAGGTAATTATTTTTTGACCTAGTGACAATTATAGGGTTCAAGCATACATTTGGTGTCATTGCTTCTTTTATAATCATGTTATAGTTGAATCGATTTAGAAGACTATTAAAAGCACCACTCAGAATGCTATCCTGTGTTTAAGTTGAGTGCAGGAGTGACGACCCACTCTCCTCAATTGGCCTTTAACCCTTCTTTGTCTGTTGAATGATCCTCTGTTTTACCATCTAGACGATAAATCATAAATCCCTGGCCTTGAAGATAAGAAGAGTTCTAGGAGTGTGGAGCAGCAGTTTGAAGCCCCAACACACCCAACAATCTTAAGGTAAGCAAATTATGATCAATCCTGTACTTTTGCATCCCAAGAATCAGTTGTTTGTAGGACAAAAACACTATAAAAAACAGATTAAAGTAACACATGACTGTAACTGAGTGCTTTTCATTAATTTAACAATTTCCATATGTCTAATAATTTCATACATCCTATGTGTATACCAAGCTTGGACAACAGTTTTTCTCAATAGGCCTTGTTATTACAGTCAACATAATACAGAAGTTTTCAGTAATAAACTATCACAACAGCGAGAGGTAGAATCTCACTTCAACCCTGCATAAGTGGTCCAGCTTTTTCACTCTGACCATTCCTTGGATGGTCTTTCATGTGATATGCATCAGTGAAACCACAAGCTGGAAATTGGCTTGTGGCTCCAGTCTCAGCAATGCACACCATACTGTTGTTAGAAAGTAAAGTCCACCAAGATAATTGGGGGGTGGGGCGGTGAATCAATTATGTAATTAAAACAACTCTCGATATCTTTATTGATTTTGACACATGTAAACAGTAGATGCAACAACCATAAAAAGATAACCATGCAGAATAACACCAGATATGTTAACTAGGGAAATCTTTGATCAGAGGGAAAACCCCGGTGGGGATGATACCCAATGATGTACTAATATAAAAGTTCATTGTTAGAGGATAGACCTTGTTTGGAGTCAATGAAAGACAATCAATATATATGAGTCCTTGTTAGGAGACTTTGAATCCGAAGACTTTGAATTGTAAGGAGATTCCAACCCTGTTAGAAGTTGTGCCAACCCTGTTAGGAGTTGAAAGGAAGACCGCTAAACCCACTGTCCAAATAACTTATGTACTATTCCTTCGAAATAATTAAAACAATTCTCAATAATGGGGTGGGGGGTTGAATCAATTACGTAATTAAAACAACTCTCAATATCTTTATTAATTCTGACACATGTAAACAGTAGATGCAACAACCATAGAAAGATAACTATGCACAATAACACCAAACATGTTAACTAGGGAAACCCTTGATCACAGGGAAAACCTCGGTGGGGATGGTACACAGAAATGATATCCTAATATAAAAGTTCCTTGTTAGAGGATAGACCCTGTTAGGAGTTAATGAAATACAATCAATACATATGAGTCCTTGTTAGGAGACTTTGAATCCTTGTAAGAAGATTCCAACCCTGTTAGGAGTTGAAAGGAAAACCGCTGAACCGACTGTCCAAATAGCTTATGTACTATTCTTTCCAAATAATATAGTGTGGAACAACAGTTGTCCAATGAGTAACTTGTGTTGCCAAATATAGTTCCTTGTAAACTACTGTGCCTTAACCGCGCCAAACTCTGTTCTGATCTTCACAAATTCGCATATCAAGCTCGCACAATAGATATATTACAAAGATATGACCACATATCCACACCTTACATCCAAGGAAAACATCTTTCCTTTATACCAAGTCCTAAAACAAGTTATTGAGTTGGCCTTGAGGCTTTCCCAATTTACAATAATAATATAGAACCATCTTAAGATATTACAATACGTGTTACATTACAATTGTACACTTTATACAAAATTACGCACAAACTGTCAGCTCACAGTCTTCATAACTTTTCACTCGATGATCTTCAGATTATGCCTTCTGAACCAAGGAATCTGTAACATGTCTTCAATCTCCGTCTTAGTCCGCTCAAGCCAATTCCATCTTTGTGAGAAGATAGAATAAAAACAACAGTACTGCTTTCTAGAAATGTTGTCTGAAAGCTGCCTTCACTAAAATCTTAATAACTCTGTCCAATCTTTATATTTCCATACATACTTTAGAACATAACCTTATGTACGCATAAGTTGAACTTCAATCCTCAAACCGCACCAAACTCTTCTACCTTTGTAACTCTACCAATCTTCACAGAATAATCAGTATGTTGACATCAATGACAAACACTGTCATGAATGCAACACATAAGCTCTGAATCATGTCTATAACAATGCTAATACACTCTCCCATAGGAATATCATCAACATTCATGCCGACACTTGTGTCTGTCTCTCTATCGTAGAGACACATTTATATAGATAAATAGGAATGATGATTTATCTCAGATTCTGCAGTGATATTCTATATATAGATACATGTATAATTTTATGTATACATACATACATACAAAGATGTAACTAAATATAATACATATATACACCTATTGATCTATATACTACATGTATTGATTTATATAATGCATCTATCTATTATTCTATCTATCTATGGTACAATTATGATATTTTATGATTCATATGCTTACATGTATCTATATGTGAGAGTGAAAATAGCTTGTAAACTAGGAATGCACTAAACTACTATTCTGTTCAACAACACTACCCGAACAAACATCTAGATTAGACAATGAAAAGAGAGCAAATCTCACGAAAGGCCGAAGGGTATGCAAACCTCTTAAGCCAATGAAGAACTCCCTTGTTAAGAGGATTTGTCCAATGAGATGGATGTGTGCTCAAAATGTTTTTGCTCAAGCTTCAATGGTGAGTAAGGACTTTGACATTATAAGGATGCTTTTCTATTACTTTGGATTCAAAATGGTATCATGACATTGCTCTAGATGGTGGATCAGCAAAGTAACGAGAATCAGAATTGTATCGAAATCGGCACGGCCGAATCGAATCATGAATCGGGGGTGAATTGTTGGTGAATCGGCGATGAATTGGCAAATTTGAAAAAATCCTTTAAATGTAGAGATTTTAACAATTTAAGACTTATTTCATGCACCCTTTATTGAATATAACTTAAACACACTATAACATCATCGAATAGAAGTTAAAACTTAACATACATAAACATGAAACATAAAATCCATCACATACGTAACTATGTTATCATTATGTACTAAATTGTAAATTGTAGGCTAGCTGAAGTAAATAGAAATCAAATGATCATAATGATTCAAATCATAGAATGTATGTAAGATGAAATCATGAAGATCTATAAGACATCAAATCATAAATGTATGTATAAATCTGAGATGAAGATCCATGAAAGTTTGAAACGTATGTCTATCACTGATTCAGTATCACCATCAATATCTAGACAGTGTAAACAAAATATAAAAACAAGGCTCCAGCTCAAGCCTCTTCTTCTCTCTCACTTTTCCTCTCTTCTACTCATGCTTAACAAATAGAAGGCCCTTTAGGGTTATAACAAAGAGAATAGGTCAAAAAGAAAGTTAAAAAAAAGTTATTTTTTTTAAATTTACAACTCCATACTTTTCTGGCCGCAGGCGATTTCTTGCCGATTTTTTCATCCAATTCATGCGATTTTTTTGATGAATCGCCGATACCAACGATTCATCCAAAAAAATCGGGTGTGGCGATTCCCGACTCGAAAAAAATCGCCCACCTTGAATCTTATCGTTGAATCGCCGATTCATGTGATTTTTGAGCGATTCTTGTTACTATGGGTGGATGATTTGTAAAGGGAAGAGGTTTCAAAATATAGGCTTGAGGGGATGGGAATGAATTGTCAATATTGGAAGTGTAAGAAGAGCTAGGATGCATTTTGAGGGGAGCACATGGATTGTGCTTTCATAAGCTTTTGTGACAAGTGTCACAAAGAGAGAGGTTGAAAGGACATAAGGGGTTGGGAAGATATTTTATAGAGGCACATATTGTCTCAAGTCCCAAAGGTGAGGCCTTGAGGATTGTGACCATTTTGGGAAGTGGGAATGGGGGACAAATGTGTAGGAGGATGTAAGGGATGTGTAAGAGCATTTAAGGTTGACTTAAATGCATGTGGTTGAAAATTTGAGAGGATGTGATGGGAGATTGACTTAGGCTTGGTTTAGGATATCTTAATCCTTGTATTGAAGTTGTGCAAATGTTTAGGATGGTATTAGGCTTGGGTTATTGGGCAAGTGGGAGGATTAGGAAAAAGGCATGTGGGAGGAGAGAGAATGAGTGGAGGGTTAATTAGTTAATCAAGGGTAATTAACTAATTAAATGAGTTTAGTATGTGTGAATGGGTTGGGTTGAGTTGTGTTAGAACCATGGGTTGTATGGTATAGGGTTTGGTTAGAGGGTTGTTAAAGTTAGGAGCCATGTGCTCAAATTGGATTAAATAGGATTATTCAATTCAAAAATAGAGGAAAAGGCTTAAATGAATTAATTAAATCAAGTAGAGGTATTTGTTTCAACTAATAGAAGAAGGGGGATTATTAAATTACCAATGTTGCATATTTAATTAATTGGACTATAATTAATTAATTAGGGGATTACCTAGTTTAATTAAATAATAATATTTAGTTAAAATGCCTAAGAGAGGTAAATTTGATTTTTGAAATCATTAATCGGATTTAGGTCTCTACACTATCTATATATGATACCACTTAAGAAAATTATCTGTCAAGCTATCCTTCAAACAATCAGTCCTAATCACTGAGTTGCTCACCCATAAGATTAATCACCTAGTTGTTGAAATGCTATGTCATGAAGTAGAAGATGCAATCACCACCTTGTATATATTCAAATATTTTAAAGGGTTATCTAGCAACCCACACAATCCCAATCATCATTCATTTGTAAACCAAAACAGTTTTTTGGCATTAGTTATTTCTACCTATAACTTTGGTCCAGCTATAGAATTACAAGTTACAAACTTACAACTGCTGCATCAATTAAATTGCCTTTTTTTAATGCCATGATTGCATTCGGTCAATGTACTAATAGATTCAAGTTCATGCAACTTATCCTTTAATGCTGATAGTGGGGACTTTATTTTCCCTTCAAGATATGGTAATATTCTCCATTTCATTTTGGATAAGTTTTTCTAAGCTAGTTGGCTGCTAAGAAAACTAAGAACCTTAAGGTCATATACTTGCTACCTCAAATCTTTAACCCAACTCTTGAATTGTCAAGGTTATTAGCCACTCTTTTCTTGCCCATTTCATGTTAGACACTGATTGAGCAACAATGTAGGTCATTCAAGATTAGTTGTATAATTCCTTTAAGATGTTAATTCAGTATATATCCTTTTTCATCTCCATATATAATGATGATTGAGGTCCCTTTGTTTTGAAATTTCATCCATCTATGCTTCTTAGCCAACTTTATGCCTTAATGCATAACTTGGGCTACTGCTAGATTATCTGTAGCTGTTTCAAAACGTTCATGCTACACCATCGTAGCTTCCTAACCAACCTCATTTAACTATCCCCCATGGATTGCTTGTGTTTCATTTAGCTGCTCCATCGAAATTCAATTTTGTTGATTTCTATTGTGTGAAGTTGACTTTGGTGGCTACAATTGTGTACTTTTTCACAGCTCCCTTTATCAGAGAAATTAGATACATTTTCATACACTAAACTTTATAGTAGTTCAACGGATGGTGTCATCAATTATATTCTTACATAGACCTATCTTGTCATAATTGTGTATATTAAGAATAGTTTTATTGGATACATCTGTGAATGTGCTTGTCTGATCATATGTTAGAAACAATCGAATTTAAAAGCCCTATAATAATAGCAACATTGAACTGGCATTAGTAAACAATATGCAGCATATGAACTTTGATATGCTTCATAGATTACAGTACAGAGAGCATCAAATTCCTATAGCAAACTGTCATTCTTTTTTTATGAATTTCAAATCAAGTATGCATTTCCAGTTTCAGCAGTTCTGTAGTAGTTTCTTCTTTCCATATTCCTAATATGGTGTCAAAAATGAAAATATTTTAAGGATTTCTTGTATTTGCAGAACTGGAAATCATTTGCATTGCATTTTACTGTTTGAATCAAACTGATTAATGGATTTTCGTGGATTTAATTTCAGCTATTTAGTTACCTCGAATATTTTATCAGCGGCAGTTACCCATAACTGTACCATGCTGCACCCCGGATATGGTTTTCTATCAGAAAATGCTAATTTTGTGAGCATGTGTAAAGAACATGGAGTCAATTTCATTGGGCCAAATGTAAGTACTTTGTGAGGGATTTTTCTTTTCAAAAATGTAATTACAGCTTATATTTACATAAAAAGATTCTTTAATTCTAAGATAATGTTAGGTTCTCTATACACCATTAAAATTCTATCTATTTGTATCCATCGATCTGTAATTGTTTCATTGAATGTTGTTTCATTCTTAGTTATTAGTGTCCAGTTTATTTGAAAATATTGGCTGCATCCCAGAGTGTCTGGAATTTCTTTCATATCTGCATGCTTATAGGCAGACATATTTGTTAGACGGTAATGTGTTCTGTAAATTTCTTTTATTGGTTTAGTAAAGATCTTCTTTTGAAGATACATTTTTGGATCTGAATCACCAGTGATGTTATTTGCATCCGTATTTTTAGTATTGCTTGGTGGTTACCAAATACTGATAATTAAGGCTGAGTTCTATTTCTCTAGATTTTTGTGATGCACAATTACAAGCTCTGCTATGGTAACATATAAATGCATCAAATGCAAGAAAAATTTAGCTTTAAATGAACTTAGGAGTGAATAGAGGAATTGTTTCTAAGATATATAGTAATGTGCTTAGTTGACCAAAAATGATCAATCAATTTGGAAAATGCATCATTTATAAATTAACATTGATCAACCGAGTGTTTCAAGGTATCTAGAAAAGGAAATGCCAATGGCTGAAGAAAATTCAGTGTAGAGAGAATGATACAACTAGGCTAGTTACACTTACGACTATAGGTAGATACCACTAAGCTAGGCTCTATGGTATATAATTTTGAAAAACAAGTGTCTTAGGATCCACACTAACAATTTTGAATTTTGACTAGATCCTTTCATAGGATGATGGGTCTGGAGTTTGTAAACTTGGGAGACCCACCTTGCAACTTTGAGCGTTCTAATTATACTTATCCCAATTGCAATCAAGTCCAGCACATTTAGATTTTAGATCAACAGGAGGAAATTTTTCAAATAGGTTTGCAAGTGTAGCCAGTTTGAAAACAAATGTCATAGATTTGACGTCTAACAATTGTAGGATTTATGAGTCAGGAGTTTGTAAACATGGGAGACCCACCATGCAACTTTGAGAGATCTAATATAACTTATCCTGATTGCAATCAAGTTCAGGAATTTTTTTGTACACGTTTGTAAATGTAGCTAGTTCGAAAACAACTGTCATATATTTGACAGATACCAGTCAATAATTCTATCCTCAAATTTGTATTTTTGAATTGCTAAGTTCAGAGAGCTTGCTTGTCATGTAAAAATTTGAAGTACTTAGTTTATAACTTATGTATGGCATTTTGACCTAGGACGGTGGTGACAAAATAGCAAGATAATGGAGATCACTACTTAGCATCATAGAATGGATATGTTTGGAGTGCTATCTATTGAGATTAGTAACTTGACAAGAAGGCATTGGAGAGGAATGAATCCTTAAAAAATACTAAGGCTTTGTTACGTAATGCTGCTATAAGTCAATTCCCTCTTAGTAGGGGAGCTGTAAATTTTATTCATTATTTCAAAGGAGGAGATGACAGATTCTCTGAATAGTTTCTGTTGGATGGAGTGGGTGCTACATCAAATTTGAGGTTTTAATTGAGTGACTTGCAGGTATCTCAAGACATTTGTCACTTACAATCTCCAACAGGTAAAATGGATGGTGCGGTGCAGAATGGCGTGGGAAGAAATATTGGAACATGTTGTGAAGATGTGATTGAGGGAATTTAGTGTGTTAATGACAACTAGATGTGGTCATATTGAGAAAACTTCGGAGGGTGTTTAGAAGCTTTGGATATGTGACAGAATACAATGATAAGGCCATATTTTCTGAATTATATACCTCTACACCTTCATAAGTATAAGAAGTAAAAGCATCAAATTCAGGAGAATGGAATAAAACTGTAAAACAATAACTAGATTGTAATAGTTATTGATCTTGACAAGCTAGCGTCTATATAAGCTAAGTTATTGGTTTACACAGAAAAACCCCAGATCTGGGTCTGGTTCTTTCTCAATGAGGGTTCATGGTGTGGTCTGCTCTGGGTGTAGGCAGGGTGTGGATTCTTTGCTCCACATTCGATTAAGGGTGAATTTGCACTCCAAATCCCATGCCCACATTAAACTTGTTTTGAACTGCACCTTTTTTAATTTAATTTAATTAATTTTATTTTTTCCTTTCTCTTCAGATAACTTCTTTTGATAACACATTTTATGAAAAGAACAAAAAAAATGCTTCTGCTCATCACTCCTACAAAAGCTTTTTCTGTTAATGTGAGGGGCTCGTACAAACAGAGCTGGTACAGAAAGGAAACCAAGAAGAGTGTAGTTGGAAAGCCTTTTTTTCCCCTGAGGCCTCTCTCAAGACAGCAGTATTGCTGCATTTTGAAAAAAACATTCGTAGTTAGTGAATAATTATTTGGCCTTGTAATGTTATTTTACTTCCAATCAGTTCCAGGGAGTTGCTGACGGTTGGTACCCTTAAACCACCATTTGACATTGTATAGGTGTAATTACTTCCTATCGGAAGCAGCTTTGTTGTGTTGTATACATTGCACATTGGAAATAAAAAAGATCTCTTTGCCATATTGTTGTGATTCTTGTGATTGTACTTTCTTTCTTTGAATGTGGATCTGGATATATTGCCTTCTTCATCTGCAGCCTCGTGATTACCAGTACTTCGTTTGGCTCCTCCACCGCCAACCTGTTGACTCCTTTCTGCTTATGGTTTTTGTAATAACCCCCACCAGTTATAAATCAAAAAACACCAATTTGCTCACTTAATCAATTGTTTGTCACATTGTCAAACATTGTGCAAGCCAAGGTACCATCCATCCG
The DNA here is from genome assembly GCA_028749045.1 of Cupressus sempervirens. Classification (NCBI taxonomy): domain Eukaryota; kingdom Viridiplantae; phylum Streptophyta; class Pinopsida; order Cupressales; family Cupressaceae; genus Cupressus; species Cupressus sempervirens. The sequence goes on from CM053785.1 coordinate 312,384,384, forward strand.
AATACGCTTTGAACTTTGAATTTCAGAAAACAGTTTATTAACTTTGCAAATAAGATCATCCAATAAAGTTAAGCTGAATATTCAATATATTTCGATTCACAATCTGAAGCTTGAGTTTGAGCAATATTAATCACATTAATTCTCAGAATTCTCATGCAATTTATTTATTAACCAACCCGCTATGATTACAAATTTACAAACTGAATTATGAATAGAACCTGAATATATCGATTTGACTCTACCAATGATAGCCAGCCTGTAGGTGTAATCTGCAATGTGCCAGAGTCTCACATAGAACACAACCTTGATTGGCACCCTCAGTAAATGTAGACGCAGTTCTGCTGTGTATTCGTAGGCCTTCAACATTCAATCGCAGTCCTCTAATTTCATTATTGCAGGCTATTGGAATTGATCACAGGCTTCCCAATTCTGTCTGCAGCCTATCTAGGCTTAATTGCAGCCACAAGGAAAAGATTGCAGTCTCTTTATTTCTCCACGCGGCCTCTCTGTATTCAATCACAGGTATGCAAGAATACTCTTTCCCTGATACAGTCAATCACAATGAGGGAAAGACTTCTCAATCTGTTATAATTCAGCAACAATTTGAGAGACAATACAAGATCTTTTAGAATTCACCACTTCTAATCTTCAGCCAGTTATGTCTCCTAATATAAAACGTACAGTAGGAAGACTCCCATAATTCTTCAAGCTAACAAATCTCAGAGTTTAGATCGCTACAAACTTTTAGCATAAAGCTTCTTCAAAAGCAACAGATCATACAAACATGGAAGATGCAATAAATTCTCTTCTCGGCCAAAGTAGATACAGTAGAGAAGTAATGACAATTTTGCTATACTTTAGCAGCAAACTTACAGTGACACCACTCAGAAATCACACCCTTATACTTCAGCAAGGGCACAAAAATCAGAACTCAGAAAAAGCCACAAAGGCATCAAATGCAAATAAAATATCCAAGCATGGCTTTCTCAACAAATGAACTTGTATTGATAACATCCAAATGCCCTTTTGTTGCCAAAATGTAACTTCACCCAAGAAACTTCACCACACAACATTAATTAGAAGCTTCCATTAGATTCTCTCACTTGAATTGGCTTAACTAATTAATAAATGACACTTTCCACTGATAACTCAACCTTCAACTTAAGTGAAATTATAAAGTTAAATTATAACTTTATAATAAGCCATTTAATTATTTAATAAATAATAATAATTTGGCCACTAAAAATATAATAACTTTTAAAATACTCGTCATTTAAATATGCCGTCTGAAATAGGAGTCACACCTAATAATTCTCCATGTGACCAAATGCACTTTCCAAAAATAGAAAGGGTCCATCTCAATAAACACCAACTTATCACAAATAGTAAGTACACAAAACTAAGCCCAAATGAAGTCCACTCTGAGCCAAACAAAGACCAACTTATAGCTTATTGAATTGTGGAAAAGATAAGATCCTCCCAAGTCAAGCCACTACCTCAGAAGACCTATCCACAATAATTAGCCTTTAATAGGCTAATCCACCAAACTATGATACTGACAAAAATGGGGACATTACAGTTTTCAGGTCCACACCACTTGCATAGCAAACTAGAGCTATTTTGATCAATTTAGCAATCATAGGTAAAATGACCCCATTCACTAAACTTGTGACATTGGATCATTGGTCTTCCTTTTGCACCATATTGAATTTTGTTCCATGTGCCACTATTGTTATTATTGTTGTTGTTGTTGCCTCACCTGTTGTTATAGTATCTAGTAGGTGATACATTTGCATTGGCATGTGGTTCGGGGGTGTGGATGGTAGGGTTGTCTGTTTCCCTTGTGTAAAGAGCACTTGCGTGCTTTTGGTCTTTAAGGTGTACGTGCTTTCCTTCATTGAATGTCCCAGTACTTGACAGATGTCACAAAATAACTTTTTTGGATAGGTGGTTTTTGTGTGACCTACCTTGTAGTCGGTTCATTACATGTTTTTGGTTTTCTGAGTCTTCTTTCTTCAATGTTAAGTTTTAACCTTAGTTGCCAAATTTGTCCTAGATAGACCGGATCTGGATTCAGATCCAATCCAATGTGGATCCGTGGCAATACAAGGCACAAAAACATAAAGCGGTGGGCCCAAGTTTAAATTTTAATGTTTTTTTTGCTTTAAACCCTAAAAACGACCCTTTTATTCATGATGCAAGTTCATTTGCTCTCACATTTGTTCTCTGTTTTGCTCTCTCATTGTTCTCTCATAGTTGCTAGTTTGAAGTGTTTTAGTACACACACACACACACACGAATCATAATTGGGAAAACAAATCTTGAATCCACGGATCCAATTCACATGCCCAAATTGGATTCATTTCACAAATCGGCAACTAAGGTCTTAACTCTCTTCTTCTCTTGGGATGTTTTGACTTCACTTTCAACATCCATCGGTCAATTGTAAGCATCAGTGTACAAGGACGAGGTTATTAACTATATCTTTTTCCTTAGTGGGGAATTCAACCATTCATTGAACTAAGGCTTCTCCGATCTATTAGCCGACTATACCTCCATCTTGCCAAGCAACTTGTTTAGCCTATGATTCTAAGCTCGCACATTCTTTTTCTTTCCTTGCTTTATGTTATAGATTTTTGCGACAATCACATTTTCATCCTTTAGGAGTTTGAATTCCTCCTTGAATCCCTTCTTCAATTTTTTCTGAAATTTTGTTTGTTCTTCATTTAAGCTTGAGAACCAATTAATGGCTATTCCTTGTGTGGTGGGGGATGACCTCAGCCTATAACCTTTGTCTACTTGTCTTCTTGAAAGCCATATGGTTTTACACATTTTGCAATGCTACATTGGATCCCCCGATCCATTCCCATGGAACTTATGGAGTTTCTGCCTACCTAGGCCATGACTTGTAAGTGTGTCACCATTCTGGGGCAGTATGTACCATGTTTGGAAAACTTGACTGGACTGCTTCGCTCTTGCCCATGTTTTAGTGCATCTTTCGCACTGCCAGTCATGCACGAGCCCTCTACACATCCACCATTGAAGTCCCTCATACCTTGGTTACCTTTCTCGAATTTGATCTCCATCCTCCCTGGGGCCTTTGGCTTAGGCTCCCCATTCTCGATTTCTCTATTATGGACAAGTTTTCAATGCTGTGTAGGGTGTTCTTAAATTTTTGGGCAACATCCTTCTCAAGGTTCCTTTCTTCGGTGTCTTCGTTAGGTGTGAATGGAATTGGTATTTGAGCTTCCTCATCCGACGGTGCTTGTTTGGACAGATTGTTTGACTTTGTCATGGAGTAGTAGGTTTGTGACAATCTTCTCTCACTCATGCCACGTACGTCATGTTGTACCTTCCCTGCTGGGTGGCTTGTGCCTCTCTTAACTTTGGTTTCGGCTGACACTTGTTTCGTGGTGAGCTCTGAGATTCCTTGACAGTTCTCTGTAATTGTCATTGCCTTTTACTTTGTTCCCTGATTCAGAGAGATCATTTGATGATACTTTTACTTCTCTCTCTTCCTGAGCATGAACAGTACGTCTTCTTTTGAATTTGATTGGCAGAAAGGGCATTAATTGTTGGAATTGCCAGATGTACGGGATCTGCTTGTGTCACACTCTTCCTCCTCCATCTGATTCCTTTCCTTGTATTGCTGTAGTATTTGTCGCCGACATAGTTCTCGGTCTCTATCTTCTCGAAGTTCTTGAAGGGTTATTAGATTATGTACGAGCAAGTATGGCAAGAGTGCCACGAGACACTCAACATTTTCTTTCGCTCTTTAACTTTCACAGACTTCACCTTTAGGAACCCCTCATTGGAGTGAATGTACAAGTTGACAGAGACTCACCACAAGTGTATAGGGTTTTGTGTCAACTCTTCTTTTTCGGATTTTTTCTTCAGAGTAAGAGAATTCTGGTTGTTCGTAAGGTCAGTTTACACTGCGATATTGTTTGCTGCCATACAAAGTGCAGTTTGGATCTCTAGGCTTCGTATGTCAGTGGTGCCAAATTGTTTACTCCTGCAGGGACTACTCAATTATGTAGAGTGAACAAGATACCAAAACATTACTGCAAACAATAATAGAAAAAAGGTACAACCATGACAATATGGTAAAAAGATAATTTTTTTCAATTTTCCAATGCACAATGTATATAACATGACCAAGCTGCTTCCAATAGGAACTGATTACATCTATATAGTGCCAGATGGTGGTTAATGGCACCAATTGTTGCTTACTACCCTGCACCATTGGAAGTAAAATAACATTACATAGCCAAATAATTATTTACGAAGTACAAATGTCTGTTTCAAAGTGCGGTTATACTGCTGTCTACACCCCTTCAGGAGTAAACACTCTATTTACTTCTCTGTGGATTGATAGCAAATGAGTACACATGTAATTATGGTGTTTTGGTGGTGGTGTTATTATTGTTGGTGATGCTGATGTTTTAAGTTTGTATACTAATTCTTTACTTTTATTTTTATCAATTTGGGCATTTGCACAGCTGTTGGGAGCTTTTATGACTTGTCTTTGACTCTTTGTATTGTGAGTCTTGGAGTCTCACCTGCTTCATTTCTCTGTAAAAGGCAATATTTACTAGCTTCACATTATTAAAAATAATGCATGCTTTACTTTTAGTGCCTCTTAGTGTTCACTGAATTGGTATTATGGGTTTTATTTTTAATGCTCTTGTGGTATGCTACATTTTATCCTAGACATTCCCACCTCAGAGTGACATGTAACAGAGCTTTCGGTGAGATCAACAGGAGGGGCGATAAATTTTTTGTAGTTGTTTTGTTTGTAATATGCATTTTGTGTGCTTACCTGAACTTTTTAGGCTACAAGTATGTATTTATGATAATTATAGATTTTCTTTTTTACAGATATATTCAAAATGTACCCAGGCCTGAGCCTTAACCCAACTGTTAGCTAAGATATAAAATGCTAGAATCAATATATCTGCCATTGATTTCTTTTTCTCAATGATTTTGGATCATCTGGCTGATTTTTTTGTTTTTTTGGCCAATTACTATACGTGTAGTTTTTGAGCCTTAGTTAAGCTATTGTCTTCTGCATCTTGAGTGACAGGTAAAACATCATTGCACTCTGTTGTTATTAGTTCAATTTCGTGATTTAGATCAAGCTATGAATCTTTACTCGTGTGCATGTTTATTCCAAATAACCTGGAGTGAGGCAACAACCTGCAAAAGGAAACTCTTATGAACAGATTTTATATTTACCCTACTCTTGGCAATTGTGCAACAAGAACATCTTTACAGAATGCCAATTTTATTCTTTTATGGTTCTTTAGAAACCAGGCTAGGTACATAGAGGAATTAAAAAAGCTAGTGAATAAAAAGAGGTTTCTATGAAATTGTGAAATTTAAATTTAGATTTAATTATTTTTCATTTACAGCCAGACAGTATTCGTGTAATGGGTGACAAAGCCACAGCTAGGGAAACAATGAAAAAGGCTGGCGTTCCAACTGTACCAGGAAGTGATGGGTTGATAGAGGTAAAAGCATTTGAATATTTTCTGTCAATCTATTCACAGCCCTGTCAACTTATGAACTGTCTTTGCATAAATGATAAATTGAAATGTCCATTGATATGCTAAGGTTTTGCAGCCCTTTCACTTGTAGTCAATCTAAACTGGTTCTCTTTTCTTTACCCTGACTAATCATCTTTCTGTATATGGTATTGTGAATGCAAATCTACAGTCAACAGAAGAGGCTGTGAGACTTGCTGCAGAAATTGGGTTTCCAGTAATGATTAAGGTACGCGTCTTCTTTTCCTGTTCTAGACAATTGGGATCAATTTGATAAAAAATAATTTTAAATTCTAGTGAAGAATGTTGTTACATTGTTAATGCCATTGTCATCTTAGATTGTGTCTTTGTGTTTTTGGGGATATTCAATAACAGAATTCATACCAAGATCTCCAGGTTGTGACCTCATACCTTGTTAGAATCCAGACAATCTGATGTACACATTGGCTTGATGAGAAATATTTAGCAGTAGTGCTGGAATTTTTGTTGACTAAATTCCCATGTCAAACTTTTAAGATTGCCCTTAAGTATGATGGTGATGTTTGCAACAAAACTACTGGTCTGGTTGACAAGGAAAAGTGTTTAAACGCTAAAGTATTATCAGGTGTATCATATAAGTAGGGAGAAGACTAACAGTTGAAATATGCTTAATATGCAGCTATGTGCAGTTGATTATGCTAGCTTTGTGTGCTTAACAACAATGAGCAATAATATTCTTACTCTAAAATCTGTAAATTCCTATAATTTGAAACGTCTTCTCTCATGCAATAGCTGCCTTCTACAATTTTATTTTTTAAGAATTCCCGCCAGTGCTTATTGATATACTGCTGATGTATGAAGTTGATAGTCATTATCTTTTAATGTCTATTCCTGCAATTTTATATGGACATGATTTGTCCTGATTCTTTAGCATGATGCCTCTTTTAGTTGAACTCAATGTCTTGATCTACAGTATATCTGAGTGAAAGTATACTTAGCTAGTTCTCACATATGTAGAATATTCTGTATGGTTTATGGTTTATTTTATGCATTGTTTCATCTCCATGCACTATCAGGTCACTAGCTTCAACTAATTTTGAATTCTCAACCATACTGTAATTGAATAATATTTGCTAGCTAAGGCTGCAATATATATGCTTATTCCATTTTTATTCTTAATTGATCTTTCAATAACTTGACATCGCTGCCTACATGCAATATAGCTATGACTATTAGAGTTAAATCTCTCTATTTTTGTTTCTCTCTCTTCCGTAGATTTACTTCTATTTCTAATGGTCGTTCTTCTTTTGTTTCCATATTCTCTTTCTGTTCAATATGGAAGCTTTCTCTTTTCTCTTCAGAATGTTTCTATTTTTCTCTTTGTTTGTTATACAAACATTCTGGTGTATACTTGTATGTATAGATCATTTATGTTCTCTGTTTAATAACACATTCATTATTTTACCAAAATATGGTATTAGAGCTATTTTTTTCGAAAAATAATAATTTCATTATTGAAATTTTTTGAGTTAGTTTTTGAAATAAGTTTTGAAAATCATAAATTTCTTCATGAAATTTTAGACTTGAGATTTTCAACATCCTCTGTCTGGAAGTGTTCAAAAATTTGATTGCAGTTATATTTTTCTAAAATTGGTTTACGGTTTCTGTATATATTTTTCTTTGGGCGGCTTTTCTCCTGCAACTTATGCGTCATCTGTCTTTACATTGCCTGTGCGACCAGCTTCCTCTGAAAAACAGCTGCCTTTTTGGCATTATTGGGTCTGCATTTGACATGTTTTTCTGAGCCTTTTTTTTGCCAAATCGTGGCCTTTTTTGTGCATTTTTGACATTTTTTTGCATATCTTCTGCAAATGGCAGTGTCTATGGTGTTTTAAACCCTCTGTCTTTGATTTTCATCCAACAGTTTTGTTTCCATCATTTTTTACAGTCAAATCTGCCATTTTTTTAGTTTTTATAATAACAGCTAGGGTTTCTTTTGAAGCTCTTTTTTTTTGTGCCATTAGTAATTCTTTATTGTAGATTCTTGGTGGGTTTTTGTAGATCTCCACTGGGTCATTCTCTCTTTTTTCTGGGTGCATTGTTTTCCATGCTATGTTCAAAAATTTCTTTGCAAGTATATTTTTCTAAAATCCATCTAGGGTTTCCATATATATTTTTCCTTTGGGTGGCTTTTCTCCTGCAACTCGTGTGTCATCTGCCTTTACCTTGCCAGTGTGACCAACTTACTCTGAAAAATTGTTGGCTTTTTGGCGTTTTTAGGCCTGCGTTTGACATTTTTTGTGAGCTTGTTTTTGTGCAAAATCATGGCCTTTTTTGGGCATTTTGAACTTCCTTTTTTTGCACATCTTCTGCAAATGACAGTGTCTAGGGTGTTTTGGGCATTTTGATCTTAAGGATTGTCCATAGTCCTCAAATTTGGATCAAATGCTTGGCTACTTGATATCTTCCTCCTTGTGTCTTATCTCTACAGCTATGTTAACGGTTCATCAGAAAATTTAAAAAGCTAATAAGTTAAAAAGGAGTATGGCTCAATAGAAGTGTAGCAACGTGGTTATATATCTCAGGATGGAGTTGCAAGGAATTTCCTAACCTGCTAAAAGGTTTTTTAGGGAATTTTTCTAGTTGCCCATTTTGGGATTTTGAAGGCATCCTGTGTTTAGCGGATAGGCAAGGGTCCTTTTTTCTCTGAGTTTGATAATGAGGGCAAAACACAAAACTTATGAATTTTGAACAATGTGTAGAGTATGAAGTGAGAAAAGTCCTCTTTTGTACAAAAGGGGGAATATAGATGCCCAGAAACTGTGGCGACTTAGCTGTGACCTAAACAAATGACCTTAATTGTGGTGGTCAATGTGTCTCTTTGGTGCGATTTCTAGTAGAACTGTAGAACGATAATATAACAGGAAATCATCAAAATACTGAACAAAATCTCAGGTAAACATTCATGAAAATGAAGAAATTAAAATATTGGTTTCAATAATACATTTTGGCATGGCCATACTGGGTTTTTCCTTTCTTTGTATGTATTACTAATGGTGGGCTAGACCACTTAAACAATAGACAATACACACACACCCCATTAATATGCTTCTGTAGAAGATTCTAAATATTGAAGACATTACCCTTTTGCTTGGGGTTTGGCTAATATTTATATAAGTTGAAATGTACTGACATGGATTATTCTTATGGCATAAAAATATACCATTTAGACAAAATACTCTTAAATTTTGTAACAGAGTTATGACTATTCAAGCATTATTTGTTTGTTAAATCAATAGAATAGTCAATAAAGCATTACAGTCTTAAGCGTGAGCAATGCCTTTAAGAAATAATTATAGATAGGGAATAGCTGCATAACATATGTCTAGACAATGGGGGAGGTAGCACCAAAAGAAATGAGCACCAGTGCACAAAATAACAGCCGAAGACAGTCTTGCATATCTTATCATGGTTTATTGAGGCATCCAAGATTTGCTTGTTTTGAGTTTTTGTTCCATGCATTATTTTTTTCTTGTTCTGATCTAAATCCATTAAAAGGAAAAAAGCTATTCACATTTTGATGCAGATCTCCTGATCTCTGACTATCTGGGCCATCCTTTAATCTTTCCTTAATGAACAAATTCTGCGAGATTGCAACATTTTAAGGTTTCAGAGAGGCAAACTAACAGTTGATTTATGTTTAGATGGATAATACAAGTCTTTCTGTCTTCTGAAGGCAACTGCAGGTGGTGGAGGCCGTGGAATGCGCTTGGCAAATGAACCAGGAGAATTTGTAAAGCTGTTGCAGGTACCAACTGCTTTTCTTGTTTCTAGTATGACCTTTTATATTTTAAATAACTAAAGAAAAACTATTCTTGATCATATGCTGTTAATTGCTGGAAGTGTCTACACCGTTCCTGCAAATTTCTGAAATACCTAATGGTTGCATTCCTTCTAATGAAATGTTAGATAACCAGAAGTGTATTGAACAACATGAATAAACCAATGCAACTTTGCTTTGTTGTCGAGCAGTCAATTGTGATTAAATACAATGCACATACAGTTAAATATACAGAAAGCATATCTTGGGAAAATATATGCCACCTTAAGACAATATTTTAGCAATAAGAGACGGCATATAGCAATCACTATGGAATTCACGAAAATGATTAATGCTATTATGAAGAAAAATCTTCCTATTAATCTACAACATACTAAGTCCATAGTGCATTCATACAGTTAAATAAGAAGTAACAGGAATATCTGCAATTGGTGAATATGCATTGCACAGAGATTTAGTCCCTAAATATTATTTTTCTGCTATAGTTAATCTTATTGCCCATGCTCAGAGTGGGTTGATTCTTACCATCTTGCCAATGGATACTGATCCTTTGCTTGATTAACTGTTGATGGACTGTGAACAACCTCTGTCCCAGAAGAAGGATCGAGTTTGATATCTTCATGAATCCATTTTATTTAGTTAATTATACACTTTCACATTTGGCAGTGAAACCTGTCCACGGCATAAGTAGGGTCTGGCGCATTATTTTCTTTTTAGTAAATAACAGATGTGGCCACAAAGTCAAGAATCATTGCATTGGGGATTGCTGTTCTTTAAACAAGATTACACTCACTGATTTTCTTTCCAAATAACATATGGTTAGATATGCCAAAAATGAGAACCTATCTATTTTTTATCAGTTAAAAAGTTTCGTAATGTAATTTTTGTATAAGCCATTTCTTCTATGAACGAGAGCTATTTCAACTGGATAACTGAAGTTTATACACTACCTTTTTAATATTTTCAGCAAGCAAGAAGTGAGGCAGGTGCAGCCTTTGGAAATGATGGTGTTTATTTAGAGAGATACATAAAAAATCCTAGACATATTGAATTCCAGGTAAATATCCTTTCTTGATACTTGCAGTTTTTTGTAAAGAATGCTCATTTGACTAGTATATCGTTTTGCAACATTCTGTTTTTGTTGGGGTGGTTAAATGTCCATCCAATCTGATTCAAACGGAAATTGTAAGACTTCAATTTTAAATATCCAAAAATTAACAAGTGACACTTAATTTACATCACTTTGTTCAAGTAGATAATTCTAGTGTTAATTGATTTGTTTGGCAATGATTGATTTACAAGTCAAAACGTCTACTGAGCTTACTTAAATGTTTTAATTGCAGATTCTTGCAGATAAATATGGTAATTGCGTTCATTTTGGTGAGCGTGACTGTAGTATCCAGGTATTAATTTCTTAAGTTCAGTTAATGTCCCTGTTAGTTTTAATAAAAATGATAACTGAATAAACAATCAGCTAGAATTAGAATTGTCTCATATAATTTGACCTTAGTTTCAAAATGTAGCATTTTCTTCTTTATTGTTGGGCACACTTTGATCCATAAAGTAAGATGGATGGTCCATAGCTTAGCTCGCAACAAATGGATAATCACTGCAAAAGAGTTTCTGCAATTTCATGGACAATCAAACAACACAAATGCTTGAATTTTAGATGCTTCTACAATCTCTCCAAAGGCTATCATCTACTCCATTCATACAGAATTCCTTTTCTTCACACACAACAGTACAAGACATGCTGCATACATTGCATACTGCTGTAAATCACAAGCCATGCTACTTATTTCCTGTACTTTGCTTGTTAGGAATCAATTGGATGTTTCTTCTTTCATAATGGAATGGAGGAACCTTGCCTACTTAACCTTTCATTTGTTACCTTTTTCCTCTGTATGAATTGGCTTATGAGCTTGTAAGAGTTGAACATATAATGGAAAATTCAAACACAGAAGTTATAGAGGGAACCAGTTTCTGGGATGGGTGGCAAGGTTTCAGGGGTGGCAAAATTCTTTTGTTGATTTGGGGATGGCTATACACATATAAAGTGTTCAAAATTAAATAACAAATATAGAATTGACAACACACTACACAGCGGATGATTGGTAAGTTATAACAATTAAACAGTGTTAAGTGTCAGATTACAGATGTTATCATATGAATATTGCAGTAGCTGAAAACAAAAATCTGTTACAAAAGAGCAGAAATTATCAACTATAGTTAAATTGACAAACATCAAAAGGTGAAAATGGTACTTTCCAAAAGCGATATTCACAGCCAGTTTTTGTTTGAGCAACAAGCCCAAAATTTGAACCATCATCATTGACTAGCTGTCTTAGAAACTCGTTATTGGAACTGCTAGAAGGAACTGCCCATCTAATATCGTTTGAACCTCATGCTACTTATCAAAATTTTGCTGCTAATCTCTACGTTCAACCTTGTCATTGTGCTTTGCCTATACTTAGGGGTCTCACAATTAATGAGACATAAGGTACAATGCACAACAAGATTTTCTGTTCTTTTAGAGGTATGTGTTTTTTTATTGCATGGATAAAGCTATATGTGGACCAGTTCCTCTAAGCAATAGAGTAATTAGGTACTTGTGAGAGAATAGTGGCAAGTGTGTGTAGTGATCTTGGACGTTCATAGATTTGCCACCAACTAGTGTGGCTTGTGTCATATCCTTCGTAAGGCCATCACTGCAACAGTGGCTTCTTGAACATCAAGAGGTTTAAGCAGACCACCTGCATATCCAGCAATTATCGTGAATGCAATGGAATCAAGAGAAATGGAATGACACACTTTTGTCAACACAAAACCCAATTACAGAATTTTCAATGTGTTGGCTAAGGTGATGCAAATGAGGTCATTGCCAAATTATTTTTGGTAAGAATATTCCTTCAAAAGTTGACTAATCTACTTATGAAAAGGAGCTTATTGTAAGCTAGGCAAAGCTAGTGGTGGTTATGGGGGCCCTAACAAAACTAAATTGAGAGCCACTCACTTGGAGAAATGTTATTTCAAGAGTAGCCTATTAGTGAAGGAGAAGACTAAATGGATAACATATGGTTGTATCATTATCATGGATGTATGGGCAGATAAGAAATCACCCATTCATCAACATAATGATTTCATGTATTGATGGACCACACTTTTTGAGGGCAATTGAATACTCAAGAAATAGAAAGGATGTTGAGTTCTAGTTTCAGTTTCAGATCCAAGAGAAGGCATTGAGGAATTTGGCCATCAAATTGTAGTGTGTGTTTTTACAGATACAACATATTTTTGCAAGCCAGCATGCAAATTGATTCAATCCACATGTAGCCACTTCTATTGGATCCCTCATTGAGTGCATGCCATGAGGAATTCTCTCAAAAAAAATGGAAATATAGGGTAAAACAAATAACTGGTATTGAATGCAGGGGAAGTAAAAGCGTTCATTTGCAACTAACATATTTCACCGCCATTGTTTTGAACCTTTGTGAGTAAGGAATTTCTCAGAGTAATTGAGACCCAATCTGCTTCCTACTTAATTCAATTATAGAGAAATTGAGTTATCAGAGCCTTGCAACTTATGATTATGGTACATGAGTGGAAAAGATAAAGTCAGTGACAAAGGAAGGAAAGGGGGAAGAAGATTATTGTCAGTGATACTTTTTGTTTGAATGTGGGATACATCACATCTTCTATACAAACTTGATTTCACAGTCATCAAATTTGGGTATTCACATAGTATTATTCTTAGAGAGATCTACCAGAAAATCGACAGCATTCATGGCTAGATGAAGGTGAGCATTCATGAGAGATCTAAGACAAAGTTATACACTAAGCATGTTCGTCCCAAGAGCCAGAAAAGGTGGAAAAAACTATATAATTTGAATTTAAAGTTGTATGTGAAACCTAGCAAGTCTTCCTCTTGATGACCACAAGTGACGAATAGCATCATGAATGCCTTAAAGGAAATATACAGACTAAAGGAAACTGCTTTAATTAGAGCAGAGTGGATTAAGTTTACGCAATTATATGGCATCAAGCATCAAGCAATGTTGCAAATCAGGGCAAAGGAGCTTTTTTGGATAAATGGGCCTTTGGCATTTGGTGACAACAACTTGGAAGACAATTTGTTTGCAATGCACCTCTAGCTGAACTGCCATTGCTTTTGGTTAGACTTCTGCTGACCTTTGCTGGTTCCTTAACAACTCTTTCAAATTTATTACTGAATGATCTCATCTTGATTCTGGAAAGATACATAAAAAAATACGAATATAAAAAGTAATCAACTTTTTTTCACATCTAAGCTCAAACAAAAAGGAAAAGAAGATATTGCATGCCAGAAACAATAGCTTTGCAATTTTGAACAAGTTAAAAAAAGCTGAGGTTTGAAGGTTTGACCAAGTTAAAAATTAAATAAGTTTGTAAGAATACACGGAAGCATTTGCAGATATACAAGTTTTTAAAAGTTGTAACAACTGAAAAACGAGGCATTTAAGTCTGTAACAGTAGCTGTGAAGGTTTGGAAATAAAACAAGAACATACTTGGAACTATGGGCTAGTATTTGACATATCAAAACTTAAAGAAGTAAGGACATGCTAGTATAGCTTGCCTTTTTCCTTTAACTTTCTCTCTTGTTTCTTCCTACTTTGTCCTTTCTCGTTTCCTTCACCTCTTTAGTTTTCAGTTTCCAAGCTTTCTTGAATCTGCCTACTTGCAAAACCAAAATTGTGAAAATGCAAATGAAAACAAGAAAATGGCGGGCTAGGAAAAATATGAATAAAACTTTCAGGTTTGATGGCCTAGGCAGTCCCTTTCAATCCTTTAGCGTTTTTGACATTTAAAAAACAGTTGAACATCAATTCTTTTTTTGGCATGGTTCAAGTGGGATCTCATGCAGAACCTCAGGGATGCCATGATGTCTCCTGGGTCCTCTCTATGGGGAACACCTTGGGAGACATCCTTCATATTGAGGGCAGATATGCTGTTTCCATTCCTTCTGTACTTGAAACTGCCTGAAACCTTGGGGATGCATCTCCAAGGGACATGACAGAACTTAAGATTTACCTTCGCATATGATGTTTGCAGTTTAGTGGAGAGGTCATACTTACCAATTAGCATCGCATGCATTCAACTAGTTTGTCCAAAATCAAAGATTGTTCATCTTTAGCTTTAATGGCTAAAGACATCTCCTATCCAATTTTTGGAAACAACACACCCCTTTAGACATGTTTTGGGCTTGGCTTGGAAACCTGACAACCAAAATATGAAGGCTAAATGTTTTCTTGTTGCTTCCTCTACTTTCAAACCAGACGAAATTGCTGGTTCACGCAGATTGACAGTTACCGAACTGCCTCATGACAGAAAGAAAACAGTCGGTGTTCATTCTCTTCACCTTCCAAGAGCCATAATTTTTGCATATTGACTTGAAAGGAGGTGCCTTTTTCCTTTCTAAAAGTGCATACCGTTTCTAGAGCAATATGAATATGTGAAGATATTCAATATCCTTTTTTTTGTAGCTTTCTGACCTTTATTTGTATCTTGGGAGTTTTTAGTCCGGCTTCAGCTACTGAGGCCACAAATGGAGGGTCTTATCCCAACACTTGATCCCTTTGTATTCAGGACCAAGTCAACCAACACCTCCAGTTAATCAACAAATTCAACTTTATTCAACTGAGAAGGCATATAAGTCCACAATGGAAATCCAATTTGAGTTTCACTCAGATGTTACAATGGGGATTTGGACTGGAGTCTGCACAATGAGAATTCAATGCTTTTAGCAATTGATCTTAGTCCCTTTGATAGTAAATGTATTTAATTTTGGATGCCACCAAAGTATTGTTGTTACATCTCCTATCCAATTTTTGGAAACAACACACCCCTTAAGACATGTTTTGGGCTTGGCTTGGAAACCTGACAACCAAAATATGAAGGCTAAATGTTTTCTTGTTGCTTCCTCTACTTTCAAACTAGACGAAATTGCTGGTTCACGCAGATTGACAGTTACCGAACTGCCTCATGACAGGAAGAAAACACTCGGTGCTCATTCTCTTCACCTTCCAAGAGCCATAATTTTTGCATATTGACTTGAAAGGAGGTGCCTTTTTCCTTTCTAAAAGTGCATACCGTTTCTAGAGGAATATGAATATGTGAAGATATTCAATATCCTTTTTTTTGTAGCTTTCTGACCTTTATTTGTATCTTGGGAGTTTTTAGTCCGGCTTCAGCTACTGAGGCCACAAATGGAGGGTCTTATCCCAACACTTGATCCCTTTGTATTCAGGACCAAGTCAACCAACACCTCCAGCTAATCAACAAATTCAACTTTATTCAACTGAGAAGGCATATAAGTCCACAATGGAAATCCAATTTGAGTTTCACTCAGATGTCACAATGGGGATTTGGACTGGAGTCTGCACAATGAGAATTCAATGCTTTTAGCAATTGATCTTAGTCCCTTTGATAGTAAATGTTTTTAACTTTGGATGCCACCAAAGTATTGTTGTTACATCTATCCAATTTTTGGAAACAACACACCCCTTTAGACATGTTTTGGGCTTGGCTTGGAAACCTGACAACCAAAATATGAAGGCTAAATGTTTTCTTGTTGCTTCCTCTACTTTCAAACTAGACGAAATTGCTGGTTCACGCAGATTGACAGTTACCGAATTGCCTCATGACAGAAAGAAAACACTTGGTGCTCATTCTCTTCACCTTCCAAAAGCCATAATTTTTGCATATTGACTTGAAAGGAGGTGCCTTTTTCCTTTCTAAAAGTGCATACCGTTTCTAGAGGAATATGAATATGTGAAGATATTCAATATCCTTTTTTTTGTAGCTTTCTGACCTTTATTTGTATCTTGGGAGTTTTTAGTACGGCTTCAGCTACTGAGGCCACAAATGGAGGGTCTTATCCCAACACTTGATCCCTTTGTATTCAGGACCAAGTCAACCCACACCTCCAGTTAATCAACAAATTCAACTTTATTCAACTGAGAAGGCATATAAGTCCACAATGGAAATCCAATTTGAGTTTCACTCAGATGTCACAATGGGGATTTGGACTGGAGTCTGCACAATGAGAATTCAATGCTTTTAGCAATTGATCTTAGTCCCTTTGATAGTAAATGTATTTAATTTTGGATGCCACCAAAGTATTATTGTTACATCTCCTATCCAATTTTTGGAAACAACACACCCCTTTAGACATGTTTTGGGCTTGGCTTGGAAACCTGACAACCAAAATATGAAGGCTAAATGTTTTCTTGTTGCTTCCTCTACTTTCAAACTAGATGAAATTGCTGGTTCACGCAGATTGACAGTTACTGAACTGCCTCATGACAGAAAGAAAACACTCGGTGCTCATTCTCTTCACCTTCCAAAAGCCATAATTTTTGCATATTGACTTGAAAGGAGGTGCCTTTTTCCTTTCTAAAAGTGCATACCGTTTCTAGAGCAATATGAATATGTGAAGATATTCAATATCCTTTTTTTTGTAGCTTTCTGACCTTTATTTGTATCTTGGGAGTTTTTAGTCTGGCTTCAGCTACTGAGGCCACAAATGGAGGGTCTTATCCCAACACTTGATCCCTTTGTATTCAGGACCAAGTCAACCAACACCTCCAGTTAATCAACAAATTCAACTTTATTCAACTGAGAAGGCATATAAGTCCACAATAGAAATCCAATTTGAGTTTCACTCAGATGTCACAATGGGGATTTGGACTGGAGTCTGCACAATGAGAATTCAATGCTTTTAGCAATTGATCTTAGTCCCTTTGATAGTAAATGTATTTAACTTTGGATGCCACCAGAGTATTGTTGTTACATCTCCTATCCAATTTTTGGAAACAACACACCGCTTTAGACATGTTTTGGGCTTGGCTTGGAAACCTGACAACCAAAATATGAAGGCTAAATGTTTTCTTGTTGCTTCCTCTACTTTCAAACTAGACGAAATTGCTGGTTCACGCAGATTGACAGTTACTGAACTGCCTCATGACAGAAAGAAAACACTCGGTGCTCATTCTCTTCACCTTCCAAAAACCATAATTTTTGCATATTGACTTGAAAGGAGGTGCCTTTTTCCTTTCTAAAAGTGCATACCGTTTCTAGAGCAATATGAATATGTGAAGATATTCAATATCCCTTTTTTTGTAGCTTTCTGACCTTTATTTGTATCTTGGGAGTTTTTAGTCCGGCTTCAGCTACTGAGGCCACAAATGGAGGGTCTTATCCCAACACTTGATCCCTTTGTATTCAGGACCGAGTCAACCGGCACCTCCAGTTAATCAACAAATTCAACTTTATTCAACTGAGAAGGCATATAAGTCCACAATGGAAATTCAATTTGAGTTTCACTCAGATGTCACAATGGGGATTTGGACTGGAGTCTGCACAATGAGAATTCAATGCTTTTAGATAGTAAATGTATTTAACTTTTGATGCCACCAAAGTATTGTTGTTACCTCTGCAAGTTAACTGCATTTATGAGGCCAAAACTGTGTCTAGCCGCTCAAAAATTGGCAGTGGATTCAAGCATCTAATCTTGTTGATGACCCAGATCCAGTTTTGGACCACGTTTCTAGTACTTTAAATACCGAATGAGCACCAATATGGTATGGGTGATTCATAAAACTTTATTTGGTATGGTTTGTTCTTTTTGGAATCAAACAAGGAGAACCTAGTGTCTTAGGTTTACTATTTGCTTTTTGTTTAAGAACCTTGATGTGGTCAAGTGCTTCAGCATATTGTACTTAAACTTCTTGCTTTTCTCATCCTCAATATTTATGATTGTCGTGAAGTTTGGTTTTGTCTATCTAATTTCAAAAGTTCTCACGACATTTAGTTCTCTCAAATGCCTCTTCTCTAGTGTAGGTTGCAGTTGCAGTAAGTTGTGGTACTAAAAGAAGTATTTTTATGACTGTTCTAACTCAAATGCATTTTCTCTAGTGTATGTTGCAGTTGCACTAAGTTGTGGTACTACAAGAAGTATTTTTGATGACTGTTCTAACTTGTATATTCATATCAAAATGTCTATGAGATACTGAAATGTTAGGATTTCAACATCTTTAATTTCTTTTGATATTAATAGTGGTTTTATGTGCTATCTTCTGAATATAGAGGAGGAATCAAAAGCTTTTAGAGGAAGCACCATCACCTGCTTTGAATCCTGACCTGAGAAAGGCAATGGGCGATGCTGCTGTTGCAGCTGCTACATCTATAGGGTATATTGGGGTTGGCACTATTGAATTTCTTCTTGATGAAAGTGGTTCCTTCTACTTCATGGAGATGAACACTAGGATTCAGGTAAGACTACACTGATCCCATTCCTTGACCCTTTCTTGTGAGACAAATTGCACACATCAATCAAATTTGAATGACAAAGGGCTGAGTTGTTTCTAAATGTAGGTGGAGCATCCAATCACTGAAATGATTTCCTCAACAGATTTAATTGAGGAACAAATTCGTGTTGCTATGGGAGAGAAGCTTCGGATGACACAGGTGGCGTTTATGGAGACAATAAATAGAGTTGATTTTGTTGGATTGTGTATTCTCCTCTTTATACTGGGTGTTAGGCCAATCAACTTTTTGAATAATGTTTTAATCACATACAGGAGAATATAGTCCTACGAGGACACTCCATTGAATGCCGTATTAATGCAGAGGATGCTTTTAAAGGATTTCGCCCAGGACCAGGTTGATTCTTAAAATCTTTGTCTAATGCTTTAGATCTGAATCGAAATGTTAAACATGGAACTTTTCTTCTGTCTAATTGCACTGGATGCCTAAATGCACAACAAATCAGTGGCAGTTGAGTGTGAAGCTTAATACTGGATATTAGTAACATTGTCTAATTGCACTGGATACCTAAATGCACAACAAATCAGTGGCAGTTGAGTGTGAAGCTTAATACTGGATATTAGTAACATTTTTGCCCTAAAGCTTGTAAAACTAGTAGACTGATGCTGTGTAATGTTCTCAATCTCAAGTTATTGCTCTTGATAGATCAAATCAAATGGGCTGTGTTTACTGTGCTACAGATTTCTAGCCATACAAAATGTCAGATATCCAGAAAATTGTTTCTAAATATTGGCCTCAGATGAAGAATTGTTATCCCTTTCTAGCTAGCTAAAAGCAACTGTTAATAAACTATTCTACTTGTCCGTGTGATAACCACTGATACTAGATAGTAATCATGGGAAGCTGAGAACACCAGAGTGTTGGTGTTTTTAGCCACTGAATCTGCTTCCCATTTCCCACAATTGAAGGATGGCACTGAAACTTGACTTGTGGAGAAAAGGATGTTTGGGATTTGGAGGTCACAGTCCCGAGTCCTAACAATTAAGCATTGAGAAAAATCATATTTGATTTGTGATTGGAAATTGCCTGATTGAGAATGATCAGGAAGACCATGGTATTGCAAAAACTGTGCAACCTCTATTAAATTAGACTGTTTATCTCAAGCTTACTATCCTATGTTTACTTATGTAGTCTGGGAACAAGGGTCCCAGGGTCATTATATGAGTAATTTATATTTGCCCTTTTTAACCTTTTCTAATGCATTAGCTTCTTTCATGACAGGATTCTGTCCAATTTTTATGTTTTTCGAACATCCATAGATATGCTTCAATTTTTTTTTTCATGACAATTCAAGACTGTGTGATAGCTAATAGTTAATAACTAATAAGAGAATTCATTGGACCCTGCAAATATTAAATTTTAATTCATTATGTGCCCTCATGTGCAGGCCGGATAACAAGTTATTTGCCAGCAGGAGGTCCATTTGTACGCATGGACAGTCATATTTATTCTGATTACGTGGTTCCACCAAGCTATGACTCTCTATTAGGAAAGGTGGTTATCTGAGAAGTTTCATTATGCTCCAAATCATTGTTTTCACAATGTTCACTTAGTAATTTTTTTTCAATTAGTAATGCTTTTTTCATGCTTTGATATTAACAGAAAATTTCTCAATTTCATTGTGTGTAATTTTGTGATATTACAAAATTACGAAACTACACAGTGCAATTCAGAAACTTGCTGTTAAGTGTTAGTATGGACTGTGGAAACTTCACGCGTTTAACTTTTTTAACTTGTTGAATTTATTCATCTTATTTACGATTATTGACATGTTAAAAGTTCCTTTTCAGATTAAGCAACTATATAATTCCATGCCAATTTCTATTTTGATCTCATATAAGACAGTTTAAGTTATAATATATATATTAGGTGTTACAAAGTTGTGTAATGAGCTGGATATTAATTCTTTTAAGTTTTATTTTTCTTTAGCTTATTGTCTGGGCACCTACAAGAGAGAGGGCAATTGCGCGCATGCAAAGAGCCCTTGATGACACTGTTATAACTGGTAGGCTTCAAAATTTATCTATGGTGGCTTTTTATTAGAAAGCTAAGATATTTTGTTCATTCTTGTAAGCCTTTGTTCACTTGTGTAGTTGATTGGAAGGATTTGTTCCTCAGCATTGCTATATACTTGGTATCATTGAATATGTGCTTTTAGGTACAATTGTAGATATAACTTTCCATGGAGATCAAATGAAATTATGAAAGAGCCAAATTAATTATGTAGTAATTTGTTTTCTAAATTTTATCCCAATATTTGCTTTTTAGTAAAATAGGTCCAATTCACAATATTAAACGAAGTCAGTGGTTCCAGTTTGGCTTGGTTCCAGGTTCCAGGTTCAGGTTTGTGTTTGGTATTTTTTTTTTTTGAGTCAGGTTCGTCCATATATATAGCCTAAAATAAAATAAAATATTAGATTTATATACATATTTTTAATATTTATACTTTTAATACTTAATAATATTTCTTAATATTAAAATGTCAATAATTTATAACGTTAGAAGATACTAATAAATTGCTAATTTAAGGATGCAAAACTTTTTGAATAGACACTGGGAATCAATACAGAAAATTTAGGGCAAAGGCGATTCTTAGAAGACAAAGTGGATGCACATTGCAAACCAAAGATTCCCTGACAAGTTCCCACGCTCAGTAAAACATTAAAAAAAAGATCCATTGCACTCTGAAAAAATGTTTCAAAATCTGTTTCAGGTTTGTCTGAGCTCATTCCAGATGAACCCGCAGTGATTTTCCTGTGCCCTGGATGAACTGCAAATGAATCAAGCTTGAATTCAAACCCAGTTCAAATCGAACCAGGACCTGGGGGTCACAGGGAAGGACTCGGTAATGTAAAGTTGTAAACACAATATCTCAAACTTGTCAAGTTTGTTGCAAGAATGTATCGAGGAATGGATTTAAATGGATTCTTCTTGTACATGGGTACTTAAATTCTTAAAAGCTATTTAGTATTAAATTAGAGCAGTACAGGCATAGCCATTGTTGGAATTGACAACTGTTAGGATCTAAACAAACACCCCTAGCCCCTTAGTGACCTCTCCAATATTAAATAGATGACATTGATTTATATTGCTGGCCATTTTCTTGCTAGTTATACATCTCAAAGTAGCATACAGTTGTTGAACAAATCTAGCAGTTGCTAAATAAGGTCTTTTTAATTTTACTTGATGTAAAATGCATAATTGCATTTGATTTTATTACGTTTTCATCTTAATACTATCCATGTTCATTCCTACATCCTGAAAATCTTCAACTACTAATTCATAATAAAGTAGTGCTACTTAATTTACATATAACATAGAAATAGAACCCAGGCTGCTTTGGCACCCCAGAGCCTCTACCATAGGCATGTATGTATACTTCTAATGATCTTTTACTTAGCATCCTTACGTATCTGAATTCACCTTTGATTGCATGATTCCTTGCTGCATTAGCCATTCTGATGAACTGACTGTCATGTCCCCAATTTCTGCCCTTCCTTGGTGACAACATTTCTAGCAGGGTTAGTCTATTATCTGGTTCCCATAGGCCAGCAGAGCGTAGAGGGAACCAACCCAGGGGCTTTGAGAGTCATGCATGAGCTTCCCAAGTAGTTTGGAGCAGTAGACAACAGTTTCCTACAATTTAGGAGGGATTCCTAATTTGTAGGGATTGACTAGGAGTGGTCTAGGAGGCATTTGGAGACCTTGGCGAACGTTTTGGAGACTTAGAGTGCATCTCCTATTTTTTACGAGGAACTCCCAGTTCAGTGATAGTTCTCTCAGAGGTTCACACAGTAGGGGAGAGTCATTGGGACTCAATTTTGGTTGATTGGGGCTGTCTCCTACTTTTTAGGAGCATCCCTAGATTTTAGGGATGGACTACCAGTTGACCCATCTTGTCCGGCATCAGTCACAGATAGGTGACAAGGTCAGATTCATGTTTGATTGGTCATTTTGGGACCATTTGGGAAATATTTTAATATATTTAAATATTTCCTAAGTTGGTGATTAAATAAATTAAAATAAGGTTAATAATATAACCATTTTGGAGTAATAAGGGGATTCTGGCTTCAGTTGATCAGGTACACCTATGTGTTATAGCTCGTTGGAAAGGTCTTGAATTATTATACATGATTTTTACTCTCTATAGACTTTTTGGTGCCTTCAGCTATGAAATTTTAATAAAGTAATGTTTTTCCTATAGCATGGACGACTTTAATTGGGAAAATATTATTTTATTATATTTTATTTAAAGGGCAAAGTGTAATTTCCCTTTAGAGTTCGATTTACAGTTGGAAGGGGATATAAGGAGATGGAGACCTAATTTCTTATTATCTTTTGCATATTGAAAAACTTGTTTTTGTGAATTGGCTCTAAGAGAGCAATTCTTCATCTGGGACGCAAACCCCAGGTTCTGGATTGGCTGGGACATAGCCCTCAGCAATTATTGGCATTGGATTCTTTAGACAGTGTGCGTTGCTATCAGGGATAGAGTACGCCATTTTTTATTGTGGATTCAGGTTGCAGCTTTATGGTTTCAGCATTGCAGATTGATTCTTTCAGCTGGGATGTGATTCTTGCAGTCTTAGGGCCGCCATTTGCAGCAGGTACACCCCACGTGGAATATAGGGAATGCTTGTATTCAGCCACAGATGTATCCTTGATTCATGTTCATTATTCACCATTCAGTTTGGCATCATTGTTGGATGTAAGCTCCTTGGAACTGCATTGGATCAATTATTTGGCTTTATAAATCAGAAATTTGCCTGGTACGATTTATAGCAATTCTGATTTGGCTCTATGTTCTTATTTATTTTCAGTCGCCTTTCATGTTTATTGTTCATTATTCATTACTATTGTGAAAACTATCAAAAAACACAAAACAAAAACAAAACCTTCTGCAACTTCTGTCTATTCTCAAAGACCATCAAAGAAATCACAGGAAAATATAGTTTATTAGTTTAAAAACTACAGCAGATCAGCAAGGGCATCCATCAGGGATCTTTCAGGCAGATCTTCTACTCATTAACCAGTGACTGAAAATTTCCATCTCTGTGTTCTCTGAGTGCTGCTTAGACTTGTGGTGCATGACCATTTTATTCTTAAGTTCTTGTATGCATCTTGCAGACCAGAAGACAAAGGTACATTTTATTAAATAACAAGTTGCTTCCTTTTGTAACTGATGGAGAGTATTTCTCACTATTGGTTGAATGAAGATTCAAATTGCAAACATGTAATGCCATTGTAATATGGCATAACTGTAAACGATATGCTGCCCTAGAATAAATTAAAGAAGAGGAAGTAATATATTTGAAGCAACAGATGAGAGAAATCAGAAATATGCAATGTTTCTTTCAATTGTTAGACAATCTATTTGGATGTTGAGTTGCCTTCTGAGGCAGCTCCAAAATCCAAGAAGCCACAAGGAAGATCCTAACATATGTCCAAATCCATGCAATGAGCCCAATTGACCTTATTGCATTTCTTTACTGCATATGCACCATGAGGCAAAACACACTTTACTGATGTGGTCAATCCTTAATTTGAATACTTGGCACTTGTTCACTTTGATTATAAATCAAAATTAGTAAAGCTATGTAGTAAGAACCTTTCCCCAAATTTGAATGTGTATGAGAGAGGTTTTTGACCAGTGTTCCAGGGAACTTCGGGATAAGGAGACAGGTTTTGGGGATGCAGGACCAAGGGCCTAAGTTCAGAGACAGCCGGGTGTGTGTGTGGTGCTTGTGCTGATATACATATAGTACATGAAAAACTAGTTATAAAAAGATGTATATGAATTACATTGCAAATGAATCTTTGGCAAATCATTCGAA
This sequence comes from Cupressus sempervirens, assembly GCA_028749045.1. Lineage (NCBI taxonomy): Eukaryota > Viridiplantae > Streptophyta > Pinopsida > Cupressales > Cupressaceae > Cupressus > Cupressus sempervirens. Next base: position 312,408,948 of record CM053785.1, read on the forward strand.
ACCATTAAGATGTACCATACTTATTGTTACACTTTATCTGTTCCTGAACGCCTGAGTAAAGAAATCTGGATGGTGCTAATTAAAATTATACACTGATGGGATTTCTGTTCCTAAATGTATTCCAAGAGAAAGGAGGCTGAATTCTAGATAGGGTGGAGAATGTTTTTCTCTTCTGGTTTCTATACAAAAAGTCTACAAATTGCAGATATGCCCCAATATTGAGCTAAATGAAACATCGAAAGGTATTAAAAATAGCTACAAGTCTAGCCAAGTCTCAAAACAACCGAAAAACCGTTGATATTGTCTTTTGCCAAAAATAGTTGGAATTATACCATTAGATCTCAACAGCTATCACATTTGGCAAAGTCCACCCACACAAGAATGTTTGTCTATAAGGTAGACAGTTATGACCAGTCTAAACAGAGGATCTGTTTTATATGCAGAAATGTTTACTAAAATATTTGGACCGGTTTTTATTTAAGTTGAAACCATTGGCCGCTCAAATGATAGAGAGTGAAATTGAGACTCTCAATGTCAAATGGGACTGGAAATTTCATTACACAACCTTAAAAGTCATAGTCATCTTATGATCTTTATCTATATTTTATTCAGAAAATTGATATGGAAGGACAAAAGGAAATGCAAGCACAAAACACCATTTTGCTTCCCTAGAATGGGAGAATTCTTGACTAAAACAGCCTTTAAACAATCTTTGTATGAGATAACATGCAACAGCAAATATCAACAATATGCCAAAAACATAAAACATTCATGCACAAAGATTTTTCCCATAGAAACCATGGTTAGAGGGTGAAAAGTACATATGGGATGATGGTGGCAATCTTCTACTAGTGCACTGATGAATGTTGTCTTGTTAGGAGTTGTGCAACGCCTTCTTCAAGGAATACCCGTTTAAGAGTATCTTTAGCTCAGTTAAAGGCTAGAAACAAAGTTCTGTTAAGAACAACCAATTAAAGGATTGCAAGCTCCTTCTAAGAGTCACTTGGGTAGAGGATTTAAACTTTAGATCCTGTTAGGAATCCTGTCCACCCTGTAAGGAGTGACCTCGTGAGAGGATTTAACTTGCAAGTCTGTTAGGGCTTGCCTTGAGAAAAACCCAAGATGAATACGATCTGATTATGATGCTCTGTTTTACGGATCTGCTCTAGCACATGTCACTAACCAACTCCTGCATCAGCCAAACAATAGCTCGCAATCGTGCCTCAACAACAAAAGAAACTCGATTTCATTCACTTTTATAATACCTCCATTAGGATTTAGGAAACATGTTTTTCCACCACCTTAATCAGGTTGGCCTTCCATTCAAATTCTTCAACCGATCATGCTAAAGGTCAAAATTGGATTTCGTAATGTCGACCCTCATTATACCAATCAAAATTCAAAACAATGTCAGCCATACAGTTGACCAGACAATCAATCAAACAAGACTGTTCCAACTTTCCCTGCTATTGCTAACATTATCTCATAGATTCGAAATATCTTCTGCAAATCATCATTCCAACTTGTGTGATTGTAGACAAATGATTTTAGTCCCCTGTAGATCACAACTTTATGACTGCACACCTCGGATTGATCAACAATTACCTGATTCAATTCTTCACCGGTTGCCTGAACACTTAGGCAATGCACAAACTAGTCCTTTTACCTTATCTGTAAACCTGTTGACAAATCAATAAACAAAATACATTGCCATCAATGACAACATAGTAAACCTTTACATCAAATGCCAACAGGGTGGGGATGCATTTCGTCCCAGAGACATCTCTGTCCTAGAAACCAGGGTTTTTTGTGGGTGGGGACGGATGCTTATGGTACTCTGCTTATGACACTTAAACTAGGCAGATTCCTGCTTGTTCACAAACAAATCTCATCATGGTTGGTGGATATAGAAACTGTAAAACTACAAGTAAGTTGAGTACATGTTAACTTTTATTCATTTTTGTTATCAAGGTTTTGATGAATGAGAAATTTGGTGTCTTAAAGCATAGGCTTTTTTGTAGGAAACATTCTTTGAATATGCCTTAGTACTTATCTCATAGTTTATTCTTTTTTAAAAGATAGTACATGTTTATGATTTTCCATTGCAAGCATGCCGGCATTCAAGTACCAAAAATCATAGTGGTTGAAATGTTCATATTTGCTTGCCTTTTGATTATTTTTGATACTTTATCCCATTTTGCAGGAATACCAACTACGATTGATTATCATAAGCTTATTCTTGATATTCAGGTCTTATCTAATATTCTCAAAGACTTTCTTAATCATTTCGCTTTTCTTATTTATAATTGGGTTGCATTACCAGTTGAATTTCTCTGTGGTCTGATGTGGATGGACTTTGTCGCAGGATTTCAAAGATGGAAAAATTGATACAGCATTCATTCCCAAGCATGAAGAAGAGTTAGCTGCTGTATGTTTTGCCATCCTTTTGGCTTTGTTTACCTTTTGGTTTTTCTTTTCATGTACACAAAAGCCACTTTCTGATCATGTTTTACGTTTTTAGTAATGAAAAGAACCTAAAAGCATTATTAAAGCAAATGATGACTATCACGTGTCCTCTCTTTCTTATTGTCCAATTTATTCTTGGATATCTAAAATTCAATTGCTTTATTCTTGCAGCCCGATCAAATTGTGCAATTACCCACAACAATTAAAGCGTTGCCTTGAATTCAAGTTTAATCATGCGATCATCATTACAGGCAGCATTGATTGCTTTTTCCCTGTGGCAGTCTTGAATTATTTTGCAGGCTACAGTATATGGAGAAAGAAGCTAGTTAATAATTTGACGACCTGTTGTCTTTAATTTCAAAAGTAGAGTTGCCTTTATATTCCCTTCAGTTGTAATTTAATTCTGGAGGTCGCTGAGTTTTCTGCTTGGTCGAAAGTATTGGTTCCTTTGGCCTCGTTCATGGCTGTCTTCTTCTGTAGCCATTCTTATTTTTGAACTTACTGAAACGATCTATATTGTTAGTCTGAAATCTTTTCAAGTTTTGACCCTTCGTCTATCTTTTGACTGGTTGAGATGACTGTTTTTCTACTATGGTACTACATGCGGTTTTGTTTTTACCATTGGAAATATGCATGTTGGGATACAGACTCAGGTAAATATTGCTATGCATACAATTGCCGAGAGAAATGAGGATAATCTAGAATCCAAAGCCTCTCTTTTTGCTTGGTGAAATTCAGTAAAAGATGGTATGATTTTGGTATCAAAATGGCCACTCTATGGTGGTACTGTAGTTGTAGATAATGAAAAAGATGAAAATACTTTGGGCACATGTTATAACAGTAGTTATCACAACCTTATACAAACTTGTTACAAAAAAAGTTGCATGTCTCACAGTCTAGAAGAATTTGTTACCACTAAAATATTTGTCAATTCACAAATCTATAATGAAGGGAGACCGCTTATGATTTGAACCTGTATATTTATCGTGCACTGCAGCCTCCACCTTTAGTGTTTGGTAGACCTCCCACATAGAAACCAAGCACTTACCGTTACTCAGGGTGTACCTGTGATTATCACCTGGACTTCTCGTAAGTACCCAAGCCCCCACAATCACTTATAGTGAACTAGACCCCCCATATGGAATATCCAAGCCTTTACCATTTCTTAGTATGTACATATACATTGTTGAATTTGATGCAACATATATAGCCCAATAATTGTCAACAGAATATAGTATTTGCTAGACCTCTCATATAGAACCCACACAAAAAAACATTACTTCGTGTGTACCTATGATTTGAACATGGACTTACCCTAAGAACCTAAGCTCTTACCATCACTTAGGGTGTGTTAGATCCTTGTATGGAATACACAAGCCTTTATAATTACTTAAAGTGTACATATGCCTTGTTGAATTTTGTTCAACATTTATGTAACATGTATAGCCCAATAGTTATCAATATTGTATTATTTGCTAGACCTCCCTTATAGAGCCAAAATCTTTACATTACTTAGGGTGCTCTTATGTTTGGAAGGTGGAATTTCCTCAAGTATCCAAGCACTAAACATCACTTAGGGGGCATTGGACCCACCTAATGTAATCTCCAATTCTTTGCCATTGTGCTAAGTGTATTCTCTTGAATATCCATGGCATCCTTTTCCTGTAGTCAACTATCATACTTCTTAACATATTTTTCTGTGCTTTGTGTTCCTATATCTTCCTCGTATTCATCATTGATTGTTAGGACTATCTATTTCCCTCTTCTTATTCATTGATGACACATTATTTTCAATAATAAAGTCATCACCGTCAAACTCATATGCCATGCTTCCTTTCTTCCTAAATGCCTCCCCCTTTTTCTATGTTTCTTCCTTATTCTACTTTATGTGAGGTTGTGACTATTCAAATTAGGTTGCAACCTTTGATTCTTTAAATAATGTATTTGTTATAATTGTTTGGTTTATATATATTTGATATATATGTTTTTATAATTATATTAATTGCATTCTAATCATGTGGTATATATATTATATGTTATTAATTTCTTATTATGTTTATAATATATTCTATTATTAATTTATTAATTATAAAATCTTATAAATATAGAGACATGACACTCCCACATAGAAACCAAGTACTTACCATTACTCATGGTGTACCTGTGATTAGAACCTGAACTTCTCGTAAGTACCCAAGCCCCCACAATCACTTATAGTGCATTGGATCCCCCATATGGAATATCCAAGCCTCTTACCATTTCTTAGTATATACATTGTTGAATTTGATGCAACATTTATGTAACATATATAGCCTAATAATTGTCAACAATATATAGTATTTGCTAGACTTCTCATATAGAACCCAAGCCAAAAAAAACATTACTTAGTTGTGTACCTATGATTTGAACATGGACTTCCCTAAGCACCTAAGCTCTTACCATCACTTAGGGTGTGTTAGACCCTTGTATGGAATACACAAGCCTTTATAGTTACTTAGAGTGTACATATCCGTTGTTGAATTTTGTTTAACATCTATGTAACATGTATAGCCCAATAATTATCAATATTGTATTATTTGCTAGATCTCCCTTATACAACCAAAATCTTTACCATTACTTAGTGCGTTCTTATGGTTGGAAGGTGGATCTCCCTTATAGAACCAAAATCTTTACCATTACTTTGTGCGTTCCTATGGTTGGAAGGTGGAATTTCCTCAAATACTAAAGCACTTAAACATCATTTAGGAGGTATTGGACCCTCCTAATGTAATCTCCAATTCTTTCCCATTGCTCTTACTCAAGGGCTACATATCCATTGTTGAATTTAGGGGTATTGGACCCTCCTAATGTAATCTCCAATTCATTCAACAATTGTGTAACGTTTATAGCTCGATGATGAATAATAGTGTCGTATTTGCTAGGCGTCCCTATAGAACTCGAGCATTTACCATTACCCATGGTGTATCTATGATTGGATCCTAGGCTTGTACCTACGCTTGCCATTATTTAGGGTGTATTCAATCCTACACATGGAACAATCAAGTTGTTACCATTACTCAACATGGTATCCATTGTTGAATGAATTCAACATTTACGGAACACATATAACCCATACTCTCTCTATCAATAACATATAAATTTGAACTATGCATTTGCAATTTAATTATTCCTCATGCACCTTGTTTTTCCCTTGTATGCCAATGGCTAGTGTTAGCCACTTTGGTTTAAGCCAAAGCTTAGTCATCATTTTGTTTGATATTAAAAAAGCAATAAAACAAGGGTGTTAGTCTTGACAAAGACAAACCATAAGGGCTATTTATAGGGTAAAAACATATCAGTAACAACACACTAGTAGAACTAGTAATCATCAAGAGTGGGTAGACAAGTCACATACAACATGGGGAGGAGAATGAGAAATTGAAAAATGATTTTTCCTATACCCTTTAACAATCACCCTTGTAATATTATCATTAGTATTTCTATAGGAGAGCAAGTGATGGAACCCTCATCGTGAGATTGTCAGTACATCAGACCAAGTGCTATCAAATTGCCTCATTGTTAGCCAATGGTTGGAGTGTGGGAGCAACAATTGGAGAAGGGTCTATGTAGCTAGAGGGTGTAGCATCAACATGAGGTGGAGGATACATTGAATATGAGGAGTCTAAATTAACAAGAAGAGCATAATCCTAAGGGGAGTCATCATTAGGTTGTGAAGAGTCATTAGAGGAAGAATTAGAAGCTTATATAGTCAAAAGATCATCATTAATGTCCTTCCATCAAGTGGCAGTGCCTTTACAGTGCAAAAGAATAACATGTTCACAATTGATCAATAAAGAAGCACTGATGGCATTAAAAAGTGAGGCCCTTATAATCCAACAACTAAGTCCATGGCTTATCCCCAACCATGAGAATCACATCCCTTGGAAGAGGTGTGGAGGTGTCACAGTGATTCAAAATGTGTGCAAAGGTAAACCTATAGTAATTGTAGTGTCATCCACCTTTAAGAAATGACTAATAGAGTCATCCATGTCATCAAAATAAGAATTCTCCAAAAAATGAAGGGGAAGATTGGAAAGAGGAACTTGCACTGGACATACATTTAGTGATTCAGTAAGAGGGTTGAATAAGATTGTCCTAGGCTTGGCTGAAAGGGAGTGAGTCCCCCTATGGCCCAAGGGTTGGCCAAATCAACTTTTTATAATAAGGTCAAGAAAGACCATTAACAATAGACTAGCAACACAACTTCTAATCAACATCAAGAATGCGTAGACAACTCACCTACCACGTGGGGAGGAGAGAGATTTTGCAAAGTAAATTTTTCTTTGCTTACAAACAATTGTCCAGGTGATACTTTCAGTAGGGTCCCACTACAAGAGGAAGGTGGTAGAGCCTTCTCTGAGAGAGAACTAATGAGAACAAAGTGCTAACAATATTGTATTTCAGTAGCCAAGGCGACATGAACCAAGAGCAACAACAATCAAAGAAGGGTCAATGCAACTAGGGAGGACCGCATCGACAACAAGAGGTAGGGTTGGATCCACTAGCTCAAAGGGTGCCATCTCAGTAGAAACTTTATCTTGTGGGGAGTCATCATTAGCATGTGAAGAGTCATCAGAGGAAGAGTCAAATGCATTGATAATCAAATGATCATCATTTGTCCCCCTATCAAGTGGCAATACTTGTTTGATGCACAAGAGAGAAAATCATAGCCAACTTACCAGTGAAGGAACACTAATGACACTAAAAGAGGAGGATCTCATAATCTAGTGGTTGAGCCCATGGATTGTCCCCCTACCATGCCACCTCCTTGGGGAGGGGAGTGGAGATGTTTGTCAACTAGAATGTGAGGAAAGGTAGAGATGCCTATTAGACATAGACTCATCCATCTTTGAAAAACAATCAATAGAATTGCCAATGACCTCATAACAAGAGTTTTCCCAAAAATGCAAGGGGATATTGGGAAGACGAACTCACACTAAACACACATTGATTGATTCAACAAGAGGGTGGAAGGAGGCAGTCTAGGGTTTGGTTGAGAGAGAGTGAAGCCTCCACACCCACAACTTCACATTCATTAGAAGAAATAAAAACAATGATGAAAAATCTCTTAACACTGAAAAAACCTGTTACCCGAGATGAAAGATCTCCATAATAAGACAACTAGCGATGCATATTAGGAAGTGTTGGCTAGAAGCTAGTGAATTCACAAACCAATCAACAATGCTGGTAAAAATCATATTATCCACCAATTTTGGACCACAACACCATAGGGGATGTTTTGGCATAGGCGAAGGGTTGAGATTGCTCCTTTGAAGGGATATAAACTACAAACTTTGCAACATGGGAAAATTGTGTCCATCAACAAGAGGCTTTGGGGGTACCATAGTGCCATGTCTCTGTGAAGTATGCCTAAAATCTACAACTCCTTTAGAGATCTTGTTGTCTCGCATTTTGTCACCACAAAATGTAGGTAACAGTATGAAACTTTTCAACTTAGTTTCACATTTCTTTGAGTTTAGTTCTTATTTAATTGGCAATATTGATCAATCAATCAACCCTAATTGATGCAATGATTCCTCTTACTGAAGGTTTTCGTCAAGTCTTTATAGTTTTTCTGTTTTTGAGCCTATCCTTGATTTTTGAAACCTGCAACATCGCTTTTCTTGTTTTTGACTGTGTGTTTGCTAGCTTGTGGTCCTTTGTTTTTTCTCAAGTTATTGCTTTTGGTTTTCCCTTCAATTTAGTCGATCTTAGGGCTTAAAAAGAGTTGGTAATCAAAAGATATGACCATTTTAGTGCCCAAAAAATGGACTTTCCGGGTGCAACCACAAATAAAATATCATATTATATTTTGAAGTTGACATTCACTTTTTGAAAAATATAACAGAAATTCACTCTATGTAATGTTTTTAAGTTACTTTGTCATTTTAAATTTTCATTTAAAAGTAACTATAGAGCACTTTATGTTATATTTTTAAGTTGAGTTGTTTTTTTAATTTTTCAATTAAGTGACTATATTAACTATACAGGTTGATTTATTTTTAAATATAATTTAAACACCCTAGTACATATTACTTTGTCAATGATATTTGCACATTATATATTTATCTATATAGTGTAAACATGATTTATGACCCATTTAAGTAATATTTAATCAAAAAATAATTTGACACACTTAATTCATCACTTAAGTTGTGCATAACATGTCTACAAGCACATTTACATTAAAATATGTAATTGCCTCTGGAAACCACGATTTTGAATGAAAAGACAATTTTTAAACACATAAAACATATAAATACACGTGTTTTAAATATGCAATGACTCCCAAAAGGTGAGACACGTATATTCAAGTGTTTTCAAAATATGCAGTGACCCCCAAAAGGTGCGATTTTGCACTAAGGGTCAATTGTGATCAAATTTTAAACTATGCATATGCACCCAAGAGGTGTGATTTGCATTTGCTCTTCTATTACATGTGTTTAAAATATCCAATGCACCCCAAAAGGTGTGATTTTGCTCTTGGACTCCATTACATGTTTTTAAAACATGTATATGCACTCCAAATGTGCGATTTTAATAAGGAGACTCTATTGCACATTTTTTAAATATGTAATGCACCCTAAAAGGTGCAATTTTCCTTTAATAGCATATGAACTTATAGAACCCGAAATTCAAGATCCAAGGGCAAAAAACTTGATGTTTTCCTCTTCCAAGAACACATTTTTCTTAAAAAATGCTTAGATATGCCCATATAATGGCTTGAAATCCATCACAAAGGGGGCGTTTTTGAGTTTTAATGCATATACATGCATTTCGGGGTCATGATTTTACATATCCAAGACAAAATGACTTCGATTTTGGCATTTTTGAGTCACATTTTTTTGGTGAAGCAAACCCAAATTTGGGGCAATTTTTATCACATTTTGGCTCACATGGAAGTCGTTTTGAGGCTTTGATCCATAAATTTGCTATTGAAGAACACATTTTTACCTTTAAAGCTAAAAAATGCTTCATTTCATCCCCTCTATAAATCATGTTTTTGCTAAAAATGTCTAGAAAATTGGGTTTTTTCATTCACATTTTTGCATTTTGGAGCCACAATTTTGCATTTGGATCCATGTATTAGCATTTGGGGAAGTCCATTTTGCATTCACAAATAAAAAATGATCAATTTATATCCATTTATGAATGACCTAGATTTTTGCATGAAAAGGGCACATTTTTGCAAAAACAACCTAGATTTTTGAGTGAAAAGAGCATGTTTTTGTTAAAAAAACTTAAAAAATGACATTTCTAGCGCATATGTTTGGATCAATAGGGGTTGTTTTTTAGTTTTAATCCATGCTATTACCTTTGAAGACCACGTTTTTGGCATTATCATGTCAAATTCGACTTTTCATTGCTCATTAATATTTGTTGAATGCAAGTATGGAAGAAATCAAAATATTGTTTGAAAATTTGGATTTGGAGCAGAATTGGTCTTCAAAGTTTATGATTCTTCCTATTTTGGCTCTCTGATGTCCAAGTAAGTGGACATTTTTAGAATTGCTCATCAATTCATGCTTATATTGCTATTTCCATGCATATTTTAGTTTGAAGTTGCACACATGTCCATATATATGAAATGAAAAGTGCATTTTTCTTTAAAAATGATGAAAATTCTCATTTTTCGTATTTTTGGTTTTTTCTCAAATTCCAAATTTGAATTTGCATTTTGAAGTAACTTGGTTGTTGACATGTTTGGGTCTAAGACCAAACACATGTTTGTTTTGTGTTTGTTTTTGTTGTTTGTTTGCTTGTTTTCTTGTTTTTCTTCTTTTGGAAGACGTTGCAAGTTCTTTCCCAAGAATTTGCAAATGTTTCACTTCACCCCACCTTCCACCATTTCATGCAAGTGTATCGTTTCATTCCACCCTATCATTACATGCCATAACACTTTGCATCTCATTCTCCATATGTGATTACATGTAATCTTACACTCAATTCATATTTACATGCAATCTCATCCTTTGTTCTCATTTACATGCATTTTCATCTTCCGAATCTAAATGCATGTTCATGTTACATGTAATTCACTTTATGTGTAATGCCATCTAGAGAACCCATTTTTGAGTAAAGGTAACACTTTGAGAGTCAAGTGTCATTATTTGCAAATATTCCCACACACTTTATAAGAACTCATCCTTTTCCCATATACATTTACATGCCATCCATCTTTTTAAGTCCCATTTTAGCCCTACACATGTAGTTTTCATATCACATCCAATTCATTGGATATGTTCCATGAGTATCTAATCAATACTTTGAATATACAGTTCCTCAAGGATCCATTTTGCCAATATTCTCATGGAGTCAGAATCCATATCTTCCAATGATGGATTCAATCCCATTGAAACTTTCATATTACAACAAGTCAATATATGTCTGGATTTCTATAAATAATGAAGACATCCAATAAAGAAGGCGCGCTTCAAATCAAAGAAGTGGTAATTCATTTGGTCTCCATTTTCCCAATGGTTGTCTAAGAACTTGAGTTCATGTGAGAATGCACTAAGCACTTTGCTTCAAAAAGAAGAAGTTAAACATGCTAATGGAAAGTTATGAGTTTACATTCGAAAACCATCAACAAGGTTTTCAAAGTGTCAGAGATTCCAGAATGTGCCGATCTACAAAGGAGAACTCATAACAACTCGAGCAAGAAAAGATTGATCACATCAAGTTTTCAAATCACAATTGGAAACTCATCATGGTGAATGTAGTGGCATAGAATACATGAATCCACAATCTCGTGATCATCATCAAGTACAAAGCCTTTTCCAACAATCTACGAAATTGATTCATTTAGAATCAATACCCTCAACTCTTTCTTCTTCTTCTTCTTCTTCTTCTTTTTCTTCTTCTTCTTCTTTCATGTTTGTAGTTAGAGAGGATGTATTGCAAGAAGTTGTGTAATTACATGTAATATGAATGATATGTGTAATGACATGTGATATGATTTAATTTCTCTTGTTAGTTAGACTGGGTCAAAGTTGGTTAAGTTGCTCCCATTTTTTTCTCCACTTTTTTCTCAACTCCTTTGCCTATATAAACAAGTGCCCCCTCATTGTAAAAATCTATCTTTTGTTGTATGCAAAAAATATTTGCTAGACTTGTGCAAGCATAACTTTGACTATGTAATACGAAGTTGGAAGAAAAGTGAATAATATAAGCAATTGGATTCGAAGTTTTGACTGGAAGCAATTGTGATAGAGAAAATTAGAAGCTTTGACTGTAATTTGTGCCTATTGTCTTTGATTCATGTTATTATTTTGTATTCAATAATAGAGTGCAATGAGTTAAGAAGCAATCAGTGCCGAAACTTTGACTTGAGCGATTGTGGTGATACATAGACTAGAAGCTTTGACTGTAGCTTGTATTGCTATCTCAAATTCACGAAAGCTAGTTACAATTTCCCTACTTCTAGAAGTCTTTACGTCAAGTAATGGTAGAGATTTTTTTTATAGAATAGAATAGAAATCATCTACTTTTGGAAGTCTTTGTGCCTCAATGGTAGTGATTTTTCTTATAAATTAAACAAATAAGATTTAGAGCTAAACCAATACGCTTTCAATCAATGTTTGAGTTGGTGTTGGTTTATCAGTATCACTATTTACAACTTTAGATAGAAGTGTAGTTTGAAGTTTCATCTTGCCCATTACTCGCTCCATGGGTAAGCAGATTATTTCTTGAAAAATAAGAGGAAAAAATATTGGTAACACCCCTTACAAAATCTCTCAACTTCTTTCTTATCTTGACTTGATCCAAGGAATGGTGGGAAGGGGGAGCCTTCCCTTTAATGTAGGAGAGACTTTGTCTCACACACTATGGTTTGTCTACCTATTTTATGACTGGATTTTCACAAAAATGCCAGTTGCAAAATATCCACCCAACAGATCCTACCACCATCAAAAGTAAGAATACCCAAATCACTACTTGCCCTCCCCAACCAACCAACATAGTTACCACACACCATAGGTAGACTTCGGTGTACAACAATGAAACTCCTACATTAAACATAAATTGAACAAAAGCAAACCCAAAAGCACTTAGGCTAGAGATGATAGTTAGAGAGGGAGAAAACTTAGAGGTAGGTGCAGACATTTTGAATGCGTTGAAACCTAACATTTTTTAAAACTTTAGTTGTAAGTTCTATAGACAAGAAGCCTAGTTATTTCACCAAGGGTCAAAGTCAACAACATTCCATTGAGAACCATAGAAGCCTAATTATAAGGAAGAAGAACACACCATTTCACCAAAGGGCTAAGCCCAATTTGTTTTCCGAACCTTAGCTATAAGCAAGAAACCCCACTATTTTACTAAGGGTCTAGCCATCAACTCTATTAAGAACCACAATAGAACGACCTTGTGGGGATTTGAAGCTTGGTTGTAGGCCCTACAGTTCCTTGGATGTAGGCACTACATGCAACAACATTCCATTGAGAACCATAGAAGCCTGATTATAAGGAAGAAGAACACACCATTTTACCATAGGGTTAAGCCCAATTTATTTTTCGAACCTTAGCTATAAGCAAGAAACCCCACTATTTTACCAAGGGTCTAGCCATCAACCCTATTAAGAACCACAATAGAGTGACCTTGTGGGGATTTGAAGCTTGGTTGTAGGCACTACAATTCCTTGGATGTAGGCACTACAAGCAAGAAGTTCCACTATTTCACCAAATGTCAAACCCTACTTTTTTGAACTCTTGATGTAAGCTCCACAAGCTAGAAGCCCCACTATCTTACCAAGGGTTAAAGTTAACAACTATTTTCTGAGAGCCACAATAGAGAGTGACCCAATGGGGACTTAAACCTTACTTGTAGGCACTATAGGCAAGAAGCCTCACCATTTTAACTAAGGGTTTAAGCTTTTCAATTTTGTTTGTACCTTGGTCATAAGCTTTAAAGGTAAGAAGCCCCATTATTTTACCAAGAGTCAAAATTAGCAAATGTCCATTGAGTACCATAGTAGAGAGTGACCCCGTGGGGACTTCAACTTTGGTTGTAGGCACTACATGCAAGTTGACTCACCATTTCACCAAAGGGTCCAACCCTTCAAATTTTTCTTGAATCTTGGCTATAAGCTCTATAGGAAAGAAGCCCCACTATTCCACCAAGTATCAAAGCTAGTCACTCTTCATTAAGAACCACAATAGAGAGTGACCTCGTGGGGACTTGAACCTTGGTTGTAGGTAGGGATAACTTTAAGAAACCTCCTCCCAGGAAAATCAATAAAATCGTGGAAAATCCAATATTGTTTATTGGAAAAAAAAATTCTATTGCCGATTTCCTTTTCAACGTAGAAAAAACTTAAATTTTATTGGGAATTTTATTTAGGCTAGTAAATTTTCATAAAATTGAGGCAATTAATTCATCAATTTGGGGGAAAGTATATAATGTACGAGGCCATTTTTTCCCCTTCAAATAGAAAAAACATATAACATATGAGACAATTTTTCTTGTTTGATGGAAAAAATATATAATAAATGAGGCCATTTGATTCCTTTTAATGGAAAATATATATAATGCATTGGAGAATGTGTTGCCTATAAATATGAAAGGAATTAATTATATTGGCGAATAACCACTTTTTAATACTCAATATATGTAATGTTAGTGAATGCCAAATGACAATTGATCATAGATATCACATTGGACGGTGTGCACCTAACATCCATCTATCATTCAATTATTATATATCAACATTTGATATATTATTTTGGGCTGAATATCTCAAATGAAGCCTCGATGTTTTTTAAGTCTCCATAATGGTGACATGTCTCCCTACACTTAGTTGCACTTACAACAAACATTAATAGACGTCTTGTCATTGTTGTGACATTCTCCCATCCTCCTGCCCCACATGCATCACTTCTTTTTTAGTAATGACTAAATTACAATCCTACATTAATGGGAAAGATTTCTTAAGATTTTCATTTAATTCAATTGAAGTGGAAGGAAAAAGGGATAGGGAAGGTTCAAGAAATTGTCAAGGCAGCTAATCTTATTTATAGGTAATCAATCTTTTTTCTTCCTCATTGTTTAATTCTTGTCTTTGGGAGTCACTTGTAGAATTCAATAGTTTGGTAGGTAAATTATGTTAAGGCCATTACTATTATTTTGCAAAAAAATAGTGAGGTTTATCTCTTTTCTCTCTAGTTAATTTTTTTTTCTCTTATTTACACAAATTTAGATGGACACTCCAATTTGTTTGACATGCAAATTGGAGGAGGCCCAAAAGGCATTTTTAGGCCCCTTTCACGATGAAAACCTCTAGTCAATTTTCAATGAGACTGGTCCATTCATCTTTAAGGTTGATAAAATGGTGCTGTGCCATGAGTTTTTGGTGAATGATGATAGGCACTATGTGAACACAAATATTACATCATGTTTTTTGGCCTCTCTCCTCAACCTTAGAGCAAAAAAATCTACATTATGATGCTGCTGAGGAAGACCTTCAAAGAAGAGTACTTGGGAAACACCATTTAGGTTGGCATCTTTGTAGAAATGTGGGCGGGGATCCCTTGGGAAAGTCAAATCCCTAAGCTTCTACAACCTGGTTAGAATGCGGTTGTGCAACTATTTTTGTTGGATCTAAAAGTTGGGCAATTGAAGCGCTATAGGAAATGGGCATGGATTGCCAGAGATTTTCTAGAGAGATTTTTTTTTCTTTGGATGAAGTGGAGGAGGGCCAATATGGCTTTCTTCACGAATTCTTAGAGTTAATCTTGTCTCGATAATTCTACTTAGATTCAAGGGAACATCCCTAGGGTTTCCTAGAGCTTGTCACCCCTAGTTGATATTTTTTTGGTTTCTTTTTTGTTAGTAAAAATTATAATCATTGTACATACCTCTAGCTATAGATTGTGATTTTCGTAAAAGTATTAATAATTCTTTTTCAATTTCATTTCAATTATGGATTTGCGATTTTGCTGACTTAAATGTTTTGGCTATAAAAGTTTAATATTTATATATTTTTTAAATTTTATTATAAATTTGTAAGAAAAATGAGAGTTTGAGACGTAAATTAAAATTTATCATTTAATTACAATGATAAGATTGCAATGAATCATAACACGATTTGCACTTTATAGTTTTAAACATTTTTCAATGTAATGAAAAAACTAGGATGCTTATTTATGGATAGGTTGAATAATTGCTTCATTTATAAAAAAATTGTATTTTTTGTTGATGAAAATTAAAATTTCTCTTTACAAAAATTAGTATTGTCCAATAGAATGAAAGAAAAATTAAATTACCCTATACAGTACTTTACATCCATAATAAATACTTCTAGAATGTTTACATGTGTCTAGTGTTACTAATCACTAATCACATGTCTAGTGTTACTAATCACTAATCACATGTCTAGTCTCAGTAATTACCATTAGATCAACATAGATCACTAACCTGGACTATACTTTGCGCTAATTTGTAGAATGCTCACCCCTTTTTGAAAATGTTCCCTCGGAAGAAGACACCTACCCACTAACATATATTTAACACCCATGACATGTTAGTATCATCACTTTAAAATAATAATAAGGATTTTTGTATGGATGATTACAGAAAAATAAACATAATAAAATTAGCGCAAAATTCACAAAATACTTCCCTAATGTTTACAGTGTCCAGTGTCACTAATCACTAATGAAAATGACATGTAGAAAATAATGTCACAAATGTTAGAGAGACACATGACATCTAAATCAATTGTAGCCTAAAAATGCTTAATGTATCAACCACTGTTCGATCAACATAGATCAATAACTCGATATGTACTTAAAGCCGATTTGGGGAATACTCACCTCATTTTGCAAATGTCCCTAGAAAAATGTGTCCACGTCATATATTAAATGTTGATGGAAAGTTAATATTATCATGTTAAAAATAATAATAAGGATTTTTTTATGGATAATAACATAACAAATTAACATAATAAATTGATCCAAAATTTGCAAAAAAAATCCCCACCGTTTACTCTTGTTAAATAAGTGGCAATCGACTATTACATATATTTATCTGAATATGATTTAGTGGTCCTACAATCTACAGTATAAAATATAGATGTCATCATGTCTAATGTTCTTGTCTGAGGTCTCATCGGTGATCCCTAACCATTAATAGTCTAACTTGAACGTACTAAACAAGAATGAATTGAAAACTGTAGACATATAGGATTCTAAGTTACCCGCCTTTGCATCAATTGTAGTGGCCAATTGTTAATGCTCTTGATAGTTAGAGAAATTGAGATGCCTTGGAATTGAGAGAACCAATTGACCTCAATTGTGTGAATTGACTCTAATCTATGAAAGTAGTTATACCAATAATTTTTGGTGAATTATATCATATATATAATATTTGGCAAATCATGCATAATAAAAAATGTCTTATGTCATTTTTGAGGCGATTGTGATTCATTCAATATATGGTCACTAAAACTATCCTTGGTTGTAGGCATTATAAGTAAGAAGCCTTACTATCTCACTAAAGCATCATTAGGCAAGAAGACCCACCATCAAAATATGAAATTATTGCTATCACAGTTGGCCCTATATGATAAGATAATGGTAATTACACTTTATACACTTGCTGTCATTATAACCAAGTTTTAAATATTGTAATGCTTTTCGAATGGGTTATACTTCTAACATAAATATTTAACCATGTTGAAAATCCTCTCCAATTTATGCATTCCATATCTATAATATGTTTGTAACTATATTTTGGAAATTTGAAGTATGCAAACACACTTTGATCATGACCTCACATATCCTATATTCTCCTTGAATGTTGATTGCTGGCATTAGCTACAACAATTTTAGCCAAAGAAAGTCTATGAATCCCCCTTAAGGTATAATTGAAGTTAGCTGGACTACTAACATATTTGTTACATCCCAATTTTAAATGCTCCTTTATTGTGTTCATTAAAATTTCAAAAATTCATTGAGGATGATGAATCACAAGGAAGAGGGTATGTTATATCCCAGTTTTGGAGCCATTTGAAATGTTCATATACCTGTTGAGGTCTCACATGAAGTTAGTTGATAGGTAAAATTATTTACAATCACATGAAATGGTAAGATAGTTAATCGTTATAATTTCATATAAAGTTGGCATGCTAGTTAACTATTATGATGATATTTTAATGCTATTTTGGAAAGTTTTTTATTCATCACGAATTCATGGGAAGTGAAAAGAAGGTTAACCATTGTGATAGTTTATGACTAATAAATTGTTATGGTAATTGTTATTATATTGAGGAATATGATATAATTGTGGGTGGAAGCATTGTCAGAAAAAAAATTAGGTATAAGGGCACCACCATCATTGGACAAGTAGGTATGATGCTTGAACCACCATGGCTAAGGGTAAACAAATAGGCCAGAAAGAGTGTACGTTGGACAATACCATTAGATACTTGGTCAATTTTTATAACAAGAGAAATATTTAATATTTAATATCATAGGAAGAACTATTACCTCTCTCTTATTTTGAGACAATGGAAGTGATCACCATTATAAACTTCACACACACACATGATGCCACCATGATACTCTGACGATATCTATGAACTGTACTTGTGTGTGTGTGTGTGTGTGTGTGTGTGTGTGTGTGTGTGTGTGTGTGTGTGTGTGTGTGTAAGTGCGTGTGTATGCTTGCTTGTGTCTATAAAGAGGATATAATGATAGAAATATATTATACGTAATCTCAAAATTACACATGCATATAAATATATGTATATATAGGTACAATTATAGGTAGAATTAAATAGCATGATAACATAATATGTATATATATATACACACACATATATTCACACACATCTTTTTTGAACCATGGAGAATAATATAATATTTATCTTTATTTATAAATCCATATATGAGCGGTGACTACCTCCATACCAACATCCATCTTTCAATTTTGAATTTATGAAGGTACTCTTACAACCAATGTCTCCCTTTGTAACTGAGCACAGGATGCCATATATTCCCCCGCAACTATAGAAGGAGGAATGAAAACACCACTCACCTTGAAGATATGCGATAACACAATCACCTTGATAATGAGTGATACCTTTGAAACAAGAGTTTAGTAATTTCCTTTCTATCTTTTTTTTTATCAATGTGTTGTACTAAGTATCAAGCTACATGAGTGAAGACATACCTCAAGGAACTGTTTACACAAGTAGATTGATATTGTCTACAAGTCATGGATCAACCACATTCATTTCTTTTTCCACACCATGTTTCTTTTTAATGCAAATAAGTATGTATTGCTATCAGGTAGAGGATATTCATGTTGTAGTCTACAACCCAAATAAACTACAACCATGGTTCAACATAGTAATGACTCTGATAAGTACCAAGCTTTTTTGCTTTGATTATATCCAGTTCTCCGCTCTCTGCATATTGATTTCATAACCATAGGGATGGACAAACCTCCTCTTAAACATGTTCATTGATGTATTATGCATGAAGTATTCGATGTATAAAAATTGATTCCATTTCTATGATATTTTGACTTGCTCACTGGTAGTTGTTATATACTAGATGTGGTAAGAATGAGTAAGGCATTCAAGGAAACCATATGTTTAAGATCTCATTATTAACAAAAGTCTCTTGGGATGCAGCCAAGGCTAGTGAAGCCATGTGAATGGGTGAAGAGGAGAGGATCCTGCAAGGGAAAAAAAAACTATGAACATATTTTCAATTGCATGAACATCTTTAAAAGAAATTGTTAAAATTCAAGTCAGCTCATGATTGTCCAAGTATACTCAATTGTCAATTTGAGAGGTGGAATTAAGTACCAGAATGCTTAGTGGCTAGACAAGGTGTTTCATGTCTATTCTAGGTAGGGAGGGCCTTTCTCAGATGTGATTATGTGGGGATATTTTAAGGGTCCATAGTTGTGAGGTTAAGAACCTGACAATAATTCCCCTCTCCACAACATGCTAGGACATGCACAAGACAAAGATAAGTTATGCATTCAAACATTTTTTGGTAACAAGAATTTTACTTTTATGATATTTTTAAAAGTAGAAGATGTTGGAAATAAAATAGGGAAAGTAAACTCTAAGAGGGGGGTGGGGGTGAATCAACACTTAAAACTTTAATCTTAAAATCATTCACCACACATCCATCTAACAATCTATGCATGTAAACTGAAATACCAAATTAAGCATATACATCCTTAGTATGAAAGAAAATAAACATTCAACATATTTATGACATAAGATATTTGGTTACCGAGAAACCCTCCAAGGATAAGGTAAAACTAGGGTGAGGATGACACCCACAAATCTCTACTACTGCAGTAATAAAGTATATCCAATGAAGGTTACAATGTTTGATCAAGAAACATGATCAACCTTGTGAAAGGTCTGCCCTATTAAAGGATTATAAGATTGTTAGATCTTACCCTGTTAAAGGATTTCAACAACTTGTTTGAAGTTAGCTTGGTAAAAGGACTTTAAATTACAATGAAGTAAGTACCCTATTAAAGGATTTACAATAGCCTATTAAGACTACTTTGTTAAGAGATTTAATTGATTCACCTGTTAGAATGTCTCTACAATGATCTTGCAGTTAGCACTCTACTGCTAGATAACAAATCACCTCTTTCCTGATGTATACTTGATCCTTACTGATCAAATATATCTCTGTTGTCTTCTAATTCCTTTCCTATAATCTCTTATAACTAATTCTACAATGTATCTCAATTCACAACTCCTTAGTCACCATGAATGATTTGTTTGTGCACACAAACTTCTCTATTTTCTCCTACATTCATAATTTTTTTAGGGTTTTTCCTCCTTAAGAAGACCTAGGTGACTTAGGGTTAGGTATGAATCAATGATTGTGATTCACCCATATTACCACTTAATCCTTCATTTTTATTGATTGGCTGCATATATTGCATAGGGAGTCTCAATAAAGATTATTCCTTTTCATCTAGATCACAAAACAATCCTTAAGTCAACTCCAAAATGGTTTACATAGTAGTTTGTGCCATTACAAATAACTATGTCAAAACTGTATTACTTGGCACTTGAAGTTCATGATGCTCGACATCAACTACAACTTCAATGTTGTAACTCAACCTTTGAATGCCATTGATCACTCGACATTTGAATGACTCGACACTTACTATCTGCTCAACACTTGAGTAACTTGGCACTTACTAGTTACTTGGTACATACTGTATATCTCTCACTCGACATATACTATCTAACAACTTATGCTCGACATGCATTACTTGTTCGACATGAACTAAGTAAATGACTTAAGTATAGTGCCACTCATATGTCAAAACCAATTTGAGATTAACAATATCCTCCTTTGACATGAGTGCAAAAATACTTGGTTATGCATGAATAACCTGAGCCTTTCAAGCATAACTCAGATAATATCCATTTACATATAAAATTTCAAAAGATCAAAATTTTGCAAAACTTATGACTCTTCAATCATATCTCAAAATTTAATAATTTTGTTTGAGTTGATTATTCCATTCTAAACTGAAACTGAATACTCCTTTTGAGTAGATTCTACATATGGTGACTCTGTTTCTGTTTGATCTCCACTTATCATGCATTCTCCCCCTTTCTTCATTCTCTTCCTTCATTTATTTTCTCCAAAAATTATTTATTTTTCCCTTTTTGACACTTATGTCATGGGTTGTACACTAATAGTGTGTTTGTCCAAAAAGGTTTTATGGACCTCAAGTATTATCTTCAGAGCTGCTTCCCAGGTATCACAAGTTACCTCCAATGATTTAATTTGGATGGCTAATACAAAAATAAGATGAACTAAGCCTTCAAGTGTAGAAAGATGGGGATCTTTCTGAATTAATGTCTCTACAAAGGCTAGCTCCTTGTGAAGCATGTCCATGTGAGGGGTCAACATGGATTGGATGTTGATCAATGTAGCTCAAATATTTTAATCTTTAACATGCAGAGCTGCCAACTGACCTTGGGAGTTCATCAAATTCATGAAGTTCTTTTGACTTTGATCTGGAGAATTTGGTAGAGTAGTACCTGTTACCTTCATATCTCCCTCTAGATTTACAATATTCCACTACACTTCTTGTGTGAATAGAGTTGTGTTACACAACTTGGTGTAAAGTGAGAAATTTTGGAGGTAGTTACATACCCCAAACTTCCATTAGACCAAAACCGCTCAAAATGGCTAAAACTATCATAACAATTTGGTAA
Source organism: Cupressus sempervirens (assembly GCA_028749045.1). NCBI lineage: Eukaryota > Viridiplantae > Streptophyta > Pinopsida > Cupressales > Cupressaceae > Cupressus > Cupressus sempervirens. The sequence continues at coordinate 312,430,672 of CM053785.1, forward strand.
TTGTTTTGATAAACAAACTTTTTCTCTTTCCATACATGTGTTATGCAAAAACCAACAAAGAACTATTTTAGCTAACTCAAAGGCCTTTCCAAAAAGCTATGATAGTTGGGATCTATTTGATAAGAAAGCTTGTCGAATTTCTCATAGACCAAAACTATTTTTTTATAATTATTTTCTAAACCAATGTGAACATTAAGTGTTAGTTGTATAACACTTAAGTGTTTGTCTTGAATATGTTTTGAACAATATTTAAGGACATCAAATAAGATAATTATATGATGTCAACCATATCATATGCTCATTTTAATTACATTATTGACATCAATGACAACGATCAAAGACCAAATACCAAGGGTTCAACATACTCCCCCTTTGGCATTGATGTCAATACCAACTTCCACCTGTATATCTATGTGTACCTACATATCATGTATGTGTACCTATATATCCATATGTACCTGTACATCTTGTATCTATACCTATATATCCTTCATGTAGGGAGGAATTTTTGGACTAACCACCATCCTTCTTCGAAATTCCTGACATGGCTTTATAGCCTCCTGTGTTCTATAAGTCTAGTGGTTTTATCAGGCATTAAAAGGTTGATCTTTTGGTGCAACAAAAACTCTAGCTTGTAAGAAGTGGTAACAAGGCTTGGTCATAGGTTCGAATCTCCTTGGGTAACGTTGAGGGGGGGAATTTTTGGACTAACCACCATCCTTCCCTTTCAAGATTTGTGACATGGATTTATTGCCTCCCATATTCTATAAGTCTAGTGGTTGTATCAGACATTAACAAGTCGATATTTTGGTGCAATGACAACTCTAGCTTGTAATACCTAGTTCTAGCAATCTTGAGTTTGCATTTGAATCCAACTTGTCACTCAAGAAGAAAGTTGCTAAGTCTAAGGGAAAACAATTTGAAAGTGAAGAGGAAGATAATTCTGACAGTGATCTTGAAGCCATTAAAGCCCTTTTAGCAAGAAGATGTCCCAAAGGAAAAGGAAAGTACAAAGGTAAAATTCCTCTAATCTATTTTTCTTGTGAAGAAGTTGGTCACATTATTATAAGGTGTCCAAACAGAGAAGACAAATAAGAAAATAAAAGAAGCAAGTACAAAGGCAAGAATGATTTTTAAAAAATACAAGGGCTACAAGGATAAAGTTAAAAAGTCATGTTTCATGGCTAAAGATTCTAATAGTAGTGATGATGATGAAATGGTTTATATTGCTGTAAAAGATGAATCAGACAATGAAGAAGGTAAGATGGTGCTTATTTCTCATGTTAGCAAAAATGATACATGGATTATTAATAGTGGTTGGACTCATCATATGATTGATGATAAAACAAAGTTTGAACATATGGAACACTATGATGGTGGAAGTGTAAGATTTGGAAACAATGAACCATGTTGCATAGAAGGAAAAGGTTGTATTTCTCTAACCAATGAACTCATATGTGACAATGCTTGTTGGGTTGAAGGATTGAAGCATAATCTACTATGTGTGGAATAGTTGAATAATATTAGATTCAAGATAGAACTTGTGAATGGGAAGGCCAAGTTGCTAGATAGAAACAAAAATCTAATGGGGTCTAATAATCAAACAAAAGGTATAACTTATTTTACCTAGATCTAAGTGAAAGTTCATGTTTCATTGCTCAAGTAGAAGAAAGCCGGTTATGGCATAAAAGATTATGTCATGTGAACTTTGATAACTTGATCAAGATAAGAAAAAACAAAAGAGTAAGAAGTATTCCTAGTCTAAGGAAACTTGTCATAGGCATATGCAATTATTTTCAAATTGGTAGGATGGGCAAGACAAGTTTCAAGAGCAAGAACTATCATTATGAAGAAGTCTTGGAGCTAGTTCATACAGACCTTTGTGGACCTATTGGCATAGAGAGCTATAGTAGAGATAAGTATTTCATTTTATTCATTGATGATTATTCTAGGATGATGAGAGTAATGTATCTAAAAGATAAGTATGAAGCTTTTTAAAAATTCAAGTGGTAGTTGGCTAGAGTTGAGAAGGAAACACGAAAGAAACTGAAATGTTTAAGATTAGATAGAGGAGGAGAATTCATTTCTAATGAATTCAATAAAATTTTCAATGAGAAAGGAATAAAAAGACAAGTATCAACCCCTGGTACACCTCAGTAGAATGGTATAGAAAAAAGAAGGAATAGATCAATCATGGATTGTGCAAGAACCATAATGATAGAAAAGAATGTTGCAATCAAATACTGGAAGGAATCAATGTATACAACAATTCATACCTTAAAAAAAATATAGCTGAAGAAAGACTCAAATTAGACTCCTTGTGAACTATGGTATGGCTATAAACCGAATATAAGTTACTTGAAAGTATTTGGTAGCAAATATTATATTTTGAACGAGACTAGGAAAGATAAATTTGATGTAAAAAATGATGAAGCCATATTCCTAGGTCTAAATCCAAAGTACATGGAATTTCAAGATATGTTAGAAGATATAATGTACCTGAGAAAATCATTAGAGACAAGTCAGAAGGAACAATGACAAGGAATAAATTAAAAGGTACATGTTTTCTTACATAATTTGAACTAGGATAGTTAAAGATGCTTTGGATAATGAAATTTGGATTGAAGCAATGAATGAAGAGATATAATAGATAGAAATGAATAAGACCTGTGCTCTTGTTCCTAGACCCAAGGATAAGAATGTAATTGGCACAAAGTGGGTGTTTAAAAATAAGCTGAATGAAGATGGAGAAGATTCAAGAAACAAAGCAAGGTTAGTATACAAAGGTTATTCTCAAGAGGAATATATTGATTATGGTGAAACTTTTGCTCCTATTGCAAGATTAGAAGGTGTTAGGACTTTACTTGCTTATGCTGCACATGAAGGATTTAAAGTGTATCAGATGGATGTGAAATCTACATTCTTGAATGGAATTCTAGAAGAAGTCTACATAGAGAAGCCTGAAGGTTTTTTAAATCCTAGCAAAAAGGATATGGTTTGCAAACTACACAAAGCATTGTATGGTCTCAAACAATCTCCCAAAGCTTGGTATGAAAAACTTCATAATTATTTGAAAAAGATTGGTTTTCAAAGGAAAAATGATAACATCAACCTATACATCAAAGAAGGACTAGACAAGAAGATTGTGTTGGCATAAATATTTTGTAAATGATACATTGTTTACTGGAAATGATGATTTGTGAAAATTGTTTTCACAGGAAATGAGTAAGCAACTTAAGATGTCAATTTTTGGAGAAATCAAATTCTTTGTTGGCTTGCAAATTCAATAGAAGAAAGATGGCATCGACATTACTCAATCTAAGTATATCAAGGAGATACTGAAGAAGTTTGGAATGAAGGATTCGAGACCAGTTGGAACACCTATGTCTACTAGACATAAGATCTCCAAAAATGATGATTCTAAGGAGGTAGATTAGACCACATATATATCTATGATTGGAAAACTTCAGTATGTAGGACATATTAGGCCTGATATTGCTCTTGTAGTTGGTATGGGGGAAATATTTTTAGCTAATCCTAAAGAAAATCATATGATGGAAATAAAAAGAATCATGAGGTATCTAAAGGGTACTAAATATTATGGACTATGGTGCAAGAAAGGAGGCAACTTAGATTTGAAATCCTTCACTATGCAGATTAGGCAGGAAGTGTTGATGACAGGAAGAGAAATAGTGGTGGAGCATTCTTTCTTGGTAAGAGACTAGTGTCTTGGACAAGTAAGAAGGAAAATTGCATCTTTCAATCTTCAACAGAGGTAGAATATGTTACAACAATAGTTAATTATTCCAATATTGTTTGGTTCAAACAAATGTTGGAAGGTATGCAGGTAGAAATCAAAGATCCAATAGTTATCTTTTGTAATAACACCAATGCAATCAATATATCAAAGAATCCTGTGATGCATACCAAGAGAAAGAATATTGCAATAATCACAAATATCTTATAAAGATTGGATTTGAGAGAACAGATGACAACAGAAACCTATATATCAAGACAGAAAAGGGTAAAAACATTATGATATCTGAAATCTTTGTTAATGATATAATATTTGAAGGAAAGGATTCCCTATGCAAAGATTTTGCTAATCAGATGAAACATGAGTTTGAGATGTCAATATTTGGGAAAATCAAATTCTTTGTTGGATTGCAAGTATATCAACTGAAATATGGCATATTTGTTACCCAATCAAAATATATCAAAGAGATACTCAAAATATTTGGCTTAGAGGATTCAAAACCAGTTAGTACACCAATGATAATAGGACATAAGTTATCCAAAAATGATGAATCAACTGAGTGAATCAGACAATGTATAGATCAATGATTGGAAAGTTACAGTATGTTGTACACAGTAGACCAGACACTGCATTATATGTTGGAATAGTGGAAAGATTTTTTGCAAACCCAAGAGAAAATCATCTTATGGCAGTAAAGAGAATAATGAGGTACCTAAAAGGAATAGATGACTTTGGCTTATACTATAAGAGGACTGAAAAGTTTGAGTTGAATGCCTATACTCATTAAGATTGGGGAGGTAATATAGATAATAGAAAAATCACGAGTGGAGGAGCACTCTTCTTAGGTAGAAGATTAGTCACTTGGACTAGCAAAAAGTAAAATTGTACCTGATAATCCACAGCTGAAGCTAAGTATGTTGCTACTACCATAAATTGTACAAACATTGTTTGGATCAAGCATCTACTCAAAGGTATGAAGGAAGAGATAACTAAACTAGTAATACTTTGTTGTGACAATACCGGTGCCATCAACATATCAAATAATCCTATGATGCATGCCAAAATAAAGCATATTGCAATCAAGTATCATTATGTTAGAGAATTAGTGGAAGAAAAAGAGGTGAAGATGGAATATGTAAGTTCAAAGGAACAAATTCCTAACATCTTAACAAAATCATTACCTAAGGATGCATATGAATATCTTAGAGGTAAACTAGGGGTAATACTCCTATCAAAGGTTGTTTGAGTAATAGTAGAATTGCCTTGCATCAAATAGGCTAATTTTTGAATGAAAAAGTTGATGTAGAGGATCCTACTTTAGGTTTTTCCTGAAGTATGTAAAGTGCTGAAATTCCAAATCAGTCACAAGAATGGTGACAAAGGGAGAAATTGGAAACTACAAAGTCTACATCTGCATAATTAAAGTTGCTAAGCTATTTAGTCTTTGGCATTGTTGTCAAAGAGGGAGAAATAGAAAAGCTGATCAAAATAGATAAAAGAAAGCTACAGGAAGAAATTGATCAAGTTTGAAGATGCAGAAGAAAAGAGGGAGAAGCAAAAGCAAAGAAATTAGTTAGGATAACAGATCTAAGAGGGAGCAGATCAAAGGAAATAGTATGTATCAACAAAGAGGGAGCTATGAAAGCTAATGAAAATAGAAATGACAAAAAATTTCTTTTTGGTATTGTCTTACTATTTTAACTTAGTTATTTTCTTCATTTAAGTAACTTAGTTGATCAGTTTAGTTAGCCATCAATGCCAAAGAGGGAGATTGTTGAAATCTGATTGAAAATATCATTGATGAATTAATTTCAATCATTGTTTTGTCACTAATGTCAAACCTACTATTTTTTGGTAAGACAATTTCTTATAAGATCCAAGCACTATCACTTAGTTGATTGATGAAGAGGATTTAATCAATAAGATGTAACAACAACACCTAGAGGAAAGGTTGAGTTACGATATTGTAATGAAGTGCAAGGATCAATTAAGACAATGATAAAATAATGCATTGGTAATACACTTGAAGATACAAAGGTTGGCTACACTTAAGAACTTAAGAAGAACAAGTTGTAACAAAGACTATTCGCACAGCCTGAACAAAGTCTATAGTAGGTGCTGAGCAAAGTTAGTTCATGCCGAGAAAATTGCCAGTATGTGTCAAGTAAATGGAAAATCTAGTGTGTGTTGAGTAACCTAGTCGGTGCAAAGAAAAATGTAACAGGTGTCATGCATCAGTAAAACACAGTTGATGTCAAGTGAAAATGTAGTTTGTGCTGAGTAACACAGTATGTGTCGAGCATCAAAAAGTCAATAGTGCCAAGCTATTGCATTATTTGAAAAGTCAAAGATTTGCTAGATTTGAGCTAATAAGTTTGTTACCTTGAATTTTGTGAACCAAATGGAAGATAAGGATGTTGATCTGGTGGTACAGAATTCTAGGTTAATTGTTTTTAGGCAAATATAGGTGGATTCCACATAATGTTTCTAGAAGAAACAAGATAAGGGGAAGATACATTGTATCTTACCTAATCCATTCAAACCCAAAAAAAGAGCGAGAAGATTAGAGCAGGAAAAGTATTCCAAACTCCTACTTAAGGAGTTACAGGTCAAAGAGTAGAGAGAGGTTGGAGAGAGTGTGTAGTGTCAAGGTGAAGGCCTTGAGAAGGAAGAATCGAGTACATAGAATCTACTTTGATAAGTGACCTCAGGAGTGACTGTATTGGCACAACGAGAAAGGAGACAAAAGCTTGAAGAGTGGACAAGTTGTCAGAGCTGCAAAGACTGAAAGCCAAGTAGAATTGTGAACTGAATAGAGATCTGAAATATGCAAGTTATGTTGTAAGTTGAATCAGGACAAAAAGCCCTTATTGTTACTCTCTAGCAATTATATCAAGTAGGGAAAATCCTATGGACTTAAGTTGGTCTAACAACCATTGAGAAATCCTTTAACAGTGTGACATTCCAAGTGAGTGTTCTAAAGTCCTTTACCTGGGCTCACTCCTAATAGGGTGGTTGAAATCCCTTAACTAGGTCACATTTAATAGTGCATTTTGTAGCCTTTAACAAGACAGGCCTTTTATAGGGCATCACTTCAGAAGAGTGAGAAACAAGGTAGCATGTTACTTATGGTTTTTCCCAAATTGGGTTTCCACATAAATCATTGTGTCATGTGTTAATATTTTATGTTTTATTGTTGCATTTTGATTTACCAATAACCTACAAGTTTAGATTGATAAGCTTAGATGTATGAATGTTTAATGGGCTCACTAGGATTAGTGAAAATTTTTATTGGACCTTGAGTAACTGATTCACCCCCCCCTCCCCTCCCCCCCACCACTTCTCAATTACTCTAAAGAATTCTAACATTTAGATGTAGAATATTTTTTAAAACTTTGTATGTGATAACTCAATGTGGATTAGAGAAAACAAATTGTAGCTTTCTGGTAAAAAGGTGTTTTGACTCAACACTATATAGTTGAGAAGAAATCTAATAACCAAAGGAGTTCCTCCTAGGTGGTTATACATCATCCTCTATGCATTGCAACATCTTCTCAAGTGGTTCTAGTTTCTATTGAGGGGTTTTTTGAGGATTTTGTACCTTAGTATGTTATTGTAGTCACTTCCCATAATAGTTCAGCTTCTACTGTAAAGTTTGTGGAGGCTACTCCACATTCTTGAGTCTCTAGGATTGTTGGTATTACTGGCTCTACACCTATTGTGTCTTATAATTTTTTCTAATAGTGATAGATATCTTATTGGAGGTTGTGTTTTATCTATTGGTATGATATTAGTGTTTTATTTGGATGATATTGTCCCTATCTATTAGGATTTTTTTGGTTCATCTGTGGGTACTTTTTATCTTCCCTAGGGTGTTGGGATTCAAATATTGCATTCATTGGCTTGGAAATATGTAATTGATATGGTGGAAGATGGATAGATATTGGTGAAAATAAAAAATACAAGATGTTCTCACCCTCTTTTTACATGAACCTCTATTCCTACAAAGGTGGAGCTAAAGGTAAATGTTAATAGTCTTTAGCTGTGGGATTTGGGGTTGGATTTTTCTTTGGCCCTTTATTTAGTTCCTAGATACATGTGCTATTTTTTTCCATGTAACATTTGTCTCAAGTTGTAGAGCTTTTAATAAAACCCTCATCTTGGTCTTGATCCATCTTGTGTTATGGGATTTTTTGGAATATCTTATGTGACCATTTTGTAAAGGATTTTAGGTCATTTCAAAACCTATATGACCATTGATAATTAAAAAATATAAGTTTTTCCTTAATCATGATCTTAACTACAAAAATAATTAAAATAATCAATAGTATCCAAGACATGTCAATTAGGACATATATAGGACTCAAAAAAATAATGTTCAATAGGCCACAATCTATCAGTCATTCTTAAGATCCAATGCAACACACTACATCACCAAGTAAGACAAGAACACTCCAACACATTTTGTGAAATCTTATGAATCTAGTTGCATATCTCAATGTGATTTAACAAAAGGATTAGGAAACTGTTAATAAATAACAAAATACATCTCGAAATACCACATTAGCAACAATCACATATTTGCCTTATAATCCATGAATGACTTTGCAATATTCATCATAAATATAAAATAGTAATATTTGTCATCAAAGAAATATAGCTTGTTAGTCTTCAAAAAATGAACCACTCTAGATGAAGACACATATCCAAGTCCTAAACACACTATTAGGTTAGAAACATAAGATAATACATAATTGATCCATGTAGATCCAAAATCTACAACGTTGTCATTACCAAAATAATCAAAAAAAATTAGTTTATGGTCAGCACGCTATATCTCACTCAAATCATAATATCAACCTTTTTTATCTAAAAATTATCATATAAAAACATCCATGCAACTATTTATAACTAAACATAATTTGATATACAATACAAAAACCATGCCAATCCAATCTCTCCTCTGAATAAACTAAGAATGCTACTATGAAAAAGAAATATGTTGACATTAATGACAAAACATTAATGTCAACACATATAGTGAATTTTCGTAAATAAAACCTATCAATATCCCAATAATATCCCCCTTTGGAATTAATGATAACATATGATGTAAAAAACCAAGTCAGTGCACAAAGGTCAAACTTGTCAACAATGTCGGACATATCTTTCAAAGTTCCTCCAAAAATCATCTCCTTACAATCTCTCCATAGCTATCACTCCCTTATCTTCATGTTTTTTGCATATCTATCTCTCCTTCTTTAAAAAAATGAATAAGGAACAAGTATTCATGAAGTAAAAGAAAAAAAATTAAGTAAAAAAATAAAAAAACTAAAAGTCATGCCTCAAAAGGCTAACTAATCCCATGAGTATAAGACTCCAAAAACTCCAATATAAATAAGAATAATTTGTTAGAATGTTTAGAATAATTGAGAGGGGGGTGAATCAATTACTCAAGGTCCATATGTACCAATTAGAAAAATAAGCATTTAAACACTTTCTGATCTCATTACCTCATTGTCTAGTCTTTATGGTAACAATGTTAACTAGTAGTTCACTATCCTAATATAACATACTTGTAGAATGTAAATATTAAACTATAAAACACCATAATAAAACTCAACACAAGTTTGACACTAGGATTTAATGTGGAAAGCCAATTTGGAAAAACCCACCAGCAACATATCACTAATTGTGACTCTTCTAAATTAAACCCTATTAGGAGCCAACCCTGTTAAAGGTTACAATACATATTGTTAAATGTGACCCAATTAAAAGATTTGATCACCATGTTAGGAGTGGCCTTGTTAGAGGACTTTATAACATTCTATTATAATGTCACTCGATTAAAGGATTTACATAGACCATTAGGTCCTTATGATTATTAGGCTAATCTTGATTAAAGGATTTAAATATATTATTTACAAAGGTTAGAAAGAAACAACGGGATTTGATTTGTATGAATACAACTCACTTTGGAAATTTAGATTATCATTCTGTTCATGTTTTGATTCCCTGATAAGCTCTCATTCTCATCTTTGTCCTTGATTTTCTTGGCATCCCTTTAAGAAATCACCCTTATCTTCTTCACAATTCAATTAAGCCTTTTGCTTAGATTTTCTTATCAACACCATCAGCAGCTTTGTTCCACCTCTCTGGAACTCATTCACATACAAGAACCTTATCTTCACTTGCAGTCTCCACACTTTGATATTCATTTTAGTTTTTCATTTGTTTTCTATTCCACATCCATTCTTAGAATTCACACATTTTCCTCCATAAATAGGTAATTCTGGTAGTTCAAATCATTTTCACAATCATAGAAGATTTTAGGGTTTTTTATTAGATCTATCAGATTCATCATATCGATCCATTATTTTATTTTTCTCTTCTTTTGTAGAAACTTCTCTTGGAATCTGTCGATTGGGTCATTTACCTAATCCTTTAAATGATCCCACACATCAATCCTTATCTTCAACATGATTTCTTTATCCCAAGAAATCAATTAAGTTAGCTAGAAATAAAGATTTCTTATAAATAGTTAAAATGTAATTACTTGACCAACACTGTGTGTTGATGCCTAGTCATCATTGGATCACTTGGTCAATGCCAACTTTCTTTCTTAACACATACACTATTACTTAGTCAATACTAATGTTCATTCAACACTAAGTTTTTCTCAGGTTTTTCTAGCACTCGGTCGATACTAGCATCACTTGGCATGAACTTCAAGTTCCTTAATCTTCTGCAGTATTCCTTAGTCAAATCTATACATTATGTCACTCTCTTCTCATATCTTCAAGTCGTGAATATTATTGTCTTTTCCACTTGTAACATAATGTAAAAAATCAAAATATCTTATCAAAGTCTAGCTAATCAAATGTACATTGTAGCTTCCTTTTCATAACTCAATCTTTCCTCTAGGTGCTTTTATTATGAGCAAATTCGCAAACCCTCTTCATCAATCAAATAGATATGACATTTAGATTGGATAGAAAACTATCTCATCAATAGATGTCATATCAATGACAACATAACAATTATTTCAATAGTATTTTCCAACAATCTCCCTCTTTGGCATTGATGGCAATACTTTAAATACAATATCCCTCTAGTTGCCATGCCCACTAGAAATACTTATAACTCCCTCTAAGTTATGACTCCCTCTTTCATAGATATTTTTTTTAGCTTTCATGTCTTCTTCTTTCATATATTCTCCCTCTCTTTTTTCATGGATAAATTCTCCCTCTTTGACAATAATTCCAAAGATAACATCAGGAAAATATCTCCCTTTGCATCTTGATTATGCAGATATCTTTATGTCATCTCTAAATTATTCATCTATCACCTATATATGACTATTTCATCATTCTAATCTTCTTCTCCATTACTACCTTTGATGAAGGAGCATCCTTGGTTGCATTGCTATCTTGCATGTTTACTGAGTTTCTTAATTGTTGCTGAGTTGCAATGTGTTGCAATGTCGATTTCTCTATCTTTATTGATTTTATGGTTGTTGTTGAGTTATCCTTTTGTTTCTTGAGACAAACTAAATTCCAAATTCCTTTGGTTTTTTAGTTCCTTTGATTCTTGATTTTTTCGAGTTGCATCATTTTGTTTGGTCCTTCGTGTACCGAGTTGTATGTGTGCAGTTTCTAGTTAGAGCCAACCTTTGCATTTAATTTTGTGTTAGGTATCTACTAAGAGACAACTTGTGGCTTATCTTATCATTTAATATATGGGTTTTTTTTTTGTACTTTCAAATAGGCCAACTTGTGGTTGTGCGTGTATGTAAGAAGGTTTTGGGGTAGAGTGTTAAGGCATCCAAGTAGATTAGGAGGTGCAGAAGGAAAGATGAAATGTGAAGATTATCATTATAGATTGAATCTAAATTGTAATGTTGGTTGTAACCCTAAAGGCCTTATTTTTGGGCATGTATTTGATTCTTTGATGAATCTATGAAAGCATTTATTCCTCTATCTCCCTTGTTTGTTGTTATTTGGTGTTTGTTTTCCATTGTGTTTACTCTCATTGGCAGTTTGAATAGTTGGGTGTGCCTTGGCCCTAGTTATCTCATACATCCTTGGGTCAAGTGGTACCAGAGCATGAGGTTTGTCCTTGTGGAGATTGGATCATGTAGAACCCTAAGTGAATTTGATTGTAGGGTTGCAGATCTATGGATTTTACCTATAACTTGCAAAGGGTTACGATCTTGCAGGAATATGATTGTAAATATGGTTTGAGGTAGAGGAAATGTTGGCAATGTCATATTGGCTACATTGAGACAAATTGTAGCTAGATTAGATGTTGTAGAGATCTCCCAGAGGAGAGGAGTGTATCTTGTTGATGTGAGTGATGATGAAGTACAAACACCAAACCCTAATCTAGAACTTGAAGAAGATCAAGATGAGGCGAGGTTGTTAAGAGTATTGTCTAGGAAAAATTCAAATCCTGTTGTAGAAGTTGTTCCTAATGATGGAAAATTGGATACCAATGTTGTATTGGATTGGATCTCTAAAATGAAGAAGTTCTTTGACTATGAAAATACTCCTGATAATAGGATGGTGAAAATTGTAGTTACTAGGTTGAAGGGACATGCCTCACTTTGGTGGGAGCATTTGAAAATTGATAGACAAAGGAGAGGAAAGGATAAAATCTAGACGTGACCGAAGATGGTGAACAAGGTAAAGAAAAAGTGCCTTCTTGGTGATTACCAAGTTATCTAATTGAGAAAGATGCAAAATTTGAGACAATAGGACATGACTATGAAGGAGTATACTAAGGAAATATATAGATTGGGTATCAAATTTGGACATGTGGATGATGATGTTGAGAAAATTGCAAGGTACATAAATGGATATAGATCTGGGATTCAAGATGAGATAAGTTTTGTGAAATTGGAAAGTGTGGAGGAAGCATATCATTATACCTTGAAAGCTAAGAAGATCTTGACAAAGAAGCATGAACAAAGACAAAGAGGTAGAGTGGTAGATTCTAGAGAGGCAGAGGTAGATCTTATGGAGAAGATGGAAAATCAAATAGTTCTATGCAAGATAAAGTAAAATCTAAATGGAAGAATGATGATAAAAGGAAAGACCAAGTGTAAAGGTGGTGATTCCTATCGAGGAGGTACTAGTTCTTATCGAGGAAGAGGTTTTTTTTATTCTAGAGGAGTTTTTGTGGTAATTGTTTCAGATGTGGAAAGGAAGGGCATAGATCCTTTGAATGTAAACCTTCTAAAAGTGGGCAAGGTAATAGAAATGTTGTGGTACAAGGAGACAATGAGGTTTCACCTAGTGGACCTAAGGCTGGAGAAAATCTGATGGTGAGAAGAACCTTATGTAATAAGGGAAGTGATGAGGAACTTGTCCTAAGGAGAAGTCTTTCCAAGACCAGATGTAAGATGGCTGGAAAATGTTGCAAAGTGATCATTGATAGTAGAAGTTTTACAAATTTTGCATCAAAAAAAATTGTTACAAAGTTGCATTTACAGAGGTTGGAGCATCCTAAACCCTATCATGTTTCATGGATCAAAGATGAGCATAAGAAATTGGTAAGTGAGCAATGTATTGTGAAGTTCAAGATTGGATGTTATTTTGATGAAGTTATGTGTAATATTATGCCTATGGATTGTTGTCATATTTTTTTTGGTAGACCTTAGCAATTTGATAGATATATTATACATGACGGAAGATTGAATCAATATACTCTTTGGGTGAATGGGAAAAATAAAATATTGTTGGCTTTGATTGATAATCTAGATGAGGTTAATTATACTACTATGAAAATTTGCATGTTTAATGGAAATAAATTTGAAAATAAAATGAAGAGAAATTAAATCTATTTTTTCATAATTCTTAGAAGACCAAGTTGTGCCACTAGTAGTTGAGTATCGAAAAATAGTGTTAACCAAATTCGTAATGATGGAGTGACAGAAGATAGTGGTAACTAAGTGATAGCACAAAATGGTAGTATTGATCGAGTGCGAGTGGAAATTACAAAATTGATGAAGGAGTATAAATATATTATTGTAGAGGACATACGTAATGGTTTTCCTCCAATGAGAAGTATAATTCATTGCATGGATCTTATTCTTGGAGCTAGTTTTTGAATAAAACACCATATTGGTACCTCCTGAAAATGAAAAAATTAGCAAACAAGTGTATGAGTTATTGTAGAAAGGTTTAATCAGAGAAATTTGAGTCCATGTGTTGTACCTTTCATTTTAGCACCTAAGAAGAATGGAGAATGGAGAATGTGTAATGATTCTAGAGCTATTAACAAGATCATAGTGAAATATAGGTTTCCTATGTCAAGGATGGATGACATAATGGATTGTTTGAGTGGAGAAAAGTATTTTCCTAAGATTGATTTGAAGAGTGGCTATCATCATATCAGAATCAGAGAAGGTGATGAATGGAAGATTTCTTTCAAGACAAAAGATAGTTTGTATGAGTGGTTGGTAATGCCTTTTGGTTTGACTAATGCACCTACTACTTTCATGAGGTTGATGAATGAATTTCTCAAAATATTCTTGGGTAAGTTTGTGATTGTTTATTTGGATGATATTATGATATTCAGTAAGACTAAGGAAGAACATCATGAGCATGTTAGACAAGTATTTCATAAATTGAAAGAGGAAAAATTGATGAGTAATCTAAAGAAATGTTCTTTTATGTAAGAAGAGATTGTATATTTGGGATTTATGATTTTAGCTAATGGTTTAAAAATGGACCCTGAGAAGGTTAAAGAAATTTTGGAATGGCCTACACCTGAGAATGTGGGTGAGGTAAGACCATTTCATGGTTTGGCTAGTTTTTATAGGAAGTTTATAAGGAATTTCAGTTTTGTTTGTAATGTTATGACTAAGACAATGAGAGGAGATAAAAGAAATTCGAGTGGATACATGGAGCTAATAACATTTTTGAGACTTTGAAACAAAAGGTTGTTGACTTACCTATATTGTCTTTTCCTAATTTCAATAATGTATTTCAAGTTGAATGTGATGCAAGTGGTAGTGCAATAGGGGTTATAATAAGTCAAGAAGGTAAACCTATTGCTTTCTTTAGTGATAAATTGAATAATGCTTAAAGGAATTATTTTGTGTATGATCAAGAGTTTTATGCTATTTTTCAAGCATTGAAGACTGATCATAAAGCTTTGTAGTACTTGGGAAGTCCACATAAGTTAAATCAAAGACATATGAAGTGGGTTGAGTACTTGCAAAGTTTCACATTTTTTACTAAGCATAAGAGTGGAGTCACTAACTAATTTGTTGATGCATTGAGTAGAAGACATTCTTTGCTAACTGAGATGAAGGTTGAAGTTCTTGGTTTTGATAAGATGGAGTTGTATGATATTGATCCTGGTTTTTCTGAGATGTGGAGAGAGTGAAAAGCACCTACTTTGGCAGAACAACCAAGTAAGTTTTATGAGTTTTTTATTTAAGAAGGTATGTTTTCTAAGGGTATTCAGTTGTGTATTTCTAATAATTCTATGTGATTGAATTTGATTAAGGAAAATCATAGTGGTGGATTCACTGGACATTTTGGAATTGATAAGACATTGAGTTTGTTGAAATAGAGGTATTGTTGGCCTTAGATGTATAATGATGCTCAAAAGTTTGTAAAGATTTGTGGAGTTTGTCAAGTTACAAAAGGAGTGAGAAACCTTGGAGTGACCTTAGTATGGATTTTGTTATTAGATTTCCCATGACAGTGAGGGAGTATGATTCTAAATTCATTGTTATGGATAGATTTTCTAAGATGGCTCATTTCATACCTTGTAAGAAGACATCAAATGTTGATCATGTTGCTGAGATTTTCTTCAAAGAGATTGTTAGATTGCATGGATTACCAAAAAGTATTATTTCTGACAGAGAGAGTAAGTTTGTTGGTTACTTTTGGAAGACTTCATGGAAGAAGATGGGTACTAAGTTGAAGTTTATCTCTACTTTCCATCCATAGATAGATGGACTAACATAGGTTGTGAATAGAAGCTTGGGAAATTTGTTGAGGTGTTTAGTTAGAGAAAATAACAGAATTAGGAGATGGTATTAGCACAATTTGAGTTTGCATATAAAAGTTTTGTGAATAGGAGTATAGGGAAAATGCCTTTTGAAATTGTCACTAGAATATAGCCTAAAGAGATATCAGATTTAAGAGATGTTGATGGTGAAGAGAAGAGAAGAGTTTTCTGATTTTATGAAGTCTTTACATGAGGAAGAAAAGTTAAGATTGGGACAAAAAATCTAAAGTATAAGGAGAATGCTGATAAGTCTAGAAGACATCATGTTTTTGAAGTTAGTGATGAGGTGATGGTTCATTTGAAGAAAGGAAGATTTCCTATTGGAACATATAGTAAGTTGAAGATGAATAAGTTTGGACCTTGTAAGATCTTGAAGAATTTTGACAGTGGTAATTCTTATGAAGTTGAGTTACCTAATGACATGAATATATCTCTTATATTCAATGTTTCTAATTTGTACAAATATCATGAGTCAAATGTTGAATTTATTGTATCAGATAATTATCCTAAGAAGAAAATTGAAGAGATTGAACAAGTATTGGATCAAAAAGTTAGTAAGAGAACAAGAGGAAAATATTACTATGAGTATTTGGTTAAGTGGAAGAACATACTAGTTGAAGATGCCACATGGATTTCCCAATCTAAGTTTGATTCGGCTTAGGTTGTGACATCTCAATGATTCAGAAGAATCATTTCTTTCAACCCTAGTTTTTTGATGTAGGAGCATCTTGGGTTGCATTTCTATCATGCATGTTTATTGAGTTTCTTAGTTGTTGTCAAGTTGTAATGTCTTGCATTGCCAAGTTCTCTATGTTTGTCAAGTTCTTAATTGCTGCCAAGTTATCCTTTGGTTTTCGAGTCAGAGTGGTTGTCGAGTTTGTTGAATTACAGCATTTTGTTCAGTCCCTTGTGCGCCAAGTTGTCTATGTGTGGTTTCCAGTTGGATCCGACCTTTGCATTTAATTTTTTGTTAGTTATTTGTTGAGAATCGACTTGTGGCTTATCTTAGCATTTAATATATGGGTTTATTTTGTTGTATTTGCAAATAGGTCAGCTTGTGGCTGTGTGTGTATTTAAGAAGGTTTTGGGGTAGAATCTTAGGGTATGGAAGTAAAGTAGGAGGAGAAGAAGGAAACATAAAATGCAAATATTATCATTGTGGATTGAATCTAAATTGTAATGTTAGTCGTAACCTAGAAGGCCTTACAGCTGGGAATGTATTTGATGATTTGACGAATTTATGGAAGCCTTTGTTCCTCTATCTCCCATGTTTTTAGTGTTGGTTTTCCACTGTGTTTACTTTTTTAGGCGGTTTGAATAGCTGGATGTGCCTTTGGCCCTACTTTTTTCATCCCTCCCTGCATCAACCTTAGGCATCTCTTAAAAGTAGAATAATTCGCATCAATGTGTAAGATATTCTGATATGTGCATTTGATGCAGAGGACCATCTTTCCTTAAGTTTCTTTGCTTAGGGGAATCACTCTCATTTTACCTCTAAGATATTCATGGGAATCCTAGGTAAATATTTAGTGAATATGTTAGCAATTTTCTCTTTTGTGTTCACATATTCTAATTTCACTTCTTTATCTTGAACTAGCTCTCTCAAGTAATGGTACTTGATAGCGGTGTGCTTTGTCTTTGTGTGCATTATAGGATTCTTTGATATGTTAATAGCATGTGTGTTATCACAATAGATAACCACTAGATTTGTAATATCCTCTTGCATACCTTTCAACAATTTCTTGATCCACATAATATTTGAATAGTTAATTGTAGCTAGCACATACTTAGCTGCAGCTATTGATTGGGAAATATAGTTTTGTTTCTTGCTTGTCTATGAAACCATTCTCTTCTCCAGAAATAATGCACTACCATTTGTGTTTTTTCTATCATTGATATTTCCTTCCCAATAAGAATTTATGAATACCTGCATTACAAACCTATCACTCTTCTTGTAAAAAATTCTATAGTCTTCTATACCTTTCAGATATCTTAGTATGCTTTTCATTTCCATCATATGATTCTCCTCAGGATTTGCAAAAAATCTTGCAACTATCCCAATAGCTAATGCAATATTGGGTCTACTATGAACAACATATTGTAGTTTACCAATCATTGATATGTATTGTGTTTGGTTCACATTAGCAGATTCATCATTATTGGATAACTTATGTCCAGTGGACATAGGTGTGCTCACTAGTCTTGATTCTTCCATTCCTAAAACAATTAGTATCTCCTTGATATATTTGAACTGAGTAATGAAAATACCAAACCTCATTTGATATACTTGTAAACCAACAAAGAATTTGATCTCACCAAACATTGAGATTTCAAATTCCTTCTTCATTTCATTAGCAAATGCTTTGCAAAATGCTTATTTGCCTCCAAATATGATATCATCAACAAAAAATTCAGATAACAGTATCTCACTATTCTTCTTAGTCTTCGAGTATAGATTATTGTTGTTATTTGTCCTTGCAATATGAATCTTTGCCAAATAGTTATGCAATCTTTCATACCATGCTCTAGGGTCTTTTTTTAATCCATACAAAGCTTTGTACAGTTTGCATACTATATTCTTCTTGTTAGGATCCACAAATCCTTCAAGTTGTTCTATGTATACTTCTTCCTCAAGTATCTCATTTAGGAATGTAGATTTAACATCCATTTGATATACCTTAAAGTCTTTTTAAGTTGAATATGCAAGTAATTTTTTGACTCCTTCTATTCTTGTTACAAGGTCAAATGTTTCTCCATATTCAATTCCTTCCTCTTGTGTATATCCTTTGCATAACAATCTAGTTGTTTGTTACTTTACCTTTTTCATTTAGCTTGTTCTTGAAAACCCATTTTGTTCCAATAACATTCTTGTCTTTTGGTCTAGGTACTAGGGTCCATGTTTTGTTCTTTTCAATCTATTCAATTTCTTCATTCCTTTCTTGAATCCAATCTTCATTATCCAAATCATCTTTCACTGATTTTGGTTCAAACTCACTAATTTTCTCAGGTTTATGATGTCTTGTCACATATTTTTCTAGCACATGTTTTTTCCTTCCAATAAGTTCATCTTGAAAAATAATTTCAAGCCCATTATCTCTTTCTTGTTCAAGTTTTGGTTTAGGTTTTGTATGCTTGGAATTGTCTTCCTAATGGTCAAAATATTCTACTTGTGGCTCAACATCATTTCCCTATTGCTCAACACCCACTATTGGTTGCTTGGAAACTAGTTCTTGCCCCTCGGCATTCCCTAACTATTGCGGATTTGTAGCTTTAATTTCTTGCTCAGGTAGAGTGTTGGGAGAACTTTCATCCACATATATGAATGTGTTGTAATCTTTAGGTTCTTTCTTACATTCAACATCATCTCTCTTTGCAAATTCATCAACTTTTATATTTTCACTTTCCACAACTTTGTTACTGTTTGAGTTTAAACACTTGTAAGTGTTTCTCTTTATGGAGTATCCTAGAAATATGTCTTCATCACTATTAGCATCATATTTTACATTCCTTTTTTCTTTAAGTATGTAAAATTTTCTTCCAAAAATTTGAAATACTTTACATTAGGTGCATATTCATACCAAGGTTCAAAAGGTGTAGCATTTGTACCTTTCTTGACTTACACTCTATTCAAAGTATAAATAGAAGTACTTACAACTTATCTCCAATATTTTTGTGATACATTCTTCTCTATCATCACTATTCTCGCATAGTCCATTATTGATCTATTTCTCCTTTCAACTATTCAATTCTGAGGAGGGGTCCTAGACACTTTCATCTACCTTTTGATTCCTCTATCTATCATTGCAGAATATGTTGAACTCGTTGCAAATGAATTCACCCCCTCTATTAGACATCAAGCACTTTAGACTCTTCCCTATTTCCTTTTCAACTTTGGCCAAATACCACTCAAATAACTGAAAAGCGTCAGATTTATCTTTAAGGAACATCACAGTCATCATTCTAGAGTAATCATCAACAAATAGAATGAAGTATTTATCTCCACAATATCTTTGAACATTAATAGGTCCACATATTGTATGAACCAATTCCAAAATATCACTGAATGAATATATTTTTCTCTTGAAACTCGATTTTGCCATTTTTACCAATTGGCATTGTTTACACATAGCATTGTCGAGTTTATTTAGTTTTGGAAATCCTCTCACTTTCTTTATTTTACTAATGCTAATTAAATTTTCAAAGTTTACATGACATAACATTTTGTGCCATAACCAAATATCTTCATGTTGTGCAATCAGACATGCCTCATCTGATACATCCAGATAGAACAAGTTACCTTTTTAATCACCAATTCCAATCAATTTACTATCAACATCAAAAATATTGGCCTTTTTGTGATGGAATTCAACTCTATATCTTAATTTATTCAATTGTGAAACACTCAATAGATTATAGGTAAATCCTTCGACCCAATAAACATTGTCACATATAATCTTGTCAGTCAATTGAATTGATCATTTACCCTATACAAGACAAGGATCATCATTTTCAAACTTAACACAACTACCCTTCTATGTTCCTATTTCTCCAAATTTATTTCTATCACTAGACATATGATTTGAACAATCATTGTCAATTATCCATCTATCACTTTTTTCACTTAAGAGATTAAAGTATTTTTCTCATCTTCATCAGAGTCTTCTTTCATAGCTACATAGAAAACTTCATCATTATTACTTTCAATTTCAGTGTCAATTTCTTCCTTAGCAATGTAACAAGATTTCTTAACTTTGTCTTTGTAGTCCTTTTTTTTCTTCGTCTTTCTCATCTTTTCTTCCTTTGTACTTTCTCACATCCTTCTTTTCATCCTTATCTTCTCTATCAGGACATCTTTTAGCAATATGACCAACCTTGTTGCATGAAAAATAGACTATAGGTAGTTTACCTTTGTATTTGCCTCTGCCTCTTCCAAATTTGCTTGCAATAAGTGCTTCAAGTCCATAAAATTCATCATCAAAAGTATACCTATTACCTTTTGCAAGTTTTCCTTTGTCTTTTCTAAGAACCAATTGTGACTTCAAAGCAAATTCAATAGTAGCAGGTCGTGTGTAATTATCAAAGTTGGACATCTTAAAAGAAATAAGTCTACCAATTACACCTTCCAAACTCAAAGTATTACCTAGAGTACATCTCATTTCTTGTATTGTAAAAACCCTAATAACATATATGGGAAGTAGAGTTCTCAATACCTTACATATCACTATTTCATCTTTAATCTTTCTTCTTGCACCTCGAATAGCATTGACAACCTCCTTGATTCTTGTAGAATATTGCACTATGTTCTCATATTTTGTCATTCTCATTTCATCAAATTTTCCTCTCAGGCTCTATGATTCTTCTCTTTGGACATTGTCATCTCCTCCATATATGGTCTTTAGTTTGATATATTTTCTATTTTTTCACTTCCTTATGTCATCTAACACAGCATAGGCTATGGCTGAAGCAATCTCTAAAATTTCTTGATTATGTTTTTGTTTTTCTTTCAGTTGTTGAGAAATCAGAGGAATATTTTTTATCTTCGCATATTCATTATCCATAAATTTTATTGCATTATCACCAATACTAGATATATGTAGCCTCATCAACATTTTCCATGTAAGAAAGTTCACCTTGTTCAACTTTGATACCTCCCTTTTGTGAGTCATAATCTTTATCTTTGAGTATCTTCAAACTTCTCTTTATAGGCACCACTACTCTGATACCAATTGTTAGAATGTTTAGAATAACTAAGAGGGGGGAGGTGAATCAGTTACTCAAGGTCCATATGTACTAATTGACAAACAAGCACTTAAACACTTTCTGATCTTATTACCTCATTGCTCGGCCTTTACTGTAACAACATTAACTAGTAGTTCACTGTCCTAATATAACAAACTTGCATAATGTAAACATTAAACTGTAAAACACCATAATAAAATTCAACACAAGTTTGACACTAGGATTTAACATGGAAGCCCAATTTGGTAAAACCCACCAGCAACATGTCACTAATTTTCACTCTTTTGAAGTAAGACCTGATAGGAGCCAACCTTGTTAAAGGTTACAATACACATTGTTAGATGCCACTAGCTTAAAGGACTTAATCATCTTGCTAGAAGTGGCCTTGTTAGAGGACTTTAGAACATTACATTAGAATTTCACCTAGTTAAAGGATTTACATAAGCTATTAGGTCCTTATGATTGTTAGGTCAACCTTGTTTAAACTATTTCAATATATTGTTTACAATGGTTAGAAAGAAACATCGAGATTTTATTGAATACAAGTCACTTTACAAATTTAGATCTCTATTTTGTTCATGTGTTGATTATCTAATAAGATCTCATTCTCATCTCTATCCTTGATTTTCTTGGCATCCCTTTAATCAAGCATCCTTATCTTCTTCACAGCTCAATTAAGCCTTCTGCTTAGATTTTCTTATCAACAACATCAACAGCCTCGTTCTACTTCTTTGGAACTCTTTTACATGAGAACACATTGTTTGCACTCATAGGCTCTAATACGAATTGTTGGTCCTACCATAGGTTAGTATACTAACAATGGGGTGAATCAGTATACTCTCTAGTTTCAACTTTTCACTCTCTATCACACTTCAAACTTGTCTACGAGTTTGTGTTGGTTATAACTCAACTAGTCAAGATTAAGAAAAAATAAAGAACGTGCAAATAGAAATGCAACACAATATTTATCTTGTGGAAACTGAAGAAGGGTAAAATTTGGGGTATGTGAGTTGATGCTCAAAAATCTTGTACTCTTCTGAAGTGCACCTAGGCCATAGCTTATCTTTGTTAAAATATTACGAAGACATTGTTAAGTGTCACCCAGTTAATAGATTTTGGTAACACCTATTATAGTCTTTCCCTATTAGGAGTACCATCATTAAAGGACTTTTGAATACAAGTTAATGTGTTGCCCTATTAGGGAATTTTATACAAAGAACCTATTAGGGTCCACCCTCAATGGATTTATTGTTACATAGATAAGTAAATAATAGGGAATGATCTAACAATGTAGCTACTACACTTCTCTTGAAATAGATCCTTCTTCAACTCTCTTGACATGTTTAGAACTATGTTCTTTCTTCTCTGGGCTCTACAACTTCAGACTGTGTTCACTTGTGTGGTCTCCTTTCTCTAGTACACGATTATACATGTGTATTTCAATCTTATTGGCTTATCCTTAGCACATTAAGTAGTCAGTTGTGACTTGTCTTTGTCACTCTTCTTCACACCTTGAGATTACACTTAGCTCAACTCTTTTGTCTCTCTAGATAATCACTTAGTAATCTAACATTTTCTCTTTTTACTCTGTCTCCTTTTATACTTTATTCTTTCTTTACTTAGAATCCTTACTCTATGAATTCAAAATTTGAATTCTCACCCTGACATCTAGATTGACCTCCCATTGCAATAGAGCTTCGCTCTTGTCAAACGTAGCATGTTCGTACAGGGGTCGTGGTTATCATGTGTCCTCGATGGCTTTTTCTTGTAGGAAAACGTTCAAATTTGAATTCTTTTGAATATTACATGGTATGTTAACCCATCACCATTAAGTGCAATGAGGAGTACACTCATACCCTCTTCATGACATGGCATTCACAACATCTTTCTCTATGCTTTCCTTTCTTACTTGGACAAACCATCGTGTATGGCAGTTGATCAATTTTCTTTCCTTTCCTCTTGGCATCCTTCATCTCAAATGGAATTCACTTAGCATTACCTTTTTCATTGCCTCTATTGGGCCCAAACTTATCTACTTTGGTCACCCTTGTGGACTAGAGTCACACATCAATGTGTCTTGCCAGTCATTTCTCCCTACTAGTCTTAGCCCCTTCTTGTGTCTTAACATCAATGACAACACCTTTGATAATTGAGTCTATTGATCAGTCTTCAAGGTTCAAGATAGTTAAGCCAATACTTACCCCATCTTGAAATTCCCATATATTGAGAGATTCTACTATGCATTTCCTTGATAAAACCTATCTATCTTCTTGATATGAGATAAGATTAGTGGTTTAAAAATTAACTTGCAAATTAATCTTGACTATAGAATTTTCCATATCCATGTATAATTGCATAATTATGATATTTAACCATTGAAATTAAAATTAGGTACATTTATAAATAATTTAATAAAATTATCTAGTTACTAAAATAAAGTAATTAGAATTTAAACTAAAATGAAATAGTGAGAATGTAAGATAGGAGAGAGAAAAATAAAATAGAAGATAGAAGGATCACACATAGGTTGATAATGGAGTTCGTCCAATGTGGCCTATCTTTGGGTCTACTTCTCAATGTTGGGGTCGCTTTATTAATATCCCCAAGCAAAGCACCTTGTTATAGTAATCAAGCTTTAGAAAACTTGCATCAAGCTCCTCACAATGTCCTTCACATTTCCAATTTTTGGTGTATAATAACACCTCAAAAATTTCCTTCTCACAAAGAATTCTCCTTCAAGAAATAATATTTCTCTCCCAGTTCTCATCAATCACTAGATGAATGACCTTAATTATAAGAAATTGTCCCCTTTAAATGCTAAGCTATGTACTATTTGGGGGTTAACAAAAATAATTCATCGTAACCTCTAAAATAAACCATAATCTAATTAAATCCCTTTTTAACAATAAAAAACCCTTTTACACCTTCGGATTTACTATTGTTTAAAAGGTTGGCATTAATTTAATCATTTTTCATGAGGATGGGACTTGGTTCATTATGTGGTACACTCACCACATAAAGGAAAGAAAATGAATCTGTGAGGTCTATTGGTTAGGCACTTTCAATGTGATTTGGAAGGTCAAGTGTTCAAACTGGCTGACTCCCCTATTTTGTAGGGATTTCGTTTTTACATGAGATCTCCCTATTTTATGCATATTCATCTTGAGCAGAGAATGAATTGAAATCAGCACTAAACTAATTTTAGAACTGCTTGGCTAGTGTAGTGGAATGAAGAAATAATAAAAGGTGGGAGGTTAGAAGATCAAACCTCCAAATCACCATCGCTCCTTTCTAGATGGTAAGTGTACCTCTACTCCATTAACCTCCTCTTCCTTACAGTCCTTGATATTTTAACTAACCATTGTTTAGTGAAACGTGTTAAATAAAATTATCTCATCTTGGCCACTTGAGCCACAACACCTTTATGCCAAATGTACTTAATGATTGTACTACCACGTAATGATTACATCATCAACCAACTAGAGTCAAAAAATTTACCAACATTTGAGCAACTATAACTTTCACAGATGAGTAATGCTTTTGAAACAAAATAGTTCCAGAATCAACACTATGAGCTCTACAAATTGGCATCATTTTTTACATTTTCAAAAGCCTAATTTTCTCATTTGACTAAACCTTTGATCACATATAACTTATACATATGAACTCCTTTTAAGCTCATTCGCATTGCACCGGGATAGTGTCAATGGCCTATCTAATGATGTTGATTTGGATTTAAAATGTTTAGGCCTTTTAGATCCACTTGTATCATTCCTCCCAATTAAGAAGCTTTTGGACCTCCAAAAGGTCTATTTTTATATACAATTTGAGTTAGGTCAATGTCACCCCATTTTCCCAATATCATTTGTCCTTCCTTTTTGGAACCTATACATTATCCATATATACATCCGCATTCATTGTTGTTGCTATAAACCATACACCTTTAAAAAGTAGAAGGTTGAATAACAAAACTAAATATGTAGACAAGAAGAAGATGTACCAGCATCATAATTGTTCTTCATAACTAGAAAAAAAATAGAATTGGATATTCCTTTATGCAATGACACTTCTTGTGGTGCAAATGTAAGTACCAAATCTTTCTTACATTAACTACCCTTTTCAATTTCCCCATTGTCACAAAAGATCTATTAGTCTTAATTGGATAAGAATGCAGAATGTATTCAATTCCTTCTTTAAACAACTGATATTGATTATGTTCCCTATAGAAGTTTATTTTTCTATCATACAAGAATAGGATACCCAACACAATTCCACAGATATCAAGTAGAACCACATCAAATTCAACATCATCTATAAACTTAGATGTTATTACAAATATTAGAAAGCATTTCTTAGTTACTCGCAATATGTTATCATTGCACACCCAATCTAATGAATAAGGTTTCTTATGTAGATTTGTTTTCTATCCCAACTTTTCAACTATTCCTTTCGAAATTAGATAAGTTGGGACCCACTATCTATCAATGTATCAATCTTAGTACTCTTTTTAAATCACCCGTAGATAAAAAAAATTCACATCTTTTTTCTATTTTTGGGAACAATGTGACTTTTGGAAGTAGAAGCACATGAAACATTAGTTGCAGAATTATAAATATCAAAAGTTTTGCCTTTCGAATTCAAAATTGTTATTTTCGTTTCATCATCAAAATCTGATCCAAGATCCTAAATGACAATTGTAGTTTTTTCTTTCATTTATTATCCATGTTAAACTACTTTGGTTGTAAATTATCGTGCCCAAATTTTATAAGGCAAAACACAACAAACAATTTTTTTTTTTTTTTAATTTTTTGAAAGGTGAACTACAGGATAGCACATATATATAGACCTATACTTTATTATGAATGTTCTATCGAACTATGGGGTCCTTGGAATATAACAACTTGTGTCCCTCAAGAATATTAGAATGTTACTTTACGCGATCATTGAGTTGGAGCTAATTAATTTTAATTGATGTGGGGGAATTGTTCTTATTCAAAATTTTGGACTTCAAGTTTCCAAAGGAGACCAATTAGTTTTCTAAAATTTGTTGGAAATCTAGGTTATAGCATAAAAGCTAGATAATATTATCATTTTGAATCCACATCCTATCCTTGGAATCAGACATTACATATATGAATGTGAAGTACCAATTTTGTAACAATGTAGTTGCAATAATTCAATAGTTTATATATATATATATATATATATATATATATATATATATATATATATATATATATATATATATATATATATATTATAAACATATTCACATTCGTAAACTATTGAATTATTGCAACTACATTGTTACAAAATTGGTACATATATATATATATATATATATATATATATATATATATATATATATATATATATATATAATAAACATATTCACATTCGTAAACTATTGAATTATTGCAACTACATTGTTACAAAATTGGTACTTCACACACACACACACACACACACATAACCTTAACTCGTTACGTTATATGTCCAATTCTATTCTAGTTCAATTTATTTATATACCTTTTAAATAAATTTATTACATTTTATCTTTTTCCTAACTTCAATCATATTGATAACTTACTAGTTAAGTACTACAAACTAGATCCTTAGATTAATTATTTATTATTTATTTTTTCAAACTACTACAATTGTATTTCCATTTACTAACCCTTTAACATTAACTAATAATTATACCATTATTATTTATTGAAAAATAAATAAAGGAAATATAGAAGTCCAATTAAGAATACAATTCTATTTCCTAATATATTTAATCCTTTAAATATTTGTACCCCTATCCTACACTCCCCTACCTACTATCCTACTTTTCCACTTTCCATGACATAAAAGAAAATAACAAATTAAAATATATATATATATATATATATATATATATATATATATATATATATATATATATATATATATATATATATATATATATATATATATATATATATATATATATATATATATATATATATATATATATATATATATATATATATATATATACTTATAACTCCATACGTATTTCCCACTAACCAACACTACTTATTAACTAACACCACCCCCCCCCCAACCACAATATCCTACTAACTACTAACTCATGACTCTATATAATAATACAATCCAAAATATTATTACTTATCCCATTTAACAAAAATTATATCCCCTACTCAATGATAGCTATGAGACCTACTACACCTTTACCCCCTAAAATGTTACACCATATTCCAAGGCGCCTAATCACCTAGATGGGCGCATTTCTTTCTTTCCAAGGTGGAGGTGCCCAAGGTACATATTTTCTGACTTTATGTCATTGCACAATTGTTTCAAACTACATCCTTCATACTCATATAGGTGGAGTGGGAAAATTTGCAAGTGGGAGAGGGATAATGTGGGAGGGAACATTTTGGAGAAGTGTACACACCTTCTCATCCCCTCCACACGTGTGACACTTTTTGCAAAGTCTCCTTTTCAAATGGTCGCCTACCTTCCTTGGGATGATACTTCCCTCTATTTTATTTGATGCAAGTTGGTGGAGTACTACCTAGGTCTATGGGGGTTGAATTTCTAGGTTCTTCGTCATATTTGAATTGACATGACTTTATTTTATTTTGTGTTCTTTTTTTTTCTTTGTTAAGTATAAAATGGTGACACAAGAGTCGCATGACTTGTATGAGCCTTCACTAGCAAATATTTATGAACTAGATTATTATTATTTGAGTCTTATCCCTTAGCATAAATATTGTTTTATTAATACTCTATGCACAAGATTCCAAAATATATTCTTCCTGAAGAAAATATTAATTTGTAATAGGTATCCACTTATTTTCTCATCCTCATACAAATTCTAGAGAAGTGAAATGTACACCTACATCATACTTTATCTTATAGATTTCAAACTATGTATTATGCTAAAGCCAATTTTCTTCTATTTCTACTATGGAATTTAGGGAATAGGGTTGGTGATATATTGATGTTATCTAATCCAGAGATTTAATGGTTTAAGCTAACTTAAGTTTTAACACACTAATGTACAAGATTAATTATAAATTTTTTCTACTATGACTTGGATTACATATGTAATTGCTTGTTATTGAAGCAAATTGAATCATTTCATATGATCTATTTGCAAAGCAAGAACTCTTATTTCCATTATAGAAATTACATAATAGAGAATCTTAAAATGAAATCACTCTGATTTACATTAAATATTCATTACAATATTTCTCTCACATGAGAATTCCATAGGTTTTATTGATGGAATACAAAATCTAAGCAAGAACAATGAGTTAAGCTACATAACTTCAATATGGTTCTCCACAATATAAGATAACTTTTACATGGAATGATCTTTTTCCTTTCTACACAACTATGATAGTGCCAAAATCTTGCTCTTGCAAGGGCAATTATGTACAAATCCTCAAGCTTCACTTTACACATTTACAACAATATACAGTGGAAAGTAAATCCCTTTCACATTACAATGAAGCAACAGTGGAAACTTAATATCACAACACATTATGAGATGACATGGGAAAGCTTAGTCTCTCCTCAACGCTTGATTCCTCAACATTGCCAAGGGTGAAACCCTAATCTCTTCATAGGATCTACTTTCTCAAAACTTGCAAAACAACACAAAACTTGGGACCATGGAGGCTCACCTCCCATCCTAGGCTTCTATGAAGCCACCACCGAGCAGGGGAAGCAAAGCTCAAACAGGATACACACATACAACATTTTCTAATGCATGAAAACATACAACACAACACATAACAATCCCTTCTGTGGATTGCACATTGATTCACCATTGGAATCATGAACACATTGGGTGAAGGTGGACTCTTCAAAGAGGAGAATGCCATATCCATAACACAAAAATAAATTTTCAATTGCATTTTTGCCTCTCAAGGCTATCATATAATCTCCTCCTCCTTACACATACACTTATACCTCCAAAACAACAAAAGGCATATGGCTTCAATGGAGCCCATACTCCATGAAAGAAAGAACAACTCCTCATCATGAGGTAGATTTTCTCAACTACAATGTTGAGCCCAACTAATCCCTTCACCCAAGGCTTCTCTTCCTTCCCAAGGGTGAGTGAAGCCTTCACACCCATGAACAAATTCAACATTCAAGCAAAACAAGGAGATCAAGTAAGAAAAATAAGAAAATGCATGAAGCACAATGCACAATCACAACACAACACAAAGATTACAATAACAATACATGATCCCATAACAACACTTCATACATGCAAATTCATTATGCAATGCTAAAACAAAATGGTCATGGGTTGAGCACCAACCTTGGTCCAAGCTAAAGGAAATGATAGTTGATGAAGAGCTCATTTAGCCTCCCTCCAAAACCCTAACTACCTCTAAACTTAGAGAGTGGGTGAACACCCCACTAGTTTGTCCAAGACTCTCTAAAAAGGCTTTCCCACTATCTATTTTGGCAAAAACACCAAGCCACTTCCTCTTACAAACTTTTCCCCACCTAAGTTTTATATTCTTGACTAGTGGATACATGTGAAAGAGCTCATGTGATAGCTCCATTTTCTAATTGGTGGAAGAAGGCATTGGTAAAGGGGCCCTCTAGGTTGTCTAGATATTAGGTTGTCTAGACATTAACATGGTCAAAATTAGGTATTTAACATGTTATACTATCATATGGGTAGCCTATTTTCACACAAAAGGCACTTTGGGACCACCTAATGACCCTTCAAAATCCTAGTCAAGCCTAAATTCGAATTTCTTTTTTGATAATGACCCATCCTAGCCCTTGTCAAGTGGGTTTACTTAATCATTAACAAGGTAATTAGATTTAGGGTAAAATGCTACCATGACCAAAACCATAGATGACATGTCATTGACGCACATAAAATCCAAAAGTGTCAAGTGACACATAAAAGCACATTCCACATCATCATGACATGTCCCTAATGCATCTTTGAGATTAAAAATTTCACACACAAGCAAGCTTACATTTATGAAATAAAATGCATCACAACGAGACTTTTGAATCTTCCAAAGATTTTCCTTGGCTAAACCGTGTTCACATAGGTTTGGACCTTATTTCCCCCAATTATTTTCATGGTTCCACTTCCTGCACACTAAACTCGAGCATCAGTAGTCTAAGGAGGTCATATAAAATACATATCATAAATGCATAAAATTCAAATGTTACGTAATCCATATTAACATAATTCACTTAAATTTCTTTTCTTAATCATTTCAAATAAAACATTCAAAATGTTAAAATATCAAAATTTGCATATTACATTAAATCATAAATCATCATAGTCAATTAACATTTTGCATCACATCA
The DNA here is from genome assembly GCA_028749045.1 of Cupressus sempervirens. Lineage (NCBI taxonomy): Eukaryota > Viridiplantae > Streptophyta > Pinopsida > Cupressales > Cupressaceae > Cupressus > Cupressus sempervirens. The sequence continues at coordinate 312,461,543 of CM053785.1, forward strand.
TAATCTAATTTCTATCTTGCCATGTGTAAAGTTGCATCCATATTTGTTCGATCATCCCATTCACAATATTAGGTTCTTAGTACATATCATAGATGCAAAACACTACTGTAATGTCAAAATCAATAGATAAAACAAGCCACTATCCATCTAAGTCTTGAATAAATGTCAAAATATCAAAGTCTTGAATATCAAAATGCAAGTAAAAATATATATGCTATAATGGGTCGGGGTGAGGCCTCACATAATTTTAGACATAATTTCCAACACTTTGCATCTTCATGCCCTTTCTTCTGAGAATGTGAACAAGTTTATTTTTCACCTTCCTCTTTCTTCATAGTACCTATTTTCCTCTCCTTATACTTCTTATTATCTTCAATTGAAGAAACAAATTCCTTCTTTGAACTTAAACTTATGCTCATTCCACAAGATTCAATATGGGTTTCTTGTACACACACTTCATCAAAGTTAGATGGACTAAACATCAAGATTATGTTCTTCAAATGTGAATGCAATCCACCTATATACTTTAATTAAATATATTGTGTATAAAGAGGGATACCAAGAGTAATGTCTTTCTTCCAAAATACTTTTGTATACTCTTGCATAGATTGTCCTTTACCTTGTCTTGAACTTTTCCAATCCATAACATCTTGTTGCATATAACCTAAAGGATAAAATTGTTTCTTTAAAGAAAAAGTGAATTCATACCAATATGAAATGGTTTTACCATGTATAGCTAGACCATCTTGAATCTTACCCTCCCACCAATCCAATGCATTGCCCCACATTTGATGAGTAGCTAGCTAGATTTTTAAAGAGTCATCCAAGATATATTAAACCCTACAATACACTTTGATCTCCTTAAGCCATTTATCCAATTTCTTTGAATCAAATTCATTATTATATATAGGCAACTCAAATTTGACATCCAATTCTATTAAAATTCTTTCCATAGGCTGTTTCTTTTTAGAAGAAGAGGAGGTTGAAGAAGCTTTAAAAAGATGGGGATGGAGGTCCAGGAGGCTCAAAACCACCTCCTTCTCCTTTATCTTTGCCTTCTTTCAATGAGGATTCAACTTATTCTTTCTTTCTAAATTATCCTTCCTTTTTCCTTTGTCACTCTTGTCTTTCTTGGAAAAGTACTTCTACCATGGGTTTCATGTCAAGGAAGGCTTTCTGAAAATCTCGCTCATTAAAATCTAGAGATTCATGTTCGATTTCAATCTCTAACATTTTTAATGGAAAGGTTCTTCATTTCCCAATCTCTGGATTGAAATTTGTAAGACCCCCTTCTCCTTACTTCAATTTTGACCTAGTTATCATTGACCCTATAATTTTCTACCAAATGAGCTCTAATACCACCTTGGTGTGATTTAAGATTAGCATTTTATAAATTAACTCGTGAATTACTCCTAATTAAAAAAATTTCCCAATCCACGTAGAATTTTGTGATTATGCTTCTTAACTGTTGAAATTATAATTAGGTGCAATTTTAAACAATATAATTAAATTATCTAATTACTAAAATGAAGTAATGAGAATTTACATTGAAATTAAATAGAAAGAATGTAAGGTAGAAGAGAGAGTAATAAAACAGAAGACAAAAGGATCACACACAAGTCAATAACAAAGTTTGTCCAATGTGGACGAAATATCTAAGTCCACTTATCATGGTTGGGACTACTTTATAAATATCACCAAGATGTCTTGTTACAATATTTAAGTTTTAGAAAACTTGAATCAAGATCCTCACAATCTCCTTCACTATTACGTTTTTTTTGTTGTATACTAACACCTTGAACAAATTTTCTTCTCACAAGGAAATTTCCTACAAAAAAATATAATTATCTCTCAATTCTCGTCAATCATTTGTTGAGTGTCCCTCATTACAAGAATATACCCCCTTTAAATATTATTTTACATACTATTTTGGGGTTAACAAAAATTATTCCTCGTATCCTCTAAATCAAACCATAATCTAATTGAATCCCTTTTTAACAAAATCTCTTTAATAACATTACACATTTCGATTTATTATTATTTAAAAGGCTCAAAAAAATTATCCCATTTTATGAGAATGGGCCTTGGGTCGTTATGTGGTCAACTCGCCATAGAAAGGAAGAAAAAATTAACATTTACAAAATTGTGTGCCGAAGAATCCACTTGGTCTATTTTTTTAGGTGATTTCATTGTGATTTGGAAGGTCAGGTGTTCAAACCACCTGACTCCCCTATTTTTAGAGATTGCTTTTATTGCATGAGATATCCTTATTTTGTAGGGATTCACCTTGAGCATAGAATAAATATAAATTAGTGCTAAATTAGTTTCACAATCACTTGGGTAATGTAGTGGCATGGAGAAATAATACTCCTAACCTTCAAATCACCATCATTCCTTTATAGATGGTAATTATACCTCCACTTACTTACCAATGTATCATTAACATTTTAATTCTCCTTTTTTAGAGACATGTCAAAACAAGATTAGTCTAACTTGGCCTCCTGAGCATCTTATCCCAATTAATATTTGGTGAATTTTTATGCAACTATATTCACCAAGATCTAACTAGTTTATCCATGCATTATGTTGGTCGATGATAAACTTCCTCACATTCCCTCAATACACTTATTAACAATCTATGTTTGACTAAGGTTTGGGAATTGTAACGTATACTAGGAGTCAATTTAGCTCCTCCCATATGAAAGAGTTCTTGCCAAAATCAATTATCTCTATTGTTGATTATGTTCTTTAGCAATCCATGTAATCTTAAACTTCTTTGAAAAAGGTATGAACCACTTGAGGTGCCCTATATTCGTAAATATGGTCATAAAATGAGTCTATTTGGTAAATAGATCCACTACTAGATATATACAATCTTTCTCTTCAAATTTAGGAAGAGCTATTAGAAATCCATAGAGATGTTTTCCCTCTTTTGGTCTAGTATAAGAAGATGTTAGAGGAGTCTAGGTCGATGTGTTTGTTTATTTGTATTCTTTGGACATGTCATACACACTTGGACATGTTTACATACATATTTCTCAATTCCTTCCAAGAGTGCCTTTCCCTCGCTTTTTTAAATAGGCTTTAAATATTCTGGGTGTCCAATTAAGGGATTACCGTGATACTTTTTAATTAATATTGTTTTCATCTTTACACCTGTTGTAAGATATATCCCATCTTTGTGTTTGTATATTTCCTTCAAGTATATCACTTTTGTGTGGTCTTTGACATATTCAACAATGATGGAGTTCTTCCAATCTATCATAATACCCATCATGGTGCACAAATGGGATTTGTGAGACAATGCATCTACTTTGATGTTATTCTGCCCCTTCACATATTTTGCATCAAAGTTAAAGTCATGTAGTTTGCTAACCTGCTTTTGTTGGCATCATTTAGATCCTTTTGACGTAGAATTGCAAGTTGTGATTTGATTTAACCGCAAATTTCCCACAAAATAAGTATTGTCTAAATTAGCCAATGCATGCATACCAACATTTATTTATCATAAATAGTGCAAAGGTTTTTCTCAATTGGAGTGAGTTTGTGACTCTCAAAAGCAATTGGATATTAATCTTGCATGAGGACTACTCCAATGTCATCTTTGAATAGCATCACATTCCAATTTAAATGGTACTGTAAAATCAAGAATGGGAAGAATGGGGCAACACCTTGTTATTCTTTTAGGTTCTCAAAGGCTCTTTGAGTTGTATCATTCCAAACAAACGCTCCCTTTTTTGTTAGGTCGGTAAGGGGGGTTGCAAATTTTTTTGTCCTTTCACAAATCTTTTACTACATTAGCCCTTGAATCCCCTTAAATAAGTTAGGGTTCTTGGTTCTGTAATTCTTTGGTAGACTTTATTTTCTCTTTGTCCACACTTACTCTCTATGCATTAATTTTATGATCAAGATAATGAATCTCCTCTAAAGAAAATTCACATTTTGATGTTTTCACATACAATTATTCTTGTTTGAAATTCCCAAAACTTAATCAATGTCTAAGGTGTTCGTTCCCTGTTGTACTATATATTAATATGTCATCAAAGAATACTAATGAATTTCCATAAGTATGGTTCATGCATGATTGAAATCTAGTTGGAGCTTTTTCAATCCAAAGGGGAGAACCAAGAATTCAAAATGCCTATGTAGTGCCATTTGAAAATTATTTTTGAAACACCTTCTTTCATTCTTATCTGATGATATCCAAATCACAAATCAAATGTAGAGAAATATTTGGCCCTGTGAAGCTCGTCAATAAGTTCATCCACTCTAGGGATACAAAAGATATTATTTATAGTTTTCTTGTTCAAATCTCAATAGTCTTTATACATTCTCACTATCGTGTCTTCCTTTTTAACAAGCACTACTAATGATGCATAAGGACTCGAACTTGGTTGGATTGGCCCATCTCTAAAAAAAATTAAAATTGTTTTCCCTATATCTATATATATTGTTTGGTATGTCTGCAAGGGGTAATGATTACTAGTTTTACCTAAATCCCTTCTTGGCAGGTAAACCGGGTGGAATATTGTAAAACATTATTTTGTGTTTCCTAAGGATGGGTTGGATATCAATATGTATAAGTGAGCCTTGTGGAATAGAAGTTCTTTTCAAATTCCCTTTTATAGAAAATATACCCCCAAACCCAAGATTTTTGGTAGTGGAAGATAAACCCTTTTTCTAAGTTCAGTTTTAAACATGAAGGTTAAGTGATACCCATCATTCATGTTGAAAGATGTTTGTAGTTTTGATGTTTGTAGATGATGTTTCTAGTCTCGAAGTTGTTTCAATAGCATTATCTAGGGTTGGTGGTTTAAGGGCACTTACCAATCCCCAATGTCAATCTTTCAATCCTTCAACAAATAGGTAGGTCAACCTATCTTCATTATTTCCTCAAACTCTAAATCTTGTTCTTTGGAATTCAATCATATAATCATCCCTTGCTTTATCTAAGTTAATTCCTTAAAATCTTTCTGTGAATTTATCACAAGAGATTACATTTTTGTCCCTTTGGGTGTGGATTCCATGATTTTGTCATTTGTGGGCCAATCCTTCTAAATGTAGGCTAGAGAATTGCATAGCATCCTCTTTTGTAATTAGACTTGTAAAATAACACCTCTAACTTCGTCATTTATTAATGAGCTGCAGATGGTGGCAAAGACTTGTTTTATTTGATATCTTATCCCATATCTCTCGAGTGCTCCGTACTTTTGTGTAACACCTGTTTCATCCCTTACGTTGTCATTGCGATACTACAGACCATGTCATTTATTATGCGATACAATCGTTGTCTGCAATCAGACAACTATGATTGGTCTTATTTCTGGCGTTGATGTTATATCTGATTCTCTTATGTCAAATCGGTTGGCATGACAACATAAATTGAATTTTCAGAAAATGCAATGAGATTGCACTCTAGAGAAAATACAAGAGATGAGGATAGATTCTCAACATCCTAGAATAGCATTGTTTTTCCAATGCCTGTCTAAAAAGAATAATTAAAAAGAAACAAGTTATCCTATAATTATCTTAATAGATTAGAAATAAAATGGACATATATATATATATATATATATATATATATAAAGCAGGCTAAGCATAACCTAGAAGAAGTGAAAAAATGCACAATTAAGACATCATAAATTCTTATCAAAACAAAAGTCACAATAAGAGCAGTCATCATTCGCTCACAGCTAAACTTCGAAATGCTTGATTATAGCAATCCAATGAACACTGGAATCTAGGGCGTCCACCAATTCCCCGTCTATTGACTTCAGGTCTTTTTTAAGCTGAACTTGAAATTAGTCTGGTAGCTATTTCCGGCTATCTTTATAAAAGTAAGCTCACAAGCCAAACTGAGAATATTTGTTTTGTTAACAAAATATTTGAAAGGTCTTTGGCTGCATCTTCAATTTGGTCTATGAACTTCCCATTGTATATATAAACTAAGTCATACTCATTCTATACTTGATTTAGACATTTTATTCTAGGTTAATTTAAAAGTTATATACAATTCATTAAATATGGTAAATTTGCCTTCGCTTATCCCAATGCATAAACCAAAGGTAGTATTCTGGTGCAGGAGACCATTTGAAGCCATTAATTTAGGCCAGAAAGCTGATAGTTGAAATAGATTCATCCCATGATGGTAAGACTTGGTTGGCAGATGTACTTGTTTCAATAAATTGTCACAGAAACAGTTCTTGACCAAGTAATCTATGAGCCCAATCATAGATAAATTATATAATCTAAATAAATTTTAGTGCCACTGTCACAGGCTCTTCATGTTTGACCAAAAGTTCATGCAGCCATAAACCCATCCCTTGATAGAGATTGCAAGTGTCATCAGATAAAAGTAAATCATGGTTTAAATTTTAAAACGAGTATTTAAAGTCTAGAACAGTACAAATAAAAAGTAAAACATAAAAGGGAGTATTTTCCCTCAAACTTTAAACCTTCTTATTTTCACTAGTTAAAAACATCCTTCCAAGTGTTCGGTAGTTTCATTCTGCATTTATCTCAGTCCAGAAATCTCAATGAACAATATACACTGTTTTAACACCAAAGCTTTATATCAGGTAAATCAGCTTGTGTTACATAGCTCTAACAATTTACATGTCCACTGTGGTCAACTATGCATTCATGTTGAAAACCTTCTAACTCTTCTTGAAAAATGAGAGAATATTTCCTTGTCGTATGTCTTTCCCTGCACCCTTTTGTGTGTGTTTACTGCTAGGCTTTGTGGTTGGATTGGCCAAAAGAGAAGGATCTACAGATGGTACTTTGCCAGTTTCCTTTGGCCTGAAAATTTTTCAACATAATATGGTATTAAATACTATAGCACTTGCAAGCTTAATTATTGCAAAGGCTGTCCCATCAATGTTGTGGATTAGGCTTCAATACTAGAGACTGCATATAGAATTGTATGGTGTATAGGAAAAAGAAAAACAGAATAATAGAAGAGGACTAACTTGTTATTAGGATTCCTAAGCACAGAAGAATTTACTGTATCATGGACATCCTTCGCCTCTTCTTCTTCAAGACCATCAACCTCCCATGTTACCTCAGTAACTGACATAAAGCAATCAACAAGATACTTAGAAACATATTTATAGTTTGCAGTTTGCTAATAAAGGAAAAGCTTCAATAAGGAAACGAAGGACGCAGCAAAAAAACTTATGTTCAATCTACCTTCACGGCCTCGGCCATCAATATGTGTTTTGAGAACTTTCCTTTTCTTAACACCTGCCTTGGATACACATGCATCATCAGATGGGATGCACTCTGACTGGCAAGTTTTAGTTTCAGGACAAATATTTTTCTCTTCCATATCAGACCCAGGTTTAGTATCATTGTCAGCAGAATGATCAACTTTGCCTTCCATTTGATCATGTGTCTTTCTAGACGGCATACCTTTTGCAGACTTGCCAGACACCGTTGATTTACATGCAGAGGCAATCTTGACTTTTTCTTTTCCCTGTGCTCTGACATTTTTATTTTCTTGAACTGCATCTTTGTTTTGAAAATTCTTAGGCTCGTCTTTAGCTTTAGATGTTTGCTTTGGAAGCTCTGGAGAGCCCAAGCTTGCAGCAGGTTTGGAACCAATTACATCATCTTCATTTTCATCATCTGACATGTCAAAAACAAAGCGCCGCTTCCTTCCACTGCCATTGGCTGACTGTACTCTTCTTGTCCCAAGAAAATCTTCATCTTCATCACTGACATTGCCTGCATCTTCCCAAGCATTTATCTGGGCATCTGCATTCACTGATTTGAGAAAAAATATATGAGTATAATAATCAGAAGAAAGAAAACTCTGATTGCCAATACTCAACATGAAATCCAGGTGCTAGTTACGTAAGGAAAGCATGCTACCCAGAAGAAAGACACAAAAGGACAAAAAATTAAGCATAAAGCATGAAGGAAATCAATTCTTGCCATGATTTGTAGGAGGTTGAGGGGAGCTAGGCTTTGGCTTGCTTGATACTTTACTGGCATTGCCTGCATTGTCTGAAGCATTTATCTGGGCATCTGCTTTCACCAACTTATGATACTCAGAAAGGAAAAATCTTCGATTGACAACACTCAACATAAAGGCCAGGCATTAACTAAACAAGAAAAAGTATGCCATCCAGAAGAGACAAAAGTAATGCACTCAAATCTGACAAAGTAAAGCATGGAGGAAAAATATCCTTGCCATGATTTGTAGGATGTGGAGGGGAGCGAGGCTTTGGCTTGCTTGACGCATTACTAGCACACCCTGCAGCTTCCCAAGCATTTTTTTGGGCACCTGCGACTGATTTGTGATAAATGTATGATCATGATAATCAGAAAAGAGAAATCTGTGATTGCCAACACTCTACATAAGATCCAATCATTAGTTACACGGGTGTGCTATCCAGAAGGAACAGAGAAAGTGGAGCACTCAAATTTAACAAAAACTAAGATAAAATCATTAAGAAGAAATGTCCTTGCCATGATTTTCAGGAGCTGGAGAGGAGCTAGATTTTGGCTTGCTTGATGCACGACCCCACATACTTGCTAATGTACCTTCAGAAGTTTTACCATTCTGCCCCTTCTTTTTGTTTGTGGCAGCTGTTGGAGCGTTTACACTCTTCCCTGCCAAAGCCTCTTTCACATCTGTTGCTGACACAGATGACTGCGGTGCAGCTTTTGGAACTGTTTCCAAAGATTTCTCTGTAGTCGAAGGTACATGTACTTGAGGGAGAGACACATTTTGTTTGGGCAATCCATTTACAGCTGGTGCTGAGGCCAGTTGCGGTTGAGAGATGGGTGGGCTAATGCGTGTAGTTCTACCATTTAAGTTGCGCTTCACCAGTGGATACGACACTGCACTAAATCTGCACATTCAATAGGACACATGCAAAGACAGATTCAGGCTAGCTTTCTAAACTTATGCATGTTGTACTGATTGCCAATCATGTTCACATTCAGACATGTCTGAATCAATATCCACTTTGAAAAATGTATGTCATGCACGAACACAATTTGCCTCTCCTTCAACATACGTATATTATAGAATCAAAGCTGTATGGTATAATTAATAATTATTGAATAATACTCATTTATATATTCTAAACAGGACTGAACATGCCAAATTAAACCATTTTATATAACATTTTACCTATTATCCCAGAGACAGTTGTTCGCACTTGATGGCTGATTAAAGAATCCTTCTGCTTGTACAAACTCTGCACCCCACAGCTCTGCAGGATCCTTAGGAAGGCAAGATTGCACACTGTAGATATGTACCGAAAAGTTGTCCTTAAACTCTGCCTTCGCTTCTGCCAATCAATGGAGACATCAGGTTCATGTGCAGGGAATAATTCTATTGTACAAATCATATAACAAAGCTCAGTACAAGGATAAACATGGTCAATAGCTACATTTGTGGAGCTCAATTCATGTGAAAATTACTTCTGAAACACTGTTTCTTATACTTAATTATTCTTAAAACTTTAAGAAACTCTGAAAGCTAGGGAAAAGGGAAAAAAAAAACATTTATGAGGGAGAATGCATACTGCATAGATAGTCTAACTTTAAAGCTAACAGTTCCTCAGAAAACAATACAGAATTGCTTTTTGCAGATTTTTCCTTCTTACATTATAAATCTGAAATAAACCTGTACTATTTTCAAGATCAACTTGCTTGGTTAAACGATAGGAAGCTTGATCAGTACCCGGTTACCATTGACATTGTAAACCACAAACAAATGGCTAATATTTTCCCTTCAATTTTACTGCTACTAATGTTCTTTGATTTCAAATTCTTTGAATATTGTTTGATATGATTGAGCACGTTCACTGATTTCATAGCATTCAAGCATGATGAGAGCACAATAGAATGATGCTTTCAAGCTAATTCTAAAGATTTGCTACATTGTTTCAATATAGTTAATTGCCAACCTGTTACCACGTGCCAAACTGCTCTCAAAATGCTTCATGATATTAGAAATAAATGTGTTGATGCTAGTTAAATAGGCATCCTCACGTAAAATAGCCTGATACTTTGAAGCAAAATTAAAAAAGCAAATGTTCTTTGTAAAACTATAAGCAAATACAACATCAAAACAGTCTACATCTTCCTCTTCCCCTTCCTAGCAACTGATCTAGTAAAAACTGCCAGAGGGGTAGGGGGTCTAATCCTAGGAGTCTATTATGGTTGTTCATCGCTCAGCACAACTAGATGTGACTCGACTTTCATTCTGAATGTGGATGGTGCTAGCATTAGAAACAACCCATCCTCAACCTCTTCATCTTCCTCAATGCCATCCCGTCCTTATCCACCTCCCTCCACATATCTCATCCTCCGTAAACAAAGGAGGCTGTTTCTATGATGTCCAATCACTATAAGAATCTATGTCATCAAAATCAAATGGACTGGCTGGTATTTTGCCTACCTTCCCTTGAGTGCCAAGGTTATATTCCACGAAGACAAGGACATTGAGGCATTTCTATGCTAACTTGTTCCTCTTCTTTATGTGGATGGCCTCAAACAAGCTTAAATAGCACTCACAATTAGATGAACTACAAGGCTGGCATAACATTTGAAGGGCAAAATTTTGCAAATTTAGGGCATTTCTGTTAAGAATGTTAGCATTTAGTGTATTGAAACATCTGCTATTTAATCTTAATAGTTAACATTATATATATACAAATCTGTCATTAGATTTATACTGCAGAATACCAGTTTAAAGAGTCTTGATTCATCACTCTCACACATGATAAAAGGCATCAATCATTCTTACTGAAGATTATGTCTGAGATGATTTACTTCTCCACCGATAAGCAATCAGGTGTCATTGTTCTACACACCGATTGTTATCGGATGTCATCTTGCTCATACTGATTGATAATATCGGGAGTCTTTATCGAGTGTCCTTCACACCACTTGGTTATTGGTTTTAAGACTTATCTCATCCTCTGTAAACAAAGGAGGCTGTTCCTATAATGTTCAATCACTATAAGAATATATGTCATCGAAATCAAATGGACTGGCTGGTATTTTCCCTACCTTCCCTTGAGCGCCAAGGTTATATTGCACGAAGACAAGGACATTGAGGCATTTCTGTGCTAACTTGTTCCTCTTCTTTATGTGGATGGCCTCAAATAAGCTTAAATAGCACTCACAATTAGATGAACTACAAGGCTGGCATAAGATTTGAATGGCAAAATTTTGCAAATTTAGGGCATTTCTGTTAAGAATGTTCGCATTTAGTGTATTGAAACATCTGCTTTTTAATCTTAATAGTTAACATTATATATATACACACACAAATCTGTCATTAGATTTATACTGCAGAATACCAGTTTCTAGAGTCTTGATTTGTCACTCACACATGATAAAAGGCATCGATCATTCTTATTGACGATTACGCCTCAGATGATTTACTTCTCCACCGATAAGCAATTGGTTGTCATTGTTCTACACACTAATTGTTATCGGGTGTCATCTTGCTCATACTGATTGATAATATCGGGAGTCTCCATCAAGTGTCCTTCACACCGCTTGGTTATTGGTTTTAAGACTTATCTCATCATCACTGATTAGCAATCGGGTGGGTTATGATTAATTATGAACAGGTGCAATTATATATATGTTAAGGCATGACCACATAGGGTCATGCCCCCACATGGTTATGTTTCAACATATATATACGTGTTCCATTTCCTATCTGCAGATCATATCAATAACACTGGCATATCGATCTCAGATTATATCAGAATACTACTTCAATAAATATATTGAATATGTATTAAAATACACATAAGAAGAAGTCAAGCAATCACATAAAGAACTCAAAGATCTCCAGAATTAAAATATCAAGACTGAAAATATAGTTGGTTAGTCTCCACCAATAAAGATCTATTAAAATTTACATGGTATCAAAGACAAATTGGTAGAGACAAATTGGTAGAGACTCTCAAATTTAAATCTTGAATCAAAAGTGACAATATCTCAAATAATGTTAGAGTAGAGGACAGACTTGAAGGAGCAGCATATGTTTTTTCTTGGAAAATTCAGATTACTGCAATTCTTGAAGAATTAGAACTAGAATCTTTTATTGAATCAGACATTTCGATACTTGAAGATGAGGCAGAAAAAGCCACTGAGAAAAGAAGAAATAATAAAGCCAAAAAAATCATTGTGGATTCAGTAAAAGATCATATTCTTCCATCCATCTTAAATCTTAAAAAGGCATTTGAAGTATTCAAAACAATTAAGGATACATTTGAAATCAACGACTCAAGTAGACTGATTACATTAAAAAATCAACTAATGAATACTAAAATGAATAAAGGTGAAACAATCTCATCCTATTTGGGAAAGATTTCTGAAATTAAAAATCATATATCTTCTATTGGAAGCAAAGTAGAAGACCAAGAACTATTGATAATAGCACTTAGAGGATTGCCCTTATCTTGGGAAGCATTCATCCAAGTCGTCAGTAGACCTTCAATACTAGCCTTTGATCAACTAAAAAATGATTGCACATCAGAAGAATCAAGACTAATCTCTAGAGGGATCATCTCAAATCAAGAGGGAGAAAATAAAGCTCTCTTCTCAATCTCTAACAACAAAGGAAAAAAAGAGGAAATTCGAAGGAAAGAAATATGACAGAAGGAAAGAATATTAGTTACAAAAGAAATGACTTCTCCAAAGTTAAATGTTATAAGTGTGAGAAATTCGAACATACTTTCAGAAATTGTCCAGAAAGGGAAAAAATCTTAGCTTCCTTAGCCGAAACAAAGAAAGATGAAAATCTATTATTCTACTCCGCCTTACCGAGTGAGATGAATTCAAATGAAAATGTGTGGATAATAGATAGTGGTGCTTCCCGACATATTATAGGATTCAAAGATAAGTTCGAAACTTTTGGAAATTATCTCACTGAAGAAGTCACCATTGGAGACAATTCCACCTATCCATTAAAGGAATTGGGACCTGTTCTATACAACCAAGAAATGGAGTCACACTAATATTAAAAAATGTTCTCTTTGTAGCAAGCATAAAAATAAATCTAATATCAATTTCTGGACTAGCTAATGAAGGGTTTCAAGTCACCTTAAATGAAGACAAAGTTTTGTACTCGCCTAAAAACTCATATCTAAAAAATGTTATCACCATAGGGACTAGAGATGGGACCCTATATAAACTATGCAACATTCAAAAGCAAGCTCTTAACCACAAAGTAACAATTTCTAATGAAGTATGGCATAGAAGACTTGGACAAATTGGATTTAGTTCACTTCCAAATGTAGAGAAAATCACCACTGGAACACCTAGCCTAAATTCAAAACATATAGGCACCTGTAAAGGATGTGCTCCAAGAAAAAACATTAAAAGACCTTTCTGGTGAAGACAAATCTAAATCAATTCTAGAACTAATTCACTCTAACTTATGTGGGCCTATGCCAACACTCTCTCTAGGAGGTTACTCTTACTACATAATATTCATTGATGATTACTCTAGGAAAACTTGGATTTATTTTCTAAAAGTCAAAGAATCAAATGAGGTTCTATCAAAATTTAAAGAATTCAAAGAAATTGTGGAAAATCAAACGTCAAAAAGAATTAAAACCATAAGATCTGACAATGAGGAAGAATAGACTTCTAGAAATTTTAAAGTTTTTTGTACCTCTGTTGGGATCAAGAGGGAGTGTATAGTTCCTTATAATCCTCAACAGAAAGGGGTAGCAGAAAGGAAAAATAGAACCATTGTTGAAGCAGCAAAAAACATGCTTCATTATCAAAACCTACACAACTCATTCTGGGCGGATGTCACCAATACTATTCTATACATTCAAAGCAAATGTCCACACTGAATACTAGAAAACACAACACCTGAAGAAGTCTTCACAGGAACTAAACCTGACTTAAGTCATCTTAGAATTTTTCGTTGCCCTATTCATATTCACATACCTAAAGAAAAAAGAACTAAGTTAGAATCATCTGGCAAGAAAGGGATATTTGTTGGGTACAGTGAAAACTCTAAAGGGTATAGAGTCTATGTACCTAGACAAAGATCAGTTGAAGTAAGCAGAGATGTCATATTCAAGGAAAACACTACGTTAAAACTATCAACAAATGCAAAAGATAAGCCCATTACAAAATTAGATGAAAATCTACAAACTGAAATTCAAAGGGAGAACATATCAAAAGAGAATGAACTATTACCAGATATAGAAGATAGAGACATCCCAACATCAAGAAAGGCCATTATGGGAAAGAAAAATGATTGAAGAAAATAATGTTGAGTGAGATGAAATTTCCAGGTAAAGCAAGAAAACCATGAACAAATCTTGTTATAGTGCATTTGTAACTGAGCTTACTAAATCTGAACCATTAATTGTTGAAGAAGCCCTAACTTGTCAAGCTTGGAAAGAAGCTATGGTTGAAGAATATCAATCCATATTGCAAAATGATGTTTGGGATATTGTAGCTAGACCTAAAGACAATCAGTTGTTTCTTCAAAGTGGTTATATAAAATCAAATATACTTCTAATGGCAGTATTGAAAAACATAAAGCAAGGTTTGTTGCTCAAGGTTTTTCTTAATAGACAGGTATTGACTATGAAAAAACTTTTTCGCTTGTTGCTCGAGACACTTCAGTGAGAACAATTATTGCGATTATAGCAATCAAAGGATGGAAGATACATCAAATGAATGTCAAGACCGCATTCCTAAATGGGGTCATTAATGAAGAAATATATATTGAACAATCTGAAGGTTTTGTTATAAAAGATAAGAATCTATATGTGTGTAAACTCAAGAAAGCTCTTTATGGCCTCAAACAAGCACCTCAAGCTTGGTATGAAAGGATACATAGCTACCTCACCAAATTAGGATACTTAAAGAACAAAGCTGATCCTAACATATATTTCAAAATCTCTAACGATAATATGTTAATACTTTTTTTATATGTTGATGATCTATTGATTACAGGAAATGATCACCTAATTGAAAGATGCTAACAAGATCTCGTAGCTGAATTTGAGATGAAGGATCTAGGCCTACTACACTATTTTTTGAGTCTAGAAGTATGTCAAAAGAAAGATCATATATTTCTAAGTCATAGAAAATACACTCAAGGCGTCTTGACTAGATTTGGAATGATGGACAACAAACCACTTGCAACTCCTATGGAAACAAATTTACACAAACTAAAAGAAGAAGCAGTACATTCAAAATCTATTGATCCTACCCTCTACAGACAAATCGTTAGTTCCCTCATGTATTTGGTAAATACTAGGCCTGATATCTGCTATGCCACAAATGTCTTAGGTCACTTAATGTGTAAGCCAAAGAAGATTCATTTAATGGCTGCAAAACATATCTTGAGATATCTACATGGCACTATTAGTCTTGGATTAAAAAAAAGAAATGTTGAAATCAAACTTGAAGGTTATATTGATTCTGATTGGGTTGGTTGTTCCATAAACTGCAAGAGTACAACAGGATGTTGCTTCAGTCTTGAGTCAGTGATGATATCATGGTTCAGTGGAAAACAACCTACAGTTGCCTTGAGCTCTACTAAAGCTGAATACATGGCAACTTCCATGGGAGCACATGAAGCAGTATGGCTCAAAAAGCTATTATTTGGATTATTTGGAAAGAAATTAGATCCCATAGTGATTCATTGTGATAACTAGAGCTGCATCAAGCTTTCCGCTAATCCGATGTTTCACAATCGCTCAAAGCACATCGAAACTCCATACCATAATATCAGAGACATGGTTAACAAGAATGTGATCAAGCTGATCTACATCAGCACTAATGATCAAAATGCTGATATTTCCACCAAGCCTCTTGCAAAGATGAAAATAGAGTACTTCAGAGGTAAACTTGGTATGACAAAATTGTAGATACATTTGTAAATTTATATATATTCGTGAATATTGAAAATTAGATTGTTTGCAAACTTGTAAAATGAAAGGTGGCAATCTTTCATGTGTTTAAAGTCACTATTGTAAGGTGACAATCTTATCAATAGTTGATCAACCTTTTGACACCAAAAGTGTTGAAGGCAAGTGTTATCATTGTTCTTCGGGCCGGATTTTGCTAGACACATTGATAACCATCATGGTTCTTTGGGCTAGATTTTTCCAGACACCATGAAAATTATTGTTATGGTTCTTTGGGCCGGATTTTGCCAGACACCATGAAAATTATTATTATGGTTCTTCGAGCCAGATTTTGCCGGACACCATAATTGTTAAGCCGCAGTTGAGTGGTATTTAAACTTGTATATATATTTGTTTCAAACCCTCATTGCTAAAGAGGGAGTGTTAAGAATGTTAGCATTTACTGTATTGAAACATCTATTGTTTAATCTTAATAGTTAACATTTTATATACGCACACACACACACACACACAAATCTGTCATTAGATTTATATTGCAGAATACCAATTTCAAGAGTCTTGATTCATCACTCTCACACATGATAAAAGGCATCAATCGTTCTTATTGAAGATTATGTCTAAGATGATTTACTTCTCCATCGATAAGCAATTGGGTGTCATCTTGCTCATACTGATTGATAATATCGAGAGTCTCCATCGAGTGTCCTTCGCACTACTTGGTTATTGGTTTTAAGACTTATCTCATCATCACAGATTAGCAATCAGGTGAGTGATGATTGATTATGATAAATTATGAACAGGTGCAATTATATATGTTGAGGCATGACCACGTCGGGTCATGCCCCTACATGGTTATGTTTCGTCATATATATACTTGTTCCATTTCTTATCTACAGATCATATCAATAACACTGGCATATCAATCTCAGATTATATCTGAATACTACTTCAATAAATATATTGAATATATATTAAAGTACACATAAGAAGAAGTCAAGCAATCACATAAAGAACTCAAATATCTCCAAAATTAAAATATCAAGACTGAAAATATAGATGCTTAGTCTCCACTAATAAAGATCTATTAAAATTTACAATTTCTACCCTAATTTCACCACCAGACATCTACAAAATAAGATATTGAAGATTTCGAAAGCAAGGTGAAAACATAATTTAATTCTTATCTACTTATCATGCATGTGAAAAACTCCACATTTCCAAATTGCAAACTTGCAATTTGAGTGGATCTTCCTCTCTTGCCCAAGTTTGAAGAGAATAGCTAGCCCCTTGCATTCTAGTACATGTCCAATTCAAACACAATAAGGTCTTTCACCTCAACCTCAAGTATCATCCTCTAAATACATCGAGTGAGGCCCTCTATGACTTCTCCATTGGGATCCAACAAGGATGGTGAGAAGCGAAAACAATGGTTGAGGAAGTACCTTGTTGCACGAATGGGTTGGTGGAGCCGATTGTTCCACTTCTCAATAATTTCCCATATGGCGTCAAATTTGAGGTTGTCTCCCTTGTAGTAATTTCTAATAGACTCCTTGGCCCTATCCATGGCCTCATAAAAATACCCCATTGGGGTTTGATCCCCATCTACCAAGCAGAGAACTCTAACCAAGGCTCTCACAACCACAATTGAAAAATATTAAAAACAAAATCATTAAAGTTACAAATTAATAAGGAAAGACTAAAATACAAAAAAAATATATTCAAGTTTTCAACTACCTTCATGATCTTTGTAACTCCTAGTGCAAATTGGTTGTCAAAGACAATGAGTGCAACACTCTCTCTACTAGGCTTTGACTAACTTGAGTCTAGCCATGCTTGACTCCCAAACATTTGCTTTAAAGCCAGCAAAGAACTAAACATACTTCGCAACATTAAGAAACCCTTGCAAACCTTGTATGACACCCACTCTTACCAACACCTTCCCTAAGATGTGTTCTCCCTTCAGCCGAAGAACCAAAGGGTGATTGTAGATGTATTTTGTGATCTTCCTTCTATCTTCTACAACTGGTGTCACCCAATCTAGTTTCCTTATGTCCTTCAAAAGGAGGCCAAGGACATGTGTTGTACAAGGTGTCCAAAACAGTGTACTATGTTTGTCCTTGAGGCTCTTACCGGCTGCCACATATTTTGTTGCATCATCAGTTATTATTTGCATCACATTCTTAACTACCATCTCCATGACAACTAGCTTTAACAAAAGAGACGAATTTTCACCAGATTTCACCTTGTTGGAGACAATCATGGATTTCAAGGACACCACATCATCCTTGCAAGAAATCAAATTGTTTCCATTCTATTCTTTGCTCTTCCACCACTTCTTTTGCTCTAATAACTGCATTGTGAGCAGCCTACAAGTATAAAGCTAGGTAGAATGGGCAGATGTACCCACAACCTTGGTATGTGTATCCAAGTACCGGTGCATGTACCCAAAGTACCGGGTACTCAATGGAGAGCATCATAGCTAAGGACCTTAATTAGAATTTCTGATTTTTTATTTCAGTTTTTTGTTTGCGTATCAGCTTGTTCTTTATCAAGCTTAATTCAATACGTAATCAGTTTAAAACTTTGATACAATACTGATTAACAGTAATCTTTTAACACTGTTCAAGTTAGAGGCTCATCGTTTGCAATATGTTAATGTTATATGATTTATCATCTTCTTGTCCATGTTGCCCTCTCCGTTTATCACTGGTCTTGTTTTGAAAATCTGTAACTGAAAACTGATACATTACATTCACAAACATTATCACTGGTCTTGTTTTGAAAAACCATTGACATGACTCATAATTTCAAATTTTCTATAAATATTAAATTATAATAAAAAATAAGTTTGAAATAGCCAAGTACCCTCATCCCCCATTGAAAAAATAGTCGAACCCATACTTGCACTCATAAACTAAGTACCCAATTACCCTCGTCCTCATGCAACCTTGGTATAAAGTAAAATGAGCATTGAACATGCAATTTTGATAAAAAGATAAATTAACTAGTAATCAATCTAAATAAATATAAAGAACATAAAATTACTCTACACTCTAAAAAACAAAACTCAACATAAGTTATCAAGATTCAAAACTAAAATTTAAAATATTTTTAAAATGAAACAAGTGAACTCAACTTGGTTGCTTTTGTATGTGACTCAACTACTTAAGGCTATAGTTTCGGCTTTTGGCCAATGACAATGCATTCTACAGGAGACGCTATGGGTGAAAGGGTCAAAAAGTTGTCCTAAAGGAATGTTGACCGATAATTGACCCCCATTGCACCAATAATTATTCACTCAAATCAAGTAGTGGTGCACAAATGAGCCAATCATTGGTTACCAACTATTGGTATATAAATGATCACTATTGATGACTATATTGCCTGAAAATGAGTAAACCACTATTAGACCCCAATTCACTATTGGTTCCTTTCCCCTAGTTGAAACTTGAAAAAAATCAAAAAAAAAAAAGTTAGGATATGAAAGTTTTAGGAAAAGTTGAGACTGCTGAGAAACTAGTGAAATAAGCAAAAAAGAAAATTGTTAAAAAAAATTGCAAAGTCTTGTTTATTACACTCTAAAACAATTTAAAGTACTTAGAATGTGCCATTATTGAGTTTCTATAAACCTAGATGCAACAAAAAGGACACAAAGCTAATTCAAAATATATATATATCTGAAATCCCTAAGTCCAAAATCTTAGTTTCCAACATCTGAGTCTTGTTGATCTTCGACCAAAATGATGTATGAATGTTGATCTTCGACCAAAATGATGTATGAATGGGCCACTTCCCAAAGTGATCTCTTGGGGACTTGAGAATCTGATTTTGCTTCAAAATACTCTTCAAATCAAATGAAATTCTTGCAAATGACCTTGCAATACGTTCGACAAGGCAAGCAAGCAATTTCATCTGTTTCTCCAGCCATAAAGCATGCTTATATAAATTATAGAACCTTAACAAATAATGTTTGTGTTAAATAATTTAACTTTAGAGTTAACATGAGTGGAAATCAAGCAAATTATCAAAACCAAAACATTAATTTTATATGACAGCCAAGGGAAAGGTTCCGGAAGTTTCCGAGACATCCTAGAAACAAGGACAGGTCAAATTTTGTTGAAAACATGTCCCCAAGTAACACAAAAGATAGTCAACACATTCATTTCCTTCATATCACTGATCAAAAGCACATTATGTTGAATACTAATTATAAGACTTTCTTAACAATTTAATAACCATCCAATATCTTATTTAGCCTCATATAAAGATTTCAAAGAGGGAAACTTATATAAGTCAAGAACCCCAAATTCCTAGAGTTATCCTCCCTAGACTATCCCCCCTACGAACTTGAGGTAACAGGGGCATCCTTAATAGTTTAATTAATGTTTAACCTCGAGGAAATCATTGTTGATGGTGGTCTAGAAACCGTAACTAAACTCATCATTAGCAAACTATACTATAACAATTCCTTTACAAATATCGTCCTCGAATCAAACTTTGTCTTTTGTTATTCATTATTTACTTGAAAGTCATGTTGTGAGGTTTTCACACCATCGCCCCTTCAAAAATGGGGACCCCCTTCTTTTGTCCATAGTTGTTAGGTTTGTTAAGTTTTGGTTGTAAAGTTAGCAGTTCAATTATTTAAAAGATAGAGGAAGGACTAAAAATTTAAGTGGTCAAGTTACGGTTTTAAAGTGGGAATGCTAAAATTGAAGTTCTCCTAGGTCAAGTTATAGAGGGTTGGATCTTAAATCCTAAGTTACTTAAATTTTGGCTAGTCAAATAGTCCAAAATATATTATAAAGTCATAATTATTGCATAAGGACCTTAAATCCTTATAGAAATTGATTTTTCATACTTAAAATTGTCAAATCCTAAGAAAAAACATTTTTTCTTTATCAAATAAACAAATCCATACTTACTACGAATTTATCCACTTAAATTGATCAAAATCCGGACTAACCATGAATTGACCAAAATCTAGACATAGCATGAAATTTCGCCACTTTAAATGGCATTGACTTTAAAAAAATTCTAAGTGTTGGGGACAAGTCCAAACATAGGTGTCATTTTTCCCCACACGGGATCTAGATATAAGAATGAAGAATCCATATGCAAGCCAATTTTCTAGTTTTATACTAAGTAAAATTTTGGTATGCAAAGTGTGGCTTTGTCCTTTAATGGGTTGTTTCTCCCTTTGGATATGACTCGAAAGTTGAAAAATTTTCCAAGTTTAGAAGTAGAAACTACTTGTCCACATATAGGTTGAAATTCCCCCATTAGTGAGCAAACAAAGATGAAATAATCTTTACATGTGGGAAGTGAACTTATCCTTGCACAAATTGTTTTCTCAGCCTGGGATGAGAGGAAACAAGGTGTTGATATCCTCTTTCAAGTCCTTGAATGTCTTACTGATTTTGAGCTTTCTAGCAAGAATCATTTCCAGAACAAAAGTAGGGATAGTCGCAAGGAAGTGAGCAAAGGAAGGTCGAGGAAAAGTTCAAACTCAAGGCCAAGGATAGAAATGAAAGAGGACTAGTCTAAAGCAATCAAGATCTAAGGAAGACGACACTTCAGACAATGCACTTCAAAATTAGGACAAAGGGAAGAAAATTCAAGAATCAAGTTGAAGGAATTATTTCAAGGTCAAGCCTTCATCAACCAAGGGCATTGGGACAAGTTCAGATTTAAAGAAGTTCATCGACAAGTTCAAGGATTCAATTCATGGACATTCATGTGTCCCTATGCAAGTTAACTTTCACGTGATTAAATGTTGGAAGAATAAGGACTATCTTACAAGGAGATCAACGTATCCCTATTCACATTAATTTTCCACAAGGATCAAACAAATACACCACAAAATGTTCAAGGATGATTCGAACACCAAAGTTAGCATAGGAACAAAGACATATGGACAAGTTTGAGGTTGAGTGGATTAAGGAAGATTTGATATGCCAAGGAAGATGTTAATGTGTTAAAGGGATTACCCCAAGGATCAAGTACCCCGATGAAAAGGACAAAGAAGAATTCCAAACAACAAAGGTGAAAATACGAAGGGTTCAAGTATTACAAAGTTACAAAATCCAAGGGAAAGAATTCCAAGAATAATGAAGGATTCATAAGGATAAGGTAGTAGAATTAGGATAAAGATTGCAAGAGAAAAGAGGCATATATAATCATAATTATTTGTATGATGACTTGGCAACTTCCTTGCTTCCTATTGGTCCTCAAGCCTTTGAATTTTCTGATTGGCTAATTTATGGTGCTTCAATTCTATTGGCTATTTTGGTTGCCTTAATTAGGGTTTGTAATGGATTAATCTAGGTCATTGATTTCAAATCAATCTTGGTCGTTCATAACAATTAGGGCTCCTATATAAAGTTTAAACCACACCCCTCGGATTTGTAAAGCACAACTTATTGAAATTGTTTCTATGATACTGCCAAATCATTCTTAGTTCATTGTTGGGCTTCACAGTGAATTGTTTGTATTGTTTTGGAGTATTTCATGGTTTCTTCATTTTCCTCACTTAGATTGGGATTTTAATTCATGTTAATTAGAAGTAGATATAAATGGATGGAAGATATTATTGAATGGTGATTAATGGTTAAGCTAGTGTCCATACCTTTTGTTTCTTGTTGAATGTAAGTAAAGGTGTAAGGTCAGTTTGGGGCCTAAATTGCAACTGTTTAACTTCTACTTGAGATGTTCATTTAGAATGCACCTTCATAGGATATTTGGATTAGTATTGACAATATAAAAATAATTGTTGCATCCATAGAAGATAGTACCCTCCTATGCCTAGTTGGTTTGGCAAAGCAAGGGTTCGTTAAAGGCTTACCCCATCATCAACATTGTCTTACATTCTTATAGTTAGATAGCTTTTATTTCCTTGCAAATTATTTGATTGGAAGTGTTTGAAGAAGTTAGAGTTGAGTTGATATCAATTGAATGAATAATGTAAGTACCTTTGTGATAACCAACATATCACATCATAAAAATTGATGCAAAAGGCCACAATTAAGAAGGAACCTTGAGGTTGTCTCATTTGATCACACAATTCAGATACGTTGCTTAGCATACGAGCAACCTTATTCATGAGTGGATTTAATATTTGGTATTTCATCCCGAAATACCAAGTGACCTCACCCTATATGTTGTAGTGGAACAAAACTCACATCAACACATCCCAAATCTATTATAAGTTCATCTCATTATTTGTACCATCATTACCAACTTATGATAAATCCAACAGAATATCAAATTTCTCTATTACATCATTTCATACCAACTACTATTAACATAACTAGAACTAATATCAAGATGTGTGTTGAGGATTTCATCCACCAGATTAAAACATACCCTTTTCCGTGTTAATGAAAATCTATGTAGTTAATAGACACCAACATTTCTATCACTACATTGTGTGAGATATAGGCCTCAAGGTCTACCAACCTTGGAAAATAATTACCTCCAAAAAGAAAATCCAAAGCTAGTCTTAATAAAGGAAAATGTGTAAAGAAAATACGAAAGACATTATAATGAATTAGTTAAATGTGCAAATATGTGTATTACAAGGATCAAGGTCCCCAACCTTCCATATATTCAACGATCACAATTGTTAACCATCTTATAATTAGCCAAGTATTGAACCATCACATATCTTTAATGACATGCCTTACATGGTAGGCACTGATAAGGACAAATTGCTCCAATCAGATCTCTAAATATATATTAGGTATGACATCATCCTTAATATACAACAAATCTAGTTTAATTATAGTACCCTTGCCTTAGTTGACATGGTAATTCCTACATCCACGATTTCATATTTAAGGGGTTGATAGACCTTTCAAAACCAATGGGTTACATGTGTTACCAAGTTGTGACAATAATAATATATTTACAAAAGTGTGGTTATTGTACCACAAATAGAAATCACCCTTAAAATATTATACAATAATGAGCCAAAGCTCGTATAAACAATAGTTAACTTATCATGTTCTAACAAAACTATAAGCACTCAAGTTTAGTTATAATTTTATAAATATATAATAAGCTTTGTCTAATTTATACCAATTACCTTTATCTAATTTATACCATGCAATAGTAATCGAAGATGTAGTAGTCTTGCGAGAATAAGTCCAATTTCTCATATTTAATTAACCTACATTCAGTATACTTCAATTTGGAGTTCAAATAGTAATAAAGAATCATACTGACACTTAGATAATGGAATGACACCTCATCATATGTCAATTCAAAACATTGATTATTAATTACAAACATATCCCAAGCAGATGTTAGATTGCATCCTTTAATAGAATATTATCAAGCAATTATCTGAGGTTGGACCCACTATTTCAGTATTTAATTAATGTGAAATAAATTACAATATGAGCTAACATTTAAGGTAGTATTTTTTTCTCATCTATCTAGCAAAGACACCATATTCACACTGAAAGATATCGTTTGTTTGGATTAATATTGTCTACAAAATATAGAATGAAGAGTTATATAGCATAAAACATCTATGTGACACTATTTCTTGTATTTATTACAAAGTAATTGGAAAAGATTTGCTTGTTATTAATAGTAATCAAGAGATCAATTTATACAAGAGATTGAACAATGTTTCCTTAAGAAACAATCGCAAAGAATAGAAACATTCTAAAATTTACAGAAGATTACAATAGATGTAACGTTCCTTCCGTGGGGGTAACTAGATTAATGAGTCACAACCACTGAAAGACAACAAGAAGACCTACAGGCCGGCCGTACAACAGAATAATGTGTGTTTGTACAAGTCTGAAGGAAGCACAGAGGGCAAATGATAAGGGTCGTACAACATGTAGTGTGCACTCTGTACGGCAAGAATGTGGGCACCGTACGGTGTAGGGAGGAGGGAAGGTGTACAGACACTGAGGCCGTACGGTGGGGGAAATGCAGACCATACGGATGGTGAGGAGGAAGTTGGTAAGTATGAAGTAAGATGCCAAAAGTGTGAAGGGGTGTTGGTAGGGATGGAGACAGGAGGTTTACGGATGATGGAGAGAGGTACGGAGATGTTGTAATGCCAAAGGGGCAAAGCCAACACAGAACCAACACACAAATACTACCAGCTTGAAGTAACCAAAACACAGTGAAAATATATATATCAGATAATAAATATCTTGCAACAAGAATAAAGCTTCGACTTGCCAGATCCGAGCGAAGCATTACAGGCGATGGAATAAGGTGAGGGGGAATCCCACCGAAACCAGAAATAGCCAAGTAGGGAAGATCTTTCACTTCCGAAATGGCGAATTACAGAGAATCCCAACAGGGATTTGCAGTACACAGAAATAATCCAAATAAAATGCATACCTAAAGACTACCTACAAACCGTGCTTAAATACCCATAGGGAAACTTTCCGAGGGTGTACAAAGATAGCCGACGGCGACACAAACTATAGAATCAAAAATAAAATGGGTCCGAGATATATTAAATCAATCGGCCCATTAACAATAGTTTGATAGTTCATTTATTTTATAACAGGAACATTACAGTCCTCCCGTCTCAAATTTTGCTTGTCCTCAAGAAAATGCAATGCCGGGTGCTGAAGAATGTGCTTGCCCTCCCACGTCGCGTCGTCCAATGATAAGTGTTTCCAATGTACCATGTATTCCTTCACTATGTAGTTCCGCAAAATCTTCTCACGTACTTCAATGATCTCGATTGGTTCCAATATGAGCTTTCTTTCTTCATTGAGTGGTGGGAGATCTGTGGCTACCGAGACGTTCTTCCCTACAGCCTTCTTTAGGCATGAAACATGAAAAACGTTATGTATATGACTTCCCTCCAAAAGTTCCAACTCGTACGCAACTTCACCAATGCAACGAACTACACAATAGGGGCCATAAAATCGTGGCTTCAATTTTTCTTTTCCCTTTTCTTTTAATGAGGATTGTCGATATGGTTAGAGCTGGAGATGGACCAAGTCCCCTACTTCAAAACTCCTTTCCATTCTGTGTCTATCGACGTACATCTTCTATTGATTTTGTGTCTGTTGTAAGTTTTCCTTCAAGCATCTCAGTATGTCTTGTCCTTCCTGAAGCTAGTCCCTCGCCCTTGGTGCGCGACTGTCACCTAGAACTGTGTTGATGAAGGAAAGGGGTTCGTACTCATACAGAGCTTTGAATGGTGTCATTCCGATGGACATGTGGTACATGGTATTGTAGCAATATTCCCTAAATGTATCCATTTGACCCACGCCCGTTGTTGTGCCGAAACGTAGTTCCGAAGGTAACCTTCGAGCCACTTGTTCACAATCTCCATTTGTCCATCTATCTACGAGTGGCAACTAGTACTTGGTGACAATTATGTCCTTGCCATCCAAAACAGTTTTGTCTAGAAGATACTATGAATCGGCCATCCCGATCACTGACAATGTTTCGGGGTAACCTGTGCAAGTGGAAGACTTCTCTAAAAAACAAATCGGCAACTTGTGCGGCCTAAAAATCTTAGGGGATGGCAAAGAAGTAAGCGTACTTTGTCAATCTGTCAACCACCACAAAAATGCAATCCTTATCGTTCACCTTGGGAAGCCCTATTATGAAATTCATTGAGAAACTTTCCCACTTATGTTCTAGAATCAGCAGAGGTTGCAGTAACCCAACAGGTAGAGTATGTTCGAATTTGTTCTACTGGCAGACCGCACACTCTCTTACATACTGCAACACATCCCCTTTGAGTCCTTTCCAAGAAAACCTCTCCCAGAGACTTTTGTAAGTTTTGAGGAAACTCGGGTGTCTTGCCAAGGGTGTCATGTATTTCCTTCAAAATTTTCTACTTCAATTTGGATTCCAACACTAAAAATATCTTATTCTTATAGTAGATGATGTCATCCACCATCCTGTATCGATCATCCTAGGTGTTGCCATCCATTAGCTCATAGGCAAATGTGTTTTTAGAGTATTCTACCAATAATTATGCCTTCTAGTCAGCTGAAATCTAGTTTAGTGAGCAGATGGCGGATTTCCTGGACAAGGCATTTGCAACTGCATTGTTCCTCCCTTTGACATATTCAATGTCAAAATCAAAAGCTTGAACCTTGCTTACCCATTTTTGTTGCCTTTCATTCAAGTCTCGTTGCTCCAAAAAATCTCAAACTATTGTGATCCATATGAACGACAAACTTGGCACCTACCAGATACTGTCGGAACTTGGTTAGCGCATGTACGATGGCCAACATCTCTTTGTCATAGATGGAATATAGACATTCTATCTATATAAGCTTCCTGCTCTCATAAGCTATGGGGTGTCTAACTTGCATCAGTATTGCGCCAATGCCTTCTCCGGATGCGTCGCACTCCAAAATGAACAATCAAGTGAAATCAAGTAATGCAAGTACAAGACAAGTGCTCATTGCCTCTTTCAACTTATCAAAAGTGAGTTGTGCCTTTTCATTCCACTGGAAAGACCCCTTCCTTGTCAGATCTGTTAAGGGTGCATTGAGCTAAGAGAATCCTTTAACGAACCTCCAGTAGTAACTGCATAGTCCAAAAAATCCTCGCAATTTCGAGAGTGATTTTGGGGGAGGCCAACCAAGGATAGCCTGAATCTTCTCCTAATGAACTTGAACTCTGTATTTACTGACAACATGCCCCAAGTACAATATTTTTGTCATACTGAATTCACACTTGGATTGCTTGGCAAACAAAGACTGCTCCTCCATGATCCTAAGGACTTCATTCAAATGCTTCAGGTGCTCCTCCCATGTCCTACTATAAATAAGATCATCAAAAGATACCAATAAGTACTTACACAATTGTTTGTTAAAGATGTGATTCATGCATGATTGGAATGTCGCAGGTGCATTTGTTAATCCGAACAGTATGACCAGAAACTCATAATGCTCTTAGTGACAACAGAAGGTCGTCTTTTCTACATCTTCCTCCCTCATGTGGATCTGATGGTATCCGGAACGGAGATCTATTTTTGAAAAATAGACTACGCCATGCAATTCATCCAGCAACTCATCTATCCTTGGAATGGGATATCTATTCTTTATTTTTTTTTGTTCAAAGCACGGTCCACACGCATGCACATCGTTTCGTCCTTCTTCTTGACCAAAACTACAGAGGATGTGAAAGGGCTAGAAATGGGATAGATCCATACTTTCTCCAATAGTTCCTAAATAGCCTTTTCGATCTCATCTTTGAATTTCTTGGGATGACGGTAGGGTGTACTTATGACCGGCTTGGCTCCAACTTCCAACTCGATAGTATGTTCAAACTCTCGATGAGGTGGTATACCCAAAGGAATGTCAATGAAAACTTTATCATGTTTACTCAAAATATCCTGGAGTTCATCATCTTGGGGAGGTGTTTGTTGCCCCTTTATAAGTTCCACCGAGATAAAACACTGTGTAGCCCACGCAACATCATCATACCAAAAAATTGCCTTCATCCAATGTGCAAAATCTTCCTTCGAACCGTCATTTGGCATTTTGCGGAGAACAACCTTCTTTCCATCAACAACAAAAGTGAAGTCCATCCGTTTCAAACTCTGAGTGTATTTATCAAGTGTCTCCATCCACTATATGCCTAGAAGAACCTCCATGTCATCAAGGTTCACTATGAAGAAATCTTCAGTCACCGTGTGATTCGCCATTGTGATACTTAGCTAAGGAACAAGGTGCGTACAGGGCAGAAGAGTCCCTCCGGCAACCTTGACCTGAAAGCCTACATGCGTCTCCGTAGGTAGACCTCTTTGCTTCACCAGAGATGAGTTAATGAAGTTTGGAGTGGCTCTGTTGTCAAGCATCACCATAACCCTTTGTCCTTGAAGGGTTCCCTGTACATGAAAAATTGTGCACCTCGGGCTACCGACTAGGGCGATAGTCCCTCCACGTTGTACCAACACTGCAATCCTTTCCATACGGTTCAGACTAACCATGTTGATGTCGTCATGATGTTGGTTGCCTTCGGTGAGTGTTTCTTCCTGTTCGTCCTCATCATCGGACACGACCTCAATGTAGTGTATTTTTCCTTTCCCGAGGCATTTGTGGCCAAGTTCCCACGGTCCCTTGTAGTTGAAACATAATTTCTTCCTTCGGAGTTCTTGTCTAGTAGCTTTGTCCAATGATGGCTTCCTAGGCAGAGGTTTATTATCTGTCCCTCGGAAACACTGACGGTTTGGGGTGTAACTTCGAGAGGATGATGTCGATGATGATGCCATGCTCTGTGCCTTCTTAATAGCCTCCGAAAGAGTGGCAGGATTGAACCCTTTGACCCAACCTTTCAGTGGTTCTGTCAATCCGTCCATGAAGAGCACTATTTGTCTTCTTTCAAAAATGTCTGTGACCAAAACAGAGAGTTTTTGAAATTCCGCAATGTACTGGTCGACCAATCCAATTTGTCTCAACTATGCCAAATCTTTGAAATTGAGTTTCGGATCTTTACCATCAAATCGCTCTATCAATCTCTCAGTGAATTTCGCGTAAGTAGTTATTTGATCATGCCCCAGTGTGATGGTACCATGATACCACCATTCATGCACAACTCCTTCCAAGTGCAACGCCGCAAATTTGATTGCTTCTTCTTCTGCAATAGGATTCAACTAGAAGTATCGGCCTTCATTACCCACGCTTACGAAGGATACTCAACTTTCTTCTGAGATCGTCATTAAAGTATCCTTAGTTTCTGCCTCTTGAATATCTCATTCTCAAATCCACGTAATCTTTGTAGGATATATCCTCCTCAAAATTCGCATTCTTCTAGTCTACTCTCAATTGTTCTTACATCTCTTCAAAGGTTGGTTGTTTCCCTCCATGTGGTGCCTGAAAAGATGGCATGGAAGGTCGAGAGCATGCTAGATGAGGGTTTGTTTTACCCGACACCAAGTCTGCGTTGTGACTATTTTGTTCTCTGGATATTTTATTGTCTGCTAACTTCTTGAGAGTCTCTTCCATGAGTCGTTGAGTATTGATGATCTATGATTGATTCTTTGCAAGTTCTCTTAGTAGTGTCACGAGTTTGACAGTTGTTGGTTCCGGTTTGGCTGCCATTCTATCAACAAAATGGGTTCTTTGTCTCTTTCGGCTATAAAGTCTCATTCATTGTTCACAGGCTAGCAGGATTGAAGCGCTCTAATACCACTGTAATGTTCCTTCCATGGGGGTAACCAGATTAACAATCACAACCACTGAAAGACCTAAGACCTACAGGTCAGTCGTACAATGGAATAATGTGTTTCTGTACGGATCTGAAGGAAGCACGGAGGGAAAATGATAAGGGTCCTACGACAAGGAGTGTGCACTCAATACGGTAGGAATGTGGGCACCATACAGTGTAGGGAGGAGGGAAGATGTACGGACACTGAGGATGTACGATGAAATGGAGGCCAAGTTGATGGTCGTACGGGGTATCCTAGAGAGTCATACAGTGGGAAAATGTAGGTCGTACACTTGGAAATTGCAGGCCGTACGAATGGTGAGGAGGAAGTTGGTAAGTATGAAGTAAGATGCCAAAAGTGTGGAGGGGTGATGGTACAGATGGAGACAGGAGGTTGTATGAATGATGGAGAGAGGTATAGAGATGTTGTGATGCCAGAGAGGGGTGAAGCCAACACAAAACCAACACACAGATATTGTCAGCTTGAAGTAACCAAAACACAACGAAAATATATATATCAGATAATAATTATCTTGCAACAAGAATGAAGCTCTGACTTGCCAGATCCGAGCGAAGCGTTACAGGCGACGAAATAGGGTGAGGGGGAATCCCACCGAAACTAGAAATAGCCAAGTAAGGAAGATCTTTCACTTCCGAAATGGCAAATTACAAAGAATCCCAACAAGAATTTGCAATACACAGAAATAATCCAAATAAAATGCATACCCAAAGACTACCTACAAACCGTGCTTAAATACTTGTTGGAAAACTTTCCGAGAGTGTACAAAGATAGCCGACGGTGACGCAAACTACAAAAACAAAAATAAAATGGATCCGAGATATATTAAATCAATCGGCCCATTAATAATAGTTTGATAATTCATTTATTTTATAATTGGAACATTACAATAGATAACCATTAGATACTAAATAGAGATAATAGAAACTATCTATTATCGTAATACCCTTCCTTAATGGTTAATCTATCCAGAGCACAAAGCTGTCAAAAAGTGTGTAAAGAGCCCCAACTATTTAACATTGCTGAATATAAGATTTCTCCAAAAAATTGAAGACAACCGTGAATTATCAAGTAGACTTCTTGCAACTAATTATGTCCACCAACATATTTAAATTTTCTTCCCAAATTCATTCTGCTAAAAAGATAGCATACATGACATATTGCGTTTTAATTTTCAATAACAGCTAGCAACAGAGTATTCTGATAAAGTTATTTCTTACTTCAATTATATGTCTCAGCTCATGCAATACCAGAATTTTGTAGAAAAAACAAGGAATGAGCAATCACTATTTTATCTAATTATTTTTTTTCCTTGCTTGTAAAACATATACTGAATAACCAAACAACCCAAGAACCTGATTTTGTAGCAGTTGTTCCAATACCAATTAATGCAAATCAATAATCTGTCCAGAATTCAATTAATTTGACCAAGAAAGGTTGCTTCCCTCAAACAGTCACAAGCCACCTTAGATTCTAACCTGTGCCTGCTATTATTAAGCCACCAGCAAAGACCAAATCCCCAATTGACTGTAAATTGATGCACAGCAGCAAACACCTGATGTGGCACCCAAAGATCAGACAATAGTGCCGCCAAAATGAAGAGAAGAGGGTACTCGATTCCAGGAATGTAGTCACCTGAACAAAGACTCCCAATGCCTGAATGCAGTTACAATACTGTCCAGTTTGCATTGAATTAATTTGGCACCGATTTGCTGCAGGAACTTAGTGTCTATAGACAAGGGTTTGGGCGCCCGATTTTGAAACCAAAATGCAGCTTGAAATCCACGCCCAGCTGCAAGTAATTTGGCATCTCAGTTGGCATGATACCCCTTATACAACCTTGGGTACCAATCGCACCAACAGATTTATATACTTTTCATAATAACAACTTAATGAGTCACCAATAATCAAACTTCTGAAATACCAATAATCAGTAATAAAATTACCAATTCCCTCGGCATACATTTACCTCTCAACCACAATCAATACAGTAAGAGAAGACATTGAGTTATTCCAACCAACAATCGCTCCTCGACCACAGGAAATACAGTATGAGAAGCCACCATGAAAATCTCAGAATTCACAAGAAACAAATCTCCACTATACATCAGCAATGCAGCAAAAACCTCAGAACAAACCCTTATACTTCAACAAGGGCACAAACTTCAGAACCTCAGAAAGCCACAAAGGCAACAAATGAAAATAAATATTCAAGCATGCTTTTCTTAACAAATGAGCTTGTATTTATAACCTCCAGATTCCCTTTTGTTGACAAAATGTAACTTCACTCAAGAAGCTTCACCACACAACATTAATTAAAAACTTCCATTAGATTCTCTCACTTGACTTGGCTTAACTAATTAATAAAAGGCTCTTTCCAATGATAACTCAACCCTCAAATGAAGTGAAATTATTAAATTAAATTATAACTTTATAATAAGCCATTTAATAATTTTAATTTTAATTTGGCCACTAAAAATATAATAACTCCCAAAATACTCATCATTTAACTATGTCATCTGAAATACGAGTCATACCTATTATTTCTCCATGTGACCAAATGCACTTTCCAAAAATAGAAAGGGTCCATCTCAATCAACACCAACTTATCACAAATAGTAAGTACACAAAACTAAGCCCAAACTGAGTCCAATCTGAGCCAAATGAGGACCAATTTGTAGCTTGCTGAATTGTGGAGGAGATAAGACCCTCCCAAGTCAAGCCACTGCCTCAGAAGACCCTCTATCCACAATAATTAGCGTACAAGGATCACAATAATAGGCTGATCTCTAAAACTCTAATGCTAGCAAAATGGGGACATTGCAATCCTCCCTCCTTGAGATTGCTTGTCCTTGAGCAATCCGACATCACACTAAAACCTCCACCAGGATCCCATAAGAAGCAAGTGACGTCCTTATCCTCACTAAACCAACTGCATATCGGTACCATCATCAGAACCAATAACATAACCTACAACATAGCATCGAACACCAGTGTTGATGATATAAAAGTCAGAACATCACTAGCAGACAAATCAATAGGAGATCTCAGCACACTCTCCTTCACTGTATCTACCCAATCATCTTGCAGACAATCCAACTTAGGCACAAACCAACTATGCACCCAATGCAAATCCTGAACATGCGAGTCAAATACCAAACTATAAATACTCATCACCATATAAACTCTATCACCATTATGATCATTTCTATCATCGTCATCATTTTGTTTTGATGACTCATCCTCAATCAAATCAGTGTAAACCCACATAGCATGATTCGTTGCTCCCTTCGGCCTCAACGCACAAGTATGACCTTTAGAGAAGGGCCCCTTGCACCAATAGCAAGGTTGTCGCCTCCTCAAATCCTCTCTAGAAGTGGCATTAAATCTCCCCACTAACTTGCCCTTGTCCTCAACAATTGGTGAGGACTCCTCATCCTCAGTCGGAAGAGCAGAAGATTTCAAAGCAACCTTGCTTCGAGAAGAGGATTCCAAGTCCTGTGCCTTCCTCATCATTGCCTATAGAGAAGATGGGTCCAATGACTTCACCCATCCACGAAGCGGCTCAATCAATCCAATCCATAAATAATATCATTTGACTGCGCTCTGAAATATCATAAACCATGACTGAAAGCCTCTGGAACTCACTAATGTAACTCTCCAATCCACCAAACTACTTCAGCTGAGCCAACTCACGAAAGTACACCTTTGGATCCTTCCTATCAAATCTCTGGATCAGGCGATCCACGAAATCCTGATAGGAAGTGATTTGATCATGTTGCAATGAAACTAACCCATGGTACCACCAATCATGGGCAGCTCCATCCAAATGCAACACTCCAAATCTAATAGTGTCCACCTCTGACATAGGACGCAAAGCCAAATATGTGTCAAGCTTATGAATCCAAGCTCAAGCTGTAACTCTCCCAATACCATCAAAGTGCTCCAACATCATCTTACTAGCAACTTGTTGTAACTCAGTTTGTCGAGGTCATTGTCTCTCAAGTGCCGACCTTGCTCTGGAATGCTCCCATTTTTTAGTCAGGAACCTATCAAGATTCAAATGATCTTTAATAGCCTGTGGTAAAGCATCCCACTTCGTAAAGTGTACCACCACGTCATCAGCAAAAGGAGTGGCCTCAAACTCAATATTGACTGCATCCACCTCAAGTCTAAGAAACGTGGGCATCTGCGGCCTATCATGAGTGCCAGAATGTATGTCAACTCTGTCAGCTAATCCACCATGATCCTCAACTCGAACCCGATCTGCATCTCTATACCTATCACCAACCTAGGTTGTATCCTTGACTCGAGATCTATGAGAACCAACAGTAACATCTCGAGCTCTCTCCCTACTCCGTCCTCAAGGAAGTGTTATCTACTGCAGAGTGTTAGACAACTGTTGCAGTACACCTATCATCTGTTGTTGTCCGATTGCCAGGTTCCTAAATGTTTGCATAGCCTCTCTGTCAACATCAGCATCTCTAACTCATGACCTGCCTATACTACCTGGACTACCAACAGAACCAAACTATATCTCAAGTTCACCTGCCCTAGGTGGAGTGGTACACCCTCTTCGGATATAGTGCATACCCGGCACAAATCTCCTATCATCGACCATGAAACTGAATAGAAAAAAATGAATTAAATACAGACTGCAATTCTAACCAAGCACTAACCACTATCAATTGATTCGAAGCCCGATTCCTGTAGGCTGGCAAAAAAATGCTCTGATACCACTGTAAAGAGCCTGACTATCTCACATTGTTGAGTATAAGGTTTCTCCAAAAAATTGAAGACAACACTGAAATAAGCAAGTAGACTGCTCGCAACTAATTATGCCCACCAACATATTTAAATTTTCTTCCCAAATTCATTCTGCGAAGGAGATAGCATACATGATATATTACATTTTTATTTTCAATAACAACTAGCAACAGAGTATTCTGCTAGAGTCATTTCTTACTTCAATTATATGTCTTAGCTCATGCAATACCAAAATTTTGTAGAAAAAACAAGGAACGAGCAATCACTAATTTATTTAATTATTATTTTTCCTTGCTTGTAAAACATATATTGAATACAACTGAATAACCAAATAACCCAAGAACCTACTTTTGTAGCAGTTGTTCCAATACCAATTAATGCAAATCAATAAGCTGCCCAGAATTCAGTTAACTTGACCAAGAAAGGTTGCTTCCCTCAAACAATCACAAGCTACCTTAGATTCTAACCCGTGTATGCTATTATTAAGCCACCAACAAAGACCAAATCCCCAATTGACTGTAAATCGATGCATAGCAGCAAACACCTGATGTGGCACCCAAAGATCAGACAAGAGTGTCGCCAAAATGCAGAGAAGAGGGTACTCGATTCCAAGAATGCAGTCGCCTGAACAAAGACTCCCAACACCTGAATGCAGTTACAATACTGTCCAATTTGCATTTAATTAATTTGGCACTGATTTGCTGCAAGAACTTAGTGACTACAGACAAGGGTTTGGGCGCCCAATTTTGAAACCAAAATGCAGCTTGAAATCCATGCCCAGCTGCAAGTAATTTGGCATCTCAATTGGCATGATACCCCATATATAACCTTGGATACCAATCGCACCAACAGATTTATATACTTTTCTTAATAACGACTTAATGAGTCACCAATAATCAGACATTTGAATTACCAATAATCAGTAATAAAATTACCAAATCCCTCAGCATACATTTGCCCTCTCAGCCACAGTCAATACAATAAGAGAAGACACTGAATTATTCCAACCAACAATTGCTCCTTAGCCACAGGAAATACAGTACGAGAAGCCACCATGAAAATCTCAGAATTCACAAGAAACAAATCTCCACTATACTTCAGCAATGGAGTAAAAACCTCAGAACAAACCCTTATACTTCAGCAAGGGCACAAACTTCAGAACCTCAAAAAGCCACAATGGCAACAAAAGCAAATAAATATTCAAGCATGCTTTTTCTCAACAAATGGGCTTGTATTTATAACCTTCAAATTCTCTTTTACTACCAACATGTAACTTCACTCAAGAAGCTTCACCACACAACATTAATTAGAAGCTTTTATTAGATTCTCACTTGGCTTAACCAATTAATAAATGGCTCTTTCCAATGATAACTCAACCCTCAACTCAAGTGAAATTATAAAATTAAATTATAACTTTATAATAAGTCATTTTATAATTTTATAATAATTTGGCCACAAAAAATGTAATAACTCCCAAAATACTCATCATTTAAATATGTCGCATGAAATACGAGTCATACCTATTATTTTTCCATGTGACCAAATGCACTTTCCAAAAATAGGAAGGGTTCATCTCAATCAACACCAACTTACCACAAATAG
The DNA here is from genome assembly GCA_028749045.1 of Cupressus sempervirens. Lineage (NCBI taxonomy): Eukaryota > Viridiplantae > Streptophyta > Pinopsida > Cupressales > Cupressaceae > Cupressus > Cupressus sempervirens. The sequence goes on from CM053785.1 coordinate 312,497,975, forward strand.
TAAGTACACAAAACTAAGCCCAAACGAAGTCCAATTTGAGCCAAACTAATTTGTGGAGAAGATAAGACCCTCCCAAGTCAAGCCACTACCTCAGAAGACCCTCTATGCACAATAATTAGCCTACAAGGATCACAATAATAGGCTAATCTCTGAAATTCTTAATGCTAGCAAAAATGGGAACATTACAAAGCGTAAAAGGTAGATTTTGTCTGCTCAAGGTGCTCTACACTATTCGTTGTGGGTTGTGAACCAGATTGCTTAAGATAGCGCAGCTAAGCGCTTCTGACATTTAACCTTCATGTGCCCATACTTGTAGCAATAGTTGCATTGAATGTTCTTTTTCCTGGAGCCTTTTGAATCTAGAGCAGAGGACGTCTGTTGAGAAGACTATTGTGAACCAGAACCAAATTATCACTGTCACGATATTCAAACATGGTTAGCATCCATTGTTTCCACATGCCATAATGGCAACCGTTGAACTTTTGATTTCCCTCAAGCAAAATATTAGTCAGAGATGTCATAGCACGTTTTTCAGTGAAAAAGAATGAAAATCTGTGTAGGCACATTCATCGACCCAAAAAAGTGGAAGACCTAGAAAATTTGAAGGGTGACCCAGAAGAGAGTTCGAAAAACCCAAAAAGAATATGTTGTCAATTTCTGAATCAATTGGCTCGAAAATCAAGACACCTAGAAAAAAAAGACAACACAATTGAGATCTGAAAAAATCTACCAAAAATCTAATAAAAAAAATTGATCCGGTACAGCAAATTAGGGTATTGAACTAAAACGGCCCTGCTGCAAAAAATACCACAAAAAATGACAAAAATGTGTAGGAAAAAACAGACGAATCTGGGCAGCAATGGATTATAGAACCTAACTAGAAGTTGACGGATTCAGATCTCTTAGAACAAAAACCCTGGTCGGATTATAGAGAGAGTTGGAAGCAAATATGCATGTAAATAATTTTGAAAATAAAATGCAGATAATTTTAACCAAGAAAATATAATTATTTTTGAAAAAATTTACAATATTGGCTCTGATAATATATTATGAAGTAATTGGAAAATATTTGTTTGTTATTAACAGTGATCAAGAAATCAATTTATACAAGAGACTGAACAATGTTTTCTTAAGAAACTTAAGGAAACAATCGTAAAGAATAGGAACATTCTATTAGAAACATAAAACTAAATATTAGAAACATTCTAATATTTATAGAAGATTACAATAGATAACCATTAGATGCTAAACAGAGATAATAGAAACTATCTATTATCGTAATAATATTTTCTAACCAAATTATACCATACCAATATTTAGAAAGCATAAAAAAATAAGAGTTAAGACCCAAGATTGTAGTATAAGAACATAAACATAGACACAGCAACATTTGATTGCATCTTCTTGTAAGTTTTTGTAGACCAACATAGTACGTGTTTAAAATGATGGTTGCCCAAAAGCTTATAGTTCTCTGCACTGTAATTACAGTCATAGCATCTAAGAAAAACTCCTTGATTCCTTATACTGATTTAATACCTTTATCATAACTTGGTAAACCCCTTGTACCCATGCACCACTCTATTTTTTTCCTCTAACGACCTTTGTAACTCCATTAAACTCTAGGACTCCAATCAAATCATAATCCTTGCTTGTTCTCCTCGCGTTTCTATCATTACTTCCTATGTGGTATTTGTATCTTCCAACTACCTCCTCTTCTCTCGTCTCTTCACATCATTCTGCCTTCTCAATTCTTCTCTCCTTTATAAGCCCAGCGGTGTCCTCCGCTTATTTGAAGTCTCACATTGAGGCACATGCAGTAATAATGAGGGAACTTTTTTTTTTAATTTTTTCTTTTCACTACCAATTGTATTTCTCTATAAGTTTCTACTAACCAAGCCTTTTCTTGCGCATCCAACCATCTACCTACCATCCTCATGGAATTGTCCCCAAATTGGAGTTTGCATGTTTTTACACAAACAACAATTCCAACAATAACACACAAAAATAAAATTTGTTAATTATAAACAATTTTGAGAAATAATGAGCTAAAAAATCAAAAAGTGACTAGCCAACTATCTCAAAAACAATTATAACTTAGTCTAGTAGGAAACTCACAAGGGCGCCAGTAAACTAACCAATCTAACTAAGCCCAAAAGCACACATATTCACATCACAGCGACTTCCCACAAGCAGTAGGAAAGTTCAACTATGACCAATTCCACCCCTTAGGGTTATCCATTCTCCTCTCAGACCACAAGACACAAGAATGTCCAACTAAGGCCAATTCCATCCCTTGTATTAATTTTGGGGGAGCCTGTAAGGCGCGTCTCCCTAACTTACTTCCTCCAACTTTGCATTTGATTGATTATGGGATATTTACATGTTTTTACATATAAACATATGGAGAAATATAGCATTAGTAACATAATCATTGTAACCAATATTTATACAAGCAAAATGTAATAAGTACTTAAAAATCAATATCTACAAATGAACATGGGCAGATTGATTCCATATAGTATAAATCATTATACCAAATTAGAGATATAGTATTCAGATTCTATATGTCTAAATAAGATTGTTGTAAGTCAGATCTGATTCCTTCGATCGTAAAATGTTGTTGAATGATTCATATCCATATGAGTGATTGATTGATTGAACGAATTCCTTCAATTTCATAATTTGAGGTCTCTGAGAGTTATGATTAAGTGATTGTTGATTATATAATTGCCAAGTGACAATAATAAGCTAGTTTGATATATTGGTGGATACTTACTAAATGAAAGTCGATTTAATAGAATGATGCTTGATTGCTGAATTGTATGTTTTCTTGATCCCAAGATTGTGTACTGATTGATGTGGATTTGATGATTGTTTGCTTGATCTTGTTGTTTGGTTGTTTGCTTGATTTCTTGAGGAATTGATGACTACTCAATGAATGATAATTGACAAGTGCTCCTTCAATGCTTGGAATGAAATCTCCCTTTTACTTTGTTAATGAAAGGAGCACAACCTTTCATAAGAATGGAGTCACCACCTTTCATTGTTGCCTTAAAGAATAATATATTATTCTCCAAATTGATCTCTCGTGGATGTCTTCCTCAAATGAACCTGTATCCCCTTTACATCTTCCAATGTGAGGACACCTCATCATCATGTCTGCCCCTTTGCAACGGTCACAACCTTTCATAAAAACACCTTCTTGAGTCGCAACATTTCATCATTTCTGCCTTTAAGAGAGTCGCAACCTTTCATAATTACCACCATTTGAAAGAAATGCAACTGTTCACAATTTCTGCCCTTTGGGAGAGTTGCTACCTATCATAACTACCACCTTTTGTAAGAATCGTGACCCTTCAGCATTTCTACCCTTTGAGAGAGTGACAACTTTTCATGATTACCACCCTTCGGAGGACTCACGGCACATTCACCATTTCTGCTCTTTAAAACAGTCATAACCTCACATAATTACAACACTTAAAAATAGTTACAACCCTTCACCATTGCTGCCCTTTGAAAGAGTTGCTTCCTTATTTCCTTCCCATTCCTTTCATCTTATCTTAATCTTCTTTTGATTCCTATGCTCCCCTCTTTCTTCCTTCCTCTTTATCTCCCTTCAAATGAACTCTCCTCCCTTTTCTATCTTGTGTTAAGGGAGTCACAAGTGTTTATTGCATATCTCTTGACTTTTCATTAAACTTAATTAACTTTTAATTATATTATTTTATTTTATTATTATTATTTAATCCTATTTCAAAAAGGGGACATTAAAAATTGGGATGTGTTGTGACTTTTTCACACATTGCCCCATTGCCAATGGGGGGGGGCCTCTTTTTGTTGTAGGTCTTGTCTTTGTTCTTGGTAGTTTTTGGCTAGTTCCCTAAGGCTCCCCATGTTTCAAATGAGAATTGGTGGAATTGGCTAAGGGTCCATTTGGTTGGTGGAAGATGACGGGATTGGCTAATTCATAATCCGGATTTGAAAAATTTTGCATTTGTTTCAAAATTGGCTTATTTTGAGTCAGGAAGTACTTATTATTTATAGCAGTATCTATTTTTAGTAAGTCTAATTTTAGTTTGTTTTAATGTGTCTTGAAATGGCCTTATTTTGAGTTTGGAACTACTTCTCGATTTTAGCAGTATCTATTTTTAGTAAGCTTATTTTAAGTGAGTTTCATTTTGTCCTAATTTGCCTTATTTTTGCATTTAAACAAACTTCTATTATAGTAAGTCTTATTTTGGCAGGTCAAATGAGCACTAGTTGAGGAAGAGGAAAACAGGTATCCAGGAAAATAGGCATTCGGTTTTATATCTGAAAAGTTGAACAGGTCTGGCAGTTGATCAAAAATTTATTGTCTGAAACAGCATCTTCTGGAAAGGGGCACCCAAAAAGCATCTCCTATAAAGGCAACTCTTGAGGAAAAGTAAAAAAACACCTAAGCAAGAAAAATGAAAAAAGGCATCCAATGCCAGATCTAACAAGACAATCAGAAAAGCATCCATCTTCAGAAGAATAAGCAAAAATGAATAAGTCTGAAGCATCAAAAGGTCAAAAAAACACGAAAAGTTGTGAAGATTTCTGATTTTAAGCCAAGAAAAAATATGAAAACTCTTGGAAAATCCTTGGTCCAATATAAAATTTATTAGAACCAATCAAATATATATATATATATATATATAATTTATTAGAATTCTTGAAAAAAAGTTATGAAAACAAACACTGATGGAAGCATTACTTATACCTAAATGTTATATTTTATATGCAAGCAAAGTTGATAAAATGACTAAGCCGTGAAAAAATACAACACATGCATGGATTCATGCCCAAAGGAAGAAATCCTCCACACTCAAGAATTGGTGCACAACGCATGAAATCCTTCACTAGGTCTAAAATGAGCCCAAAAGCACAAATCCATTAGAGACAAGGCATTTTGCTGAAAGTGAAAAATCCACTACTCAGTCTTGGATGCATGATCAACAATCAAGGGTTAGCATGGAATTATACTAAAAAATCTTACACTAGGTCCCATATGCGCCTAGTGGAATAAATTCCATGAGGCCAAAGAAAATGAATAAGGTAACGAAAAATCCTTCGTGGCCACTCAAATTTGCCAAGTTTGGGAGAAAGTAATGTGAAAAGTGATGTGCCCATTGGAATAAATTCCATGAGGCCAAAGTAAATGGCTAAGGTAATGAAAAATTCTTCACGGCCACTCAAGTGTGCCCAAGTTTGGAAGAAAGTAATGTAAAAAGTGATGCGCCCATGGGAATGAATTCCATGAGGCCAAAGAAAATGGCTAAGGTAATGAAAAATTCTTCATGGCCACTCAAATCCACCCAAGTGTGGGAGAAAGTTATGTGAAAGTGACAAAGTATAGACCAAAGGGATAAGACAATGCAAGAAATGGTTAAGTGTGGGTTAAGCGTGGATCCAAGGAACATGAAGTTGGTGAAAATGACAGTTACAAAAATTCCATGACATCCTTGAGAACGCTCAAAATTGGAAGTGTGAGGAAAATGGTGAATACAGATCAATATAGTTATCAAGATGACAAAAATTAAGCTATGGAAAATTCCATGATACCCAACGAAATGTGCCCAAAGTGGAAAATGGAAAATCAACCAAAATGATTTAAGTGTTGGATAAGAAAGAAGTCAAGAATAGGAAAAATGGTGAAGTCTGTAATAATTCCTTTACAAGCCTTAATGTGCATCCATGAGAGAAGGAAAGAAGAGGTATAAGTTTCTAGACGGAAAGGGTGTGAATTTTGAAGAGAGGAAAAATTTTAGAGAGAGGAGAGGCACAAGAATTTGATGAGAGAGAACATGTCTTTGGGGAAAGAGGGCTTGAGCTTTTAAGAAGAAAGAGGTAAAATCACAGAGAGTTGTAAAAGATATTCCAAAGAAGTAATATTGAAAGAATTTAAGAAAGAGGCGTGAGAATTTTGGAGAGAATTTCTTTTAGAAAGGATTTTAGAGAGAGAAATATGGAAGAGTTTTCATGTGTTATATTCCTTGCACAATTCTTATTTCAATTATTTTATTTTGCAGAAGGAAGAATTATAGTCATTAGTGTTCAGGGAAGACATTCAAGTCACAAAATTCCAATTCCAATTTTCAAATGAAGATCAAAGTTCAAGTACATTGTGAATTTCCTTTGGAAACCCAAGATCAAAGTTTAGAAGGTCCAATCTATCTCAAGAAGATGAACTCCCAAGAAAGTACATGGAAGGAAATAAATGATCAAAGGGAGAGATAATTTCAAAAGCAGCAATGAAAGTTGGATCCGAGTAATCAAAGGTCTCCTAATCAAACTTCATTGATTTAAGGAATGAAATCAAGAATAATCTATTCAAGGTTGACGACAGTTAACACATAGTGGGCATTCATTTCACTCCACTCTCTTGCTTAGTGGACTTACATAATAGGCACTTATTACCCCACTTTGATAGACGTGTATTTCTATCGGTCCTTGTAGACTCTTACCAATTGCAGATTATCTTTCCTTTCCGTAACACTAGTTAGGGATGAGATGGCCAAATCTTGGTTGTTTATTTTGATCGACTCATGGCCACTCATTGTAATCTGGGAGCTATATAAAGGCCTCATTTTTCATTTGTCAGGGGGCAAACTTTAAGAGTGCTGCTAAGAGCTACCAAGATAATAAATTTTTCATTGTTGGTTTAATGGTGATTACTTGAAATATTTTGGTGCTTGTATGGTTTCATTGTTCCCTCACTTTGAGTAGAATAGTTCGAAAAAGTGCTTTAATTCCAATAGAGAAATGTAGTGGTGCCTAATGAATTTTTTTGGCCCATGCTTTTGGTAGTTTGTTGATTGTAAGTTGTTGTGTAAAGTTAGCCTGAGCCTCTTTTTATAGATGCTTAACTTCTATCATTAAATGTGCATTGTTCATTATGATGGCGTTCGTTGTGATATGAAATTTTTTTGCATTGCCCTTAAAAGATTGTGCCAATTCTTGCAGAGTTATACTTGAACTTGGCAAAACAGAGCTTGGTTAGTGGGAGTTTGTCCATTGGAGCGTAATCCATTGATTTCATTGCCCTCAGAAGTAGCTTTCGATCCATCTAACCCTTTCCCCTTTAAATTCAGCTAATTTCACTTCTGCCTATTCAAAGATAAACATCACAAGGCTGCAATATCCAACATTGAATTCGAGCCAGCAAAGGTGAAGAACAATTCAAATGTTAAGTCCCTTCGTGATTCCGACATATCACATCAACCATTGAGCTTACCGACAAATCAAGACCTGGCAGAAAATAACCTTGGAGTCACCTGTATGATATTTTGCAATCTTAGTATACACAGGTGTATTATTCTGTTGTTGATGCGATCATAAGACAAACATCAACAGGATGTCATCAACCCTAATGGCAAGTTTGCCTTACTATCTGACTTGCACCATTCCTCCCGTTCTCTCCACTTTAATGCACAAAGACAATCCATATCATACCCCATGCCTCATTAAGTTGGCAATTCACTATGCTTTCTTATTTTTTAAATGTTTAGCATCTCTTTACAAAACTTATTTCCCCAGCACCCATGCTGGAGGAAACTAACAGAGATGTGACAGAGATACACCTTAGAATTTGTACTGTGACAGACCAAGTTGCTAATATTTTTAACAAGGATCCTTGGCAAGCCATATTTGTAAAATACAAATACATTTTAAGATTGAAAAAAAGTTGTCTATATCAGCTGTCAAAGTAATGTCCATATCAGCTGTTGGCTTAAATAGAACACAGAAAACTGCCTCTTTCATAAGGGTTGTCAATAGCATTTTCCAAGCTATGTCGAAAGTAGCTAGCAAAGAAGTTGGTAAAGATAGACCAACAATCACAGCAAGATAATTCCAACATAAAACACAAAACACTGCTAAGCCCCATCACGACCCATAGAAGTGTGAGAAGAGACTTATTCCAACTTATAGACCAACAATCACAGCAGGATAATTCCAACATATAACACAAAAAATACTGCTAAGCTCCATTACAACTCATAGAAGCGAGAGAAGAGACTTATTCCAACTTATGGTCTGTTGTATAACAGAAATGACTGTTGACCGGGTTAGTCCTTCATGCTAAATTAATTATTCATACAATCACAAAAATAAAGGCCTCCAAAGGCGGGTTGCCTAATGGTAAAACATGATGTTATGAGCCCATCAATCCAGGGTAATTCACAGTGGCTTCAATAGAAGTTGTTTGCTTTGGGTCTGCGAGAGAACTGGATGACTTTTGAGGCATGTATCCTTAGCTTTAAACCATTCATAAAACAAATAATTGTAATGTCATGACCCAATATTGGTATATGAACGATATAATTATACATATATTTAACGCATGTATAATAAGCAAAAAGAATTTTAGTCAATATTAATAATTATAAAAAGCATTAATATAATATAAATTAATAATATTAATCACCATAATATTCAATATTGCATATAGATAATAAATTATAATCAATATATAATATTAATTATATTGGTATTATAATCAATACTATAAATCAAATATAATATACTATATATATATATATATATATTTTTTTTTTTTTTTCTTTTTTTCGTTTTTTCTTTCAGTAAGAGGCCAAAGCCAAGATTAATTATCATGTGTTGTGATTAATTATTATTACTTATTAAGTGTGAATAGATTCGAAACCAAGACCTCTTCGATAAGAGGCTCACAATTTCCCATTGTGTTGTAGGCTCTTGCCTAAATATAATATATTATATATTGACATATAAGATTGATGTAATAATCAATATAATCTAATATCGTTTCTGTATGATCCTGATGATGGATGGATCACGTAGTGTGATCCGAAATGTTGATGTAAAAATCTGTTCACACAATCAAATCCAGAAATAAAATGCGCACAATAATCTAATATCATTTTTCAATATTAATAATATAATATTCAATAATTATAACAATTTTTAATATTATATTTATGTAAATTCTCGATATTAATATTCATTCCTAAATATATGCAGTTCTGAATTGACGTGGCTAAAGGCAACACTTAATAATAATTAATTCTAATACATATGCTAAAGGAAATTGATAATCTGAAAGGCATAAGGAATGGGCCATCGGTTCAAGACAGGAGACACGTCACTTGACTCTTGCAAATATAAAAAGAAAATAGGAGTACAGGAGTAAGGGTGGAGGATGGAGTAATGTACAAATAATATAGAGCCAACACAGGACAGCATAGTATGAACAGTCAGCACTGAATAGACAGTGCAGGAAACAGCAACTCAAAAATTAAAAAATTCAACCTTGTAGTAAACGATATCTATACCAATTCAAAGCATTGACATAGATACTAGTAAATATGGCTAATGAATAACGATATTCAATGTCTCTATTGCAGATAAATGGCATTCAAAGGAATAAGGTTCAGAATTATAATATTTAATGGATACAAAAGAAGGGGTCAGAGATTATTACAGATATTGATAGGAGGGATTATTAATTAAGCCATATTAATGGAACTCAATGTATAGTCCGAAATTGATGAGGCAATGAGGAGTGAGAGGAATAGAAATACAAGTTATATTTGGTCTTCATCGAATGGATTGGAGAATTATATAAATAGTATTCATATCTAATAATAACAGTGAACTCAGATTTTATATATATATAGGTATATAAGTGTATATAAATATTATTATTAATAAACAGAATTCTATATTATATTATTATTGATAATCAGAAATATATATATATATATATATAATGGATATTCTAAATAAGTCAGTGACTATTCTGTAAGCATAGTGTGACGGCAAATAACATAGCTACGGAAAGTATAATGAACTAGTATATGGTGAAATTTCATATCAGGCATATATAACTGAATTAAATAATTAAAAGATCAAACAATCTGAATGATCTGTAATCGATGCCTAAAGGATCTAATATATCTGAACTATAAGAATTTATCTAATACAAATAATCATGTTGAGATCAGAATCATAAATTCATAAAAATAGAACAGCAACAATTAATTAGTATATATGCTCATATATATATAGACACACACTCAGCACTATTACTATTTTAATTTGAGAAGGAAAGACAGAGGTGTGTCTAGGTAGGGTCTTGTCTAAATCCAAGCAATGGCTACAGTCCCAAAATAGGGTAGGGATCAGCAACCCTGAGTATCTTGTGGATAGTCCCATGCTAGGCTAAGGACTTGGATCTGTAAACTTTAAGGGAGCCCATTGCAGTTGGTCTCTAGGCACCTTAGTTATACACTTAATCCTTTCCTTCAGCAAGTTGGAATAGTAATAAGTTTAGTACAAACTTAAATAACTTAGTTAGATTAAATGAATGAATAATCCATTCTACTTGATTAAATTAATATATCTTTATCCATTTGGCTTGGACATAAATATTAGAATTGGGTTAAACTAGAAATGTCAAGTCTAAGCCTAATAGGGGACATTAAATGTAATGAGATGAGAAATGACCACCCATTCAATAGATATTCCATTAGGCAGGACATGTCCTTGCACATAATAAGAAATTAGGATAATTATTGGGATATTCTATACCATCTCACTTCAAATTTGGATATTGAAATAGAAAATTATCGTAATATTCAACTTTCTTACTGGCAGGAGGCACTCTTAGAAAATAAAAATCAACTTATAATCATTGGAACCCTAAGACACAAGGTAGTAATTGTTTCGTCCTGGGTTTTGAATCCCCAGACCCCTCCAGGATGCCTGGTAATGGAATATTCCCCAAATGAAACTGATGGAAAGAATGGGATTGGAATCATACGATGATATATAACCAGGCAAATTGTTATCTTACTTTAACAAGATATTGACATCAATTTCAAGCTTAACATTGTTTGTAAGTTTTCTTTATGCAACACATTTTGGTTTTGCCTTGGCCAAATTCAGGATATCTAACAACTTATCCTATACTCGAGAAGATTATTTTTCTAACCTATTATGTTTCAATCTACCTAGTAACATTTGATAAAAATACATCTTCCCTCCATGTCTTCTGTAACCAGCAGAATGTGATACAGATCAATAATAATATATCAAATTATTCAAAAATGAAAACAGAAGTTCCAGAAAAAAATCCATATGATTCATAAGATTTAAATCATAAATAGAAAAGGACACCAAAATTAGCAGAAAACAGACATTAGAATAATCTCCCAGTTTAGAAATCAGCAGTGATGAAACTCTTATAATTGTAGATATTTTTATGCTTCACTACTTGTTCTATGAAAGAATTTCCAGAACCTGCAAGGAAATCGTGAATGCATATAAATGACAGAATGTAAATCTCGTTCAAAAATTCCAATATTCTCTAATGCACATATGAGTGGCATGCACTTAAAAAGTTAAGGTCAGAATTTTAACCTTCGAGCTTAGATTTTTGAACAAGTTGTACAGAGTAGCACCCTGGTTCTGTTTTGGACCACCCAGATATAGCATATACAACTTCAAGACCATCGCCATGGTGCTCAACAAACTCCTGAAGCAGCCTACCCATATTGGCATTTACAATATTAAAGACAAAATTGTAGTTAAAAAACTACAACTAGAAATAAACAGTATGCTAACTATTTCTACCAACTACCTTTTGGCTGAATTTGAAGGAACTGAAAAGTTACGGCTGAGCCACTTGTAAGATACCTGAACACGAAGAGCGCAGAATTCAAACATTGCATGAAAATTAATCAGAATAGTATTTTGTAGGCAAATCACCTTAATCTTTGTCGCTCTACTCTCAATGCTAGTTAATCTGTTATAATCCAAGAAGACATTACAATGTAACTTCTACATCCAAGACCTGTGGACACACACACAGATTTTGACAGATTCTCTATTCGACTCAAAACTAGCAAATGCAAGGAACAGCATGCTGTAATAATAAGTAATCATTTAACAATTCTAAGACAAGGTGAATCCATAGCAAGATTGCAGGGGACCACATCTGACATCTTAAAACAGAAAGCCAAAATGTCTTCCTTGATTTTTTTGCATGAAACTTCTTCCTTTGGATATATTCTCTTCCACAATTATTTTTCCTTTTCCTGCAGATACAACCTAGTGATTTGTGTGTACATTGCAAGGGATCCAAATAACAAGCCATTTGATTTAAAAGGTGCTATGGCATGCAACTTTGAGTCTTTAAAGTCCAACACACAGTTTTACAGGAAATAAGAGGGTGTGCAACAGAGAACGTGGATGAGCTTATTCTAGACAGATTGTACTTGAAGAACATAACTCTACATTAATGATCTCATTTTCAAAATATAATCACTGGATAATTGTGGAGGAAACGGTCTGACAGGAAGAAAGCACAAATTGCTGAAAAAACTTTCCATGAAAAGTGTTAAAACGGTGACAGAATTAAAAAATGAGTTTACAAACATAAGTCAATCCAAAAATTTCTCAAAACTAGTATAACTCTTAATGCATGTATCAAGTAGCATATAACAATAACCAGATATGGTAGACCCATCTTTCAGGCGTATGAAGAGTTATATCCAGAGAGCAACAGAAGATTTAAGTTGATTCCAAAACCAATTGTAAATCACAATTCCAGAATAATTTTATTATTAGAGATTTCAAGCTTCTACAGTACATAATCATTTAAACGACAATTTGAGAAAAACTATGTCAGTGAATTTTCAGTATTTATATGAAAGAAAAAAACTTTCATGGATTTTCAAGAAAATCAAAATGTGATTTCAAATATTATTATTACTTCACATATTTTACTGCATCTCTGAAGTGATTTGTAATATTTTGGTTGTTATTTAAAATCATGCTAATCTTGAACAGGCACTTCAAACCACAATAATTTATTTACAATTTTTTTATTGATCATTTCTTCTCTTATCTTTCAAAGGCCTGTGTATAGTAGTAGAGTTTAAGGCTGCAAATGGTTTCTTGCCCCCCTGTTACAGATATCAGAATCCAGTTCTGCATATTTACATGTATATTAATTTGAAATATATGTTATAAACCTCCATTCGGTTATAGGTCTTGGTTATTACTTAGTATTATACAAGGTGCATATGCTTTGTAAGTCACCCCTTCGGTGAATTAGAATAAGATTATAAAATTATTTATACCACAAGCATGGCATAGTAGTAGTTGTAGTAAGACACTCATAGTTTCTTCCCAACTGAAGGCATCTTGATTATTGCAATTGAAGTCTATGCTCTATGAAAGTTCCCCCCTAGAAAGTAGCAATACAAAGATAACATAAAACTTCATTTTGCTCTCTTTTCTGCCTATATTTGTGTAAACTGTCTCCATATCTCTTGTAAGTTCCTTGTAAATAATTTTAAAGCTCTTTCCAGGGCCATTTTCCACAGTGACATTGCGAGTTTAGGGCTTTCTAAAACTGTCTGCTGTATGCTCTTGTAGTATGCTGCCCTGTTTGCTTTTGCATTTTTTATTTTTGTTTTGTGTTTTTGAGATTTATTGAGACAGAAGATAGAAGGGCAGAAATGTACTGCAATAGATTACAAATTTATATCAGCAAAATGACAATGAAATAACTTGCAATGTCTGGTCAACTTTCCTACCTTCTTTTGAAAGTTAGTTATGTCCTCTTCCACCAGTGCAAGATCTATGTTTCATTCTGCCATCAATGTAGTCTCTCAATAAGATAGCAGCCTAGAACAGAGGACCTCCACTCTCCTGATTATGTCAGAACTGATCCTGCAAATCTGTTATCTGCGGCTCACTGTCAACCTATGCTGGTACCCTAGTTAAGAAGATAGGCATGAGAGGCCTCAAAGTTGATGGTTCCTATTTGCCAACCTGTATTTCCACCATGAACTGAGACCTCTCCATTATTGCCTCCACTATTCCCTCCATTATTAATGTTTGCACTAACAGCATCTTTCGCACCAATGTTCACTCCCATTTGACAAGCCATTATTTCTATTAAAAGCTCTAGGAATCTAGATGCTGATTTGGGGCTCTTTGTTTTGCAGCTTGCTGCCCTCTAACCAAAGCATCCAACAAATTCATATTACCCTGGGTCTTGCATTCCTATGACCATATTTTGTTCCGTCTCTCTAATGCCCTTTGGTCTTTGGCAACAAAGTTTGGAGCAGACATGCTTCTGCATTAATCTAGTGGAAAAGATGATTGTTGCCAGCCTGAAATATCATTCCTCTGTCATATTGTACACTCCTGGACCACACACACTGCTATGATACCACTGCAGTATGTTGCACAATTTTCCTTAGTTTTTTGTTGTTTTGTTTTGTTTTGTGTTTTTGATAAATAATTTGTTTTGTTTTGTGTTTTTAAAAATGTATTGAGACAAAAGACAGAAGAGATAGAAGAGCAGAAATGTATTGCAAAAGACTGCAAATTTATAACAGCAAAGTGTGACAATGAAATAACTAGCAATATTCAAAGCTCAAACCAAGTATAATGTGAAAGTACAACGTAGATATAAAAGTGGAGAAATACAGAGCAGTGGAATCAAAAACCAGCAAATGAAGTTCTCAAAGACTCAAACCCTAGTTGCTCTAACCAAACAGCTCCAGAAAGGAAGGCTTACAACAAGAAAGGATAAACGAGAGAGATGAAGTGAAAAAGTGTGAGAAAATCCCCCTCAAACCCTAGTCAACTCCTCTAGTAACCGCCTTGAGAAAGTATGACCAACAAGAAATAGACTTAATTTATCCAATGAACTCTGAAAATCTCCTCAATCAGCCCTCATGAATAATCTCTAACACTCTACAACTCTGAAAAACTGAAAAAAAAAAAAGATCAAACACCATTGAAGCTCAATTATGAACTCTCTGTGCAATCACCAAGAGATTCTCTAGATTGTGTCTTTCAACAACATAAAGAATGTTGCATTTAAGGGATTTCATCCTCAGAAACCAAAGGAAGAACAATTCTTCCAAAACAAGAAGCAATATCAAATATACAGTTCAGCTACACAAATGAGCTCCCAATCTCTTTCTTAGAGTCTCCCTAGAAAGGGTTGGCTTCTTCTATTTTGTTTTTGAAAATATTTAAAATTAAAATCACCATATTAACTATAAAATATTAATTCATCATTATATTCTTCAAAATTACCAAACTATATTAAATAGAAAAATATTGATATCCACAACTCCCACCAACATATCTAAAATAGTAACCCTACGAGTTGGCTTAGTTAATGCCTGAAACTGACCAACTAAAATTACATAATGGAGAACTTGCCTAAATTCACTTCAGAAAAGAGCATTATGTTCATAATAATTGCCAGAACTCAACTAAACCTCTACTACTACCATTTCACTAGATAAATTGCCTCCAAAATCCCCCAACCCTAATACATCAGACTGCATAAACCCACTAAATAGGCTAACTGTCCACCACCAAACAGAACTCAATTTGAAGGCGAACATTACAATCCAAACTTCCCAAAATTGTTTGTCCTCAAGCAAACTCAACCCTAGATGTTGCAAAACATGCTCAATTTTTCCACGGTGCATCCTTTACTGGTAAGTTCTTCCATTTGACCAAAACCTCCTTAATGGCTCCGCTCTAGAGAGTATGCTCTCTAGTGTCTATAATAGTATAATGGCCTTTGGAATCAATCTCAACTTCGCCTGCTCATCCATTAATGGCAACTCAAATGAGGGAATTGTGTTGTATCTAAGTGCCTTCTTGAGACTAGATACATTAAAGATATTATGTGCCTTGCAGCTAGTTGGTAACTCAAGCTCATAGGCAACCTCTCCAACCCCCTTGGTCTATGGCAAGTGGGGCACTTTGTCCATTCTTAGTCCAGTGGCAAGTAGGACACTTTGTGACATACTTAAGGACATCATTCTTATGTTCTTTCCAAGTAAACCTCTCTCAAATTAGTGTAAAATTTCTGCAAATTCTAATGATCAGATCTGTGGTAGTACCTTTAATATACTTGCTGTTCTGATCTTCCTTATCTCTGATCTTGAAAATTGGATAACAATATTGATTGTCCTTTCTGAAATATATTTATTACAGCAAGTATCGATTTGTGGCAGAGTTGCTTATAGGAGCAGACTTGGTGTTCAATTGTGTGTCCATTAACTACAACTTCATCCCCCCCCCCCCTTATATACCATAACCAAAGGGCATGTCCCTTAAAGGGACATGACTCTATCTAGGTCGGCCCAAAACACCTTCTCATTATCGGCACCTAGAAAGAAGAAGTTAATGTTAACTAACATAACTAATCTAGTTAATGTTAGAGCTAACAGTCATTTACCAAGGATCGCCAATTATGCCTAATAAAGGTGCAAGGTATTAATAACCAATAAAATGGTATTCCATAAGAAGAAGAGGATTGTGTGATCTGCACATTCAGAACAATATGAGGATCCATGTTACAGTTTTAACAATTAGTTTGTAGGTTTTGAAGAAACCCGTATGACCAATCATAGATGTCCATGAAAAGTCTTTAGTATCTTCACCTTAGTTATGAATAAGGCACCAAAATCTCTCCTTGTAAATAATCAACTCATTAGTCATTGTATACCTATCATCATGAATTGTGCCTTCTGTTAATCCTGCTGCCCGTGAATCGTTAGCATACTTTGTTATTATAAACTCCATCCAATCAGTGAAAATCTCCACCAAAGAACACGTGTGAGGCCTCCTATTAAAGCCATCAGCGACTACATTATTTTTCTCTTGATATACACAATGTGAAAGTCATATGCTTGCAATCTACTAACCCACTTCTCATGCCTATCATTGACATTCTTACATCTCAAATTTTGCCCTAATTTTTAATCTAATCATAACTATTGGTTTAACGAATTATTTTTTTTCTTTCCTAATCATGTGAAATGAGTTAGTTATTTATATACATTGTATCAACTATTAACGAATTATTTCTTTTCCTGATCATGTGAAATGAGTTAGTTATTTATATACGTTGTATCAACTATTAACGAATTATTTCTTTTCCTGATCATGTGAAATGAATTAGTTATTTATATATGTTGTATCAACTATTAACGAATTATTTCTTTTCCTGATCATGTGAAATGAGTTAGTTATTTATATACGTTGATGAAATGACCGGTAATCTATAACTGTTATTAGATGATTAGCAATTGTTTGATTTGAATTAATGATCAATATATTTTGTTTTGAAATACTACGGAATTAATGTTTTGGCGAAAATGTTTTACATGGATGATTGCAGGACTGAAGAGAGGGGAAGCATTGCTAAGCAGGATCATCGGAATGGAATGTTCGTTTGGTTCAGTCATCAGGATCGACAGGTATGACCTAAGACTTCCTTGGAAAGGATACAAGGACTTGTCTACAAGTTACATTATGGGACCACATGAGCTATTAAGGAAACAATATAATAAAAACATATAATAATCTAAATTAAAGTATAATACATACCTTTAGAGATTGTTTATTAAATCTTATCTTATCATTATAATAAACACTTACATATGAACACATAAATATAAAAACGAAATGGCACCAATAAATTATAATAATATAATCTAATGATGTCACCTCATCAATATACTTATGTGAACGTATATAAGAACATATTATAATAATAAAATAAAGTTTATAACTCTTCAACTCCTCCTTGTTTCTTTTCCCTCTATATTTCTCTTCTTTTCAAATCAAATTAATGTTTGAATTCGAATGGTCATCTTCGAAACCGATAGAAGCCAAGGAGTCTCAGCTAAGTCTTTAAGAGAGCCGTGAATCAACCAAGCAACATCATTCTCTCCTTGTCTGATACGTTTCTCTTCTAAGCCGTGATACTCATTCCAAGCCAAGCCTTTTTAAATTTGTTCGCTCAATCGGCAATACATTGATCTATTCCTTATTCCGCCAAGAGACCAAGCTAGCAGGTGAAAAGAATTGCCCTATAGGAGTTCCGACCAAGGATGGGAGAAGCCACATCACGACCGACTTCAGGCCAAACTCAAGTCATGATTTTTATGCATTGCATTTCCATATAATTCCTTTCTTCCATGAATATAAGACCGACTGCAATCAGCTTTTACAATACTAGGTGTATGAATTGTAAAACATATGTATTTGATTTTCCTTCCTTTCTGGAGTAAAGGTCTGACTGCAACCGAACATAAATTGCTAAGATTGTGAATGAAACATTTCATGCAATTGAATATCATAAGTCTTCCTTACTTTAAGTAGCAGACCGAATGCAGCCAACATACTTATACCTCGTTGAAGGTCTTATGCAATTCATTGAATCATTGACATCTTTTAGTTTTATCTTTGTAAAATCGTAACGTCATTATGAAATCGAATTGTAGTTGTAATGAGTATTGAAATCAATATCAATAAACATGCTGCTATAATCTCCAAAACAAAGAACAAAATATCATGGATTCTAAAGACCGAGGAATTCACCGGCAAGAAGCCATGAAAAGGGCGAAGAGGTGTATACAATAATATCAAAATGTTCATAAACTTACAAACACCGAGGAATTCACCGACAAGAAGCCATGAAAAGGGTGAAGAGGTGTATACAATAATATCAGAATGCTCATAAACTTACAAACATCGAGGAATTCACCAGCAAAGAAGCCATGGAATGGTGAAGAGGTGTAACTAATAACAGAATGAGCATAATCTTTTAGGCCCTAGGATTCACCCGACATAGAAGCCATGGAATGGTGAAGAGGTGGAATTAACCTGCAAGAAACAATAATGAAATCAGATATGAATATCTAAATAATGAATAATGAATAGCTCATGCATGTTCTGGGAATGGAATTTGTTGTCAAGTCGAGTGGTGGTGATCGGGTCCATGAACCCACCTGAAATCCTTGGCCAAGGTAGTTTATAGGCATATGTGCCAATCTTGAAATCACTTGTTTGTATAACTAATCAGGCACTCAAACCACCCGGTAGCTCAGATGGCTGGACTGAAGAACATCCCAAGCCCGATCTCAAGGTAGGGAGGGTCGTTCTAATAAGTTAGGGTATATGGGGATAAGTATAGTCTGAGGTTGGGAGGTTAAGCCTATGTCAATGCTTCTCCTCTCACCAATGTCAAAGCTTGAACAACCAAATAAAGAATTCTTCCGTTAATACTGTATGTTTCTTTTACACTGTTACTTTTTAATCCTTTAGTAGAAATAACTAGTCATTTACATTGAATAAACTTTTATTTCAGTTGATATAAATTTAGTTAAGAAAGTTAGTCGTTACTTTATTTTTCAGCTGAATATATTATCAGTTAGAAATGGTTAAATTGTTAGCAATGTATATATATTTATTTTTCATTCTCGTTATATCAGCTGAACATGAAATACAGTTAGATTAGAAGCAATTACTTTTATCATACTTATATTCGGTTAATAGAAGTCATTGTCATGTGAAATGGAATCAACTACTTATAAAATCATATCATTAGGAGTTTTAAATTGGTTATGAAAAATCATTTGTTACAAACATCCTTCTCGTTCATGATAAACTTGGTATTATTATGTATGTACTATGAATTGTGTTGATGATAAACTTACCGTGAACTAGGTATGTTTTGAATTTAGCAAAGCATGCATAATGACCAACATCTCTTTAACACACACAAAGTAACTCCTCTCGCACCTCTTTGTTTCTTACTTTTAATGGGTGTTTCTCTTAAATTAATAATACTTCAATCCCCTCACCTGATGCATCACATTGTAACTCAAGGTTTGAGAAATTTGGAAGGCATGTGAACATCACCTTCTTGAAGTGCTCAAAACACTTATGCACTGAATCTAACCACTCAAAAGCTCACTTCTTGGTCAAATATGCAAGTGGGGTTGTAATCTATGTCGAGTCCCTAAAAAATGTCCTATAGAATCCACACAAACCAAAGAATTGCTTGAGCTGAGTGAGATTCATTGGAATTCTTACATAGGGATTTTTTGTAGTGAAATTTGCTTCTAGCAATAGAAGTCTCTATATCCCAAAAGATCAATAGCCACTCATACTTCAATTCATACACAAACTGAGAAGTGCAATGGATCCAGCAATAAAGAATACAATGTTTCATCTTGTACAAAAGAATGTGAAACCATAGCAAAAAGCATTAGCAAGGGTGTTGTGGGCAATATTAACATAGAAAGTAATGATAGATAAAGGAAATAGAATGCCTCTCGGGACAAGACGATGGAAGTTGGCCATTGTGCAAAAAGGAGAACTACGATAATTCATTCGAGTTTTTTAGGCAAAAAGTTGAGAGAGATAAAGAGAGAACTCCTTTTTAAAGTTTAAGAGGAAGCACAAGTTTAGGGGGAGCATTTACTACCTGCTACAAGAAGACCTCATAGTCTTGCAGAGTACATAATGTATTTGTGCATAAGATTATTTCTAATGAGTGCAGTGGAGAAAGAACATAAGTTCTTTAGAAAAAAAATTCGAAGTGTCCCTTTGTAATTGATGTCCAAAGGGGATAGAGAAATCTAATATGCTTGTTGAACAAGTTAACAAAGAGTATCAATCACACGAGGAGCATTTTGTAGTTTGTCATCGATGAAAATGGAAGAGATTTTTAATGTTTTTCATTGATGTTAAAGGTGTTCTCAATGTTGTCATTATATCAAGGCATCTAGAAGATTCAATAATATCCCCTTTTTTGTCAATGTTAAAGGATGAGTTGTTAGCTTGTTATTGTCTCTCTCATAGGCTAATTATTGTGGATAGAGGGACTTCTGAAGGAGAGGCTCAGTTATGGGAGGATCTTGTCTTCTCCACAATTCACTATACTCCAATTCTGTCTTCATTTGGCTCAAATTGAACTTTGTTAGGGATTAGTTTCATGTACTCACTATTTATGGTAAGTTTGGTGATGATTGAGAATAACCTTTTCTATTTTTGGAAAGTGTATTTGGTAACATGAGGAAATAACAGGTGTGACTCTTGTTACGGGCGGCATATTTAAAGGATAAGTATGTTGGGAGATTATTATTTTAGTGGCCAAATTATTATTAAAACATTTAATGGCTTATGCTTTTTTATTTGTGTGAAGAGAATTTGGAGACAAGAGTTTCTGAAGTTTCAGCTTGGAGAATTGAGAATTATTCATAGTTTCCAACACTTTGAATTGATATAATATCAAAAGAATTATGCACATGGCAATGGCTTTATTTAGAGGCCATGGTTGGTTTTATTGGTGAAGAAATATCAAGGGTTTGTGTTTATATTTGATGATTACTCATTGCAATCCTTTGGGTTATCATTGGCAACCCTTATTAATCAGGTTTCAAATACTTATGAGCAAATTTGTGAAGTTTATTCAAGGGTTTCGAGAATATTATAGGCGTATTGAAAGATACAAGGATCTAAGTGCAGATTTTTAAAGGGTATTTCTAGAATCAATTGTGGTAGCATTGCAATTATTACCAGCATTGAATATTCATTATCAGCGGTTATTACAAGTTCATACATTGCTGCTATACATTCCAGATTTTATAATAAAAGCTTGAGGACCTCCAAGTATTAAGTTAATGATAAACATTGTAAATAT
This sequence comes from Cupressus sempervirens, assembly GCA_028749045.1. NCBI lineage: Eukaryota > Viridiplantae > Streptophyta > Pinopsida > Cupressales > Cupressaceae > Cupressus > Cupressus sempervirens. The sequence goes on from CM053785.1 coordinate 312,519,516, forward strand.
TTATATATTATAATATTATGCTCAATAAGAATCACTACAGCTCTATTTTATTTCCAGAATATTTTGTTAGGATTAAACCACAGACAAAAATAACAATTACATGCAAATATAACCAATATCAGAAAACAATAGATCGCATATAAGAGAACACAAGACACTAAGATTAATGTGGTTCACCCAATCCCTGGGCTATGTCCACCAATAGCAAGTCCAATATTATTATTATCCAATGATTGCAATCTGATTACAAAACGTAATCCCTTGCAACTCAATATTGCCGCAAAAACCAATTTTCGCATCACACCTTATGAAAATCCCTAACCCTAAGCTCTTTTATACAAGTATTTTTACCATTTTAGGGTTATAATTAATAATTACATGTCAGGCCAAAATCCTGAATTATGAAGTATGTACAATACTTCCCTGATCAGTCACCACAAACTAACAATCTCCCACTTGGGGACTGATCAGGCTCCACACTAGACAACAATATCCCACTTAGAGACTAATCCTATAGCTAGGCCGCTACTCCATGAGGCTCCCACTGGATCAAACCAGCCTGGACTCTGTTGTTCGTTTATTTTGTTCAGTCGAGAAGACCAACCGACGCTGAAGGAGTTCAGTTTCTCCCTTGTCACTACCTTTGTAAACATATCTGTTGGATTGTCATTTGTATGTATCTTGTCCAGCTTTAATTGTCCATCATCCAAAACTGACCAAATGAAATAGTACCACTGCTAAATGTGTTTTGTCTTTGAATGCAGAGATGAATTCTTTGCAAGATGGATGGCACTCTGGCTATCTGTAAACAAATAATTATCCCTCTATGGGTGTCCCAATTCTTCCATGAAGAACTGAAGCCATATCATCTCCTTGGTTGCCTCTGTAGCAGCAACATACTCTGCCTCTGTAGTGGATAAAGCATTAACCTTTTATAACCTAGAAACCCAACTCACAGCTGCCCCACCAACAGTAAATACATAACCTATGGTACTCTGCTTGGTATCAATATCCCCTACCAAATCTAAGTCACCATATCCTTGTAAATCAATAACAGAGCCCCCAAAGTGTAAACACTTATTGGATGTTCCTCTCAGATATCTAATAATCCATTTAACTAAATTCCAATGCTCAAGCCTTGGATGACCTATACAGCTGCTAACAACTCCCACTGCATGTGCAATATCTGGCCTTGTACATACAATAGCATACATTAAGCTTCTTAGAATTGAAGCATAAGGTACCTTGGACATCTTATCCTCCTCTTCTTGCGTCTTGGGACACATCTCCTTAGTCAACTTCAAATGACAAGGTAAAAGTGTGCTAACAGCTTTAACATTCTCCATAGAGAAATGTTACAACACCTTTGTAATATAATCAGCCTGAGATAATGTCAATTTCCTGTTCTTCCTATCTCTACAAATCTTCATACCAAAGATTTGTTTTCCTGCCCCCAAATCCTTCATAGCAAATGAATGTGCTAACTATTCCTTTAACCCCGTAATGTGATCCATGTTAGACCCAACTATAAGCATATTATCAACATATAAACATAAAACAATGTAATTGTCATTATCCAACCTTTTAAAATAAACACAATGATCTAAATGACACCTATTGTATCCATGCTCATGCATAAACCTGTCAAATTTCAACTACCATTGTCGAGCTGCTTACTTCAAGCCATATAAACTTTTCTTCAATCTGCACACTAAGTTCTCCTTACCTTTGACCTCAAATCCCTATGGTTGTGCCATATATATCTCTTCATTCAAATCACCATGAAGGAAAGTTGTTTTAACATCAAACTGCTCCAAATGCAAATCTTCAGTAGCCACAATACTTAAAACAATGCGAATAGAAGTCATTTTAACAATAGGAGAAAATATCTCATCAAAATCAATGCTCTTTTTCTGTGCAAATCGTTTGACAACTAACCTGGCTTTAAATCTTTTCTTACCTCCATCCTCTTTTTTTAACCTGTAAACCCATTTATTCTATAAAGTCTTTTTACCTGCAGCCAACTTGCATATATCCCATGTCTTATTTTTCAGTAAAGAGTCCATTGCAGACTCCCATTGAATCTTTGTATCCACCTGCACAGCTTCATCAAAACATTTAGGTTCACTAGCATCAGTAAGTAAAATAGAATACAAAGAAAGAGAAAATCTTTCTGGAGGTCTACTTAGCCTTCTTGACCATCTAACATTCACTGGGGTGTGTGGTATTTGTTGTTGCGGTTGTTGTAGATCATGAAGAATTGCTGGAACATCAGCTTTTGGAGTATCATCCAGTACTACATAATCATCTTCTTTTGTCTCATGTTGTTGCAACAGATCTTTGTACAACACTTTCTCATTGAATATGACATCCTTGCTTTTTACAATTTTATGATTTGCAAAATCCCAAAGCTTATAACCAAATTCATTAATGTCATATCTAACAAATACACATTTCTTTGACTTAGCTTCCAACTTGGTTCTATTTTCAAAATCTATCTAAGCAAATGCTTCACAACCGAAAGTTTTGAGAAAAAAATAACTCACCTTCTTACCAATCCATGCTTCCTTTGGAATACCACAACCCAAAAGAGTAGAGCGACCTCTATTAATCAAATATAAAGCAGTATTGATAGCCTCCGTCCACATGTTTAATGGCGACCCTGCATGCAACCTCATACTTCTTGCATGCTCCATTATAGTCTTGTTCATGTGTTCAACCACTCCATTTTCCTGTGGAGTACTTGGAACAATTTTTTATCTATGAATACCATTAGCAAAGCAATAATTTTCAAATTCATGACTGTAATACTCACCACCATTATCAGATCTGAGATATTTTAATTTCTTACCAGTCTCATTTTCAACCAAGCATTTCCATTTCTTAAAAGTTTGAAATACATCAAATTTCTATCTAAGGAAATAAACCCATACTTTTCTAGTTGCATCATCAGTAAATGTAACATAATAATGAGAGCCACCAAGGGAAGATACTTGAGCTGGTCCCCATACATCTGTATGCACAAGCTCTAATCTGTCACTTTTCTTTTCCTTCCCAGTCTTCACAAAACTCACTCTCTTTTGTTTTCCATACACACAACTTTCACAAAAATCCATATTGACACATCTCAAACCTAGTAAAACTTGCTTTGATTGAAGTACTTTCATACCTTTCTCACTCATGTGCCCAAGTCTGTTGTGCCACAGCATTGTATCAAAATCTACAGCAAGCTCAACTGCAGCAATTGTTCCTGAAAATTCATTTTTCTCTGAAACAATCAAAGTAGAAGGAACTATAACATCTGGTTTTTTCCAAGTCTAAACTAACATCTTTCATACTCAAAGAACACAATTATTACTTCGTTTCATAGGAAGACAATTATATCATTCAGGTTCATGTGAATAAGATTTACCGCTAAAATTTGTTAGACAAAATTTCTTAACTTAAAAACTTGAAATATCATCAAATGAAGTTATTACAAAAATTGAAAACTACATGCCTCGAAAATCTGAGATCGAATTCAAGCTAGGGTTGCTTCTGCAACCACCCAGGTTAGTCCACAAATACACTATAACAATTTCACATGAAAACTATCATCTAACAACCGCTATCTTATAATCAAAAGATAAATACAATTAAATACTTTTATTATTTTAAATTAGGGCATCACATACCACTGTATCAATTAGGGCATCATTTACCACAAATTCAATTTAGGGCTTCTGCGATGACGGATTCAATTTAGGGCTTCTGCAACCACAGATTCAACTAAGGCTTTCAATGCCAAGGATTCAATTAGGGCTTCCAATACCATTGTATCATTTAAGGTTCCAACTGTCACACAATCAATTAGGGCTTCAGATTTCTTTTCCTTCCAATTACTTATCTGTGACAGTAACTCAAGATTAGAAATATACTTATATTCGATATTCATATAAATGAAAAGTAATTTATGAATCTATCCCTTACATCTAGTTGTAAAATAATGGTAACAATGAAATAACTCAATTTAATCTTACCTCCTCATAAATAAAGGTGATATTACCTATTCCGATAAACAATTGAAAGCGTGGTTTATCTCTGTCTGACGCATATCCGACATCTTGAGAGAGGTGAAACATTGTCAAGGGCTTTACCACCCAACCTCGGACCACAACTTATCCCCACACGATCTCTAACGAGAAAGGCCCTCCCTACCCGAAATTGTCAAGGGTCATCTTGCCATCCACTGGGCTTCCTGATAATTTAACTCACCACACGACTTGACAACAAGAGATCACAGTAACAAGAATGTGCATGAGCTATTAATTAATTCATATTAAATGGTAAATATTGAAATGTCATAACTGATATTGATTCATACTATTAAGGATTCCTTTCTCACACTTCATCACCCATCTTCTTGGCTACACAGCCGAGTGAGTCCCAGGTAATCGGAATTTTCGGAGCATCGGCTCTATCAAGTATTCAAGATGATTACATACATCCATCATCTCACATTCTATGTTTACATAACTATGTTCTTTAAGATTTCAAATTGGAATGTTTAGTTTAATTAAATTAGTCATAACTGAATTCCTCTTAAAAGAAAATATCATATCAAGATCTCCTCTTTTTTAAAGGGTTGAGTTGAATCTCGTAGAAAGATTTGATTCAATCTACTTGAAGCTTCAAAAGATACTTCATTTACTTAAATGACTTCTTAATATTTATTTATTTTTAAATGAGTTAATGAGATATGGATGGTTGAAAGAACAATTAACATATTACATACTCCATGTATTTAATCAAGATAAATCACATTGAACAGTGCAGAAAGCATATGCATAAACTGGTGAAACCTAATCCAAACAACGTGAGTCCAATTTGACAATGATGAAGCCCATTCAAAATGTAGTAAGATCTATGACCTCATTCAATCAAGGAAAACTCAATTAATAACACAAACCGCAGAGTATTTTAATCGAACTACTAACTTACTCTTTGAGAAAAGAAAGAGAAATTCCTGATAATATATATACAATGGTGGAACCCCATACAAAATGAAGAACACAAATTCATGCATCGTGCAATAAATCTAAACATGGTGAAGCCCGATTTAAAAATCCCTAAGACACTGACTTCACTCATTCAAGGTAAAGCCCAATTGAACAAAATCCAAACCCGAGTCAATTATACTAACCCAGTAAATGAAAATGCAAACATACCTTTGCTTTGGTTTCAACACAGCATCCAGGAATTGAAAGCAAGTAGACAAGTGACGGTGAGCCATTCTCCCACATAGGGATTCACTAAGTGCAAGCCTAGCTCTGCAAGGTGATTCCTCTAAATGATACGAAAGTTCTGCACTTGAATAAATTTTGGTTCCTAAATTGTTACCCACGGCAAATATGATAGGGAAGTTCGGCTAACATGAATTCAATCTCTTGAGCTCTGTTATATTGGTTCCAGCGGTAATGGTTTGAAAGACTGAAGGAAAAGATCCAATATTGAAACGACTATGGGAGTCTAATAAATAATAGAGAGCTCGACTCTATGGCTTCTATCCGTTACAAGAAACTATATGAATTCCAATCATAATTTTGATGTAAAGCAAGAACATAAAGTTAAAAATATTATAATGGATTCTATTTTCCAATTACTTAATCGATTCAAAACAAGGAAGGCATAAAAGAATGGAAAGAAGGTTGAAAGATTATAACTCAAAAATAATAATTCAAATGTTGTTAAAATTTGAACATTATTAAAATCTTATAAGTAACATCACTTTATTAATTATTTAATTATAATTGTGCCAAATCAATTGTTTATAATTATTAATTAAAATATTGTGATGAGAGATATATATTAAAATCCTTTAAGATACATTTTATATTTTAACTCAATTATTTAAATTTAAATTATTTATTTAAATAACTCATGTACTTCCACAAATGTATCCTGTTTCAAATCACTAGATCCTCTACCTGTCTGCCCAATGATGGTGATGCCCTGCCTAATTCTTTTCTGACAATGCTTCCACCCCTTCGACATGCTTCCTGCAAGGAATTTCTCTGTAATTAAATTATTTAATCATAAATAATACAACAATTAACCTTTCATCTTAATTCCATGAATTCACAATTAATGATCAACTAACATGTCATCTTCACTTGAAATCATAACGACCAACTATCTTACCAATTCGCCAGATTATATCAAATTAAACTACCAACTGACTTCATGTGAACCTCAACGGCTATATTTCAAGCTAGATCAAAAATTGGGATGTAATAGGAATAGTATGACCTGTACAAAGATATAAGGTGCCTACTTTCACACCTTTTGAAACCTTCCAATTTTTATCATTAGAACTAACTACACAACCCTCATCATCAAGTTGCCCTGCTAAAATTAAATTCCTACTCAGCCTTGGAACATGTCTTACCTCATTTAGTAGTCAATGATTCCCATTCCGCAACTTAATCTTAACTTTTCCCTTTTCAACAATCTGACAGTGTTCATTATCCCCCAAATAAACAAGTCAAAAATCCCCTTGGACATAATCAATGTAGCATGAAATGAAGCACCAGAAACTAAAACCCATGAATCATCAAGACTTTCTAAAGATAGAAGCAAAGCATCCTCTTCGGATTTGTTACTTGCCACATTTGCCTCCTTATTCCCTTCTGGTTTATCTCCTTCATTATTCTTTCGAGTCAAGCAATCTTTCTTCTTATACCCTGGTTTCACAGTACCAACAATCTCTCAGTTCTTTGGATTGAGAACTCTTCCCCTTTGACTTTCCTCTTGATTTCCCATGATTTCCAAAGTTATTTCCTGTTTCAATCGTTCTACCTCTGCTTTGTGCGTTCAAAACACTTCTTGATGTAAATACACCTAAGATTTTCCTACGAGTTTCCTAACTCAAAATAACACTTATCACATCATCATATTTTACGGTATTCAATCCAAAAACATAATTACTCACAGCCCTTACCAATTCATTCCAACTTTGGGGCAAAGAACACAAAATCAAAAGAGCCCTAATTTCTTCATCAAAATTAATACCCACAGAAGATAACTGGCTAGTAATAGTATTAAACTCGTTTAAATGATCTGCAACAAATCCACCTTCTGTCATTTTCATATTAAATAAACGCTTCATAAGAAATACCTCTTTTGAAGTGGAGAGCTTCTCCTACAATTTCACTAGAGTTTCCATCAACTCTTTTGTTGTCTTCGCTTTTGTAATGTTAGATGTCACCAATGGTGTCAAGCATAGCCGAATGCTTCCAAGTGCGTTTCTGTCTAAAACCTCCCATTCCTCATTTGTCATAGTTCCCTAGTTTTTAGTTTTTCCTTCCAACGGCTTCCATAAATCCTTTTAATAGAGATAGTCCTGCATTTGCATCTTCCATAACTGGAAGTTCTACCCATTAAACTTGTCAACCCTCAACTTACCCTCGTCTGCCATCGCTCCCACTCAACTGTGAGACTCCCACTCAACTGTGAGACTTTCCTGCAGAGGATAACTGAAAAAAAATTTTAAAAAAAACCTCCCTCTAATACCACTTGTTAGGATTAAACCACAGACAAAAATAACAATTACATGCAAATATAACCAATATCAGAAAATAATAGATCACATATAAGATAACACAAAACACCAAGATTTAATGTGGTTCACCCAATCCGTAGAGTACGTCCACCAACAGCAAGTCCAATATTATCATTATCCAGTGATTACAACCTGATTACAATCCGTAATCCCTTACAGCTCAATAATGCCGCAAGAACCAATTTTCGCATCACACCTTATGAAAATCCCTAACCCTAAGCTCCTTCATACAAATATTTTTACCACTTTAAGGTTATAATTAATAATTATGAAGCATGTACAGTACTTCACTGATCAATCACCACAAACTAACATATTTTATATTTGCAAAGTTATTCTATCTTGTCGGGCAAAAGGTTTTTTTTTATTTTAAATTTCCAAATGAAACCAAACATTCAAAGACAAACATTTGCAAGTTGGAGGTTGATGAACCTGTAGGGGTTAATATAGTGGTATTAGAGCAGTTTACTGCCATCCTGTTGGGGGTTGGGGAAAAAAATTGGTCTTGTTGTTATTCGAGTGACAGCACTCTTGCTTCAATCATGGGAAAAAATAGAGAAGAAATTGAATTGGAAGTTGATATAAGTTTTAAAGAATACCACATAAGTCTAAAAATTTAGGGGTTATGAACCTGTAGGGATTATTATAGTGGTATTGGGGCAGTTTACTGCCATCCTGTTGGGGTTAGGGAAAAAAATTTGGTCTTGCTGTTGTAATTTGAGTGATAGCACTATTGTTTCAATCATGGGAAAAACTAGAGAAGAAATTGAATTGGAAGTTGATATAAGTTTTAAGGAATACCAGAACCTGTAGGGGTTATTACAGTGATATCAGAGCAGTTTACTGCCATCCTGTTGGGGGTTGTGGAAAAAAATTTGGTCGTGTTGTTGTTATTTGAGTGACAGCACTCTTGCTTCAATAATGGGCAAAACTAGAGAAGAAATTGAATTGGTAGTTGATATAAGTTATAAAGAATACCAGATAAGCTTCACAATTTAGATGGTTTTGATGGTTTCTTGGGTTGCTTGGCTTCAATTTGGAAGTGTCTAATACAATGAAATGTATTTGAGGGAAATATGCAGAAAAGATAAAGCAAGGTTTATTTGGCACTCCTTCACAGAAATCCATTGAATCAGTTTGGAATAACAAACAACTTAGGAGTGAAATCTAGAAGAAGTTCTTCAAATATGCAGAGATGTTTGAGGATAACAACAAAAATTCAGCTTTTTCAGCTTAGTTGCTGAATTGTGGGACTTTTCGAGCAATTACAAGCATGAAACGTACTGGAATTGGATTCTGAAACAAATCTCCTGTGGATATTCATCTGGGATTTGTGTTTCTAAATGTCAAAATGTTCAGTGCTTCTAGTTTTATTTTTAGATATTAATAAGACCTACATTGCTGATTAGCAAACTCAAAATTTATCTATCATGAGACTCTAGTTTGATCTTTTTGATACTGAACACTAAATTAAAATTAGAATGATATGTTTCAAAGTTTGAAAGTTGTAATGGTTTTGTTTAGCATATGTATTGGTATATGGCATTCTAGACTTAATTCTATTTTTTAGCTGCATGTCTATACATATGTATACACAGTTAAGTCTATGTGTATGTGTATGTGTATGAACATACCAAAAATGTACCCAACACCTCAAAAAAAATTGTTGTACCAGTGTTTCCTACCCACATACCCGTACTCATTCCCGTTTTTTATTCGGCAACTTAGGTTTTTTTCAACAGCAGTTTGAACTCTTCACATTATCACGAGGTAGCAATTGTTTCACTTAAAACATGAAATGAGATATGTGATGCAGGTGTCGGTCACAACAAATCTGATTTTATAGATCAGACCTGAGAAAATGATTAAAAGAATTCATCTATTGGTAATAAGTCCTAGGATCATGACTTGCAGGGACTTATTTATTAGATGGAAGCGGAAGGGTACAAAGAGATTGACAAAACAGCAGCTTCCACTTTATCGGATGAGTCATTTGTTAAGGTGCTTAGCAATAGTACCTCGGTTGATGTGTGAGATAATGATAGCACACATGATGTTGATCACAAAGTGAGCATTGCAGATACAACATCCTTTCATAGTGCAGATTTTCATTTTGCGAGCTTGCATGAGTGCCATGAATTCCACAGACATCAATTTAGGCAATTAAAGGTGAATGACAGTCAAATTGCCACAACCATTGAGCACTTCACCATTGCTTGCTAGATGTTAGCCCCCTATGGTTGGAGCACTCCTGCGATAGATGAGCAATATGATGGTAGTTTTTCTCTCATAGAGTTTCATACACTCTAAGAAGCTATCAGAATAATGTAACACGACTATTTGCAGTTATTGTTTGTCAAGGACTATCTTCTCGAGTGGAGTTGCAATTGTTATGATGTGTTGAGGGGAAAAGAGGATGAGGTAGATGAGCTCACTCATGAGCTAAAGGTGACTACAGATTCATTGGAGAGATCCCAATTGGTTTTATGGGACTCGCATTCATGGTTAGAGGAGTTTACCGAGGAGTTGGGTTGTACGCAGTCTTCACCAACTACAAGTACAATGTGATCCTCTACAATGGTAGTTGGAGATGATTTGTCATCCTCGAGTTGTGCTGATGTGGCTACATCCATTATAGTTACAAATGCAGATGATATAGTTGCGATGGGTGTATCTATAAAAGCCAGTAGAGAACTACATCTTGCATCAGGTTCTCCTATGGTTACATCCACTACAATTGTTGGTGGTGAGTCAATTGATAGAGGTTTTATTCAGTATTATGATAGTCAGTCCTTGATCGACGTAGGAGCCTTTTATCAAGACTGTATAGGGAGGAGTACTCATCACTACTTCTTATCCATACAGAGGTTTTGGTGAGGCATTGATGTGGATTAGCTTCGAGATTGTATCATCCTTTGGAGAATGAGTACTTGTCATCTATAATAGTTGGGATCAGTGGCTACGAGTTGGATTACTTGCAGAGTCAACACATCCGTGGGGACCTTGTAGAGGATGGAGATAGTGATTAGTGTTATAGATGCCTTTGAATGTTCTTATCTATTAAATTTGTATGGATGTGAGTTCAGTGAGCCTTGGGACCCTGGTGGAGACAGGGTTAGCACTGCAGTTTGGTTGGGTTTTGTTGATTGGCTTGACCACTTCAGACCAACCAACCTACCGTGGACTTCAGCCAGCCAACCTCATCTGCCTTCGGTAGAGAGGTTGGTTTGTGCCAGCCTTTGATTCCCTAGCATCAATCAAGTGCCTGGGCCCCCAAAAACAAGTCTTCAACTGATGTCAGCAGATTGGTGCCTTGTGGCCATGAACATCACTCTGATCAAGTCCTTGACCAATATCGGGCAATTCATTCCCTAGAACAACTTCAAGTTTAATGCCCTCAACTGAGCAGCCAACTGCACATTTCAATCGAACAGCCAACCTGTCCCTCTCTTTGGTAGAATAACTCCTATATACACGCTATTCAATTTTGCTTACATCAATAAGTGTCAATACCGTCCCTTCGGTGTGTCGCTTAAGAAAAGTAGTGCAATTCATATCCTTCGCCTTATATTATGTAAGCAATGAACCGATATTATGTAAAACAACCCACTACGTCTTTTCCATTACGCTGTCAACCAACACTATGCAGTCACAGGTTCCTCACTATCACTTCCACCAATTCCTCAACTAACATTAGTCAAATTATGTCCTCGACCACCTTCAGGTTACTTATGCCCTAGAGCGGCTGGCTGAGAATCTAAAGTCAAACAGCCTCTTTTCCGGTCCATAGAAATCTTACACTCTCTCTTCAGTTTACATTAAGTGGCTCTAGAACTTACAGGCACGCGCTTGGATCAGTCTCTCAACTTGCTCGAACAAAAGGATATTAATGCCCTTGACTAACTTCTGGACATTTACACCAACAAAAGGCTTGTCCTGAAAGCGGCCCATTACCACACCGAATATTCATCTATCCAGAAAATTATGAAAATAAAATAAATCCACCTAAAAACGCTACTTTGAGTGTCGACCCTCAACCTACTCGTCAAAAATTAGATGTTTTAAGCCCTGGCGCGAGTTCGGCTCGTTTACAATCTTAAGTCAATTGTTTAAAGGCAACTCATAATCTCACCCCACGTTTACCCAAGCAAAACAGAGCCCAAAACAATTGCTCAGATCCTGTCGGAACCCTACTACTTAGAATAAATGGAATTTAAACTACCTCAGAACTCGGGACCTGATAATCAGGAAAGAACGAAAAAACAATGATATGGATTAGGGATTGTACCACTTGCAATCGATCGAAAATAAGCACTTGGAGTTCAATGGCGATTTTAGCAGAATCTACCCCTGCCATTGATAGCTTCAGTTTCCCGCTAATTTCTTTTCTGTTTGTAATGTTATTTCATCTCTCTTTCCCGCGACTTAACGAAGAGCCCCGCAGACCTCCTCCTTCCCGCCCTCTGAAACCATACTATGTTTTACTGTCGTACAGGGAAAATATGAGTTCTTTAAATCTACTTAAATAAAATGAATACATAAATGTAAGCACAAATTAAGCCGAATAATGAGATGTAAGATTTATGGGAGAAAATCGTGAAAATTAAATGTAAAGATAGAAAAGAAATTGACTAAATAAGTTTTGAATTAGAATGAAAATGATTACAAAATCGTGAAAATTAGATGTAAGGATAAAAAATTAAATTAAATCAATAAGTTGTTAGTAGGATGAAAATGATTTTATTTAAGTGTTATGATTTTTATTTTTTAATAGATAATTACTTCTTATTAGGATGAAAATGATTTTATTTAAGTGTTTGATTTTTTTTAATAGATAATTACTTATTAAGCTAAGAGGATTTCTACATGGAAGCATTCATCAATGTAAAAAATTTGTCATTTTAAATAAATTATATGGTTGTTTTCTTGTCTTGCAACATGAAGTGATTATATAATAAAAAGAACTATTGTATTTTTTGGCAGTTAGAATTTAAACGAATAGTCACATTGAATTAGTGCATAAAAATAATAGCAATTACACTTAAATTCAAGAATTTAACGCATACAAATGGGGATAAAAGAGGCCTCGTACTGGTATTCCTAATCCTTCCATATAAGCATATGATTCCTCTCTCAAATAGCTTTAGGCGTGTCATCTGCAACATCAATGATTTATTCCTAGGATGAAGTGAGGAGACGACGGCCAAAGTGGGCATACCCACAACAATTTTCCTTCCATCAGGGGCATTTGATGTCTCTGTCATTGCCTCTCTCTAGGAATACATGTCGCACTTGGGCGGGGAGGGTGATGAGGATGAGGAGGATCAATTAGTAAAAAAGTGCATAATCAGGAGGTTATAGCCACTAATTCATATTTTGCATTGATATTGTTGTTCTAGTGGGCTATCGAAGCTATTACCCCCAAATTTTTGTTATGTTTGATTTTGTATATGGATTTTAGAAGGTCTACAAGTATTAATTGCATGATATTGTAATAGAGATTCTATGGCATAGTTGCAGATGTCTACATGTGTATTAGTACCCTGATATTATAGTTGCATTCATTTTTCTACCAGAGACTAAACATTTATATTTTAGGTTTGCATAAATTGTACAAGTCCATTAGAGACAACATGAATTTGAACCCGAAGGACTAAGGCACCCTCATCAACATTTTGTGTTCACTGGAGCCTATCTATGTTGACTGTCTTTGAACTATTTCAAGGCACCCTATTTAGCCAGTAGGTCCTTTGTCTTCCTATTGGTGTGAGGGGAAGCCCTGATAACGTAGAGGAAGATGAGTGGTTGGACTGGCTAAATGAACAAAAAGAGAGATATGTGGTGTATATGTTGGCTTAGGCAATGTGACAAGTTTACCAGAGAGGCAGAATGAATCAATTGCAGGGGGATTGGAGACAAGTGATGAGTTGTTCATTTGGGTGATGATATCCATATTTCTAATAATTCACTTAGATTATAGGATCAATCTGCACAATATAAGGAAATGATCAAATTTTATTTCCAAGGATAATCATTTCATGCTATTATAGACCCCAAGACAACCACGGTGATCTTGGTTGGATGTGATGCATGTAAATCATCTGTAGCATTTATGCTAGTATCATAATTCTTGCAGAAGAAGTAAGAGCAAGAATTCTAGCACCAACAACAAGGTGAAATATTGGGGCTTGCACTAGTGGGACCATTACGCATCTATTGTTTGAAAAAAAAAATGACAAATTGCTCCCTCATTAGCCTACTTCTTGTGTTTTGAACATTGTCTTTTCTTATTTTTATAGACAGGTTATTAGTTTTCGTTTCCTACACCAAGATTTGGATTTGTATTTGCAGGACCCCTAAATTTGTGAGACTTCATGGTTCAATCAGATCGATTTTTTAATTGATTCATTTATTTGATTCATGACATAAAAAAAAATTGCACGAGAACGTTTTAAAGATTTTGTAAGTCTTCTCTATGAAAAAAATATTTTGGAAAGACTTTAGATAGGTAATTTTTTTAGTTAGTAAATCATACTATTTAAATTTATAAATTATAAATTGCAAAAAAATAAACAATTTTATTTGAATAGACAAAATTTATTTTTTCAAGATTATATATTTTTATTTTAAGTTAATTATAGGCTTAAATTGTACTACAATCAATCAAAATTTGGATTTCATGATTTTAGTATTTATATAGACATTTAATTATTTTCAAATAATTGAATTAAAATTAAATAGTTAAATCAAAGTTATAGTTGATTAATATAATTAAGATTTGATAATATTATAGTTAACTATTGGGATTAGAATAATTTTTAAAAAGAAAAAAGAAAAAAAAATAGTTAGATATTACATCAAGCTTTAGAAATAATATTGAACTTTTATATATATCCAGACAACCTTTTAAAAATGAAGTAGAACTTTACAAGCTAAGTCAAACTTCTAAAGCTAAAATTAAAAGAATGTTTATTAGTAAAGCCAAACTTTCAAAGTTAAGACATGTGATAGAGAATGAGAAAAGAGAATGTGTGTGTGTGTGTGTGTGTGTGTGTGTGTGTGTGTGTGTGTGTGTGTGTGTGTGTGAGAGAGAGAGAGAGAGAGAGAGAGAGAGAGAGAGTTGATACACATGATGTAGAGATAAATGGTAACTATGGGAATGAGATGGTAAGAGGGGGTGGAATATATGAGAAAGGGAGAATATGAAGTAGACATGGGGTAGGAAAAAAAAATGTAGAGGAGAGACAAAGAAGGGGAGAAATAATAATTAGGGCATTGAATGGATGGAGCCAGAGAGAGAGAGAGAGAGAGAGAGAGAGAGAGAGAGAGAGAGAGATGTACGGCAATTTGGGGGAAGCAATATTTAGAGGGGGAGGGTGATGGAAGAAAGGTAGAGCTATTTAATGTAGATATATTAAATATTACATTTGATGATGTAGAAAGAGAAAAAGAATCATTAGTGCATACAATGCATGAACATAGTTTTTGGAGGGAGGAAGGGGGAGAGAGAGAGGGGGGGGGGGGGGGGGGGGGGGGGGGGGCAGGGAGGGAGGGAGGGAGAGATGGTAATTAGGGGAAGGATATGGTAAGAGGGAATGAGAAATAGGAGAAAAGAGAGAGGAGATAAGGTAGAAAGAGAAAACATGGAGGGATAAAGAGATGAGTAGAGAGAAAAAGAATAATTACAACATCAAATGGATAAAGCAAGTGATGGAGAGAGAGAGAGAGAGGGGGGGGGATGGTATATGTGAGAGAGAGTAAGACAAGGGGGTATAGGGCTAAAAATACATGAGACAGGCAGTTTATATTACAATAAAATAAGGAGACGTGATATAGAGAGACAATAAAACAATGGGGAGAGGGTGAGAGACATGAGTTAGACATATACAGAGAAATTGATAGAGAAAGAGACAAAAGGGAGGGAACTTGTGTAAAAGATATATATATATATATATATATATATATATATATATATATATATATATATATATATATATATATATATATATATATATATATATATATAGAGAGAGAGAGAGAGAGAGAGAGAGAGAGAGAGAGAGAGAGAGATGATAATTACAGGGAAAAGATTGTACTTTGTTTCTTTTCATAAGTTCTTTATCTTTGCTTCCAATAATCTGATCATCAGGGTGATTCTTTGTCAAATTTTTGTTTGGTGTTGGTGTCACTGACTCAATTCTTATTTCTTCTCTAGGTTCAAATCTTAGTTCCTCTTTTTGTTCTACAGCTTGAATGTCATTCTGCAATTCATTGCTAGTCTCATAGAAAGTCTCAACATTTTTTGGATAGGCTTAGGATTAGCTTCTTCGTCATCAAAATTATAATCAAACATTTTCTCTTTAACTCCAAACTTCTATTCCACTTTTACATTTACACTCCCAATAATAGTCTTATTTCTTTGATTAAAACATCTACAAGCTTTTCTTTTTAATGAATAACCAAGGAACATACCTTCATCACTTATTGTATCAAACTTACCAATTTCATTATCTCTCTTGATACAACATTTGCTTCCAAAAAATTTGAAATACTTCACTGATGGTTTATGTCCAAACCATAATTCATAGGGTGTCTTGTTTGTATCTTTTCTAAAATGTATTATGTTCATTGTGTATGATGTTGTATTAACTATTTATCTCCAAAATGTCTTTGATACATCATTCTCAAACATCATAGCTCTTGTTGTTTGTATTATAGACCTATTTCTTCTCTCAATAATTCCATTTTATTTAGGATTCTTAGATGGTGATAGACTCCTCTTAATGTGATTTATTTCACAAAATGTGTTAAAATCATTCGAGTAAATTCTCCACCTCTATCAGATCTTAAACATTTAATTTTCAATCCAGACTCATTCTCAACTCTATTCTTAAACAACTTAAAGTTCTCAAATAGTTTAAGCTTTTCTTTAAGGAGCGCTACCCACATCATCCTATTAAAGTCATCAACAAAAATTATGAAGTACAAAAATTTATTAACCTTATTAATCTTTAAACATGTGAGCAATATAATCAACAACCATAAGAAGATATACAAACATAATAAAACCAAATATGTTAATTAGGGAAACCCTTGATAAGATGAAAAATCCCAGTGGAGATGGTACCCAAAAAATGATGTACTAATATAAAAGTTCATTGTAAGAAGATGGACTCTATTAGGAGCCAATGAAATACATTCAGTACATATTAGCCCATGTTAAGAGACTTTGAATCCCTGTTAGGAGATTCTAACCCTCTTAGGAGATTCTAACCCTCTTAGGAGTTGTAGAAGGCAAAAGGACCCATTGTTCAAACAACTTCAGTGCAAGACCATCAAACACACTATCCAACTCATCTCTATATTATTCCTTATAGAATAATAGAATGAAATAACTTAAAATCCTTCTCTATCCTCTTGACCCAACCAAACCTCTTTAGATTCTGTAGTGCCTACCCCTAGTTCGCATTTCTGTTATCATTGTCAATTTGCTTTAGGTTGATTTTGTGCATTGATTAGTTTTAGAGATACTAGATTTGTAATATTATGATATTATTTCATGATTTTGATTACAAATGTATCAGTTATTATTGCTTAGTTGATTTCATTCATGTGTTGTTAATGATATTTTGATGATCCTAGTTAGTAAATGTGGTTTCTTTCATAAAAATATTAACATGATGTCTTTAATGATGATTATGTTGTATTGATAGAGATGCATTATTATATGTATGCATTTGATGTTAGACTTGTGATTTTTACGATACTTACCCCATACTTGCATGTGTATGGTGTGCGTGTTTATTTTATCTTTTTGTCTGACGTGTTTGATGTGGCTAAGGGAGGGAGTCGTAGTCACCTGCTAGTCGGGATCTACACGATGAACCACTCCCCACCATTGTCTGTTTAGTTTAGATATATTATATACATGTACATGCTCGTCTTTTATGCAGGATGCAGGTACCGGGCATCGACTTCCCTGAATTGCCAGGATGAGCGTGCCCTATTACAAATACTCAAATGGTGAGAATGGGAAGATAATGATCAGGTCCAATCCTAGCCATAAGCCTATAATACTTGTCTTGCAAGGACTCGTAACAGACTGTCTACCTTTTTAAAACCCGTTAGTATTTTTGTGCGTATGTTGTTTTGTGAGTCTTTGATGAATTTTCTATTAATTAAGTCTAATTTAAAGATTAAATTAATGATTTAATTTAATGGAGAATTATTATAACATTTTAATATTTAATTATATTTAATTAATTGAGAAATTAATTAAATAAAAAGAATGGAATTCGAAGATAAAAGTTTTAAGAATAAATTTAGAACGTGATAATATTTATTTAATTTAATAATAATATATTTAGAGTTCATTTTTAAATAAATGCTAAATATTATTGTTATTTAAGTTAATAAATATTTATCAAATTAAACATTCAAAAATATATTAAAAGGAGAAAGATATTAAATTATGAATATGTTTTAAGTTCGCATGAATGAGTTTTAAATATAAGAAATTAATTAAAAGATAAAATATGTGCACTTGATTAAGATATTTTAATAAAGTGCGCATGAGATTAAAATTAATAAATTAATTTAAAAGCAAAGTCAAGTGGAAAGTTAAATAAAGTAATTTAATGATTCACTTAACGTGCATGAAAGGAATAATAAAAGAATATCTTAATTAAAAAGAAAATTAATTGTGCATGAAAGAATTAATTAAATAAAATAATTATAATTTTAGAGTTGTGGAGATAGAAACCCTAAAAGGTAATTAGATTCTATATTAGAGGGTTTCGGGTCATTATTGGACACACAAGTTTATGGAGAGCAACTCGAAGGGTTTGGAAAGAAAAGAATTTTACATGGCTTGAAAGATTTTGCTTGCAGTAGAAATTTGCATCTAGTTGTCAGAGGTTAGCATCAGATCCAGGTAGGATCTCGTGGTTTAATTGTATAGTAGTTTTGCTCTTCAAATTTTTGTTTGCTCCGTGTCTTTTGCATTTGTTGTTTTTTCTGGTATGCAATATTGTTCTTGATTGAGAAATATCTCTACATGGCTTAGATGGATACTTCATTGGGTTTATTTTAGAGAATTGCATTTGAATAAGAAATTAATTAATTACATGAATCTATTGGACATTGAAATCAAACTTGAGATTTAAAAGATAAACGTCCTCTTTCAATAGATTTTAAGAACGCAAATTAATTTGGGAAAAAGTTTGAAAAGAAAAGAAAATTTTGAATTAGGATATTGAATGGTTAAATTTGGTTTTTCCTATCAGAATAATAACGTACATGTTATTTTTAAATATATATATATATATATATATATATATATATATATATATATATATATATATATATATATATATATATATATATTATCATGAAGTTAACTGAAATGAATATCATTAATTTTAATAAAATAAAAATTATAAAATTACAAACTACTTTTAAATATCTTATGTAATAATTTTAAAACATATATAATTAACTGTATTAAATTTTAAATGAAATTAAAAATTAAAAAAAAAAAAAAAATATATATATATATATATATATATATATATATATATATATTAAAAATTGGGGAGAGGCGGGTTTTACCCCACCCCCTACCCTCCTATCCTTTTTGGTAGGCGGCGTAGCTGCTGCCGCAGCAGGAATTGCTGTTGCGGCAGCAACCTGCTACGGCAAAGCTGCCGCTGGCTCAGCAAAGGCTGCGGCCAGCTTTGAAAAGTCGGCGGGCTTTAAACGTTTTTTTAATTTATGCATTTTTTTAATTGTAATTTAATTATAATTTAATAAATTTAAATTGTGTTAATTTTTTTTAAGTTATTACATTTAAATTATATAAAACTTTAATTATTAAATTTTAAAATTATATTATCATTAATTTTTATTAATAACTAAATTAATTATTAATAACTGAAAGATGTTTTTAAAAAAATTAATAATTGACTTAATTAAATTGGATCTAATTAAGGATTATTAATATCAAGAGCTATTGAACGAATGTGTAAACTTATTTATTATTGTTAATGATCATGATTTGATTAAAAGTAGTTAAGTGTTACTTTTATAACTTGAAGATACACTCAAACTATTCTTCTAGGAAAATTGACTTTTATCATGAGCATAACTTTATATATTTGAGTCGATTAGTTGAATGGGTTATTGGGTGGGATAAACTGAGAATCTTATACACTTAAACGTTCATTGAAATGCAAATTGAAAACGTTATTTTTGACTCTATTATGTCTTTTCAAATCAAACCCAACTATGAACTGTATTGTTTGTTTGTAATATCTATGCATTCGGATTTTGGAGTCGAGTAGGTGTTGACCAGTCTAGGATGTACACCAAAGGTTTTGTGAAATTTCTTGTATACTATTTATGGGACTAGATGTTGTGATGTGTTTTGTGATTCATATTGGAGATTATATTTATGAGGTTTATCTTGTGGAGAAGTTATGTGTACTTGGATGGGAGAACCATCTTGTTATCAGGTTGCCTGTTAAGGAACCGAGTTTGATCTTTATGGGTGTTGTGGTATGGGACACAACTGTGTTTTTATGTGCTTAGGAGAGGTTGTCTAGGTACGTGACTTGGGAGTGGCTTGCATAGGGGTTCGGGACCCAAAGTGGTCAGTGCCAGGGTAACCTAATGCAAGTTATTTAATAAGTGATAATCTAGTAATTAAAACTTTTGGGGGGAAAACACACTAAAAAGATAAGTTAGAGATTTTTGATCTACCCATGCCTTGAGTGCTTGTATAGACTAAGGATGGGAATGAGATGAGTGCCTCGTCTTCTGAGAGGGCTTTCTGGTTTTCACATGTGTGATGTTGAGGGTTCGGGGTTCAGAGTAACCAGTCCAAGGGTAACTCAACGCTTGAGGGTCCGGGGTCTATTAAGAGATCAGTCTAGGGTAACTCAAGCAGCCATGTGATGACACTCCCTAGTATGTAGCCTGAGTCTTCTCTGTAGATTTTGTGTACCTCTAGTGGTGTACTTATTGTTGGATGTGGTGTATCTATTATCGGATGTGTTTATTATGGTTATTTACTTTCATTGATGAAGATTGGTGATTCATGGATGATGTACTTTTGACATGTGACTTTTGACTTGAGGTGATTGTCTTTTGTTGACTTTATCTTGTGATTTTGGTATTTGGTTTATACTTGGTTTATGATTGATGTTTGATTATGAGGTGTCGGTATTGGATTGAGTGTTCTTTCTCTTTGGATTATTTTATCTTCTTGAGTAGCATGTGTTACCTTTGAGGTAGTTTTGGCTATTAGGGGTACCTTGCCTAGGAATGTTTTATGTTTGATTAGCCGTATGTGGATCGTTCATTATCTTCCCTGCACGGTGGGAGTGGAAGCCTGACTAAGTAACCACGCGGTTGGGAGGTAGTGTCTTCTTACCATTTGGGTCCCCCTTCACATTGCTAGCTATTGGATGTTCATTGCAGAAGATGTACCTTTATCATTCATATTTCTTATCTTGGAGACTTCTTTTCAGATGATGTATATATGCTATCATGTATTCTGATTTATTATATCTATTTTCACATACCCTGCGACATGTGCAGTGGATGTTATTTATTGGATGTACTTTCATTGTGTTAGATATACTTATGCATTTGCTTATGCGATTATGTATCTGTTATTTCTTTATGATCTTGAGACATTGTACTTGGAACTTAAACTAATTAATTTAAAATTATTAAATGTGACTCAACGTAAAGGAATCCTTGAGGAATTAAAACTGTATCTATATTTGCATATGTGTATTTGATGTGTATGTTCATAGTGCTTCCGCATTAATGTTATCTTGATGTTGTTTAAACTTTTTAAAAAAAAATAGTTTAGTAAACATTGTAACATATTAGGTTTATTTCTCTTGGGTTCCCGAGCGGGGCATTACAGATTCCAATACCAGATCTTCAAATCCGCATCCAATAATCCCTTGGATCACTTACATGTATTTACCAACTTCGTATATCACTTGTATAATTTGCACTTACACAAATTGATCACACTTGCATACACACTTTACCAAAAGGAAAATAATCTTCCTTTATACCATATCATCAAAATAATTCCTTGAATCAGCCTTAATTATGATAGGACCTCATTAAGATATTACAATCATTTTATAATTACACAACACAATCGACTCACAGTATATACAACTTCTCACACATGTGACTTCTAACCCTACACACTGACTAATTTCATCATTAGGCTATCTTCTATCACTCTCTAAATATGATCATCAGGATTCTACCTCTATTAAGAGATATAATCCAAACATCAGAAACCACTTATCAGGTACTTTGTATGCACACTGTCCTTTGTAAATCTTGAATAACTCTTACATGTATTCAAATTTCTATACACGCACTTTTCCATAGAACTAGGACATAATGTAGAATACATCCTCAAATGTGCTTGACTTGATCATCAATATACAATTTGTACAACCTCGTTCTCTCTCTACTACTTGCCAATCTTCACAAAAATAATACTATATTGACATTAATGACAAACACTGTCATGAATGCAACATGCTAATCATGATAGCTATCTCTCCAATGCTTAGGATACTCTCCCAAAGGAATACCATCAAAATTCATGCTAACAACTTCTTGCTAGGAAAGGGATCTTTCTTCTACTTAGCCATAACAAATTCCTTGCACATAACATTAGTAGGCTTCACATTTTTGGTAAATCTCTAACAACAAGTGTCATACTTGCTTCCATAATATTATCAAATTTATATGACAAAACCTTCTATACCACAACTAGTCACTATCAAATTTAGCAACCAAACATGTTAACCCTATAGGGTTCAGCTGAAAAACATTATCTCTGGATCTTTTACCAGTGCCAATCATCTTACCATTCTTGTCCTTAATAATGCATGTATTTTCTGTGAACTGTAACAGATATCTCTTATCAAACAACTGTCCAACACTCAATAGATTATGTTTTTATCCATCAACAAAGTAAACATCAACTATATTAGTTTTTCTATCAAGAGTAATAGATCTTATTCTCTTGATATGACAAATTGCATTGTTGCCAAATCTAACAATTCCTTCTGTGAGGCCTCACCCAATCCATCGTAGTATAGACGACATAATTGCATTGTGGTACTTTTAGTTTGATATTTTGATATAATTTTGAGACTATAGGGTTATGTCATTTTAATATCAACATTTTGATGATTCACACTTATTAGAACCTAATTTAATTATTTCATTTCATGTTCTAGGCTATTTCAATTGCTTTAATGGAAACTGAATTACATAAATACTTGAATGTCAAATTGTAATGTTCAAATGAAAATTAGCACCAAAGGATAGATTTAGATATGCAAATGAACCCAACTCACATGCCTTGTAACTTAATAGTCACAAATTTAATATTTCATCACTATGATAGAGAATATGTTATGAGGTTTTTCAGAATGTTAATTTGATCATGTTACATAAGAACCTGTTGTTTTGTATGAAATGATTGAGCACATATGGATACAGTTTTATGACCTGATACTATTAGATTTTGATGCGATGTGAAACGTTAATTATATTAAGATGATTTATGATTTATAGATAAACGTTAATTCAATTATGATGCTTTATAAGATGAAGGATTATGACATGCAGATAAATGTAATTTGATAATGAGGACAACAAGACATATGGTTACATTTGAAAATTGGTTTTATATTATGATGACATAATTATGGAAACATTCTAATAGTCTGCGGAATTAGCCCTAGGAACTCACACACAAACCCCTCGTTATGTGATGAAGGGATATTACTAGGAATGTCATTATCCTTAACCTAATTGAAAAGATACTAGTTAACAAGTCTACATATTAGTGATTTCCATTTAAATACATATCCTAGGATCCAATTATTTGCTTAAATGATTTAATAGATATGACCTTAGTGTTCATGGTTATGATAGACAAGTATTGTGATAGTGTATAGAATGGTAATTTCATTATGATAAGAAAGATAAATGTTGATACACATTTTTTTATATTGAAATGTTTTGAATAGTTTATGGAAATAATTAGATGGAAGTTACTTGAATAAGTTAGTGTGGATTAAATGATATTGGAATAATTTGCACTTATCTACATGTATTTTTATATTATTTCATTGGACTACTGACATTGAGCTAAGTGTGCAGGAAAGTGGAACCATGGAAATTCTTGGGGAAACAAGTTCCAAACCTCGTGAACATAGTTTAACCAAGGCGAATCTTTGGAAGATTCAAAAGCCTCGTTGTGAAAGTATTTTTCTTCATAATTGTATGGTTTCTTGCTTGTGAATATGTTTAATCATATATTAGATGCATTAAAGGCATGCCAAGGAAAATGTAATTTATTTTTATGTGTGTCACTTGACACTTGTATAATCTATGTGTTGATGACATGTCACCTATAGTATTGGTCTCAAGGTTACTCAATCTTGGTCCTCTTCCTTCTTTTCAAATCAATTCTTGAGTACACCCATTTGGGAGAGAGTGTTTGGATGGGTCACATCATGTTGGAATTCGAATTCAAACTTGACAAGGAGTTTAGGGGGTCTAGATGGGATCCTAAGGTGTTATTTTATTGTTAAAAAGCCACCCTAATGGTAGTATAGTAGGTTAGGGGCCTAAATTTAATTATTTTAATGTTTTCCTAGCTTTGGGAACCCCTTAAACAAAGCCAACTTGAACCAATTCGAAATTTGAGTTTTTCTATGATAGAACCCTCTCAACCCCACTTGGTCAACCTTCTTATTTTGGAGGAGCAACAATGTAAGATAGGGAGGCTTGATGTTTCTTACTAAAAAAAGGGTTAGTGGGGAGTCTTTTAAGGGGGGAGTGACAAGTTAGTGGGTTGTTCACCCACTCTCTAATTTTAGAGATAGCTAAGTTTTGGAGGGAGATTAAAGGGAGCTCTTCTACAACTATCCTTACCCTAGCTTGGACCAAGGTTGGTGACTTAAAACATGTTATTTTATTCCTTTCCTTTCGTATGAAAAGAAAAGAAAAAATCTGCAAGTGTGAAAGGTTATCAATGGAGTATGCATTGCATTGTCAATCTTGTGTTATGAGCTTGTCATTGTGTTGGGAAGAAGTGACTGTGTTTTGTGCTTTTGGAGATCCTTTCTTGGTTTTGTTTTGTGGTTCTTCATTTTTTTTGTTGTTGTTTCTTGTTTGAATGTGAGAGTTGATTGTGATTATGGGTGTGAAGGCTTCACTCACCCTTGGGAGGGCAGAGAAGCCTTGGGTGAAGGGCACAAGTTGGGCTTGACATTGCAGGTGAGAAAAGAAATCTTTTTTTTCACCTCATGATGAGGTTTGTTATTATCATGGAGCATGGGCTCCATCATGGCCATGAAATCTTGTTGTTTGGGAGTTATAAGGAGGTTTGGTGGATGAGGAGAAGATGGTTGTTTTTGAAGGCCGTGAGAGGCAATGCAGTGGCAATATGTTGTTTATGTTGTGGTGGCCTTGAGAGGCAAAATGCATTGGCAATATGATATTTATGTTGTTAGAATTTATCCTCCTTGAAGAGCCCACCTTCACCCAATGTTTTATGATTCCAATGGTGAATCATTGTGCAAGCCATGAAAGGGTGTTGATTTGTGTTTGTATTGTGTATTCATGCAAAATTTTGTGATGTAGATGTGTAACCTATTTGATTCTTGTCTCCCCTGCTTGGTGGGTGGCTTCAAAGAAGCCTAGGTTGGGAGGTGAGCCTCCATGGTTCCTATTTTGTGTGTGTTATGTGCAGGTTTTGTGAAGATGCATGCCATGAAGTATTAGGGTTCCACCATTGTCAAAGTGGAGAAGATCCCAATGTGTTAAAAAAAAAAAGGCTCAATGTTCATGTTTCTCAATGTTCATGATTTTGAAAGTCTCTTGTCTTGTTTCAATGTGATGTAAAAGAGATTGTGCTAGTGTTACCATGTGAGTAAGTAGAGAGAAGAAATTGAGAATGTTGTGCATATATGTCTGCTTGTAAAAAAATGATCATTTGAGGTTTTATGTGTTATGAAGCACTAGTGTGAGTTGGAGAATACACTGATATCATTGTTACCAAATTAAATATTATAGAAGGAAGGATGTAAGGCTATATGTTTAGATATTTTTATTTTATTTTATATGGAATACTCCATGTTAGATTTCATGTGTTATGAGATAAGGTTGTATGTGATTCTTCTCTCTTGGATGTATTTGTAGATATTAATTTCCTAATTGCCATATAGAATAATGTGATGTGATGATAGAGTTGATAAGATAGAAATATATCAGTTACATTGAAAGGATATATGTTGTGCATTTCATAACTTGGAATAGAATTATTAAGTTTATACTTCATTATCTATGTATAAACATCCATACATTGGACTCTTTAAGTTCTATTAATTCGCTAAGAAGACAAAACCATACTACTAACAAATATGTTCACTTTAAAAGAGGGAGGAAGTTTTGATGGAATGAAATGAAGTATTACATGAGTAGAGGAAAAAGGCATATTGCAACCTTCCTGTAGGACCCATTCTCCTCTCTGGAAAATGTATGGGATTTGGCAAAATGATCTTTCCTTATTACAGACCATAAAAAATAGTAATATCCATAAATATGCCCCAGTAGATGTAATAATGCCACACTACATATATCAAATCACCAATTTTAAACACTTAAACTAAAACCCAAATCATGAATTTAAATATTCATTTCATACAATGGATTGACCAACCCAGCGTTACCTTAAATGATGAACAAGCAAAATGTTTGCATAGAAAACAAAATGTGGTTCCCATTTAGGCGAGTTGTCTTGCTTCACCTTGGGGCCATACAAAAAGGTAGTCATGCGTGCTTTATTTGACTCGACATCCCTTTTTTTAAAACCTCTACCTAAGTAGCCGACATGGAGATTTGGTGCAGGTTATGTTGGTTTGAAATGCACTCCACCGTGCCTAGGGAATAGGGAGCCCATACGTATGGACAAGGTGAGGATAGATGGAAGTTATTGATAGGACTATGTCCTGTCACATTTGACTCCTAGGGACCAATTCTTGCATGCCTTGAGTTGGGAGAAACATAAGAGTCGATCATGCTCTTTAAAAGGGGAGAGTTGGGCACATGACCCTAGGATAGAAGGGGGTATGCCTAAAGGGAGATAGCCTCTTAAAAATAATAATAATAATAAATAAAATTAAGTAGTAGTTGGGGTACGTGCAGCTCATGTAGAGGCTAGGTGGATTTAGATTTTTTTTTTAAAGGATATATATATATATATATAATGTAGTGGGGTATCAGGTGGGAATGAGGCATAGTTTAGTTTATTATTGTTTAAAATTTTAAAAGGGTTAGTAATTAGGTAGTAGGATTATTTGAGTAGCCTAGTATTGCAATGTTGTGGTAGACAAGTAATGTTAGTTTAATTAGAATAATAAAACTCACTTAGGAATGTCATTACCAATAAGGTATATGGATAAGAGGATAACTAGTAATGTATATAATTAATCAAATAATAATAATAATATTAGAATTTAGATTTATAATGTATCTTTTTTTTTGAATTATTGAATAAATTATTTTTTAAAAATAAAAATAAGAACTTATAGGGTCGTAATTTAATAATGGAACAAACACCTTAGACATTTCACACATGGAATGGTAATTTAGTGCATTAAGATTTTAAATGTGAGTAAATCTAATATTTCCAAGGGGAGGTAAAAGTATGTTTGGAAATTAATATCATTAAATTACTGAGGTTAACAATGTTAGATCTTGTGACACGACATATTAACTCAAACTTAATTAAATGCATTGACTTACTCCCTCATTTGGAAATATAGATACTCAAAATTGGATGGATAATGAGTAAATAATTTATTTGGAGTAAGATCATTGAACGGTCAATAGTTAATTTATTTAATTTTTTGTATTAATTCAGAAAATGAATAACTAGCTTTAAAATATAAATTAATTAATTTAAGGAAAAAAAATTAAAATTAAAAAAAAAATTAAAAAAAATTTGGTTGTATTTTAGCTAGTAAATTTTAGGGCATGACACCTTCATCATGGCTATTAAGCTTAAAAAAATTATTCATATCACCAATCGTATGATGTGAACAACCATTGTCTGTGATCCAATATTTCTTCTCAACCATTGACACTAGGGATTTCTCTTCTCTCACTTCTTTTTTCGGGATTCTCTTCTTTTATAGCTACAAATTCTAACTTGTCATCACTTTCACTTTGAACTCTCTGATCAAACTCATCATCATCATTGACATAAAAACATTATCTAGGCCTTCTAGACTCAAAATTCATTTTGTACTATTTTACTCTTTTAGGACATTTAGAAGAACAATGACCAAATTCATCACAAGTCTAACATTTAAAGATTTTCTTACCATCTGGTTCTCTCCTTACAAGCAAGGCAATTCCCTCTTCAATGCTTCTATCTTCTTCAAATTTGGATATTGTTCTACTAGAATATTCTCCACTAGTGCTTGCACTTCTTGACAAGGAAGGGCAAACACTTAATGCACTAAAAGTAGCTTCCATTCTAGGCAAATCTCTAAATTGTTTCAAGCTTACTTTTGTTTTTTCTAATCTTCCAAGAAGAGCCTTTGCAATAAGTTTCTTAGTACAAGGTTTCACTTTCTCAATCATCTATGTCATCTGCTTGAAAGGTAGTGTCAAAGTTTTCGAGATATTCCATATGATCTCATCTTCATCTTTAGTTAAATTATAAGACTTGTATGGTTTCATAATAGTTGAAGATAATCACACCATTGTCTCTCTCAAAGATACTATATCTATCTGAAGACTAACTATTCCATTATAAAATACACTTGAATTGTCAACCCAGGGACGTAGGATTTGAAATGGATCAGCACGATATGTGCACAAAGTTCCTTTAAGAGTCTTAACACCTATGATGTAGGAAAGTAAGATGCATGAAAACAATCTATACTATTGTTACAAAATAATAAACATACTTGGGATAACAAAAAACAACCATAGAAAGCTTTGGAAAATGAACCTAAACTAGTTAACAACTCAAAACATCCACTATGGTCATTTTTTGCAAGTGCTACAGGAACTTTCATAGCAACAATGTTGTAGAACTAATACAGTAAATCTATCTTGAAAATAGGAAATTGCAAAGAATGAATCTACTCTATCTAAATCTATTCCACCTCCCAAGTGGGCCCCCTTGGTTGGTTTCAAATAACTATGAACACAACAAGTATTCCAAAATCACTCTTTCATTAAAATCCTTCTTTGATTACATCAACTGAATAATTCGTGAAGAATAGAAAAAGAGTAACTTCTAAATCTTAAACTAGCATTGTCTATTTTCTCATTAGCTTACCAAGACAATCCAAATCCATTATATATAGGATTGGATACTTATTAAAAACATGACATAAAAGTCTTGAACAAACATCACCAAAAAAGAAGGCAGAAGATCAACCATGACATAGTACATTTATTACTAAACAACAGAATAAAAACTTGCAGGAAATATAGTAAGTTGCGTCTCCTAGATTTTCTGGGACAGTAACTCCTCTGCAGGCACGGCTTATCCATAGGAATTGAACTGCACTTTCCTTGCCATGATTGGTCTCCATCATCCTCTTCCTTTAATGCAGTAATCACCACCCTTTGTGTCACTCTTTATTTTTCTAAAAAAAATCCAGAACATATATGCAAGATAACATTCCTACTCTTATTTAGATATTAGAACATAGCTTAAGATATTTATACAAAATACTACATTCAATGTATAATATTAAGCAAAGTATGTCATACACACTACCCATAGGTTTAGTAAGTTCTAGCTATCTCTGGCATAAGTTCACAAGATATTTACACAAGTATTTTGAAAATATTTTTGACAAAGCACAAAGAGTAAGTCCAAACTATGAAAACTATATCAAAATTAAGACATTAATATGCCTTATCATCTGCCCCCCACTATTCAAATGCTTGTCCTCAAGCATTATACTTCCTTGCCATAGCTCTAAAGTCTCCCACTATAGTTTTCCCTTTCTTGCCACTTCTAAAAGTGTAGAAGAATCCTTTGGTGTGCTTCCAATGTTCACCCATGTGTTCCTTAACCAACGGATTTGGTTTGGTAGCATCATTACCATAAAGAGGCCAAATAAGGGTAGGAGGATGAAAAGTCAATGACATCCATAGTTCCTTTCTAATTTGTCTTTCGAGTTGTATATACTTGACCACCCTATTAACAACTGCCTCATAATTGACATGGCTATGCGATTGCCTTTTTGAAAGCTTATGGTAGTCGGTTCCATCAGTTCCTAAGCCCTGCAATAGCTCTTTGTTGTGTAAAGTTTGGAAGTGTCTGGTAATCTCTATAAACCTTTTCTCTTTCTGCAAACACTTTCTCCTTGATTTCTGGTTTTAGTTTCCCATAGGTTAGTTTGAACCAGTCTCTTAGAACCTCAATAGGCTTGCATTATTCAACTCATAGTGGTAATGGTTCATATTTCTCAAGATCTCTAGAGGTATTTAGCTACCTATCATAGTTTGTCTCATTGTGCATCTAGGACATTAAAGCTTTGAGGTGAACATCCCCTATGTAAAGCAGAGGGTTCCACTCTGTCTCATGTGGAATTATGAAACTATGTACATAAAGTTCACACAAAAAATTCTTCTACCATGAAGGCAAAGTCTGATACACATTGTAGAAATCTTGAGCATTTTTAAATTCACAATCAACATCCCTTATTGTCATCATCAGTTGAAATAGCATAAGCTGCTCATTCAGACAAATGGAATACACCGTTGGTGGTGGCCTACATGCCATTACTTGGTCAACTAACTTCAAAGCTCTATTAATTTTTTGTTTATGTTTTTCAAGTTGCTCTTTCAATGATTCAATTTCCCCATCTTTGCCAAATATTACTTTATGCATTTGGTCTCTTTCTTGCCTCCACAAGGCTTTCTAAAAAAAGAAGTGATTGTACAAACCGAATAATATAAGATTGAACTATAAATAAAGGGAATTCTTGATCCATAGATTTCTTCTGTTGTTCCTTAGCAACTTGCTGGAAGTAATGGCTATATCAGGAGGATCTATAAGGCATGATAGAAACATTAGAATATATAGGGACTAGTGGCAAAGTAGGTTGATCTTTTTCTGGGGCTTTTTCTGAGACAACATCAGGGTTTGACTCACACATTTCCTAATTTCCCTATGGCATTTCATTAACAGGCTCATTTTAAATTGTTTCCACATTTTGGGGTTCCAACTGTACAGGAGATTCATCTAGAATATTCTCAACCACTGATTTTGTATGAGATTTTGAAATCAAAGCATTTAGGTTTTTAGTGGAAATTGGAGATACTTGACCTCGCATACGAGGGCTTTGACACATAGGAACCTCTTTAACTTCTACTATTTTGTGGGTCCGCTTTTGTTTAGGTACTACTGGGGTAGACACTGCAGGAGTGGTTGCTACAGGAATAGACCTTTTTCTCTTTGTCACATTAACAAAAGGGTTTTGGGCTTCCTTTTCAAGATTAGGGCTCTCTTTACCAACCTTATGCTTTCCTTTGTCTCTTGAAGATCTAGGTATATCACCCTCTAAAATAGGCTCAACAAGTTTATTAGGAGAGGGTAATGCTGGTTCTTTTTCAATTTCAGCCAGATTTTGATTAGGATCTGCAATTTCTTCATCATTCCCCAAGTTTTGCAAAATAGGGTTGGCTTGAGGCTGCAAGGTTTTAAATTCAACAAATTCTGCCCACGATACAGGGGAGGAATCCCTAAGAGACCTTTCAACTAAAATTTTGATGAGGGCATGATGAGAAATAGAAATTGCATTTCCTTTATGAGTTTCTTCAGCGCCAATACACAACATATTATAAAGGAAATTGGGGACATTAACTTGAATGTTATGTCTTACAGAACTGAGCAGCTTAAAATGGTAAGCATGTAAGTTTGAAAACCTACCTTCGCAAGTCAAATACCTGATGATATGGGTTGCCAATTTTGGATAGAGAACTAGGAAAGATAATCTTTTATACCCTTTCTTTGAAATTTCCAGTAAAGGGTCACCCGGCCGAGAGAACTATGCCCACGACGACCTGGCATCATGTTCATTCGGATAATGCTCCCCATTAGCTTGTAGTCCTATGACTTCTTCTATCCACTCCTCAGTAGAAATTACTGTTAATCCCCATATTGTGGTTTTCCCTTCATCAAATGTCCTCATAAACTCTATTGCTACTTCTTCATTGAGCTCGATTAACTGTAGGAAGTAGCCAAGCCATCCACATGCATTAAATTATCGAACTGCTTCCACTTCTACAAGTAGAATACTATAAACAACCGGCTCATGTCTCAGCAACTAGCATCCCATCTTCAAAATGCCTAGCCTCAAATTTCTCTATTCTAACCACCTTGATAAGTTTTACCCCTTTAACACTTCTGCAAATACCGTCTTCTCGAAATTTCAAATTGATTTATCTAAGAAATGTCAATACCACATTCTCTTAACAAGACTTTGTTATGTTTGACATGTAAAATAATGATGCAATTAATTGTGAAGGACATCAAGGTTTAACTGAAAGTGTTCTCAGAATAAATCATAGTCATTTTCTATCATGTCAAACACAAGAGATCTTTCCCAAAATTGCAATGAAAAGGTATGGCATATACAAAAAGATTTTAAATTAAAATTAGAATGCCACCAAAGTACAACCTATAACATGGACATGACTAGGATGATGTGGAGATGTCATTTGGAAATTAATACACTTTCTCAGCCCCCCATTAAATTTTGACAAGTGTCTAGACTTTAAAATTTAGCATACGAATGATAATTTGGCTTAAGGCTTATACAATACATTTAATACAGTAATATATATAAATATTGAAACCTATGCACTAAAAATGAATAAAGAGTCAAAATGTTGCACCTAAAATTTTTTGAGTGTACTTTCACATGCAAATTGATGACGTGGCAAAGTTTGGTGACTATAGAAAAGGTGCTGACAATATATTTTATTGAAAGCAGTAAAAATAGAATTTGTGGGTGATGTGGAGTGTGAGTGGATGATAGATAAAGAAATTAGATGACTTGATATGAAGAAAAAAGAAAAATGATTGAATGAATGGACCTCAGATTAAACGAGGTTTTACTATCAGTGCTCATTGAAAGTTTATCATGGTACGGCTACAGGAAGAAGGTTTGCACCCTCTGCTGCAGGAACTATGTCTGTAGGAGCTGGTAAACTGTGTGGTTGGAACTGCTGCAAGAACTCATCTTTGGTATGTAGTTTATGACAGGGGCACAACCTATGACCATTTACAAACAATTTGAACTAGACAGGATCAATGGTTGTTAGCTGGACTACTCCATTGTCAGATACATACTGAATTTCATAAGGCCCTAGCCACCGAGTCTGCAACTTTCCTCGATTCTCTTTGAAATGAGAATCGTATAGGAGAGCCCAATCTCCCACTTGGAATTATTTATTACTGACATGTGTGTCATGCCACTTCTTTTGCTACTGTTGAATGATCTTTGTTCTTTCTAAAGTTGTCTTTCTCATTTCATCAAGTTAGTTCAAGTGGAGAAGTCTCTCTTCTTGTGCTACAAGAAGACTGATGTTCAATTCCAATGTAGTGCACAATGTTTTATGTTCAAATTCAATAGGCAACATTGCTGCTTTTCCATACACAAGTTCAAATGGAGTGAATCCAATTGTTGTATTCCATGTAGTTTGGTATGCCCACACAACTTCAATTAAACTGGTGCTCCAATCCTTCCTATGTATTTGCACTGTCTTGGTTAGATGGCCTCAATTTCTCTGTTGGTGACCTCTACTTGCCCATTTGCCTAAGGGTGATAAGGAATGGATTTCTAGTGCCTTATGTTGTATTCTTTCATAAGTTCAATGATCAAGTTTGATGTGAACTAGGCGCTTTGATCTGTGACAAGTTCTCTGGGAACTCCGTAACATGTGAATATTTTTTCATATAAGAATTTAGCTACTTTCTCATCTCTTGCATTTTTCATTGCCCTGACTTCCACCCATTTAGTTAAATAATTCATGCATACTAAGATGTAGGATTTTCCATTTGATGGTGGGTCAATTGGACCTATGAAGTCCATACCCCACTTGTCAAAGGGTGTTACAACAATATGTGGATTGAGTGGCATCTCATCTAACTTGGTTAGCTGACCCATCCTCTGACATTTGTCACACTTGGTTGTATAATTTGTTGCATCCTTGTGTAATGTTGGCCAATAATATCCAGTTGCAAGTACCTTTAGTGCTATTCATTTTCCTGTAAAATGGCCTCCACATGGTTCATCATGATAGGCATATAGTATGTCATATATCTCATCCTCCCTAACACTTCTCCTCATGATCTGATTTGGTCCAGTATAGAAGAGATTGTTATCTATCCATGAATAATGAAAACTTTTCTCTGTTAGCTTCCTCCTGTCTTTGTGAGAGAAATGTGGGGGCATTCTATTTGCAACAAGATAGTTTCTATGTCTGCATACCATGGTGTATGAGTTGCTATGTAGAACAAATGCTCATCTGGAAAGGTATCTTCAATTGGATCAGATCTTCATCATTAATGTGTAATCTAGAAAAATAATCAGCAACTACGTTGGACTTACCTGGCTTATCAATAATGGTAATATCAAACTCCTACAACAACAAGAGCCATCTTGCCAATCTACCAGTTACAATAGGTTTGTTCATTAAGTACTTTATAGATGAGTGGTTAGTATAAACAAAAATAGGATATCCAGTTACATAATGTCTCAATTTGTTCAATGCATAAACTACACCTAAAAATTCTTTCTCAATTACTATGTAGTTTAGTTCAGGACCATGGAGGCTTTTACTAATATAATAGATTGCATTTTCAAGGTTATAAAGCTTTTGTCCTAATACAACACCTACAACATAGTTTGATGCATGAGTATGGATATGAAATGGACTTGCCCAATCTAGTCCCTTCAAAACTGGTGTTGTGGTGAGGAGTTTCTTAAGCTACAGGAAGACTTCATTACATGTGGGTGTCCAAATGAATCCAACTTCTTTAGTCAACAGTGTATGCAAAGGACTAGCTATTTTACTGGAATCTTTTATGAAATGCCTATAATAGCCAACATGACCTAAAAATGATCTTACATCCTTTGGTTTTGTAGGTATGGGCAATGTTAGAATTACCTCTATCTTAGTTGGGTCCACTTGTATCCCTGCAACTGATATAAAATGACCAAGCACCACTCCTTCCTGCATGAACATGAAACATTTCTCACTGTTGAGTGATAGATTATGTTCTTTACATCAAACAAGAATCATTTCAAGATTCATCAAGACTTCCTTAAATGTGACTCCAAACATTGTGAAATCATCCATGTATATTTCCATGCAGTCATGCGATATATCAGCAAAAATGTTGATTACAACTCTTTGAAATGTCATGGAAGCATTACACAGGCAAAATGGAAAGACAAAATATGCAAAAGTACCCCATGGGCATGTAAATGTGGTTTTATCCTGATCTTTTGGAGCTAGACTTATCTAATTATAACCATTGTACCCATCAAGAAAAGAAAAATATTTCTTACCAGCTAGAGTTTCCAGAACTTGCAGGTGGTGGCATTGGTGTAGGCATGTTTGTTGAAGGTGGTAAAGGTGGGTATCCAACATTGTTAGGCCATTGTTGAGGTCCTCTCCATTGGTTTGTAGATTACCAATTCCCTTGAGGTGGTTGCCATTGGTTTGGAAACTGCAACCATTGAGGTTGTTGTAGATTATTTTGCTAAGCACTATTCCAATTAGGTTGACTATATTGTGGATGACCTTAGAAACTACAATTTTTCCATTACTGGAGGTATTTGATTATGGGGTTGTTGCTAAAAAGGAGCATTGGCTATGGGATTGTTAACAACAGGTGGATTTGGACCAAAACTATCAAGGAAGCTAGCCAAAATTTCAGCAAAAGGCTAAAGACTGCTTGTGTCCAAGGTTTCTGCTCTAGAGGAAGATCCTATAGGAAAATTAGGGCTTGCATCCTCAAAAGGCAAATCAACTTCTTCTTCAATTTATTCATTCAAATTAACAGACTCCTATGGAATAAATCTACCATATTCATCTCGTTGTCTTCCTCTTCGATGCATGTAATTGAATTGGTGACTTGTTAATCAAGCCCACAACTTTGCGGTTTTTAGCTAACAAACTAATTTGAAAATAAAGGACTCATGAAGGTTCCTAGTTTGCCACCATCCTCGGCAATGGCACACAAAATGTACGATTTCATAATAGATGAAGATAATCACACCATTGTCTCTCTCAAAGATACTATATCTATATGAAGACTACCTATTCCATCATGAAATACACTTGAATTGTCAACCCAGGGACGTAGGACTTGAAATGGATCAGGATGGTATGTGCATTAAATTCATTTAAGGGTCTTAACACCTATGTTGCAGGAAAGTAAAATGCATGAAAATATTCTATACTACTATTAAAAAATACTAAACACACTTGGGCTAACAAAAGATAACTGTAGAAAGCTTTGGAAATGAACCTAAACTAGTTAACAATTCAAAACATCCACCATGATCATTTTCTACAAGTGTTGCAGGAACTTTCACAATAACAATGTTGTAGAACTAATACAGTAAATCTATCTTGAAAATAGAAAATTGTAAAGAATGAATCTACTCTACCTAAATCTATTCCACCTCCTAAGTGGGCCGCCTTGGTTGGTTTCAAATAACTATGAATACAACAAGTATTCCAAAATCACTATTTCATTAAATCCTTCTTTGATTACATCAATTGAATAATTCATGAAGAACAGAAAAATAGTAACTTTTGAATCTTAAACCAGCATTGTCTATTTTCTCATTAGCTTACTAAGTCGATCCAAATCTATTATATAGAGGATTGGATACTTATTAAAAACATAACATAAAAGTCTTCAACAAACATCGCCAGAAAATAAGGCAGAAGATCAACCATGACATAGTACATTTATTATTAAGCAACGAAATAATAACTTGCAGGAATATAGCAAGTTGTATCTCCTAGATTTTCTGGAGTAGTAACTCCTCTACAGGTGCAACTTATCCATAGGAACTAAACTGCACTTTCCTTGCCATGATCAATCTCCATCATCCTCTTCCTTTGCATCACTCTTCATTTTCCTAAAAGTTAGAAATATCCGGAACATATATGAAAGATAAAACTCCTACTCTTATTCTAATATTAGAACATAGCTTAAGATATTTATATGAAATACTACATTCTATGTATAATATTAAGCAAAGTATGTCATACACACTACCCATAGGTTTAGTAAGTTCTAGCTGTCTCTGGCATAAGTTCACAAGATATTTACACAAATGGTTTTGGAAATGTTTTTGACAAAGCACAAAGAGTAATTCCAAACTATGAAAACTATATCAACATTAAGATATTAATATGCCTCATCAAGACTTAATTCTTGCAACAATTTATGATATTATGCCAACATAACTTCTTACAAATTCATCTTCCATAATTTTAGCCTCTTGAAATAAACATATCCAATTTTATAATCTAATTTTCTTAGCATGCTTATCACCTTCAAAAGGATATTCCAAAGTTGTCCAAATTTCATGAGTTGTTGCTAAGGATTTTAGCTCACTGTATTCATTTTCAGGAAGATCTGACAAAAGTTCTTCTCTAACAAGAATGCTACACATGAATAGATCTCTCTCAGCTTAACTACATTCTTCAAATTTTCTTTCTTCCACAATGCTCTTCTCTTTCTTTTTCATCGACCAATATCCTAGACCCATGCATAGCAGATGTGTCTTCATCTTCTCTTTCCAACTGTCATAGATAACTCCATCAAAATTAGGACTTTATTTTTTTAAATGACCCATCACTGATATCCTTAAGTTGCTAAGCTTTTCCTTCAAGGACCTGATGCTCTAATACCAATTGTTAGAAAGTAAAGTCCACCAAGATAACTGATGGGGAGATTCTTCTTTTTAGAGCCTCTTTGATCTACCAAGGCTACCTCTTAGCCTTCCTAGGGTATCTAATCTAAACCTAACCTAGAGGATTCTCTCCTAATCCCCTTCTCCCAAGAAACTCACTAGTCAATTCAAGTTTCACTCCTCTAACTACCAAAACCCAAATTTAACAAATTTTGGCTTATCAAGCCAAAACTCCACCAAATGCTCAAAATAAGGTATGATGAATATTAGACCTTCCTCCTGAGGTTCTTGGCACATTTCAATCCATTGTGCACCTTATTGACATGTTTATCACACCCAAAACCCATTCTTTCTCTGTTTGACCTAGTAGCCCAAAAAGCCCCTATTAGCCCTCCTAGAAACAATGATTCCTCTATAACTTGCGAAAAATATTAACAAGGCATATAGTTATCTACTATAAATTGTCTCTTATTGAATATGGCTTAAGTATTTTCTTGGTATCAAGTCCTCAAAGTGTTTGTACAATGCATTTTTTAAAACCCTACTTTTAAGGGTTTCTAGGGCATAATAGCAACTACACTTCTAACATAAGAAAATATTCACTCCAAACTCTTCCTTTGGTCCATGAAAACTAGAAACACTTCTCCACAATTTACCAACCAAGATTGGCATGTGCCAATCCACTGTTCATGCTAGAACTCTCTTGCA
Organism: Cupressus sempervirens; assembly: GCA_028749045.1. Classification (NCBI taxonomy): domain Eukaryota; kingdom Viridiplantae; phylum Streptophyta; class Pinopsida; order Cupressales; family Cupressaceae; genus Cupressus; species Cupressus sempervirens. The sequence goes on from CM053785.1 coordinate 312,557,868, forward strand.
AGTATCATTGTGCCTTACCAATCTTCCACTAGCTTGCCTAGGGCTCACTTGCAAAAATAGAAAATTGAATCCCAAAACTAAGAAAATCCATACGTACATATTATAAAAAGGCTAAAAATTAATCCCAAAGTCCATTGGATTTGAATCATGGGATGTCAAGCTTTGCCCATTTTTGTGTTGTTTGCCCATAACCAACCAACAGGAAGCCCAAAACTAACTAATTTTTAAAACTTGCCAAAATGGATACAAATGCTCACACCAAATGGTGCAAAGTTTCAATAAAATATTCAATTCAAAATGGTAAGAAAATATATGCAAGAAAACAAGCTTTCAATCCAAAATCTCATTCATGTCAGCAACTTCTTGTTATTTCACAAACTGCCTGTACATCTACACAACCAACCCCTAGAAATGAGTTGGATGATGCTTATATAGACTTACTCTAAATAATCAGACCCTTGGGTCAATTTACAAACTACCACCTTTCCTTTTCCTAGAAAAGTGCAAAAAAATTTCATTGCAACTTTGCAAAAATTGCAAAGTTGTTAATGAGCAATTTGGCAACTTTTGACAATTTTGCATTTTAGCCCCCAAAACTTATTCAGTTTGGGTTCAATCATCATAAAATGATCTTAAAACATCTAGGAACCTTTCCTAAACACTTCTTGCCCCATTTAAGGCATTTTTCCATATTTTCCATATTTTGTCATATTTGGCATTTATAGGCTTACTAGGACTTAGCTGCTAAAAACATGACTCATCCCTATCTCCAACCTAACCACACCTTCTAAACATACCTTGGGACTTCATCTATAGTCCTTATTCACCAAATAATTTTCTAGAACATTTACAAGCCAAAATTGCATTAGGGATTTTCCCTTCCCCAAGGTGCTCCTACACCATACTCCCCCTACAAGAAGTCTAAGGTACCTATGGTGAGAGGAACTCCTTGCTGATGCCATACTTCTTGAAGTCACTCTTATAAATCCAAGTTGCCTCAACTTCAGGTGTATCCTTTTATTTCACCAGATGTTCCTTGTAATCCTTATTTCTTGTACTCTTCTTCACCCTATAATCTAATATCTTCTCCACTTGTGGTTGCTCCCTTTTAGGTACTTGCAATTTTGATATGTCTTTGTGTAGCATTGTATGATACTTCTCTTCATTCATATCTGGACCCTTGTAAGGTATCAAGTCTTTGACATTAAAAATGAGAGAGATAAACATGTCTTTGGGTAGGTCGATCTTTTAAGCATTGGAACCATACTTCTCTAGCACCTTGCATGTCCCAATCCTCTTCATTTGTAATTTGCTTAGAATGCCCTTCTATAGCCTAGCTTTGTTCAAATAGACCATGACCAAATCTCCTATTTGGAACTGTATGTCTCTCCTCCCTTTATCCTTCTTTCCTTCAACCTCTGATTTGCTTCCATCAAGGTCTTCTTAACATAATCATGTATCTCCTTCATGGACTGAACAAAATCCTGAACATGTCCACTAACGGTGTCATGTGTTGGTGGTTCTCTCAACTCCATTATGCCCCTTGGATGTGACCTATACACTATTTGAAAAGGACTCAATCCAATTGTTCTATTCTTACTATCATTATAGGCAAAATCTGCCTGGGGGATGACTTGTTTCCAACTCTGCCCATATTATTTAGTAAGACATCTCAACAAGTTTCCTAGGACCTTGTTAATGACCTCCATCTTCCCATCAGTTTGGGGATGGTAGGAAGAACCATGAGCCAATTTATACCCAATCTCTTCCAAAAATGCCCCATGAACTTGGCATCTCTATCAGCAACAATGCTCATTAGTAACCCATGAATTCTAACCACCTCTTTGAAGAATAGAATGGTTATATTGCTAGCATCGTGTGTTGTTTTGCATGGGATGAAATGGCTCATCTTGCTAAATCTGTCAACTACCACAAATACAATGTCTAATCTTAACTTAATCCTAGGTAAGCCCACTATGAAACCATACTTATGCACTCCCAATTCCTATTAGGAATGGGTAGTGGTTGGTAAAGTCCTACATTGGATGAAGTTCCCTTTGCCTTCTGACATATAGCATATTGCTCCACATATCTTCTCACATCTCTTTGCATCTTGTGCTAATAGTAAAACCTTTCCACTAGGTCTAGGGTCTTGTTAAGACCAAAATGACCACTCATGCTTCCATTTTGTTTTTCCCGAATGAGATTCTCCCTCATTTGACCACCTCTTTGAAGAATAGAATGGTTATATTGCTAGCATCGTGTGTTGTTTTGCATGGGATGAAATGGCTCATCTTGCTAAATCTGTCAACTACCACAAATACAATGTCTAATCTTAACTTAATCCTAGGTAAGCCCACTATGAAACCATACTTATGCACTCCCAATTCCTATTAGGAATGGGTAGTGGTTGGTAAAGTCCTACATTGGATGAAGTTCCCTTTGCCTTCTGACATATAGCATATTGCTCCACATATCTTCTCACATCTCTTTGCATCTTGTGCTAATAGTAAAACCTTTCCACTAGGTCTAGGGTCTTGTTAAGACCAAAATGACCACTCATGCTTCCATTTTGTTTTTCCCGAATGAGATTCTCCCTCATGGATCCCCTTGGGATACACAACTGCTGACCCTTGAAAAACAAACCATTCTGCAATGTATTTTTAGAAAATTGACTATGGAAATGATTTTCAAAATTTGTACATACCTTGTATGCCTCTGACAAATCAATATTCTTACCATACATGTCCTTGAATCCCTCTATCCCCATTCTCTACAACTTGACTTCTTGAACTATCAACAATCTCCTACTTAGAGCATCTGCCACCTTGTTATTAGTGCCCTTCTTATGTTTGATTGTAAAAGTGTAGGATTGTAGGAATTCCATCTGTTTAATATGTCTAAGACTAAGTTTCTCCTATGAAGTTATGAAACTTAGTGCTTGGTTGTCAGTGAAGACAATAAACTCTTTAGGTAATAGGTAGTGCCTCCATTTCTTAAGGGCTTGAAATAAGACATATAGCTCCAAGTTATATGTTGAGTACCTTTTTTTGGCTTCATTAAGCCTCTCACTGAAGAATGCCACAACCTTTCCCTCTTGGCTTAATGTTTCTCCCACTGCTATGTTACCAACATCACACTCTACCACAAATGGTTTCTCAAAAATTGGCAAAACCAATACTGGTTGGATTGCTACCTCCTTCTTCAACCTTTCAAAACTCTTATTTATTTCTTTGGTCCATGTGAATTTTGTCTTCACATCTCCTTTGATGGTGTCATTCATTGGTGCACAGATTTTGCTAAACTTCCTCACAAACTTCCTATAGATTTGTGCTAGGCCACGAAAAAATATGAACTCAGTAGCAGATCTAGGAGTAGGCCAACTCAAGATTTCCTTTGCCTTACTCTTATCCATTTTCAAACTTCCTTGAGAAACTACAAAAATTGAGTATACTAGCTCTTCTCTCATGAATTCACTCTTCTCAAGATTCACTATGACCTTCTCCTCTTGAAGTTTCCTCAACACCATTTCTAAGTGTTTTATATGCTCCTCTCTTGTCTTTCTGAATATGAGGATGTTGTCTAGGTACACTACAAAGAACACTCCTATGTAATCCTTTAACACATCATTCATAATTCTCATGAAGGTGCTCAGTGCATTAGTAAGACCAAATGACATTACCAATCACTCATAGAGACCCTTAGTAGTTGTAAATACAAATTTCCATTCATCACCCTCCTTCATCCCAATCTAATAATAGCCACTCTTAAGATCAATTTAAGAAAAGTAACTAGCTCCACCAAGATAGTCCATTAGATCCTCTATCCTAGGAATAGGGAATCTATATCTAATTGTAATTCTATTGATTTCCCTAGAATCTATAGACATTCTCCACTTACCTCCCTTTTTAGGGGGTGGGACAACTAGGACTACACATGGATTAATGCTCTTCCTGATCAAGCCTTAATCAAGCAATTCTTGGACTTTCCTTGCTATCTCCTTTTTCTTCTCTAGTGTCATCTTGTATGCAACCTTATTTGGTAAAGATGCCCCTGGTATGAAGTCAAATTGATGACTTATGGCTCTCTTTTGGGGTAATATTGGTGGTGCTCCATCACATATGATATCCTTGAATTGACCTAGTAGTTTTTGTACTTCTGCAGGTATAGGTGCTTGTGTTGATGCCTCCTCTTCCTTTGGTTCCACAATGATAGCATATCCGACTCCTTCACCTTCCTTTAGGTCCTTAAGAAACTCTTTTTGACTCATCAATAATGTCTTAGCAGTAGCCTTCTCTACCTTGTCTTCTTCCAACAATGATAGTATCCTATAGGTGATTCCGTCCTTCTTGAAGGAATATTTATTTTCCTTTCCATGATGTACTACCTCTCTGTCATACTACCAAGGTCTTCCTAGCAGTAGATGACAAGCATCCATATGAAGTACATCACATAGGATTTTGCCTTAGTACTTGCAAATGGTGATGTCCACCCATACTTGTTCATTCATCAATATATTCTACCCTTTATTCAACAAAGTTACCTTATAAGTACACACATGTGGAATTTTTGTCAAACCAAGCTTATGCACTACTTCTTCTAATATTACATTATTAGTAGACCCTAATTCTATGATCACCTTACATACCTTTCCAAGTACTTTACATGTAGTCCTGAAAAGTGCCCTCCTTTGTTTATCTTCTTCCTTCACTGGCTCCTTGACCAAAACTCTCCTCAACATTAGGTTCTCTCCTTTCTCCAATTCAAGGTCCACCTCATTTGACTTTTGACTCTCATATTCTTGTATCTAAGTTATTCTTTTCTCACCATAGGATGTTGATGCCTTCTCTAGACACCTATAGGCAGGATGCCCTAACTTTCCACATTTGTAACATTTCATGTTGCTAAAATGTGATCCCCTATGATTATGCCCATATATTCCTTTGTCACCATTATTGTGACCTCTTCCTTTGTTGGTACCTCCCCTTTGACTAGTCTCACTAGTCTACTAAGTCCATTTGGATTCTCCATATCTCCTTTGATCATTGGTTCTTCCACTAGAACCTCTTCTTAAGTTACCTCTAAAATTGTTACCCCTGTCTCTACCTTTAGAGCTTGAGTCATTCTTCTTTCTCAACTTCTCTTCCACCTTTCTAGCCAATTTGAAATAACTATGTAAGGTAGTTAGGCTAAACAAACCTAGTTCATCTTGTATATCCCACTTAAGGGTATTTAGATATCTTTCCACCTTGATGTTTTATGCCTCTTGTACCTATTGTGGTTTTCACAATGCACGCCCCATTTTTCCTAGAAATGAGGACCCCCTACTTTATTTTTTTTAGCTTTCTAGATCCCTAGTTTGGGATCAGAGTCTTTTTAGGGTTTTATCTAGCGTGTTTTGACCCAATCCAAGTCTCGATTCAAAAATCAAAATTTGAAAATAATATGAAAGGCTAAGACATTTTTGCAAAGAAAAATGGCGCACTAGCGCACCTTTGTAGGTGCACTAGTGTGCCAAAAAAATAGAGAAGGCATCACCCTTGGTGATGCACAACAACATAGCACTAAGGGGTGCACTGGGTCTCAGGTCTATAAAACTTAGGGACCCCCCTATCTCCCCAGTTGACACTATTTTCTCCTCAGCTCCAGCATTACAGTAGCACAACTACTTAGATGCATGCCTCCGCCCCTTGCTCCCACCTGCACACTATAATCAAACTTAAAGGCACTAAGTTAAGGTGAGCAACTGTGTACCTTTTACCATACAAAAAAACTTTAAAAACTATAAAAAAAACTTGGAAAAACTCAATGCATTAAATGTGCGTAGCAGTGCACCTTTAGTAAAGACAACAACCTTTATAACTCAACCTTGAGCAAGGTGCACATTTGGCGTAGCTTAGAGGTGCGCCAAATGTGGACTTTGATGTTTAGGTTAAGGCACACCTAACACACCTCATAGGTGCACCAGATGCACCTTTTTTTGCATAAAAGGGATAAAATCAAGGTTTTTTGATGTTTTTTGACAGTTAGGGTATTTTGGTTTTTTTGAGTCATTGTTAGGGTTTGAATTAATTGATTTTTTTTCAACTCTAGACTAATCGACATTGTTTTTGTGTAGATTCAATGGCCTCTTCATCATCCTCCCTTGCTATAAAGATGGTTCCCAAACTCGTGGTATTCAAGTTTCAAGGTGTTCCAGCCAAATCACATTTCCAAGATGATTATTTAGAGATCCAAGACACTGAACTCGGTCATACAGACTTGAGTGTATTCTTGACATTGTGCAACAAACCCACCAAAAGATCCTTGATGATATCCACTCTAACCCGATTAGGACTGGTTAACACAACATCACATCTAGTATCAATGCAATCTTCAAAGTTGATAATGACATTAGCAGAGAACTATGTCTCTAGAGAAAGGGTCGTACAAGGAATAACTAGAGAGGTCATTGTGGATCTCCGACCCAAGAACATAGAAAAGGTGTTCCATCTTTTGAGGGTAGATTAGTTCATTAGATTGACCTATCACCAAGCAAAGAGATGGTATAGGGAACATGTTAGGAAGCTTTCGAAATCATTCAGTCCTCCTACCTCATTGAGAAGATTCATTTGGGGCATAAAGCAAGTAAAGTCGACATGACAAGAGATTGCATGAAGGATGATATTGGACATTCTATCATACTCTTGAGTAGAGTCAAATAACTATAAGTTTTATATGACATCATATTTGGTATACTTGTTAGTTGTAAGGGAAAAAAAAATTATCTAGGACTCTACAAAAAGAGTAGCATGCAAGATAAAAAGACATGGCCCTATATAGTGTATCCTCAATTAGTGAAAAAGAAGCTTGTAGAGCACATTAAAGAATACAAAATAGTGAATGATGCATTTATATTCACAATAATCTGATTCATTGAGGGAGATTATGCGAAGAGGATGTCAAAGGAGGCAATGAATAAGATATCAAAGGTTGGAGCCTACTACTTCCAGTTTTGAATATTCACCTATTTAAGGGTAACTAGTACCACTATTAACCCCAAGAAGCTCCCTAAGTATCCCAGTGACAAACTAATTCTACTAGAGATCACTCAACAAATCTTTTCGACAAATAATAAAGTTAGGAAACAACATAAAATAACATGGGTATGGCCTATTAGTATAGGACCATTTACTGTGGTCAGGAGACAAGACATTCCATCTTTTGAGCCTGAATGGGATTAGTATCCCTTGGAGGAATATAACTCTCCTTGCCCTTATTTTGATAACATTGGAGGGGTAAAATATTTGGTTGGAAAGACATTTTAGCATAAAGATGTAATCGAGTATCACTGGATGAAGGCAGTAGACGACTACGATATCCATATAAGGGATTATCGTAGGATGAATCTATATCTAGCAAGTAGTGCCTTGAAACTAAAGATCCCTTTGAAGATTATGCAATAGGATATGGAGGATGTTCTTGATCTGTTGTTCAATAGGGATAAGATTGGTGATCAACCTATCATGAATGCTAAGATTAACAAAGAAGAAAACTCATACATCAATCATAAGGCTAGGTATGTCATCAAATTGACAAAGGATTGGATCAAAAGATCTTTCAAGTTGGATCCAATTCCTCAAGTGGTGGTCTTCCATGCTTAAGCCTACCCACCAAGAGGTTGAGGAGCTAAGGTCATAGTGCCTACATTTACAACTCAATCCTTAGTGAGGCCAAAAATAATGCATCAACTTGATAGACAAGTTGGATATTACAGGGCTCAAAAAGGTAAAGGTAAGAGGAAGAGGACTTCTCCTCAACAAGCTGAGCCAGAATTAGAAGTAACCCAAGCACCTCCATAGCCAAGGGAAGAAAATGTACAAGGATCATAAGATATTGAAGTTACATAGACCTAGGACAATCCTCAAGTGCCACCAATGGAGGAAGATCAAGGAGGAGTTGAAATGGAAGCACAAGAGGTGTCTCCACCTCAGTAAGAGGTACAAGCCTCTCCATCTACTATTAAGAGAAGAAAGATTAAGACTCCAATCAAGAGGAAGGAGAGTGATTCATTTCCCATTAGTCCCAGAAGTTAACCCCAAGGAAGAAGAAGAAGAGGATAATGAGGATGAAGAGGATAACCTTCCTTTGAATTGGAGGATTAGTCTTATAAGAACTATGGAGTTAGAATGGAGAAGAAGCTCCACACTTACACTACCATCCATTCCTGAGTAGCCTATTTAGTCTACTACATTAGAAGATGAGCTGCAACAATGGATCAATGAGTAGGAGGGCGATGGTACTGATGTCTTTTAGATGTCAGATTTTGATTTCATGCCCGTCAGTACTGAATTGGTGAGAGACAAAATAAGGGATACTCCAACTAATCAACCTCAATAGGAAGATTGGATTTAGTTGCCACTTGAACCACAAGGACCCCAAGTAGCTCCACCATCACCTATTCAAGTCACATTTTGTGTAGATAAAGGATCAACTACCCCTCTACCTACAAACACTGAAGAAGAATAAATTCAAGGAGAACAAGGAGAAGAACCACAACAAGTATTTGATGATGACATGTCAGAGGAAGGGAAAATAAGTGAGCAACCTTAGCAAACTTCCTAAGACACAGAGGTGAGAATAGTGGACTCCACAAATACAGAGGCTCCCGATGTAGATCCCTCACAGAAGGAGAAGACTTTAGAGAGGATGGATAAAGGGAAGAGCATAGCAGAGAAAACTCTGTCATCTTCAAAAAGAAAATCCTTGATAGAGCATGTACCAAGATGGTTGAGGAAGGAAGTCATTAGAAACAAAAGGCAACAACACACTACCATGGAAGAAGATAGGATGGAATTGATTGAAGTTCTTAGGAAACCTGAGTTACCACCAAAGGATTCATGGGTATTAGCCTTTATCACAAGTGATAAGAACCAAGACTTATTTACTCATGTGGCTATCCCTCCTCCACAGGCAGATGTTGAAGAATTGACTCCATCAGATTATCAGATCAAGGAGGTCATGCTTGAGAAACCTACGTTGGATACAACTAAGTTGATGGTGACAACACGAATTAAAGAAGTGTTTAGGCACTTATAATAGGATGGGGTAGAATTGATAACACTTCAGAGATAAAATAAAATCCTAAAAGGATATCTGAACGAAGTCATTGGTCCTGTAGATCCTACAAATCTCAAGGAAACTTTGAACGTAACATTGGAGAGAAAAGATAAGGGGATAGTCCAATTAGACCCATTTTTGAAAGCTTGTCAGCAATGATGAGAAAGTTTTGAAGAAAAATGTGTACAAATTATACAAGGAAATCTTAAGCTACTACAACATATGCAAGATAATGCGGATAGGCTGGTGGCAATTTTGAGTCAAGATTTTGGTTTGATGGATGAAGTACATACATGGGGCAAGGACTTACATGCACTACATGCAATCAAAGGCCAAAGGTATCAAATGTTAATGGAGGTGTATATAGTGGAAGAGTTAGATAAGATTGATGATTGGATAGAGAAGATTGGGGATGGCAATAAAGTAAAGGAAATATTACATGCAAAGATTCACAAGCTTAAGGATCAAACCCAAGAGTAATTTTTGGAGGTAGAGAAACATTATAGTGATGTGTGTTTATACATTTTTGAAGATGATTCTAGGGATAAGTTAATAGCTATAGAGGTATTAGTTGAGCAATTTCGGAAGACTTTTAAGGAAGCTACTAATGATGATGACATTAGACAAGCATCACCTAGATCCAATTAGTGCTAAGTGTTTCATTTATTCTCATGAGAGATGAATTCATGTTGAATCACTACTCATGAAACATGGGTCAATGAGTTGACTCAAAAATCATATAGTTAAATCCTAATAGCAATATCACAATTTGACTTGTTGTGGAAATTATCTCCTACTTATCAACTGATGAGCTTAAGGGGCTTTCTAATGAATGGTTCATAAGGAACAACACTTGGTGAAGGTTTTGAAAATGGGGTTGGAAGCTTTGGGTTTAACCATGGAGGAAACTCTGTAGTTAAGCATGCTCAGGCTGGAGTAGTACTGGGAAGGGTAACCTCCTGGGAAGTCTTGGTGCTTCACCCCTGTGAGTATCACCTAGATCCAATGAATGCTAAGTGTTCCATTTATTCTCATGAGAGATGGATTCATGTTGAATCACTAATCATGAAACATGAGTCAATGAGTTTGACTCAAAAATCACACAGTTAAATCCTGATAGCAATATCACAATTTGACTTGTTGTGGAAATTATCTCCTCCTTATCAATTGATGAGCTTAAGGGGCTTTCTAATGAATGGTTCATAAGGCACAACACTTGGTGAAGGTTTTGCAAATGGGCTTGGAATCTTTGGTTTTAACCATGGAGGAAACTCTATAGTTAAGTGTACTTAGGCTGGAGTAGTACTGGGATGGGTGACCTCTCGAGAAGTCTCGGTGCTTCACCCCTGTGAGCATCGCCTAGATCCAATGAGTGCTAAGTGTTCCTTTTATTCTCATGAGATATGGATTCACGTTGAATCACTACTCATGAAACATGGGTCAATGAGTTTGACTCAAAAATCACACGGTTAAATCTAGATAGTGATATCACAATTTGACTTGCTGTGGAAATTATCTACTACTTATCAATTGATGAGCTTAAGGGACTTTCTAATGAATCGTTCATAAGGCACAATACTTGGTGAAGGTTTTGAAAATGGGGTTGGAAGCTTTGGGTTTAACCATGGAGGAAACTCTGTAGTTAAGTGCGCTCAGGTTGGAGTAGTACTGGGATGGGTGACCTCCCAGGAAGTCCCAATGCTTCACCCTTGTGAGCATCACCTAGATCCAATGAGTGCTAAGTGTTCCATTTATTCTCATGAGAGATGGATTCATGTTGAATCACTTCTCATGAAACGGGTCAATGAGTTTGACTCAAAAATCACATAGTTAAATCTTGATAGTAATATCACAAGTAGACAAGCATTTAGGACGGAGGAAGCATTATTAGAGTTGGATGTAAAAATCAAAGATTTTGTAGAGACTCAAATTGAGGTAGGCACCTATAGGCAAAAATTAAAAGACAAGTATGAAGCCTTAGATTTTCCAGATGCAGCTCAAGTCATTAAGATTATTGAGAAATTCAAGGGCAAATACCTAGACATAGATTTCGTATAAAGAGGGACAAAACCCAAACGGCAAAATTTCAGTTTTGAACCTTAGTGAAATTTTGCATTTTTTGAACCCACTTTTGAGGTGCATAGGTGTCCAAGTGCACTGCTTCTGAGGTGCACTTTTTTAGAGATGTGCCAGAAGATTTTGAATTTAGAGGTGCATTGATAGTTATCTGCCAGTTCTAAATTTAGGACTTTCCATGCATTGGAAACGCATTCTAACGACAGTTCAACTCCTATATATGCCTAGGTAAAGATGGAGCTTCCATTTTTGGCACTTCCAGACACTCCCACATCGTCTAATGGCTTTCTCTTTCTTATTTTCTCATGTTTTCTTTATTTTAAGACACATAAAGGCACATGCATCCATTTAATAATGTAAATATGGATGAAGTCCTACTAAGCACCAGTTATAGAGTTAGTTTAAATATAGATAGATTTGTTTATTAGTTTAGAAGTATATGTTTGCATAAAGGTATCTCTTGCTCTCAACACAAATTGAGGAGAAGATTTCTTATAAATTCAAGAATGTAATATGTATTCCAAGTCGCCATTATTTTGATGCAATAATATCGCATTTGGAGTGTAGTGTTTCTTTCCTAAGTGTGTTATATTTTGTGGATTTATGTTCATGAAGTGTAATTGAGCCAATAGTTTTATTTGTTATTTTAGTTGTGCGATCTTTTAATTCTGGTGTTTTCTATGGGTCTACAAATTTCGCTAACTTACTTAGTTCGAGAAGTGATCACCATATTGTTCCTGCATAGCTTTTCATCTCACATGAGCGCACTTTCCGTGGCCTTGCAATTTGATGAAAAGTGAAACATCTTATGGTTATTGAATTCCCATCGACGATTGCATTAGTGGAATTAAGGAAGCACTGCTCCTATTTTCATTGGTTACCCATCGATCTTTTTGAAGGCTAAACTCATAGACACGTTGTTTTCGTGGTTTATGTCCATTAGGATTTTATTTTCATGTTATTTTCTTAAAATTCTTATTACCATATCTTAATTAATTGCTTTACTAACCCCCTGGTTAAATTAATAATTCATATAGTTGCATTGTTAGAATTGTATTAATTTAAAAAATAGAAAAATATATTTCTTTTTGTGTGTTTTATTTTTTTGAAATAGCAAGCATATTCTACATCTTATCTGAATTGTTCGAACTAGCAAAGGCCTCCTTGTGAACACTCACATTTATCTTCAACTGAGTGGATTCCAGTAGGTCGCAAGATCACCTGAAACCTTGGAGTTGATCCCAGATCAACTTTTCAAGAGAGGAGTTTGAAAGGATTCATGTTGTTAAGCATCATGCAAAATGATAGCTCAAAAATATGCAATATATAATGAAAAAACTACAAGGTTCTTCTTAAGGACCATGTGGGCTTTGAAAGTTGTTGATGCATTGATGACATCAATAACTCAATGTCTTGATTTTGACATTTTCATGGATGTTGCAAGAAAAAAATACCCTTTCCATGTGGCATTGATTGGGTATTGATGTATTGGTTGATTGTGTATGCTAAGGTGGCATTGATACAGACACTAACATGAGCGTTCAACACACATGATTATGTGTTGACATAACACATGTGGCACTTAAGTTTGACCGCATAGGGCATGTGATGATGTATGGCCTACGTGGGACCTATGCATCATTTTAAAAAGGGGTAGTCCAAAAATTCTTCAAAAATAAGAACAAGATGCACCAAGTCAATGCTTTGATATCATGTAGAAGTTGTCAATCCAACTTCATGAAGCAAAAAATAACCTACCTATAAAGATAACCTATCACTAGGAAGAATGGAATAACAAAGCAAGGGTTTGTGCTCTAAAAGTATGAAATATTATATTATCGAATCACACAAATTTAATAAAGTGTACAATGATAAATCCTTATATAGAAGATAGAGATTTCAATATAAGAATCTTTAAGAAAGGAAGAAAATTAATAATTAATCTAATTATTAAATGTTACTAATGCATAAAGTTAAATCTTAAGAGAGAAGTAAAGGTAACTTAATGATCAAGTCAAGATGACTTAATAATTAAATTATTTCTTTATTCTAAAAATTAATACTTGGTACTTGCAATCTTACATAAAAGATGAACTTGTACAAACATATATCTATGCATAATAGACAATGGCAGGGAGCAATACATCGTGTAGATTCTAATTTGCAGGTGACTACGATTCCCTCCCTAAACTACATCAAATACGTCCAACAAAAATGTGAAACATACAAGATAACCATATACATGAAAGTGTGAGGTCATTAAATAATAGTGTCAACTACACTAACTCGTGATATATATATATATATATATATATATATATATATATATATATATATATATGAATCTAACATGAAGGAGTGTGAGACAACTATGCAATAAAGTATCACCAAATCAACCAACATATGCATCAATACTAGCCTAGAATAGTTCAACAATATAAACTTAAAAAAAAAGTACAAGTGTAGGTATGGATGGGAAAACTAAGGCCAAAGGTACAGCTAACAATCTAGACACCCTACAAAGTAATCACAATGCCAAGGAGAGGAGAAACAACAATAACTTTATATATTCATCAAATTATCAACAAACATGCCCAGTTGTAAGGCCTTCTAGGTTATGACCAATACAAGAAGATTAAAACTTCAAGATCTATGATCTCTACCAAATCTAACTCTAGACTTGCTCCTCTATGAGCATTCACATCTCCTTTCAAATTCTTCAAGTCCTACCTAACCTAAGCCTAGACACCTCTACTTATACTTGCTAGAATGGCTTATAGAAGACTCTAGATCTTTACCTAAGAGAAGGTCAACCTTAAAATGGTTTGCAGACATCCCAATGCATGATCCTTACATTTCCTATTTCTAATTAAATAAACAAGTTGACTCATACTAAGAACCAATCATAAAAAAATTCAACCAAAGAAAGAGCCAAGCATCAACAAACTAGAAAGCTCATTGGACACATGAAAGAACTTAGCAAAAACAAGACTTGGCCAATGAAGAAAATCGGCCAATACTATAGGAACTCAACCAATATAAGGAACTCAGTCAATATTGTAGGAACTCAACCATTACTATAGGAACTTGGTAGAAACTACAACTCGACAATAACTAGAAGAATGCACAAAAATGATCAGAATAGCAAGATAACCGATGATTCTCCTACATCAGACAACCGGGGTTAAAAGAAATGATTCTCTTGAATCACTAAGATGTCACAACCATAGTTGAATCTAACTCAGATTGAGAAATCCATGTAGCATCTTCTACTCGTCTATTCTTCCACTTAACCAAATATTCATAGTAATCTTTTCCTCTTGTGCTTTTACCAACTCTCTTATCCAATATCTTTTCAACCTCTTCAATCTTCTTCTTAGGATAATCATCTGGTATAATAAATTCATCATTTGACATGTGATACTTAAGTAAATTATCAACATTGAATATAGGAAATATATCCATGTCATCAAGTAACTCAACTTCATAAGCATTACCATTGTCAAACTTTCGCAAGATTCTACAAGGACCAAACTTCTTCATTTTTAGCTTACAATATGTTCCAAAAAGAAATCTACCCTTCTTCAAATGAACCATTACCTCATCACCAACTTAAAAAACATGATGTTTTCTAGACTTTTTTTCATTCTCCTTATACTTTTGATTACTTTTTTCCAACCTCAACTTCACTTCCTCATTCAAAGAATTCATAAAAGAGAAAATACTTCCCTCTCAACCATTTTCTTCTCTTCACCAACAACATCCCTCAAATCTGATATACCTCTAGGCCGCATTTTAGTAACAATCTCAAAAGGTGTTTTTCCTGTACTCCTATTCATATAATTATTATATAAAAACTCAACTTGTTCTAATACCATATCTCAATTACTTGGATTATCTCCAACTAAACATCTCAACGAATTACCCAAGCTTCTATTCACAACCTCTATATGTCCATCTATTTGTGGATGAAACTTAGAACTAAACCTCAATTCAATATCCATCTTCTTCCAGAAATTCCTCCAAAAGTAACCAACCATTTTTTTTGTATCTGTTAGAGATAATACTTCTTGGCAATCCATGCAATCTAACAACATCTTTGAATAAAATCTCCACAACATGAACTGCATTTGATGTATTCTTACATGGTATGCAACATGTCATTTTATAAAATTGACCCACAACAACAAGTATGGAATCATACCCTCTTGTTGTCTTAGGTAATCCAAGAACAAAATCCATACTGATATCACTCCAAGGTTTCTCAGGAACAAAATAGGTGTATATAGTCTAGTATTTTGACTTACTCCTTTTGCAACTTGAAAAATTTGATAACTCCTTACAAACTTCTGAACATCCTTATACATCTATGGCCAATAATAAGTGTCCTTAAGAAAACTCAATGTCTTATCAATTCCCAAATATCTAGCCAATCCACCACAAAGCTTTTCCTTTATCAAATTAACTTTCATAGAACTTATTGGTACAAACAATTGAATTCGTTTGAACAACATAACTTCTTGAATGAAATACTCATCATACTTGCTCGATTGATATGATATATTTGGTGTTCTACACTCTCTTTATGCCTCAGAAAAATTAGGGTTAGTATCATACAACTCCATCTCATCAAAACCAAGAACTTCAACCGGATGTCTTTTACTCAATACATCTACAACTCGGTTAGTAACTCCACTTTTATGCTTTATCACAAATGTGAAACTTTGCAAGCACTCAACTCACTTCATATGTCTTTGATTCAACTTATGTTGACTTCCTAAATATTTTATAGCTTTATGATTAACGTACAACAAAAACTCCTTAGGAATTAAATAATGTCTCTACTTCTTCAAGGCTTGAACAATAGCATAGAACTCTTGATTATACACATAATACTTCTTTTTAGCATCATTCAGTTTCTCACTAAAGAAAGAAACATGTTTACCTTCTAGCTCCTATTGCATTACCACTTGCATCACATTCAACTTGAAATACCTCATTGAAATAAAACAAAGCTAATATAGGTAACTCAACAAATTTTTGTTTCAAAGTCTCAAAAATCTTGTCATCTCCATGTGTCTACTTGAAATCATTTTGATCTCCTCTCATGGTCTTAGTCATAGCATTACAAATAGAACTAAAATTCTTTATAAACTTCCTGTAGAAACTAGCCAAAACATGATATTATCTTACCTCACCCATATTCTCACGTGTAGGATACTCTAGAATTGCTTTAGCCTTCATAAGATTCATTCTCAAACCATCAACTGAAATCACAAATCCCAAATGCACAATCTCCTGTTGCATAAAGGAACACGTTTTCAAATTAATTAGAAAATTGTACTTATTTAACCTCTACAATACATGCCTACTATGCTCAAGGTGTTCTTCCTTAGTATTATTGAATGTCAAAATATCATCCAAATAAAATATCACAAACTTATCCAAAAATCTCTTGAGAACTCATTGATCAACCTTATGAAAGTACTTGGTTCATTAGTCAAACCAAAAGGCACTACCAACCACTCATACAAACCATCTTTTGTCTTGAAAGTAGTCTTCCACTGATGACCTTCTCAATTCTAATCTAATGATAACAACTCTTCAAATAAATCTTGGTAAAATACTTGTTCCACTCAAACAATCCATTATGTCATCCATCCTTGGCATAAGTTACCTATATTTTAATGTTATCTTGTTAATATCTCTAGAATCATTACACATTATCCATTCTCCACTCTTCTTAGGTACCAATACAATAGGTAAAACACATGGACTCAAGCTTTATTTGATCAAAACTTCTTGCACTTGTCCATTAAGTTTTTCATTCTCAGTAGGTGTCAATCTATATGGTCCTTTATTTGAGAAACTAGCTCCAAGAATTAGATCCATACAATGAATTATACTTCTTATTGGTGGTAAACCATTAGGTATATCCTTTATAACAATCTCCTTGTACTCTTTCAACAAGTTTTCAATTTCTGTCTGCACTTGACTAACACTATTAATTTGTATTGTTACTTAGCCTCTACTGTATTTTGTTTCTTAGAAATCACTATTTTTTGTCACCCAACTATTATTATTTTCTATCACTTGGCCATTAATTATCATAACTCTCCTCTAGTGAATTACAAAAAAATAAACTTGGTTCTTCTTCAACTCCTTCTCAAATTGTTTACCATTGACCATACAAACTCTGACAGTAGTATAATTCACCTCATCTAGAACTTCAATAAAGGGAAATAATGTTTTCTTCATTACATTTACCCAAAGAGTGTATTGGTTCAGTCTACCATCATGTACAACATGTTGATCATACTGCCAAGTTCTACACAACAATCCATAGGCATAATAGCATGCAAAACTTCATCAATGTAGTTTCTAATGTTGAATTTCATAACCTATTGCACACTTACCAAAACTTATGCTCATCCTTGATCCATGAAACATGATAGCATTTAGGGTGTCTCAACCTCTATAGTTGTAACTTTGCAACCAACTCCTTTGATGCCAAATTTTTTGAACTACCACTTTCAACAATCACTTTGCAACATTTTATTCTATCTTACATCTGGTCTTGAAAAGAATTCTCCTCAGGATAGCTTCTTCATCAACTCTTTTATTACAAAAAGTTCTCCTTACCATAAGGTTTTCTTTAAACTCAAGTCCATTTGGTGAACCCTTGAGATCTCCTTGAATCTCAAAATTTCTATTACCTTGTTCATTTTCACCAGAGTACCTAGCCTCAAAGGATCTATGCCCTTGCTTTCCACATTTGTAACAATTACCATGAAAATCACATATAGAATAAGAATTACCTCTTCTTCAACAAGAACTAGTACCTCCTTAGTAGAATTACAACCCTCCCACCTAGTCTTGCCTTTATCCTCACTTTTCCATTCAGATTTTTCCTTATCTTGAACAAAGTTATTAGATATGTCACTATCTCCATAAGGTCTACCTCTGCCTCTCTGGAATCTACCACCTCTACCTCTCTATCCTTTTTTTATTATTCTTTGTGAAGATCTCTTTAGCTTTGAAGGCATATTTATATTATTCAAATGCGATTGTTGAAGTGAAGAAGATTGATGCAACTATAATGGAACAATCATTATTTTGTCATTGATATCAAACCTACTAATTTTTGGTGAGATAATTTATTACTTTGGTCTAAATGCTATCATTTTTTTGATTGATGAAAATGATTTGAAAATAAATGATAACAAGAGAACCTAGAGAAAGGTTGAGTTATTTGTTGTATAAAAGGTGCACTGAGACCAAGCAAGACATTGATGATACTACATATTGTTGATCTAACAAGGCTCACTCTTAATAGGGTGACTGAAATCCTTTAACCAGGTCATATTTAACAATGTGTTTTGTAACCTTTAACAAGATTGGCTCCTCACAGAGCTCACTTTAGAAGAGTGAAAATTGGTAGCATGTTACTAGTGGTTTTTCCTAAATTGGTTTTTCACGTAAAATCCTTGTGTCAAAATGTGTGATTGATTTTGTTGTTTTGCATGTTAACATTGCTACAAAGTTATTTTGACATAGAACAATAATATACATATGTTAAATGTATTGAATGATCAATGGATGCATAAGGATAACTTGCAGTACCAAAAAGTTTTATTTGTACATTTAGACCTTGGATAACTGATTCACCCCCCTTCCCCCCTCTTACTTATTCTAAAGCATTCCAACAATTGGTATCAGAGCACCAAGTGCTTGTGAAGAGAAAGTTTAAAGGTACTTAAAGCTAAAGATCAAGATGTACAAAAAGGAGGTGTCCAAGTTAAAAAAGGAAAAATTTCTTGTATGGAAAAGTTTGATGAAGCTACATCTAGGAGGTCTTGGAGATTATGCACAATCAACTATCGCCACTAAGCATGTTGATCCAGCTGGAGCTGCAATTGTTGATCAATTGAAACAAAGAAAGAACACAATCAAACAATGTTAGAGATTGTATCTGTCCTAAGCTACTCAAAGTTTGATGACATCAAAGGATGTGATACTTCTAAGAATATGTGGGATGCCTTATAGGTGATCTATGGAAGAGACAAGAATGTACTGAGAGCCAAAGCTGAAATCCTTAGAGGAAAATTTGATGAAATGAGAATGCAAGAGGGTGATATTATAGTCTAGTATTGTGAAAGGATCAAAGATGTTGTTAATGCTATTCAAGGATCTGATGAAAAGATTGAAGATGAGACTGCGATCAACAAAGTATTAAGAACCCTACTGCCTATCTATGCTATTAGAGTCTTTGCTAAGAGGTGTACCCCTGGTAACAACCTAACCCTTGAAGGACTAGTTGGTAGATTCATTGCTTTTGAGCTTTGAAATTTTGATAATTTTAAAAATTAAAATATTGAATCTACCTTTAAAGCTAAGCTGGAACTAAAAGAGCCTAAAGATAAGAAAAAGAAAAAGGCCAAACTTGCTGCTAGTGACAGTGATGCAAATGATGAAGAGCTAGAAGAGCTGGAAGCATTGCTGGCTAGAAAGTTTCATAGAGGCAAATGAAAATACAAAGGTAAGTTACCTATCATATGCTTTAATTGTCATGAGGTCATTCATATTGCAACAAGATGTCCTAATAAGTCAAAGAACAAGAATGAAGAAAAATTCAGAGGTAGAAAATATGACAGTAACAAAGGCCACATAGACAAGGGAAAAAAAGCTTGTTACATTACTGAAGAAGAATCCAATGATGAAATTGAATATCATGATGATGAAGTTGTCTACATTTCTATAAAGGATGATTCTAATGAAGATGAGGCAACTACATTGATATCTTATGTGAAAAAAAGTGATAGATGGATCATTGATAGTGGATGTTCACATCACATGATTGGAGACAAAAGTAAGTTCATTACCCTTGAGGATTACAATGAAAATAGTGTTAGATTTGGTAATGATGCACCCTGTCTGATTAAAGGAAAAGGATCAATAAGATTGACAGATAAGATCATGTGTGACAATTCTTACTATGTAAAAGGACTTAACTATAATCTGTTAAGTGTGTCACAATTGAATAATTCAGGATGTGATCTTGAATTTGATAACAGAAAGGCTAAGATCTATGACACTAAGGGGAAACTAATTGGAAGTGGAGATCAAACTAGAGGTAATATATTTTATCTTGATATGAATGATTCTACTTGTCTTGTTTTACAATTTGATGATGTGTGACTATGGCACAAGAGGTTATAACATGTAAATTTTGATAATTTGGTCAATATTAGTATGATGAAAAGAGTCACAGGTTTGCTAAAACTGAAGAAACCTAATAATATAATTTGCAAATAATGTCAGTTAGGCAAGATGACAATGTTTAGTTTTAAAAGTAAGGCTCACACTTTAAAAGAAATTCTTGAATTAGTTCATACTCATTTATGTGGACCAATTGATGTGCAAAGCTACAAAGATGTCAAGTTCATTATCCTATTTATTGATGATTACTTAAGAATGATGACAATAATTTTCTTAAAAGAAAAAACTGATGCTTTTCAAAATTTTAAGTGGTATCTGGAAAGAGTTGTAAAGGAAATTGGCAAGAGCTTAAAATGTTTGAGATTTGATAGAGGTGGAGAGTTTACATCAAATGAGTTTGAAAACTTCTTTAGTGACAGAGGAATCAAGAGACAAACTTCTACACCTAGGTGCCCCCCACAAAATGGGATTGCTGAAAGGAGGAAAAAGTTAGTAATGGATTGTGCTAGAACTAATGATGGAGAAGAATGTTTCTTTGAAATGTTGGAGAGAAGATATCAATACAACTATCTATACCTTGAGCCGAGTATAAGTCAAGAAAGGTACAAACTCCACAACTTTTGATTTATGGTATGGATACTCACCCAATGTCAAATATTTTGAGGTATTTAGAAGAAAGAGTTACATTCTTAAGGAAAAAATAAATGGTAAAGTTGATGATAAAAGTGAAGAAGGTATATTCCTAGGTTATTCCACAAGAAGTAAGGCTTATAAGTCTCTAAATACTAACACTATCAAAGTTGTGGAAAGTGCAAATGTGAAGTTTGATGAATATACAAAAGTGCATGAAGATGAACCAAAGACGGAACCTAAAAAATACAAAACCTTTATGTACTATTATGAAGACATGTCTACTACTGATGATAATTCTACAAACCAAGTTGCTAATCAACAAGAATTAGTGACTATCGAGTCACATACAATGGATGTTGAATTACAGTCAGGAGCCTAGTTGCATTCAAGAGTCGAGTTGTAGACAGAAGATGAGGTACATTTTGGTACTAAGATTAGTGTACGTGAAAGGAATGCCAAGTTAGTTGATAAAGAAGTGCATAGTGACTTTGAAGTTGATAGACCCATTGTAGAAAGAAGAGTAGAACCGAGATTGTCAAATTATGTCAGAAGACATCACCCTACTGGACAAATTATTGGAGATAAAGAAGCTAGACCAATGTCAAGGAAAAGGTTGAGAAATGATACATGTTTGTTAAGCATACATGAGCCTAAGTCAGTGAAGGATGCATTCAAGAATGAAGATTGCAGTAAAGCCATAAAAGAAGATATTGATCAGATTGAGAGGAACAAAACATGGACTCTAGTACCCAGCCTAGAGAACAATAATATAATTGGAACCAAGTGGGTGTACAAAAACAAACTAGATGAGAATAGTGAAGTCACAAGGAATAAGGCAAGATTAGTTTACAAGGGATATGCACAAGAAGAAGGAATTGACTTTGGAGAGACATTTTCCCCAATTGCAAGATTAGAAGTAGTAAGAACTCTTCTTGCTTACTCTGTATAGAAAGGTTTTAAATTTTATCAAATGGATGTAAAGTCAAATTTTTTGAATGGTATACTAGAAGAGGAGGTTTACATATAACAACAAGAACATGGTATGTAGATTGCACAAATATTTATATGCTTTGAAGCAATCTCCAAGAGCATGGTATGAGAGGCTTCACAACTATCTTGTGAAGATTAGTTTTGAGAAGATTGATGTTAACAACAATCTATATTCGAAGACATGAGGAGGTAAAGGGATTTCACTAGCTAAAATATTTGTTGATGATATCATATTTGGAGGACAAAATACATGGGTAAGACATTTGTAAATGAAATGAAGAAATAGTTTGAGATATAAATTTCTTTGTTGCATTGTAAGTATATTTGATGAAATATGTTATTTACATCACTCAGTCCAAGTATGTGAAAGAAATATTTAAAACTTTTGGTATGGAGGATTTAAAACCTGTTAGTACTCCTATAGTGACAAGACACAAATTATCCAAAATAGATGCTTCTGCTGAAGTAAATCAAACATTGTATAGGTCTATGATTGGAAAAATGCAATATGTAGTTCGGCTATTGAGATTTTTGAAAATCCTAAGGAGAATTATTTCTGTTAAAAGGGTCATGAAATACTTGAAAGGAACATAAGACTATGGTTTGTACTACAAGAAAAATGACAAGTTTGAATTGAGAACCTATACTGATGCTGATTGTGCTATAAATATTGATGACATAAAAAGTACAAGTGGAGGAGCATTTTTCTTAGGAAAGAGACTGGTTACCTAGACTAGTAAGAAACAAAATTGTATATCACAATATACTGTTGAAGCTGAATATGTGCCTGATGTAGTGAATTGCACAAATGTGGTATGGATAAAACTGTTACTCAAAGGAATGAAGTAGAAAATTACTAAACCTATGGTACTTTATTGTGACAATACAATTTCTATAAACATATCAAAGAACCCTGTGATTCACATAGAGACAAAGCACATTGCAATCAAGTATCATTACTTGAGAGAGTCGGTTCAAGATACAGAAGTGAGAATGAAATATGTGAATACAAAAGAACAAATAACTAATATATTCACAAAAGCTTTACCTAAAGATGCACATGATATCTTAGAGGTAAACTAGGGGTGATACCCCTATCCAAATCTACTTAAGAAGCAATATTAGTGATGAAACACAAGGTAGGAGAATTCCCAAAGGATATTACCTAGCCCCCAACAAATAAGCACATAGGGGAAACATAATAATAATGCAAGATCTAATACCAAATTACAATAATTTATTCATAAAATAACTGTTTACATGCAATCTGCCGAGCTGTAAGGCCTTCTCGGTTATGGCCAAATACAAAGAAATTACAATAATAGTTTTGCAAGATCCCTCAAGATCCAACCCAAACACTATCCCAAATAGCTAGTCTAGATTCACACTTTGGTAGAAACCTCCAAGAAAGATCTCAACTTGTGCTCGCAAGACCACCAAACAATCACCTTATTTTCTAGTTGTAGCCTTAGCTCTGCTCCAACTTCATCCAAGATCCAAGTGTAAACTTCCTCAAATTTGGTGTTCTGTCCACACATTCACAACTCCATCACAATCCTATTGTAAACTACCTCACATTCGGTGCTATGTCCACAGACTCAAGAAAACTCGCTCTTCAGCTACTCTCCACATGCACTCCTCCTTTGAATGAGTGAATCATTCCTCCATAATGAATGAATGAAATAAAAGACTCCACAAGACCCCCTAATTATACCCCTAAGCCACAAGTTGGCCACAAAACAAATTAAATACCCATACATAAATTAAATGCCAAAAGATGGCCTCTAACAACAATTAAATGTCCAAAAATTGATATTTGAGTAAAATCACGATATCTCCTAGCTTTGATTGAATTATAACTCACACTTCAAAGTAAAGGTAGTATTTTAGGTCCTCTACAACCCTTGAAATTTGAAAAGGCTGATTCATTAAGGATATCTGTAGAATCATCTCGAAAGTCATGCACAAAAACCTGTTGTGCAAACTTCCAAAAATTGATACTCCAAGAGAATTTGCCATATCTCCCAACTGATAAAGAATTAGGACATGCACCTTTAACCAGAGATATTACTCTAGGCCCTCTTCAATCCTTGAAATTTTAATCCTCTAACTCATTACACAAAATTAGTTACATGGCTCACAATAGGCACTTAAAAACCAAAAAAATACAGTTCTAACAACAAGGTAAAAACAACTCAAACTTTAACATGATAACTCCAATCTCTATGCGCATATAGGAAAAGGTTCCCCAATGTGTCTTCAACACATCCCTAACTATGAAAATCATAAATCCACCAAATCCAAGCTTGATGCTCCTGCATCAAACTCCTAGGTAAATAGAAAAGTATGTCCCATACTTTGATGCCCAAAGAAAGATCTGCAACGAACCTCATCTTTACTAAATGCTTCCACTTCATCAAAGTCAATAGAACAAATCTAAAAATAAACCATATATGATTCATCCATTGAAACATCAAAATAAAATACATATCATCAACCCAATCAGCATGCTCACACTTGAGAACAAATTGAACATAATGCTTCAACATCAAACCCTCTTCCACGTTAGCAACTAGTGAACCCACACCAACAAAAAAAAAACTCCACATCAACAACAATATGAAGATCTCCATCAAAACATGCCAAAATAACAACATCAAAAATCTTATTGCTCACAACAAGATGCTTTGTAACATACAAATCACCACCAACAACAACCGGATCATCCATGACCAAGTGCTCTGCAGTTTCCATGTCAGACTCAACCAACTGATCATGAAAACCAATGTCCATCACAACATCAACAAGGTTAGGAATATCCTTAGCAACAAGCTCTAGTTTCTCTATAGGTTCTATATCAAATTCCACAAACTGATCAGCAAAACCAACCTCTTCCACCTTGACCTTGCTATGCCATCTTCTCTCTTGAATAGTCTCTTAACTGGCTAGACAACTCTCTTCCAGATTGGTAGACTCTAGCTCCATAAACATCTACGGAATGCCTTCCTCATCCTGTCCTTATATTGATCATCCAAAATAGTTTCAAACTGAGCAACCTCCTTCTTAGCTCGATTAGCCAAACTAGCTTCAACTTGAGCAGACATCTCAGAAAAACTCCTTTCCAGCACATCACAAAGATTTGCAACCATCTCAGGGTCCAATCTTGTTAGAGCCATTTCCCAAGGTCTTAGTAAACCCTCTGCAATAAATCCTTCCCATGCTCCTTATGACAACCTTGAATTGTTTACAAGTCAAATCGCAACCTGCTACCTTGTATGAACAATCAAGAACCACATCACAAGTTTAGGACCACAGATCTGCAATCCACAAACTTTCTACGATCATGCCTCAACAAGATCAGTCTTCCATCTTTGCATCCATCGATCCATCTACAAGACCTCTACAATTTAAAGTTAGAACCATGATCTGCCACCTTGCAACCAAGAGATCTAGGACTCTAGAAAGAAAATCCACCACTAGATCAAGATCAACTCGCATCTACTTCTCCAACCCAAGTCCTGGTGCAAAGGGCCACAACTTCAACAATCTATCTACACACTTAGGAACAACTATGCTTTGATACTATCTGACATAGCATAAGGTAGGAGAATACCTAAAGGAGATGTCCTAGCCCCCAAGAAAAAACCACATAGCAAAAACAAAATAACAATGCAAGATCTGATACCAAATTATAATCATTTATTTATAAAATAACTGTTTACATGCAATGTGCTAGACTATAAGGCCTTTCCGGTTATAGCCAAATACAAAGAAATTACAATAATAGTTCTGCAAGATCCATCAAGATCCAACCCAAACACTATACTAGCTAGCTATTTTAGATACACACTTTGGTAGAAACCTCCAAGGAAGATCTTAACTTATGCTCGTAAGCCCACCAAGCAATCTTCTTATTTTCTAGCCACAACCCTAGCCCTGATCCAACTTCATCGAGGATCCAAGTGTAAATTGCCTCACATTTGGTGCTCTTTCCACACATTCACAACTCCATCAAAATATTGTTGTAAACTGCCTCACATTGGACACTTTGTCCACAAACTCAGGAAAACTCGCTCTTCAACTACTCTCCACACTCCTCCTTCGAATGAGTGAATCATTTCTCCATAATGAATGAATGAAATAAAAGACTCTACAAGACCCCCTACTTATACCCAACTAAGCCACAATTTGGCCACAACACAAATTAAATACCAAAAGTTGGCCTCCAACAGTAATTAAATGTCCAAAAATTGATACCTGAGTAAAATAATGATATCTCATAGCTCCGATTGAATTAGAACTCACACTTCAAACTAAAGGTATTGCTTTAGGCCCTCTAAATCTCTTGAAATGAGTAAAGGCTGATTCATTAAGGATATATGTGCATCCATCCTAAAAGTCATGCACAAAAACCTGTTGTGCAAACTGCCAAAAATTGATACTAAGGAGAATTTCCATATCTCCCAACTTATAAAGTATTAGGACTTGTTCCTTTAACTAGAGATAGTAATCTAGGCTATTTTCAATCCTTGAAATTTTAATCCTCTAAATTATTGCACACAATTATCTACATGACCCACAATACACACCCAGAAACCAAAAAATACAGTTCTACTAGCAAGGTAAAAACAACTCAAACTTTAACATGATAACTCCAATTTCTATGCGCACATAGGACAAGGTTCCCTAATGTGTCTCCAATACATCCCTAACCATGAAAAGCATAAATCCACTAAATCCAAGCTCGATGCTCTTGCATCAGACTCCCAAGTAAATAGAAAAGTATGTCCCATATTGTGATGCCCAAAGAAAGATCTGCAACCAACTTCATCTTTACTAAAGGCTTCTAATTCATAAAAGTCAATAGAGAAAATCTAAAAATAAACCATCTATACTGCATCCAATGAAACATCATAATAAAATACATATTAGCAACCCAATCAACATGCTCACAATCAAGAACAAATTGAACATAATGCTTCAATATCAAACCCTCGTCCACATCAACAACTAGTGAATCCACACCAACAACAACAAACTCCACATTAGCAGTAGTATGAATATCTCCATCAACACATGCCAAACTCACAAAACCAAAAATCTCATTTCTTACAACAAGATGCTTTGCAACATACAAATCACCACCAACAACAACTAGATCATCTATGACCAAGTGCTCTACAATTTCCATGTTAGACTCAACCGACTGATCATAAAAACTAATGTCCATCCCAACATCAACAAGGTTAAGAATATCCTTAGTAACAACCTCTAGTTTCTTTGTAGGTTCTGTATCAGACTCCACAAATTGATCAGCAAAACCAACCTCTTCCACCTCGACCTTGCTATGCCCTCTTCTCTCTCGAACAAGTCTCTTAGCCGACCAAACAACTTTGTTCCAGATCGGTAGATTCCAACTCTGAAAACATCTATGAAATGCCTTCCTCATCCTATCCTTATCTTGATCATCCAAAATAGTTTCAAACTGAGTAACCTTCTTCTTAGCTCAATCAACCAAACTAGCTTCAACCCAAACAGACATCTCAAAAAACCTCCTTTCCAATACATCACAGAGATTCACAATCATCTCAGGGTCCAATCCCCTCAGAGCCATCTCCCAAGATCTTCGTAAACCCTCTACAAAAAATCCTTCCCATGCTCCTTGTGAAAACCTCAAATTTTTTGCAAGTTAGATCACAACTTGCTACCTAGCATAAACAATCAAGAACCACATCACAAGTCTAGGACCATAGATTTGCAATCCACAAACTTGCTATGATCATGCTTCAACAAGATCAATCTTCCATCTTTGCATCCATCGATCCATTTGCAAGCCCTCTACAATTGCAACTTAGAACCATGATCTGCCACCTTGCAACCAAGAGATCTAGGACTCTAGAAATAAAATCCACCACCAGATCAAGATCAACTCAAATCTACTTCTCCAACCCAAGTCCTGGTGCAAACTACAACAACTTTGGTGATCTGTCTACACACTAAGAAAAAACTATTCTTTGATACCATCTAATGCAACACAAGGTAGGAGAATCCTCAAAGGAGATGTCCTAGCCTCAAAAAAAAATCACATAGTGGAAACATAATAATAACACAAGATTTGATACCAAATTATAATAATTTATTTATAAAATAATTATTTACATGCAATGTGCTGGGCTGTAAGGTCTTCCCAATTACAACCAAATACAAAGAAATTACAATAACAGTTCTGAAATATCCCTCCAAATCCAACCCAAACACTATCCAAACTAGCTAGTCTAGATACACACTCTGGTAGAAACCTCCAAGGAAGATTTCAACTTGTACTCACAAGCCCACAAAGAAATCTCCTTGTTTTCCAACTGCAATCCTAGCTATACTCCAACTTCATCCAAGATCCAAGTGTAAGCTACCTCCAATTTGACACTCTTTCCACACATTCACAACTCAATCTTGCTATAAATTGCCTCACATTCGATGCTCCATCCATAGACTCAGGAAAACTCTCTCTTTAGCTACTCTCCACACTCACTCCTCCTTCAAATAAGTGAATCATTTGTCCATAATGAATGAATGAAATAAAAGACTCCACAAGACCCCCTACATACACCTAACTAAGCCACAAGTTGGCCATAACACAAATTAAATACCCATACATAAATTAAATTCCAAAAATTAAATGTCCAAAACTTGATACCCGAGTAAAATCGCGATATCTCCTAGCTCCAATTGAATTAGAACTCGTGCTTCAAACTAAAGGCAGTTCTTTAGGTCCTCTACAACCCATAAAATATGAAAAGGCTGATTCATTAAGGATATTTGTGCATCCATCCCAAAATTCATGCACAAAAACCTATTATGGAAACTGCTAGAAATTGATACTCTAGGAGAATTACCATATCTCCCAACTTATAAAGAATTAGGACTTGTTCCTTTAATAAAAGATAGTACTCTAGGCCCTCTTCAATCCTCAAAATTAATATCCTCTAACTCATTGCACAAAATAAGTTACACAACCAGTAACAATACCCAGAAACCAGAAAAACACAGTTCTAGTAGTGAGGTAAAAATAACTGAAATTTTAACATGATAACTCCAATCTCTATGTGCACATAGGACAAGGTTCCCCAATGTGCCTCCAACACATCTCTAACCATGAAAACCATGAAAACCACCAAATCCAAGATTGATGCTCCAGTATCAATTAATACCCTACATCAACTGAGTTGAATGACATATTTTACAACTTGATGCAATGGATCTTATTTTAGGACCTACTTGAAGTACAAAGGGAGCTGAAATAAAAGATTTATAGTCACATGTAAGGTGATAGAGGGATAACCTAAATTGATTATATCTTTATGTATAGATGACAAGTCTTTGACATTGTTGTCAAAGAGGGAGATAGAAGAAAGAAGGAGATGCAAGATATAAAGATAAGGGAGATATCATAGAAAGAGGGAGAGCTTACTAAGAATATATTGACAGAGAAATCAGAGGAAGAGATTAAAGATCAAATGAAGCCACACATATTAATAAAGGGAGAGATTTTCATACAAGGTACAAAGCTTCTTTTTGGTATTGTAGTTGGTATTTGTTTGCCATAAATGCCAAAGAGGGAGATTGTTGAAGTGAAGAAGATTGATGCAAATATAATGGAACAATCATTATTTTGTCACTAATGTCAAACTTACTACTTTTTGGTGACATAATTGTTTACTTTGATCTAAATGTTATCATTTGTTTGATTGATGAAGAGGATTTGAAAAGAAAGGATAACAAGAGAACCTAGAGAAAGGTTGAGTTATTTGGTGTTGTAGACACTTAAAATTGTCCTAAACACTATATTAATTTATTTAATATCTCCTATGACATTATAATTATTAATTAATTAATTAATTATATTTTTCATATTCTTCTACTTATTTAATTAAATTTATTTAATTAAATAAGTTCATTTCCCTAATGTATTTAAATCTAATTTAAATACGTCCCCCTAATGTATTAAATTCATTTAATGCATAAGTACTCCATAAATCCCCTTTTAAATAAATTTTATTTATTTAATTCCCTCCATTCCATTAAAATTCTATGATCCTATGATTAAGTTAAATCTTATTTAATTTAATCCTAATCCTATTCTAAAACCTAGTCTACACCCATCACTTTTATCCTTCTAAGCCTACCCACTACTTAATCCCACTTATTTATCCTAAACACCTTGCTAAATCCCTTTTAGCTCCTAAGTGTTTTCTCACACGTGTGAGAAACCCTTCACACCTTTCACACCTCTTACACCTTTGTTCCCCACTCCTTCCCTTAAGGTTGCTCACACATGTGTGTGCAAACTTTGAATGTTGACCTTTACATGACTTGTTTCCATGTCTCCCTTGTGGCACCTATGTGGATGCCACATAGATGCCACCTCCCCAAGGCCCCTCTCAAGCCTATAAATAGAGCCCTTGTCTCAAACATTTTCCATCTCCCTCATTTGCATTGTTATCATGCTAGTTTGTTGCTAAAGTTTTTTAGAGATTTTCATGCCTAGAGCTAACCCTTGGTAGTTGTTTTCATTACTTAAATTTCTAGCTTACATTCAGCTTTCATGGTAGTATGATGTTATAGGTTTCTTTCTTGCATTGCACTTCCATTTCATATCTTAGAATCCTTTGGGGATTGGCTCACTCATAGCCATTTTCTCAAGGTTTTCTCCACTCATTTATTCTTAGAATCATATAATTTTGCATATAATTTTTTCATTCAAGGGATTCAATAGTTGTGTTTTGGGAGAGCACATCTACATCCCTCACACTTGAGCACACCAATAAGGCCTCTTATGGGTGCCCTTGTTGAGCTGCTTTGAAGTTATGTGAGGACTTTATTTGTTGATTGCATAGTTGTTTTAAAACTCAATTAGACTTAGTGGTTTTATCAATCTTATTTGAATCTTGAATGCATATGCTACTAATGTTTTCTCATTTACGTGTGCTCCCGACAGGTTAGGTTTTTCCATATACATTTTGGCACATTGGGTGGGACCCACGTCACTTATCCCATTTTAAAAATTGGTCAAAAAATGCAAATTTTTAGGTTAAAAACTATGTACTGTCATGAATCTCCGTTAGGACGTAGTGTCGTATGTGTAGATGTTTTATCATCTCCACATATTGTCGTCTCCATGTTTTGGCGTCTTTGCTAGACTCAACTCACAAAATTACAATTTTTTTGTTCTGTCGTCTCCAATATTTTATCGTTTGCACCTACTAAATTGTCATCTCTGATGTTTTGTCGTCTTCGCCCACCAAACTATTGTCTCTTTTGTTTAAATTTTTTTTGTCGTCTACATTGTGGGTAGCCAAAAATGAAAGTCTCCATTTTTTATACTCTTTCATCTCCGATTTCTGGTGTCTCCGATCTATACTTTGTCATCTGTGACTTGCAAGTGTAAGTATCAGGTATATCACACTTCTTTTTATTCTGTCATCTCTAAGTTTTGTCGTCTCTACTTTTTGTCATCTTTGCTTGCATTATGTCATCTATGATTTTTTTAAATTTTAAAAAAGAGTACAAATCAAAATTTGACTTTTAGTGGTTTCGTAGGATTGGAGTCATTCTAAGCTTATTTATGTATAGAAAAAATAACAAAAAAAGTTAAAATATTTTTTTCCCATAGTTAGCTTTCATTTTTTGGAGATTTTGTTGAAGCTAATCAACTTGTTTATTGTAGCATTGCATATGGGAGCATTTTAGAAACACCTAACCATGTATTTCTTGCAGATTTTTCTTAATATTCTATTGCTCTTGGGAATGAATTTGAATGCTTAATCATTTGTCTTTAAATGAATATTACACTTAATGAGATAAATCAAACACACTCTTGAATGACTAAACATAAAACAAACAAATCCAATCTTGAATGCATAATCAATTGAATAAAACTTTTCATTTGGATGAATGTTGTTAAAAAATAATCTTGAATGCCTTAAGGAAATTCACAAACATTTTTTGGAATGAATGCTTAGAAGGAAAATACACTCTTGAATGCATATAGGTCAAAGGACAATGCTATGATACACATTTCAACTTGAGTTTTAAAATGAATCTCATCAAATCTTGAATGCTTAAGGATCAAAGAACCTTTGGATTTGGCGCTTAAAACAAAAACACACTCAATCTTGAATGCATAAAGGAATTGACTCTTTCCTTATCAAATTTCTCATGTTGACGATGCTCTATTTCCTTATGTTGGAAAACTCTTAATTTTAATTATGTTGAAGATGTTGTTAAGTTGGAAAGAACATCGTATGGTATAAACGTGAGTGTCTTCAAGAATAGCTTACAAAACTTAAAGCTTCGTTGAAAAAGAACAAGTGTCTTTTAAACCCAAGACCACTTACATATTCACTCCTCTCGCACCTTTGGGTGATCTTGAGTGCACAAGAAATAAGTGGTCTTGTTTTACACTTTTTAGGCGGCCTGCTTGGGGATTTCATCACCCCTTGGGATGACCTCAACTCTAGCATTCTGGTGGAGTATAAATATTGGGAGGTAAATTGAAAGACACCTCTCTTGGAAGCATAATATTGTCACTCTTGGCTAAGCCCCAAAGAACATTATACCTTTGGGAAGTGAAGGTGGAGATTTGGGTTACCGTCTCCTCCCAGCTGTGTGACATTATTTTCTTTCATCTACAAATTTGGGCCTTACGTACCTTGCGTATATCGAGGATGCCCTCTAGTTGATCCTTGTACATCCTAGTTGAAACCTTATAAGATTGTGGTGTATTTGATGTTCTTGAGTGTTTGAAACCCTCCCCAGTTGAAGGGGACACACCATCTACATTTGTCTTGTATATATTTCATTGTTTGATTTTGCATTCCAAATTTGAAAAACTAAAAACATCATACAACATAAAAATCCAAAAAACATCGTAAAAGTTCAAAAATCAAAAAAATCTCAAAAACAACAAAACAAGTCTCCTTTTAAGTCCTCTTAATCAAGTTTTCCACATCAATTCCACATCACTTCTTTTATCTATCAATTTCATCACCATCATGCATCTCTTGTCTTAATCATTCAAACCATTCCTTGAAGTCTTAATCATCTTTGTTTGTCCAAATTATTTCCTTGTCTTCCTAATCATTCGATCTAATTCCTAATCTTCGTTCTAGTCATGGTTCATAATCCACATAAAACTCCAATTCCCTCATCCAATGTTTCATACTCATGATTCTTAATCCAATTTCTTGTCAAATTCATTCTTTTCTAATCAAATCCTAAGTCAATCCATTTGCATCTTCAATCCAAAATCAATCAATCTTTCTTCATCTATTCAAATGTTCTTCTAATTCAATTTTCATAAAATCTTCCACTTTGGACATAGGAGCACCATCATAATCCTTGGACTTCAATCCTAGATATCTTTAATGACCCGAATCTTATCAAGGTTATCTCAAACCTTCATCCAATATCAAACCAAATCAAATCAATATCAATATCAAGTCAAATCCAATCCAAATCAAATCAAACACAAAGTCCAAAATTGCTCCTAGTCCCAAGTTCATATTTCATCCATCATCAAATCTCTCACTACTTCTTGTCTAATCTCAATGGATAACAATTGGCTTAATCAAATGGTTGAAGATCTTCAAAGAAAATCTGGAGTTATACCTCTCTTTCAACCTACGTATCAAATCAATCCTCAAAACTTCATATCCAATTCTAATCCATCTCATGTTCATTATTCTTCTACCTTTGACAAGGGAAATCCACCTCGTTATCCTTCAACCACATACGATTCTATTCATAGCCCACACAATTCCTCAAATAGAAAGGTTATTGCCAAAGAAATTGAGGAATCAAGAATTCTATCTTGAGCCTAGCAAATCAAAAGCAAAATCCTACCTTCCATGACATATGTCCTCTTCCCCCATGTTTCGAAGATCATAATCCTCATGTCCCATCCAACCCAAATCCTCTATGTAATTCCACATACTTTGCGCTTAGTGTCCAAAAACATCATCCCAATCCCCTACCCATGCCTCCACCTCCACATAGTCCTAATCCTCCAAAATCAACATTATCTCCACCTTGTAATAAGTATGTCTTTGTCCCACAATCATTGGTAGAAAGTTTGTTTAAATACAAAACTAAAAATGAAGCAATCCAATCACCCAAAGTCATACATCCAATGCCATCTCAAGAATTTGTTCCAAAGCATGTCATTATAGATTCCTCTTCTCCTCTAGATCCAAGCATTTCTCCATCCCATTATTCCCTTATTTCTCAAGATCCATTTATCCCTCTTAGTCCATCTCATAATTCCTTTCCTAATCAAGATCAAGACATTCCATGTACCACATACATTACTGATTCCATTCCATCTCAAGAGTTAGCATCCATAGATCCTTCACTTCATGAAGATGCTCCTTCCACTTCATCCAATAATAATCCTCCATGTCAAGATCAAAATGTTCCATCTCATAATTCCATTCCATCTGCTCCATTATATGATTCTATTCTATTATTCCTTCCATTCCACTACATGATCCTCTTTTAAGTCAAGATCAAAGTACCCCTTCATTTGCCTTTCATGATCCCACTCCATCTCAAGATCCTATTATCCCTCATAATCCCCCTTGTGATCCTAATCCTCCACATGATCCTATCACACCTATCCAATCCACTCATGAACCCTATATACATGGACTCACATCTTGTATTGAAAATGATAAGTATCCCATCGAAGAAATAATGTCTCAAGATGTTGGTACACCTTCCACTCCTTCCAAACCTAAAATTCATCCATCCAAACCTAAATATTCCCATCAACTATATTCCAAGTCAATTTTGGGCCCTTATATCCATATTCTCATTCCTTCATCATTTCCATCCATTTTGGGTCCTTATGTTCCAAAGCCAAATCCTTCATCCCTTCCATCCATTTTGGGTCCTTACATACATCCATCCACCATATCCATGTTTTCCACTTCATCCCCTCATGCTCCTAATAAAGATTAACAAAGACACACATCCTTGAATTCCTTCCAATATTCACCATCCATAAGCTCTCCATACCATTTATCCTCATACACCCCTACCATGGCCAATGGAAGAAAATGGGATGCCAAAGATAAAGTGAATCAAGCCAAATATCCACAAAAATCCAAGGATCAACATGTCCCCTCTAAAAGACATGTTCAAGAAAAGAAAAATATGATCCAAAACAAAATCAGAAGGCCACAAAGGCTAAAAATAAAAAACACAAAAGTTATGTGGATCCCAAAGCTACTTAATGAAGCAATGAATCTCAAAAAAAGGTCCAACATGGCATCCAATTTTGCTAATCCAAAGGCTTCCCTCATTTATAAATCATCAAAGCTTCCATTTTCCAAATCCATTTTGGGTCCTTATATACCCAAATCTACCATCCTAAATCTATTGTCTCCTTCGTCCATTTTGGGTCCCTATATCCCAAAATTCAAACTTTCTCCTACATATCCTCCAAAATTTCCTCCTTTCTATCACCCTTCAAGGTGTGTGTCAATGATGATCTTTCCACCTCCTCCATCCACTCATTCACAAATCTTCCAACCTATCATTCATCAACCATGTCTTCTTCTCAACCACTACACCCCATTAATCCAAACTTTTTCATAAGTCATTATCCTCCATTCATTATCCTACCAACATCTTTGATAAAATAGTCAAAAATCCTTCAAAATAACAAAGAAAAAAAGAAAGAAAAGGAAAAGATATCAAGGGATCGCATCTATATATCTTGATGCTTAAGTCCTCCCTTTATTTTCCTATCATGTATCCAATGTCTTCCAATTCTACTTATCCATCCATTCACTTTTACTCTTCCACTTGCACTCAACACCGGGGGCAAGCTTCAGCCATACCACACTACCTTATATATCTTCCATATTCCTATCTACCATTCATCATTCTTTTCCATCTTTGATCTTGACTATTATTTCTTTCCATCCATCCATATGCTCACTTGACATATCCCTTGTGCATTATCCATAAACTATCCTACATACTTCCATAATCCTTTGATATATTTGATCTTGACATCCATATCTCGCATCCCATAGTCCTTGTCATGTTCATTTCATCCATTTTCTATCCATACTCCTATATACTTCCATCCTTCTTTCATATGTCCTTGATCTTGGTTATCCCATCCATCTCATCCATTTCATATCCCACATTTCATCCATACCCTTCATATCATTATCCCTATTTCATACCCTCTCTCCCATATCCCTTATTCATTCCACTTTCTAGCCTATGCTCGTGATCAATACTAGAGGCCCAACAAAAAAATGTTCATAAATGCTTTGGAAATACACATGCCTTCCCTTCCTCCATACAATAGTCTTCACACCATCTATCCATTTCCACACATCCTTTCCCACCATATTTTCTTCCATTTTCCTATCCTCGGTATGGGGCATTTGAACTACTTTGAAACATGGTCCTTGGTTTCCCATTGTCTGATACCATATCCTTTGGTCCTCCATATTATTCCTCCATTTAGGTTTCTCCACCCTTCCCATCCATTTACCATTCCTTGGTTATCCCTTGTCATTGGTTCTAATCTATTCCACCTTCCATCAATTTTTATTTCTTCCAATCCATTCAATCAATTCATTTCTCCTCTAATCTAATCATATTCACTTCTTCTAATCATTTAATTCAAATAATTTCCATATTCAATTCCTTCATTCTTTGATCTATTTGCATGTACCTTGATCAAATTTCTAGTCTTCCATTAAACACACTTTCCTTTAGAGAACATTTATCACTTTCTCTCTTGCATCCCCCTTCCATTCCAATTCAATTCATCCATTATATTATCACATCTCCAAATTCTTCTATTTATCTCATGACACTGAGCTTCACCCATCAAATTGAGCTTATCAAAACAATGATTGCAAACAAAACTTACACAAATTCACACTGAGACTAAATGATTTAAGAACCTTGTTCCTTTCACACAATTGCCAGCAAACAATCACAAACATAACATTTCAATAAAATTCAATCAAACAATCAATTTTTTCCTTATAGGATGAATCCTTCCTACATAGGTTTAACAAATTTCACTATCCGAATAAAGTTTATGGCAAGAACAGTGGATTGAATGACTACTTGGTCATAGGGTCTTTTTGTTGATTTTATCTTTGTGTGTTAGTGATAGCCTTCCCAAGTGTGCCTCGATCTTCAATATCTTGGTATCATTTGAATGGTTTAAGCTGATTACACGTGTCATTTTGTGATATGATCTATTTTCATGGTTCTTTAGCACATCTTTGTCGATTTTTGAGTTATGGTTATGCATTGCTCACTGGGGGCAATGAGTTAGCACACTTTCCACCAAGATCCCTAAAAAGACTTTGGGTGTGCCCAGACCTCTCTAGTGTGTATATGTCATTTATTCCATCATGACTCTAAAACCTACATCTATTGTGTTGAGAGTCTAGTCCACACAAAGGAATCTTGTCATCTATGCTACTATAGCATTTGATGCATAACTCCTCTTGCAATATCAAACTAGGGTGTGCTCTTCCTATGAACACAACTGAATCCCATGCATTCATTTAGTTAAGATGCATTTAGATTAATCATTATCCCATTCACCTTGCTTCATTCCACTCTTACCAACAAGTCATGCAGGGTCATCTTTTGAGCCTCTTTTCTTTCTCTTTTCCTTCCCATGTCTATTTTTGAGAAAATGGGGTAAAATATATTCATTTTCCCTCCATTTCGTCAAGGGGGCACCCTCCTCCTCTGTCGTTGCTTTGACACCACTCCTAGCACTCCTATCCTCTCTGGGGCAACTTGTATTTTCTTTTCTTTGATATAATATCATTCTGACATCACATCAAAGAGAGGCAAAATGTAGACACCTAAAATTGTCCTAAACACTATATTAATTTATTTAATATCTCCTGTGACATTATAATTAATTAATTATTAATTAATTATATTTGTCATATTCTTCTACTTATTTAATTAAATTTATTTCATTAAATAAGTTCATTTCCCTAATGTATTAAATTCATTTAATGCATAAGTACTCCATAAATCCCCTTTTAAATAAATTCTATTTATTTAATTCCCTCCATTCCATCAAAATTCTATGATCCTATGATTAAGTTAAATCAAGTATTTAATTTAATCCTAATCCTATCCTAAAACCTAGTCTACACCCATTACTTTCATCCTTCTAAGCCTACCCACTACTTAATCCCACTTATTTATCCTAAACACCTTGCTAAACGCCTTTTAGCTCCTAAGTGTTTGCTCACACATGTGTGAGAAACCCTTCACACCTTTCACACCTCTTACACCTTTGTCCCCCACTCCTTCCCTTAAGGTTGCTCACACATGTGTGAGCAAACTTTGAATGTTGACCTTTGCATGACTTGTCTCCATGTCTCCCTTGTGGCACCTATGTGGATGCCACATAGATGCCACCTCCCCAAGGCCCCTCTCAAGCCTATAAATAGAGCCCTTGTCTCAAGCATTATCCATCTCCCTCATTTGCATTGTTATCATGCTAGTTTGTTGCTAGAGCTTTTTAGAGATTTTCATGCTTAGAGTTAACCCTTGGTAGTTGTTTGCATTACTTAGGTTTCTAGCTTGCATTTAGCTTTCATGGTAGTATGATGTTATAGGTTTATTTCTTGCATTGCACTTCCATCTCATATCTTAGAATCCTTTGGGGATTGGCTCACTCATAGCCATTTTCTCAAGGTTTTTTTCCACTCATTTATTCTTAGAATCAATTAAATGTTGCATATAATTTTGTCATTCAAGGGATTCAACAGTTATGTTTTGGGAGAGCACATCTACATCCCTCACACTTGAGCACACCAATAAGGCCGCTTATGGGTGGCCTTATTAAGTTGCTTTGAGGTTATGTGAGGACTTTATTTGTTGGTTGCATACTTGTTTTAAAATTCAAGTAGACTTAGTGGTTTTATCAATCTTATTTGAATCTTAAATGCATATGCTACTAACGTTTGCTTGTTTACGCGTGCTCCTGACAGGTTAGGTTTTTCCATATACAGGTGTATAAAAGGTGCACTAAGACCAAGCAAGACATTGATGATATTATGTATTGTTGATCTACTTAAGGATAAAGTGAATAATTACTTTAGCTAAGCCTAGAAGAAGTGTTATCATAAAAAGTGGCTACCAACCCTAGTTGAGAAAATAGTGCAAGCTGAGAAAACTTAGTTCAGGTCGATTAGAATTCAGTATGTGCCAAGTGTCAAAAATATAGTATAGGTCGAGCGTCAGAAAAATGGTATATGTTGTGCATTAGAAAAAGAGTATGTGCCGAGCATTAGGGAAATGAAAGTAGCAACCAAGAAAGGAAGACTTAGTTGATGCAGAGAAATATAGTGTTGGTTGAGCATTAGAAGATTGTTATTGTTGAGTGAATAGTGTGTATACTGAGTGATAGTAAAAAGAGTTTAATAAAAAAATTAATGAATTAGAGCCGACAAAGTTGATTTCTTGAATTGTGTGAAGTGTGTGAAAGATTTCTTTGATGAGTTGGTGACACAAAATTCAAGATAAACAATTTGAGGTGAATTCAAAGAGGATTATAGAAGATTTTTCTAGAAGGGACTAAAATGGGAAAGTGGGTAGATTCATT
The DNA here is from genome assembly GCA_028749045.1 of Cupressus sempervirens. Classification (NCBI taxonomy): domain Eukaryota; kingdom Viridiplantae; phylum Streptophyta; class Pinopsida; order Cupressales; family Cupressaceae; genus Cupressus; species Cupressus sempervirens. The sequence goes on from CM053785.1 coordinate 312,597,562, forward strand.
GAATCTTACCTAACCCTAGAATGAATGATTGTGGTTAAGCGACAAAAGACCTAAATTCTCTATTTATAGAGATAGAAAGCCAAAAGCAACAATTTTCGTGTTTAGAACCTAAGGAAGACAAGAAGTCTATGGTATTGCTTCATACGATGGTTGAATAGAAGAATCTACAATTGGCATGCAAAGAAAGAAGGCTTGAAGGTTGAACAAGCAATCAAAGATGAAGGGTATTAATGCCAAGCAGAATGGAGGACTGAATGTGAGATCTGTAATCTACTAGTGAGTTGTGTTTTATTATCAGATCAAGTCTTAATGCTACTTTCTAATCGATGTATTAGTTTGGATAAATCCTTTGGATTAAATTTGACCTAATAATTATTTGTAAATCCTTTAATAATACACGAAAAAGTAACCTAATTCAGTTTGTCATTAAGCTTTCTCTAGAACAATTTTCTAAGAAATATGTGTGTGTGTGTGTATTTATATATACATATATACACACACATATGTATGTATACATATATACATATGTATATATATATGTATATATACATATGTATATATGTATGTATATGTTTGTATATATATACATATATATATATATATACATATATATATACATATATATATATATATATACACATATATATACACACACACATACACATGTATATATATGTATGTATGTGTGTGTATATGTACATTATATGTATGTATGTGATGTATATATACATCACATACATACATATAATGTACATATACACACACATACATACATATATATACATGTGTATGTGTGTGTATATATACATGTATATATGTATATATACATATACATACATATATATACACATACATGTACATCTATACATATATGTATATATGTAGATACATATAGATACATATATACATACATATATGTATAGATGTACATATATGTATATATATGTATTATATATACCTATATACATCTGTATATATGAATGTATAATACATATATATATATATGAATGTATAATACATATATATATATACATATAAATATATATTTATATTTATATACATATACATATGTATACGTACATGTATGTATATGTACATAAATGTACATATACATATGTATATATATGTACATAAATGTACATATACATATGTATATATATGTACATAAATGTACATATACATATGTATATATATGTATGTATACATACATTTATATACATATGTATATCTACATGTATGTATATGTATATGTATGCATATGTACATATATGTATACATATATATACACATATGTATATATACATGCATGTTTATATACATATGTGTATATATATGTATACATATATGTACATATGCATACATGTACATGTATGTATATGTGCGTACATGTATATACATATATGTATACATACATATGTATACATGTACATATACATACACATATGTATATACATATATATACATATGTATATGTACATATATACATACATATACATATGCATATGTATATGTACATATATGTACATATACATATTCATATGTATATACATATATGTACGTATACATATGTATATGTACATGTCATGTACATATGTATAAATACACACACACACACACACACACATATATATATATATTTGTTTCTTTATTTATTTACATATGTATATATGTATGTATATATACATATATATGTATATGTATATATATGTGTATATACATATATATGTACATGTACATATGTATATACATATGTACATGTATGTATATGTATTTACAGATATGTATACCTATACATATATACATATATGTATATATACATACATATATAAATAAATAAACAAACAAACAAATAAATATATGTATGTATACATATGTACATGACATGTACATATACATATGTATACGTACATATATGTATATACATATGCATATGTATATGTACATATACATATGTATATATATGTACATATATGTACATATACATATGTGTATGTATATGTACATATATGTACATATACATATGTGTATGTATATGTACATGTATACATATGTATGTATACATGTATGTATATACATGTATGCACATATACATACATGTACATATGTACATGTATGTATATGTATATGTACATGTATGCATATGTACATATATGTATACATATACATACACATATGTATATAAATGTATGTATATGTACATATATATACATACATGTACGTATACATATGTATATGTATATAAACATAAATATAAATATATATATATATATATATATATATGTGTGTGTGTGTGTGTGTGTGTGTGTGTGTGTGTGTGTGTTATACAAACATATATACATATGTATATATGTATGTACACACACAAACACACATATAATTTCTCAATAGTGCTAAATGCTAGTTCTATAGGAAGTGTTATATATGTTGTGACATGCAAGACTTAATATTGTATAGTCAATAGGATTTCTTTGTAGATTAATGAAAAATCTTGGTAAAGAATATTTAACTTATGAGAAAAATATTTTAAGATACTTATGTGGGACTTATAACCATTTCATTTTTTTAATCATGGATATTATGATATGAACCAAGTGATTGATTTGCATGACTTTGTTGATGTAGATTTATATTTTGTTAGTGATCTAGATTAAAAAAGGCTCACTAGTGGCTATCTATTCACTTTGTTCGAAGAAACATTTTATTGATGAGTAAATGATAACCCATAATTGCACCATCCACTACCACATGCATAGTATGTGAATATAAGTGTTACATCCCAAATTTTGCCCTAATTTTTAAAAATTTGGTCATAACCATTGGTTTAACGAAATAATTTTTTTTCCTGATCATGTGAAACAAGTTAGTTAATTATATACATTGTATCAATTGTTAACAGATTATTTCTTTTCCTATCTCTGTGAAGCGAGTTAGTTAATTATATACATTGTACCAACTGATAACAAATTATTTCTTTCATGATCATGTGGAACGAGTTAGTTATTATATACGTTGATGAAAATAATCAAGTAACCTCTAACTGTCATTAGATGATTGACAATTGTTTGATTGGAATTAACGATTAATATATTTTTGAATTAATGTCTTGGCGAGAATTTTTTGCTTGGGTGATTGTAGGAAGAAGAATGAAGAGAGGAGAAGCATTGCTAAATGGGATCATTGGAAGGGGATGGTCGATTGGTTCAGTCATCAGGACCGGTAGGTATGACCTAAGATTACCTTGGAAAAGATACGAAGACTTGACCACAGGTTACATTATGAGACGACATGAGCTATTAGGAAAATAATAATAATAATTTTTTTGAAAAATAATATAAATTAAATATGATTCATACCTTTGAATATTTATTATTGAATTTTCTTATTTAATCATTATTATAAAGCCTTAAATACGAACACATATAAAAATGAAGTGGCACCAATAAATTATAATTATATAATCTAATGATGTCACCTCATCAATATACATACATGAATATACATAAGAGAATATAATAATAATAAAATAAAATTTAAACTCTTCAACTTTTTATTTTCTTTTCCTTCTTTGTTCTTTCCTTTTTAAATTCAAATTTATGAAGTATCCAAATAGCTTTCTTGATAACCGATGGTAGCCAAAAGGTCACTGTTGAGCATTAAAAACAACATCTTGAATTGATTTGAGACACCCCTTCTTCCCTTCTACATTTTCTCTATTCTTCCCCCAATCTGCTACATCTTGATATTGAGCCCAGTGAACAAAGTTTTCAACATATAACCATTCCTAGCTCCAAAACCTGATTCATTTATGATTTTCCTCTAAGTCCAACTACGTTAGGATTTTTGAACATAACAATATACAATGGGAGGTCAAGAATAACGGCTAGCAAAAAGAGGAACCCAATCCAACATTTAAGTCATGTGATTCCTTGCTGTCCAAATTCAATCGGCTTTCAGACTTTTCATTTCTGAATATCAGCAGTGCTTTGTAGGAATCGTTTACCATTAAATTACTTGTTGATGTTGAATATTATGAACAAAGAATTGTATAGAAGGTGTAATCGAATACATAACTCCCATCCATAATCAGTTATATAAACAAACTGATATCTTTCTTTGATTTAAATTGAATAACTTTGAGATTACTTCATTTTTGGATTTAGAAGGTAGTGAACTCATTTGAATTGCATGAATCAATATATATGCATGTGAATATCATCTTTTTTTTTCCAAACATTCTTCAAAGATGAAAATAATATCATAATGATAAAACACTGCAGAATTCATAGACCAAGAAGCCATGGAGGGTGAAGATGTGTAAATAAAATAGAAAGGTTAAGAGCTTTCAAGCACCTAGGATTCACTAGCAAAGAAGCCATGAATAGTGAAGAGGTGGAAATAACCTGCAAGAACCAAGAATGAAATAAAATATATATAAATATGTAATGAAAAGACATAATAGTTCATGCATGTCCTGATAATGAAATCTATTGTCAAGTCGAGTGGTGGAGATTGGGTTTACGAACCCAATTTGAAATCCTTGGCCAAGGTAGTTATAGGCATATGTGCCAATCATGAGATCTTTTTGTTTGTCCATAAGTTTCAATTATTTAGGAATAACTGATGGGGCACTCAAACCACTGAGTAGCTCATATGGCTAGACTTAAGCACATCCCAAGCCTGATCCCGAGGTAGGGAGGGTTGTTCTATTAAGTTAAGACGTGTGGGGATAAGTATGGTTTGAGGTTGGGAGATTAAGCCTATGTCAATGCTTCTCCTCTCACCAGTACTGGGGCTTGAACAACATGACAAAGGGATTCCTCCATTAGTTTTGTATGTTCTTTTGCACTTTTACCTTTAGATTCATAGAAGAATAAATAGATAGTTTAGATTTCTAAATTCAATGAATATATTAGTTGATATAGAAGCTAGTTGTTACTTTACTTTTAGCTGAACATGTTATCAGTTAGAAATGGTTAAAATGTTAGCAATGTATAATTCATTTATTTATTTCATTATAAATTAGTTGATTATAAATTGCAAATAGAATAGAAAATAGTTACTTCTTTCAAGTTAAATTTAGTTAATGGATGTCATTGTCATGTGAAATGGAATCAGTTATTTGATAATTAGGTGTTTTAAACTGGTTAGAAAAATTCGTTTGTTATAATAAGACATGCTTGTAAGAAGGAAGTGTGGATGAAGAGATTATGTTTTCATTGGCTTTTAGGCGAAAAAGTAAGAATTAGATGTGAGAGTTGAAGTTTCATCCATTTGGCTAAGAGCATAGGTATCATGTCCACATGAAATACATAAGTTTTAAAAATTACTTTGTACAGAGAATGGTTGAGGGTGAAAAAATAATATTAGATTTTTTTTTTAGATATAATGTTGTTGATTATCTTACTAAAACAAGAAGCAAACAAAAATAATAATTTGTAAAAGGTCCACAGGGCTTCTCTCTTCTATAGCTTGATTTATTCAATTTTCATTTATGCTTTTTGTGAGGCATTTGAAAAGTGAGAAAATGATGAGTAAATACCTCAACCTTTATTTGATTAGGTTTAAATCTACCTATTTTAATTGACAATATACAATAATATATTAATTATCATGAAAGTGGTTAAATACAACTATGAAAAAGTTTATAAGGTATTTTTAGAGAATGAATACCACAAAAGTAAGAGATAATAAAAAATAAATAAATAATTTTTTTTCTCATCAAGATGCAATATGATCAATTGGGTACAATGTACATGTGCCTTGTTATATAGGCATGACAATACGACAAGAGAGCACACAATGATGACATGTGGATCAATGAGATGTAAGGTTAGGTAGGAGAAAATAATAGATATTTCCACTAAAGGTATATCACCGAGTAATTGTGGAATTTATCCTACAACCATATTCGGGCTAGATATGAGATTCTCTAAGTTTCTCCTATGTAAATTAATATGAAATGCATTATCCTAAGTAAGCTTAAGTAAAGTGTAATTATGAGAAATTAATTACACCACCATTTCTCTAATGCATATATATATTTAGTGCAAGTTAGTTTGGGAAAAAAAAAAACAAGTTCGTTCATACGATCTTAAAGCAATGAAGTGTTGAAGTGATTTAGAGAGAGAGGTTGCACTAATGTAAAATCAATTGATGGATTAACACAAATATTGGATATCATTGGATGTCGGTTTTTTTTTTCTTTTTTCTTTTCTTTTTTATTTAAAGATTTATCCACATAAAACTTGAGTTGTGATTTGCATTTATATTGTAAGCTACTTCTATATTTTATTTATTTCTATCTATTTATTTGAATGCATTAAACTATCAACATATTTTTACAATAAAGTTTTAGGTTATTTTTGATAATCTTCCCAAGCCACTTATGTATTATCAACTCTTTCATTTTTTATTTTTAACACTCTTGATTAACTACATGAGATGCGACACACGCTTTCCTAACCATGTTTTACAATTATTGGGTAGAAGCAAGAAATTGGGTCTCAATTTCATAGAAGTCTACGAATTGAGATTGTGCCCTTTTAGAAATGGGTAACCATTTAAAAAAAAATGGGTACCTGTTTTAGGCTCGGGTATACAATCCAAAATTAAAAAAAATGGGCATCCATTTTTTTAAAAATCAGGTACCCATTTTTTTTTTTTTTTAATTAGTATTTTTCATAAATGGGTACCCGTTTTTGAAAAGTAAAAAATGGGTACTTGTTTTTTACTTTTAAAAAACAATTATCCATTTCTAAAAATTCAAAAAAAAATTTGGGGGTTTTAAAATGCCGATTTTACTTTTTCAAAATGGGTAGCTATTTTTTGAATTTCAAATAATGGGTGCCTGTTTCTTACAATATGGGGCGGGATTTTTCTCTCCTACCTCAGATTTTGGTTCAGGATAGGCTTGGTGAGACCAAGCCTATGCCTTGACCTCTCAAGATTTGGCTAAGGCATTGAGCTGACAAATTCACGCTTTGTCATAATTTTTAGAGGGTCTTCTCGATCAAATTTTTTTACGAAACAAAAACCCATTAGAGCTCTCACTATCTTGATTTCAGAAATATAATTTTTTATAATGCTATGATTTTTCTTAAATTAATTTATATATCATCAATCTACATACAATTCTTTTGAGGTTAAAAAGAGATTTTTTGAAAAACTGAAATTTTGATCAAATTATGGTGTTCGTACACAAGAGGTTTTAAAATTTACCTTTATAGCCAATTAATAATTAATAATAAAAATTATTCACTAAAAAATTAAGGAAAAATATTATTATCAATCTTAGGTGTATTAGGTAACTCCTTTTAAAAGGATTTACAAAAAATCATTTATTTGCGTCAAATTATGATGTCTGTACACAATTGTGGTATGGTCCTGAAACATGCATTTTGAAAAAGTGGTTTTTAAAGATCCATACAAAAAAATCTATCATATGGGTACACAAATAAATTACATATTCAGAAAAAAGATTTCGAACATTACAATTTTTTATTTTTGAAGTTTTTCTTTTATATATCCGATCTCTAACTGCCTTAAATTTTGACATCAATTGACAAGAAATTTCAAAAATAGGAAAAACACTTCCACTTTTTGCCCAAAAGTGAGACCCAACTTCTTGCACTTACCTCGTTAGCAGTAGCCTTTCTTACAAAAGAAGATTATCAAATACACAAATATTCGAGCTATTAACACACAATATTTATTAAAATAAAAAATTTCAAATTAGAGTAAATCATAAGGGAAAATGGTGAAAATATTATCTTAGGGTCATAATAAAGACAAAGACTAAACTTATAGTTGTGGAGTGGTTCACACCATCTTAGGTGTGAGACAAGGAGATGAGCAATTGTGAAAGAAGATTAAGAAAATATGATTTCTATTTTCTGGAATGAAGGGTTGGTTGCCTAGAAATGGTTTTAAAAACTATTTGTAATTTGTGTTTTCTCTCATACATATATATTTAGTACTAGAGACAAGTTAATTCACAAGTTCTTAAAGCAATGAAGTGTTCAAGTGTAAAAAGAGAAGTTGTATTAATGTAACTCATAAAAGAGAAGTTGTATTAATGTAACTCATTTAAAAATTAACAAAATATCATAGGGTTTCTTCACATAAATCTTGAGTTGATTTATTTGAATGCATTAAATAATTAACATATTTTTATTATAAAGTTAAAACATATTTTCAATAATCTTCCTAGACCACTTATATTATTTTCTTGCTTGATCAAGTATGTGGGATGTGACACATGCTTGACTAACCATATTGTAAAATGCCATTAATTCTAGTCTTGTGTACGAAAGAAGATTCGTTGCACAAGAATATTTAAGCTCTTAACAAACAACGCATATTAAAAGAAAAGCTCACGTTCAAGTAAGAGTAAAGCACAAGCGAACATAATGAAAAATATTATCTTAGCACCAAAATCAAGGGAAAGACTAACCTTTTGGTTGTGTAGCCGCTCACACCATTTTAGGTCTCTTATCTTACGTGTGAGACAGGAGATGGACAATCCCCAAAGAAGAGTGGGAATATATATAATTCCTTTTTTTTTTCAAAGGAAGGCTGATTGCTGAAATGGTTTTAAAAACTACTTGTAATCTGTGATATCTCTCCTCCAAATATATCTAGTGCTCAAGGGAAAAGACAAGCTAACTCATAAACTCATAAAGCAATGTAGGTGTGAAGTGATTTGGAGAGGAAAGTTGTATTGATAAATCTTGGACCTGTCATATGTAGCTTTTTCATGGAAGGATTTATGTGCAAAAATCTCAAGTTATGATATGACATTTATATTGTAAGATACTTTCACATGTGATTTTGTGTACTTTTATGAATGTACAAAATTATTAACACATTTTTACTTTAAAGCTTTAACCCATTTCGAGTAATCTTCCCAAGCCACCTTTGTAGTATCAAGCCCTTTATTATTTTATTTTCTTACTTTCTTGATCAACAATGTCCGATGTGAGACATGCTTCCCAAACCATATTCTTTATTGCTATCTATACATTTGAATGTACTAAATTATCAACACATTTTTACTTTAAAGCTTTAACCCGTTTTCAGTAATCTTCCCAAGCCACCTTTGTAGTATCAAACCTTTTATTATTTTATTTTCTTACTTTCCCAAGTCACCTTTGTAGTATCAAGTCTTTTATTATTTTATTTTCTTACTTTCCCAAGCCAGCTTTGTAGTATCAAGTTATTTTATTTCCATCTTTGTAGTATCAAATTATTTTATTTTCGTACTTTCTTGAACCATTTTTTACAACTATTAATTGTATTCTTGCATACAAAACAAGATTTGTTGAACATGGTGGATACGATTATCTTAGGGTCACAATCAAAGGAAAGAGTAGACTTCTACTTACGTAGCAATTTGCACCATCTTAGACCTCTCATCCTAGATGTGTGTGAGAGAGATGGACAATCTCCAAAAAAAAGTGAAAAGATAAAATTTTAATTTTCGACATTGTAGGGGTGGTTGAATTATTATGACATTTTAACATAGAATATACTTTCTATGAAAATATCCATGTTTAATATAAAAATGAGTCGGAGGTTATAATCGAAATGCTCTATATAAGAAGGATTCGATTTGACTTAAAAAATAATCTTAAAAATAATTAAAAAAAAATCTTAAAAGGAATTTAAAAATTATTAAGAGTTTTTTCAAGTCTTGATTTGGATGATTTCATCCAATTTAATTTGTGAAAAAGCAAAAACAGATTAAACTGGCTAAAGATAGATAGAAATTTAATTCTGTTAATATAATCCCACGAATTCAAATAGAAACCTGAGCTCGTCTGATGGTAGCAATAGTGGAATTTGTTTCATTATATCTTGTCCTAATTACACCACTTCAGTAGGTGTATTCATGGATATGTTTAAGATTTTAGCAAAATAAATAAAATAATAATAAAAAGAATTCACTTCGACTCGAGAACAAAACATTTGTACTCGAGCACAATCCATTTTTATTTCTTTGTGTGCCCATTGATTCAGTGACTTTATACGCTGATTAACTTAAATTGGACTTCGGAAGCAAATATTTCAGGACACAAGCAGCTCAATATTCCCAAAGAGTAGGGGATTTAGGATGAAATGCACAACAGCAAAGTGTGCTATGAAACTTTCATTTAACAGGAAAGATCATGAAGCAATGGCAATTACACTTTCGTTTATTCGATTATAAAAATTAGAAGAATTGCATTGAATGAACAATGGGGATTTCTCAGGGATTGTGATGTCCGATAGCTTTCCCACATAAGAGGGCATTTTGAGGAGGAGGTAACTCGTCTCTTGGGTCTGTTCCTCCATATATTTTTATGTAAAATTCCTGCCCAAGATATCGCCTTTCCCATAATGCCGATCTCACATTCCACAATCCGGCATTGTCAAGCGACATTAAGATTGCAGTCCACGAGTTTGGATATACCTGTAAGCACCAGTACAAATCTCAATATAGCAAACAACAATTCAGATCAAGAAGAGCAAAATCATGTGTATGAGTCTCAATAAAATAAATAAATCTTGGAATAAAAGGAACATTGAATCTGAACAAGGTGTAATTCAGGTGACCATTTTTGTCTCGAAAAGAAAATTTCACCTACAATGTGGTCTGAACTCACATAATCATAATGACAATTCTCCTGCTTTGGTACACACAACAAGGTTTGAATTTGGATCACAACAATGCCTGGAAATTAAGATTACCATGATAGCAATTGACCAACTGCGACAAGCCCAACAGGTTCGAACACAGGTCATGATAATTATGAATATGTATGATGCGTTCGGGTCAAGATCGTTATTGGCAATCAAGCTGTTTCAAAAAAAACTCCAGGATTTGAACTTCGGTTGTGTTAATTTTGGGGTATGCGAAGCAGGATTTGAACCTATATCATCTTCATGGTAATTCTTCTACCCCACAAAGTTACCCACTACTCAATTCATGATAATTGAAAGACATACATAGTTGGATGCGAACCTAGATCATTGCAATTGAAATAACATAAGAGTGTTTGAACCTATATTGTTTCAATGGCAATAGAAAGAAAATTAGAATACGGGGTATGAATCTAGACATTGTAATACCAGTGGTGTAGTGGGTGTTGAACCCTAATTGCTCTATCCCAACAAGCCCGGTAAGGCTCAAATTTTAAATCCAGATTTGATGATTGTTTGACAAGCACACTTAGATTTGAGCTTCGATCTTCAAGATGGCATTTTTACTGCAGGGTTCAAAACCAAATTGTGACAATTGTGCCCTCTTTAAATTATAATCTGCACTATCTTAATTTCTTCGCCCTATCAATAGAAATCAATCATAAACCTGAGTAATGTTATAATCTGCACAACCATAATTTCTTCGCCTTATCAATAGAAACCAATCATAAACCCGAGTAATGGTAATTGTTCAATCTTACTGCTAGAAACCCGGTTCATGGCAATTTTTCTACCCGACTTTTATCTAGAGTATTAATACCCAAGTAAGAAAACTATCATAATATCTTCGCCTTATCAGTAGAAATTAATCATAAATCTGAGTAATGATAATAGTTCATTATTATTAGAGTGATACCACAGTAAGAAAAATGTAAAATTATAAACACCATCTACCTGTGTGGTAGATCGAGAAACTGCATCAAACAAGTTGTAGACTTTCCTACTTGAAGGAGTCCATTGCTTGCGATCCATACTGCACACCAGTTTTATTTGTTTAGTTAAACAATCTGACCAACAGAAACCACGGTGCAGAAAATGTTATTATTTTTATCAAAATGAAACATACCCAACAACAAAGAAATTATAGCCATCGAAATGCCATGACTGAGTGGTGTTCTCATTGTTCTGGAAGATGATTTCAATGAATGACTTGTACTCGCCGGATATTACAGCGGTCTGGATGCTGCTCGCTCCTTCTTTAGGGCTATCTTGAAGGGCATCCAAACTGAAAACTCCAGGAATTTTGTAGTAATCGGCCAGTTTCAGGGGAGTGTCAGGATAGACGAAAGAAACTCCATTGACTGCATATCGCTGTTTTCCGTTGATTTGAGGGGCTGAGTTTTCTAAAATGATTGTTCGTGATGGTTTTATTGTCCCATAGTGATACGATCCTTGTGGGTTTGGGCGAGCTGCACCAGCTGTTAAATTCCATCTGCAAGATGCAAACACACAAATTTTTTTTTCAGAGCATGAACAATTCAGAGCATGAAGCAGTACAGTTTGTGATCCATCATGCTTTCTTTGATGTTTATCTTAATGAATGATAGATCACAGAATGTGATCTGAAATGTTTTTGTAATTTTTTTAATAAAATTGAATTCAGAAACAAGAAGCCGCAAAACATGAAGCAATACAGTTAAATTAACCAAAAGGTTCAAATAGGAAAAGGAAACCGTCAGTTTGATTGATTCGGATGTGTAAGAAATAGAACAATGTAGTTGTTTCTGATGAATGCAGTTGTTTAGGATAATCGTATATGAATTTCATCTGCTTAATTATAAGTGGCTGGAAAGTCTTGGATATGAAGGTTGTGCCACTGGTGTCTAGGAATACCAAAGTCCATATGGAAAACATAAAAGCTGTAATTAAGATTAATAATTTAGCTGGGATGATAGAAAATATAGGACTTGGAAAATAGGCAAGGGGTGATTAAGATGGAATTTGTGAACTTGATCATAGGAGCACCCGAAGTACCCTAGGCTGGAAATGCTGCATTCTCAATGTTTGGGATCAACAAAGTTAGCTTGATGATTAAAAATCAGATGTTTGATATCCAGGAACGGCAGAGTGAATTTGGATTCAATAAGAAAGCCGTGAGAGCATGAAATTTGTGAGTTAGATGTTTAGGGATGACAAAGCTAGTTTGGATATTAGTGTTCGCAGTGGATCAACAGGGGGTTTGCAATGTGGCTTAACGGCTTCTTTTGGTTCTATAAGACTAGACTATTGGTTGTTTTAGGCATTGACACATTGATCTTTTGGTGCAATGACAACTCTGACTATTCTAACAAGTGGTATCAAAGCTTTATCACAGGTTCAAATCAAACAGATGCTGAGAGGAGGATTGTTGGTACAATGACAACTCTAACCATTCTAACAATTGGAATAGCTGTGAATTGAATCTCTAAGATGGCAGAATGGTTTTAGGGGACGTGAATTCTCTGGTTCTGATGTTTAGGAATAAAAGAAGTTTATTCTGATGGAGAGAAAATAATCAATAGACATTTGCAAGACTATTTGGCAGGCAGAGGAAGTAATCATTAGACTAAGTATTTATGTGCTGCTGCCAATGGTGATTTTTTTGAAAGATTAACAGACTTTTAACTTTTGTGACACGATGTCATATTCTTTCCCATTTCTAGTGAAAAAGAAAATCCTTCCAAAGCCAAACCTGATAGATTTTGCTTGGTTGATAGACCATTGGAGCTGAGTAGTGGGACCCCGGGGCATTGGGCCTGAAACAGGCTGCTTTGAATTGCTGTATTGAAGGATACCTACTCCAGCAAGAACTTGCTTCGTGAAGCGAGTGGACGCCACCATGTAATAGTCCTTTTGCTTCCAATGTGTTCTCAGGAGAACTGTACATGACTGACCCACATGAAGGTCTATGGATCTATACAAGTTTTGAACCGTGTGGGATCCTTCCACTTCTACCAGCTGCAACTGGTGTCCCTGAATCCTAAAATTTAACGTGTTTGACAGGCCCACGTTTGAAATCCTAAGCCTGTAAGTTTTACCTGTCAAATATAAAGAAAATGCCCATCAATCAACCCATAAAAGGGAGAGCAAAGCTGTTCTGCACTAGACCGGACTTTGTCAGCTTTGAAAAATCAAAACAACTGTACCATGTTTAGTAGGTAGTTGGTAATCCAGAAGATCTTATGTAGGATGACATTAAAACAAAATCAATAACTGTACTATGTTTAGTAGGCAGTTGGTGGCTCTGATCTAAAAGATCTAATGTAGGATGACGTCAATTCCCCTCATTGTGGGCAGTCATCAATCAAAGAAATCTTCCTTCAAATAGGTCACTAACCGTACCCTATGCATATAATGAATTACTAAAATTGATAGAGTAGAAATATGTTCTACAGTGAGTCAGACTGTGATTTTTTTTTTACATAAGGTGTTCCCGTGATCTAGTCTAGCAATGACCAGTGGCTGATGTGAGCTAGGGTGAGACTAGTCCAACCTATGATCTCAAGGGACCGAACCTTAAGTCTAGCCAGCTGAATCACTAAAATTGACGAGTCATACTTTTCGACCTATATTAGTGCCAATTCAGAATGTATGAACATTTAGATGTAATGAGTGTAGAGTGTTCCATTCATTCTCATAAGCAACAGATTCTTGTAAACCACTACTCATGAAACAAAGGTCAATAAATATGATTCAAAATAACAAAATTGATTACCAAAAAGCAAAAATAGATACCTGGATCGACTTTGAAGGAAGTACGAGACTCCCCTCCAAGCCCATTAATGTGAACACCATCTGGAATCCCGAGAGACAATCCACTGTCCAGCCGCTTTCTCAGAACCTAGTGATACAAATTGTTTAGAGGAATCCCCAATCAATCCATAGTTTAGTGCAATGAATTTCAAGAGGCTAGGATTTGTGTTTACTCTTACAGAATGATCAGTGTTGAACCAATCCCCAATGAGGATAGTAAACTCTCCAGCTGGAAGGGCGTAGGGAACTGGGATAACTGCTCTGCTTGCAATTGAAAGGCCTCCAAACCCTCCAGCTGCTCTATGGAGATCTGTTGAAGGGGAATAGAAGAAGCTTCCAATCTGATCTTTAACCTGAAATTTGTAGGTGAAGTTTGCACCGGGAGGAATTGGGCAGTTGGTTCCAAGCACTCCATCTTGCCAAGAGTTTCTTCGCTGTTGGACCCCATTCCTAGTTTACACCAACATTCAGTGATCAGTTTGCAAGTCGAGATTTACAGTGGATAAATTTACATGAAAACAATGATAGATATACTCAATCATACCAAAACCTTCAAAACCATGACGAGATTGACATATATGAAAGATAATGCTTATATTATCTGTAGATGTGAATTGCATACCAATTGATCAGGAATGGCTCGTTTAGTTTGTTGAAAACATTGACCACAATATTATCATTGGTGGTGGAATTGATTGCTGGTCCAGGGAATAGACCATTGATCAGGATTCCCTGTTATCACAAAAATTCAAAATTTGATCAATATTCATATAATTTACATACATAATCTCAATTCAAAATTGGAAAAAAATCAAATTTTCATCACATTAAGTTTCGTTGTTAGCTTTGAAATTTGAACAGTACCCACAATTCATCTAATTGAATCAATCTAAACATGTCCAATTTTTCAAGAGTCGGTAATCAAATCCTAAATTCTAAATGTAAATTTTTATGAATATCACATTCCATTTCGTTAAAAACACGATGGAAAGGCTTGTTGTCTAGAATAATGGTGCAATGGACAGAAAAATAAACCCAACTCTAGTATTCTGCAAAGACAAATATAGAACGGGAAAGATAGTATTGTGCAAAGACAAATGTAGAACGGGAAAGATAGAATAGGCAGAAACAATGCAATCATATTGTGAATTCAATTTGTCCAATTAAATTCAAAATTTTAATAGATATAAAAATTATTTATTACATATTTTTTATATTAAGATCTTTAGGTCTACAATGAGAAGTCATTGCTTCAACCAAGTTAAATTAATTTTAATAGATATAAAAATTATTTATTACATTTTTTTAATATTAAGATGGTTGTATTTACAATGAGAACTCATTGCTTCAACAACGTAAGCTAAACCCTTTAGACATTTATTACATATTACAAAAATTATTTATAAAAAATATGTTAATGAGAAAAATAGAATTGGTGAATCTTAAATCTAAAATGTTTAATTATATAATGATTAATAAAAATTAAATATTCTTCACTATATTTAAAAGTAAAATTAAAAGTTCAGATATCTTATATCCATTTATTTAAAACAAGTCTATAATTTTAAAAAATTTATATCAAGTGCACCAGATAAATTAGCTGATGACTTCAAATTGATGTTCTTTGATATCTTCGAGATAAACACAATGAAGGTATGGATGATAATTTATAAAATTTATATTTATACAATGAACGTTTTGACATGCAAACAATCTATATAAATGGATGAATGTATCAACCATTTTCTAAATGAATGAATTCATAACCACTCTTTAATTTTCTGATAATAGATCACAGAATATGACAAGAAACAATAATGTATATTTTATCAAGAAACAATAATGTATATTTGATCATCAAATCAATAGTATGGAACTTTGATCATCTAATTTGCTATAGAAAATGAAGGAACTTGATTTTAAAGTTACTTGAAACAATATAAACGATCATCATAGAAATTTGTATCAACTATTCTACTATAAAAAGATGATGAAGTTGATTAAAAACATTGTTAAAAATTCATAAAGCAATAGCTTACTTGCTGCGGCACACCCAAGGGTGAAATGGTTCCATAAGTCACCGTCCATGTGAAAAACTTGTATGGATCTTCACACTGAACCACAACAACAACATAAATCGCTAATATCACCAACACCAGGAGTTTGCTATCTAACAACCCCATTTTCCCTTGGTTGTGACCACCAGCAGAACTTCTCATCAAACTTTACTTCAATTCCACAACTCTGAATAACATAGATGCACCTTTATATTTTGCATATATACAGCGACAGTTTGAAGAATATGCATAGCCTATTTATCTGCATTATGTTTTGCCTGGGAATGATCAACACAACGACTAAATAAGCCGTTTAAAGAAGATCAGATCCACAGTTACATGCTCCTAATGTTGGCGTATTATTATCCTTTTTCCAACCTGATTTTAGTTGGGCTTGATTTAGGCCAAATTTAGCAGATATGACAATCCCTATATCCGTGGACTGAGATACAAGATTGATTATATTGAAATTATCTTGTTTCATTCTGCAATCTAGTTTTTGATCAATATTGTGACTATTTTTCAGCTCTTTGACCTAGCGCACAAATAAGGGAAAAGTATGAGAATAGCATTACTAATTTTTGAAAGTTTTATGGATCAATCAGTGGATACAACGTAAGTTCTCATCCACGTTACATTCTCTGTACAAATGTAAATGCTTGTGAAGGTTGTGCTTAAATAACTACAAGTTTTCTTTATACACCAATCTGTCCAAACTCAAAAATTTGTTTTCCCTGCATAAACGAAATGTTTTCCATAAATTTTGGCTGCATAAGGCAAAGGGTGAGCATACACACTTCTAGAAGGAAGAAGCATATGTTCATATCATATTTCTTATAAAAATAAACTATCTGTTGCTAAAATGGTCGGAAGGTGCATGATGGAGAATTGTTGCAGGGAAAGAGGGGCCAAATATAATTCTTCTTATTGTCTAGAATCTACATATTATTGTAATCAATCATACTTTTGTTTTGTTTATTGTTAAAGTTGTAGTAAATATTTTTTAATTAATTTTTTAATATAATTAATTTAATTCAATTCTATTGGTTCAATCAATTTGTTCTTATAGGACTTTTTTTGGGACAAGTGCTCCATATTCATTATTTTGGGACTTGCTAAATTTTATTTTTCCTTGAAAAATATCTGTTTTCTCAAACCTCTTAATTGTCATTATAAAGCGGTTAATTATTGTACTTGCAGTAGGCAAATATAATTGCATTTAGTTTGAGTGTTATAAGCTTTTTTTCAGAAGGTTCTCCATATTGTAGTTTGTTCGACTAAATTTTTGATAATGTGACAATTTAAACTTAGAAATCTCTACGATTCTCAAATAAGAAATCATGTTCACAATCATTTAATATATTGAGTTAATAATTTAATATATTAGTTACATGAAGAATATCACAAATTTTAAATTTTAAATTTCTAAGATTAAGAGAGAATCTATTTCTATTAATAAATTTTGATATCTTTAGAGAACTTGAATAACTCAAATAATAATCTAGTTATTTAAGAATACTTTAATTTATGTTAATACTATACTTTAGTACTAACTAAACTTTAATTTTGAATTAAAAATACTAAAATTATATTATAAACAATTCTTAAACTAGGAGACAAGTACATGCTACTATATGACACTTGTTAGTGTATTATTATATAATTTATATAATTTTAATTATATTTAAGGATTCAAACTTTATGTTGACATGTCTAAGATAAAAAAAATTGAAATTATTTTTATGGTATTTATTTTTTAATTTCTTTAAATAAATCTTATATATTTTTAGTTAAGAAGATATAATGTATTTAAGTCTTAATGTATGATTTTCTAAATTTTAATAAGATTTTAATTTTGTTAAATCATATAAGCATTTATATTTTGGATACTTTTGAAATTAAACACAATTACAAGAAATAAGAAAAAAATTCTAAAAACTATTTCATAGATCAACAATATTTTTTCTCTATAAAACTTTTTTTTTTTTTTTGATCGATAAAACAGCCAAGGCCATTATGATATATTCATAAAAATTAAAATAATTACAATAGCGTTCCTCCGTTCAAACGGGCACTAGTAGGAAAGAACGGGGAAAGAAAACCTCCAGTCTTGCTCGGGACCTCAGTCCTATATTATTACAAATTCAAAGAGGCATACCCTAGTCAGAATATCTTGATTAAATATTACATTTAATATTTATTTACAACGAGATTAATGAACAGTGCTCTATGAATCCGACAGCTCCTCTTAGCAATGATTCCGATGCTCTTTTTAATTTAAGTGAAGTGACCAAAAGCTTGCATCCCTGTTTAACTACCTTGCCATCAATCTAGTTAATAATAAATGCTTATAAAATCTTATAAAATATCTATCTAGTACTGAATCAAATCTAAGAAATTTTGAGAAAAGAACCTCAATAAACAATAATAATTTCTTATTAATGTCAGAGATAAGCTCTAAACATAACCCATACATGAATAAAGGAAACAAAATCAAATTGCATAAAATAGAAAATTTATCCTCTAACATCAAGGAAACTTTCAACAAACTTAGACCGATCCAAAATTAAAACATGTAAATATCCCCTAGCTATATCAACTTAATAGAAGACGGATTGAAAGAAAAGAAAGGGAAAAAGGACACTCTCCCTAGGATGGAAAATTATCCTTTATTACAAATTTGTAAATTTATCCCATCCGCCCCTATGGTGGCTATACTATCCGCTTTTTGATTGCCTTCTCGGAAAATATGGCAAATTTGGGTTTCCTCGAAATGATCTAAAATCTCTAGAACCTCTCTCAATCTCGAATTCAATACCCAATTAGGTGTCTCTCTCTTCCTAACCGCATTTCAGATTATTTGAGAATCCCCTTCTATGATGAACCTCTTTAAACCTAAATCTTTACATAGCTGCAAACCTTTCTCCAAAGCTTCTAACTCAGCTAAGTTATTTGAGGTAGACATGATGGGCATAGCTTTCTTTGCTATCCACTTACCTTTATCATCGTTAATAATGCATCCTATACCTGCCACACCTGGGTTGCCTCTAGCAGCTCCGTCAAAGTTGAGTTTGTACCAACCATGCATGGGCGTTGCCCATCTACATTTAGCCCTATCCTCCTTGGTTTTTTAACATATACCTGAGGTGGATTAATCAGATTGGTCCAATGCTTCTTCATAGTGCCATCCCAAATTGAGAAGGAACCTTCCTCTATCATGGATTTCTTGAGATGAGAATTCATCACCTCCACAATACACGCCTCTAACTTTAATAAAAATTCTTTCATTTTTAATTCCTCCTCTCGAAAGATGCATCGATTTCTCTCCTTCCATATTTCCCAAGCTACTATAGATGGGCCTAAGTTCCAAAGCTTACTATAGATAACTATACTACTGCCTATAGGCCATGCTAAAAGGAAATTTGTGAAGGATTCTGACAAAGGAGTAGACCAAGCTAACTTACATTTTAGCCAATCCAGCAGTCCTGGGAAAAAGGACATCTATATAACAGGTGATCCACATCCTCGCTGTTTTGTTTACAAAGTACACATCTTGAGGGACCTAAAACCCCAATTTTGGATAATCTGTCAGCTGTCAAAATTCTGTTTTGGTGTGCTAGCCATAAAAAGAAGCCTGCCTTGGGAAGACAAGCTGAGTCCTAGCATAGATTGAGAGGAATTTCTATATTGCTCCATCTTTGGGAATGAATAATAGCCTTATGTCCATTTTTCACACTATACTTTCCATCATTTGAGGTGACCCATAAGAGTTCATCCTTTTTATCTGCTTGCTTAATACTCCTATATGACAGAATCTTTTCATAGGCTTCTACGGATGTGGTATCTAATCCCAACCCTTCCACAGATCTCCAAACCCATTTATAGGCACCTTCCGAAGAAGTCTTTATCTTATAATTGCCAACTTTATCCCCCCATAAAGACACCAATTTATCTTTAAGAACCTTAGGGTGAGCAGAGGAAGTCCATCCCAGGAATCTTCCCAAAATAGCGCATTATCGCCCAGGCCCACATCCCATGTAAGAAAGTTGCTAATAAGAGGACGACATCTAGACATAAAATTCCAACTTTCAGATCCTTTAGGTAGACTAATCATTCTAAATAATGACAAAGGATCATCCGGATTAAGGTATTTGGAATATAATATCTTTGCCCACTTATGTTCTCTCTCTATATACAATCGCCAAATAAGTTTTGCACCCAATGCTTCATTTTGCCATTATAGATTCTTAATCCCTAACCCCCAAATCTCCTTGGGTTTACATATATTCTCCCATTTGATGAGTGCCAATTTTTTATCCTCTTCACAATTATTCCACAGAAATTTTTTGAGTTTGGATTCAAATTTTGAGAGTGAGCATTTAGATAAAGGGAGACATGAAAGGGGGAAGGTTGGAATGGCTATCAGGACAGAACTAATCTTTGTAATCTTTCCTGCTTTTGAAAGCCATTTATCTTTCCAACTTTCGATTCTCGCATCCAGCTTGTCAAATGTGTTATGCAAAATCTTACTGGATTTTGTACCCTTCTCCAAGGTAATTCCAAGATATTTGCAAGAAAACTGACATTTTTTATAACCCATAAATTTGCAGATCCTATCTTCCATCTCAGCTTTAGTATTCAAGAAAAAAATCTTTGATTTGTTTACATTCACTTTCTGACCTGAGGCATCCATATAAGACTTAATGATGGCTTTGAAACCCTGAGCTTCAGAAACTGTACTCTTTCCAGGAAGAATTGTATCATCTGCATATTGTTGATGCGTGATATTTGGCATATTGCATGCCACAGTGACCCCCGAGATCCCCCGAGATTTCCTGATTATGGTATGCTTTAGCTATTGCTCTCCCAAAAGCTTCCACTATAATAATAAATAGGGAGGGGGATAGTGGGTCCCCTTGTCTTAAACCTCTTGATATTTCAAAGAATCCTTCAGGCGATCCATTGATGAGAATAGAGATTTTGGGAGTAGAGATACATTTGAAAACTAGGTTTATCCATTGGTGAGAGAAGCCAAAGGTTTTGAGGACCTTGCATAAAAAGTTCCAATCCACCATATCATACACTTTTTGAATGTCCAGTTTCATGAACATGCATGCCTCTCTATTTTTTGATGCTGAATGAATAGATTCTTGGATTGTTAGGATGCCATCTAGGATAGATCTACCCGGGAAAAATCCTGTTTGCTCTTCAAAGATTAATTTTGGCAATACTCCTTTAAGTCTGTTAGCAAGAATTTTAGAGAAAATCTTATAAATTGTGTTGCATAATGCAATAGGCCTGAAATCCTCGAGGTCCTCAGGATCATCCTTTTTGGGGATCAGAGCGATAAAGGAGAAATTGATCTCTGCTAGTAAAGCTCCCCCATTTCTCGAGGCTTCTATGGCTTTCCATAGATCTCCCCAATGATATCCCAACATTTTTGAAAAAAGAAGGCCTGAAATCCATCTGGACCTGGCGATTTGTCCGGATTCATACAAATAACTACTGCTCTCACTTCTTCTAATGTAATGGGTTTAATAAAAGACTTATTCTCTTCAGGGGATATAAACTTAGGAATGTTTCTAAGCATCTTAGTTTGTGCCTCTCTATTTGATCCTTCATAATTATTCAATATCTCTTGAAAATGAGATACAAATGTATCTGCAATTTCTTTTGGGTTTTCCGTTCGAATGCCCAAGCTATTTTTAACACTAGTGATTTTACTTCTTGGTCTATTATAAAGAGTGGAATTATGGAAGAATTTTGTATTCCGATCTCCTTCTGCTAGCCATTTTTCTCACGATTTCTATCTCCAAAATATTTCTTCTTTGGAAAGAATGTCTTCTTGTCTTGAGAGTAGTTCTTTCTCTAGAAGAAAGCTACCATTATTCATACCATTTTTGATAATTTCTGCGTTCAATATTTTTAGTTTATCTTCTATCTCCAATTTTGTATTAAAAATATTATTAAAATGTTCTTTATTCCATCTAAGAATCCTTTCTTTTAGCATTTTTAGCTTTGAGACAAACACGAACATCTTGGAATCTTCAAATTTATCTAGCAACCACCATTCTTTAATGCTTCTAATGAAGTTAGGATCATGAAACCACATCTTTTCACATTTAAATGGGTTTCTAATAGGTTTTGCAGGCTCACTGAGTTCAAAGCAAATAGGAAAGTGATCGGACCCAGCGATAGGCAGAATGGTGGACTGGAAGTTTAAGTTATACTCATCTATATTTCCTATTATAAAAAACCTATCCAATTTCTTAGCTATGTATGCAAAATCCTTTCTTCTATTATTCCATGTAAAAATGCCATTAGTTGTTGGAATATCAATCAAGTTATGTTTGTTCATCCAAACTTGAAAATCTAACGATGCTTGAGAGAGGTGTTGAATGCCACCCACCTTTTCTTCTAGATTTAAAATAGTATTGAAGTCACCTCCTATCAAACAAGTTTTATCCCTAAATTGGGAAAGATAAGAACTAATCTCATCCCAAACTACTCTTTTCCCTACTGTATTAATGGGACTATAAATATTAATCAAAATTAACTGCATATTAGACTTAAGACTCTGGACGCTTGCACTCATCCAATTAGTCCTAGAGATCAAACATTGATTGACTACTTTCCTAGGGTTCCAAATTAAACCTAGACCTCCTGTAGCTCCCTCTGATTCTTGAAAGCTGAAATCCCAACCGCCTAACGTCTTATTTAGCTTTATACCTTCTGCTTTATTTAGCTTAGTTTCCTGAAGTAGAATAATATTTGAGTCAAAGGTTTTAAGATTATGTTTTAGTAACCTTTTCTTACTAGGGGCATTTAGGCCCCTAGCATTCCATGTCGTGATCCTCATGTTTCTTTAGGAAGGTACTTCCCCTTCCCAGCTTTCAATAACTGATCTATCTTCCTCTGTTCTCTGCACAATCCCTCTGCTTCTCTGAGTTCCTTCGAGGATCTCCTGCCTATTTTGCTTTTAATTCTGCCATAATTTGGTGACCTCAACCCTTCTTGGTTCATCTGTATCCCTAGGTGCTCTGTCTCATTTTGAACAACCGAGGCTATTAATTCACCTTGCCCTACTTGGTCTTCATGCCCTAGTTCACTAATGATCTGTTGAATTATGTTTGACTGTTCTCCATCTAGATCTTCCCTGATAAAACTTTTGTTACCTCTATCCTCATTCTCAGTCCCATTCTCACTTGTCAAAAGCTGTTCCTTCTTGTCCTCAATCTCCATTTTAATTAAATCTCTTCTTAAATCTTCAGCCGAATAATTGTCTCCTCCTAATTTAAGAATTTTCTAGATTAATTCCTCCTTCTGGCTCTTTGAGCTATTATCAATATTATCCCAACTGAATACCTGTAGTAATTCTTCAGATAGTATTTCTAGTTCCTCATCTTCTGCACTTACATTGTCTAATGTAAAATCTAACCTGATGTCTCTGTTTAGAAAATTTTGTACCTCTTCTGCCAATGTACTATCTATACCTTTAGTGTTTTGCTCTTTTTACTTATCTATTGGAGTGAAGGGGGAACTCACAATTGCTGCCGAAGTCTGCCAAAACTTAGAAGTTCTTACACACATCTCCTCGATGGGGGTGTTATTTCTCTTTGCTAAAACTTGCTTCTGGCCTTGTTTTCTATGACTCTCTTCCTCCGTTTGTCCATCTCCTTTAGCTGTGACTGAATCTGCTTCAAAAGTAAAGAGTTTTCCAAACTTTCTATTCTATCTTCTCCTAGCTCCTTTGTTACAGTTTCTTTCCCAGAAACTAGAAGTCCTTTGCCTTGTTCCTTCTCTTCTCCATTTAATGTTTGTATCACTGGATTTTTGATGCTGGATATATCTTCTATGTGTAGATCCCTTTTATTGATTCCATCTAAGTTTACTTTCTTTCCTTTATGTGTCATGTTCTTGATTCCTTTCTGCCTTACTTCCACTTTCTGATCTATCTTTTTCTTTGTCATAGCTGCTTACCTGCCTATATTGCTCCTTGAAGCATTTTGCTTCTTTTTGGACCTTCGTCTGTAAGATGCCTCTTTCTTTCCTCTGCTTTCACTACTTTCTTTGTGTCCTATCACAATAATGGATTTAATTCTGCTGTCCAATTCTTTTCTGTCGTCCTAACCTAAATCCATGCAACTCGGTTTTAAATATGAATTCGTCTCACTCAGACTTGTGGGTGTGTTAAACTCAATCGAGCTATTCCTTATTTCCTTTCCCTGGGTTCTAATCTTTGGAACCATACTTACCAAGTCTGAGGTGCGAGGAAGATAACTCAAGTTTGTCTTTCTAACATTCTCTATTTTAAAGATTTCAGATATCTCTCCTTCATAAGTTTGTAGCATTATCTCATAGGCAGCCTTCTTTGTGACAACTCTTTTGTGAATATCATGAGGTTACTTGAATTTTGTTCTAATCAATAATTTCACATTGTTGGAGTACCGCATGGAGGTATCTATACCTATGACTTCTCCTATGTTAGAACCTATTGTTTTTAGGGTTTCCACTTGTTTCAATTTCGTCGGTAAAGCCTGAATAATAAACCATTTAGGGCATCTAAAATCTATCCTATCTAACTTAAAATCTGAACTCCAATCTATAAATTTAACAAAATGACCATTAAAGAAACAATCTGATACATTCATAAACTCTTTTTTCATTTTTACACTAATACATTGTAAGTAAAGAGTTTTATCTGAATAGCAAGAGATACTTACCTGGTCGTGACAAATCTCTTCTAACCAGTTAGAGAAAAAGAACAAATCTTCGCTAGGACCATTCCATACTACGAAAAATCGTAATTCTTGACATTTGCTCCATGCCTCTTTGATTTCTTCGTTATGGATGTAGATGGGGTTTTCCACATGAATTGGATTAGTGTTAAGATCTGTCTTCCTTTGAAATGAGGAATCCTTATAATGCTTTTTTGTAGATCTTTGATGCGGAGGGAGGTAGGGATCCAAAGATTTGACATGAGATTCGCCCGATTGGGAGATTTGGGGTTGCGGAGGCTTGTAGTATCAGACTTATCCCATATCAACTTCGAAAGGGCATACTTGGTGAGATTGAATACTCTGAACTGATCGTTCAAACTCTCTAGGGTGAAAATTGATTGAGGCCACGAATATCCTTCAAACTCATTTTTTCTCTTCACCCATCTTTCTTGTGGTGCTGTTTGCCTGGGGATTGAATGCCAAGAAGACCCTCTCTATTTTTCGCACATTCATTGTTTTCTAACACGGAGAATCTGTTTGCAGTTTTAATTGCATATTGCAGATCTTGTGGGTTTCGAGATGCTTCAATTGTTGGCTCTGCTTTTTTCATACAACTGCTAAATCTCGCCATTTTGTTTTTTCAAGTTTTTTCAAAATTTTCTCTCTATAAAACTTGGTAAACAGAATACTAAAATTTGTTTAATAGAGTGGAAAGCGTAAATTAATAAATATACTTTATGTTTAAGAGAGTACATTTCCATTAGAAATAATTGATTATCAAAAAATTGATGTAATCAATACATTAACTTTACACCATATTTTTGGTATGAGAAGTGTTCGTTTTCAACTCTAAGAGAAGTCTCTTTAGCAGTTTGAAAATCAATGAGCAGACAAGCTAATCTTTGAAGTTGTACCAACTAGATTTGAATTAACACACAATTGGATTTTCTAATTAGTTCCATTGAATCAAATCTTTTCAAATCTTCAACCAACCATAGTAAAGAACTGATATTTTTTTGACAATTTTTTTGCCTCTACCTAATCTTATGTCAATTACCTCACAATTTTTTAAATTAATTTAATAATCAAAAAATGAATAATCATCAATCACATAACACAGTAACATTTTAGTTTATAATTTTAACTTAATATCAATTTCATTTTATAATTGATTGTACTATCAATTGTCTAATATATTAATTATATATTTTTTTTCATGGGTAAGAGGTCAAAAACCTAAAACTTCACCAATTCATTTTTTTATGTGTTTTAAAGTTTGAAAATTTAGAAGTTTGATTTCGAGTTCTTTGATAACAATCCATATAGGCAGAGTCAATGATTTAATCATATCCTCATTAAAATTTGGTTGCCATTTGATAAAGTTTACACTATATCCTTTATGAAAACACAAATGATTTGAAAGAAGACCATCTCCAATAATTTTAATCTTACAATATAAATATATGAAATGATTAGAGAGAAGAGATATAGTTACCTATTTGTTGATACATTCATTTAACCACTTAATTAGTTTTGTCTCTTTTGCTTTAGGTCCATTACAAATGCGAACTTACTCCAAGGTTCTTGCATTCAAACCATCGATCTTCGCTATACTTATCGCTTATAATAAAGACATTATTAATGTTACTCCTATTAAATTTTTTGACTATTTTGTTCTCATCTAGTATTTTATTTTGAGCACCTACTAAATTCATAGGGTTTTTTGGAAGATCAATGTGCATAAGTTAACTAGTTGACACTTTTATAAATCTCCACTTCCTTTTCTATCAATATTCTTTAATTTGGAATAAGGACATCTGCCTAAATTAAAGGGTTTTTTGAGATTTGTGGAGGATTTGAAATAAAAGCTAGAGTTATACCGATTCCTTGAACCTAGGGTATTGATTTTCTTGGATCACTGCAAATGTAATTGCACTACCTTTTTCTCGGTATGTGTTTTCCAAATGGTAGCCATCTCTCTTATATTAGATGAAATATGGATAGACATGTCCCTTCATAGGGTATTTCTATTCATTAGCATTTAGTATAATAGCTTGTTAATTCACACACACACACACACACACACACACACACACACACACACACACACACACACACACAGAGTGAGTTAAATTATCTATTTGAAACTATACTAACATTAACACTCCCTCTTAGTTAGGGAGGATAAACACATGACCATATATTACCTCAATGTAATATAAGAATATCTTTGATCAGGAGATATTTAACATTTTGATATCACATTTAATATCATAAGAATTGGCCTCCAGAATATCAACATATGATATTCACCAAATACTTAAAATATTCATAAGTTACATACACACAAATTCTCAATGATGTTTACCATATTAATAGCCATGATTTGTTTAAGGAACTCAATCCACCATGCAAGTTATCATCTATCATGATATGCTTAGACATCATAATATGTCCATCATAATAGATGACTATAGTATGTTTAAGAAACTTAATCCACCATGCAAGATATCATCCTATCATGATCTACTTGGACACCATAAGATGTCCATCATAATAGATGGCCATTGTTTGTTTAAGGAACTTAACCCACCATGCAAGTTTACAATCTATTATGATCTAATTTAGACATCATAAAATGTCTATTGCAATAGAAGGTTAAGTTATTGATAGATCATCACCTTTCAATAACTTCTATTGATGATATACACATGGATAGGCCCATTAAATCATATAGTCACACATATGACACCAAAAGTTTACAAAAATTCAAAACTTCCTTTGATTCTGATATGATCAAGATCTTCAAAATTTAATTGAAATATATCCTCTATTCACTCTTTCCGACGGATGTGTCAGACTCCTTTTGAACACCAATCTTTACAGCTCCTTTACCTTAGAAGAAATGTCAACTCCCTTTAAATTTAATATCAATCTCCCTTTTCCTACAAGAATATACTTGGAGGAAAAGATCAAGGGAAATAACCCTTGTATTACATATAGAAATACAAATAAAAATGTTATTATTAATTAGGATGTTAGTAATTTAACTCATGTCTATTACTAACAACATAAATAATTATAACATAACTCTTCATTTTATATTTTGAATTATAGAAATAAGATAACATAATACTCAATGATTATATTCATCAGTATTTCTTGGAAGATGGCTCCAAGAGGATTAGACCCTAAGATGATTGCGAAAATCCATGATATAGGTATTATCTTTAACTCCATTTTTATTTAATTCCATAAGTAATTATGATATGAAACAATATATATTAATTATTTATGTATGTCTTATATATCTTTTTTTTTGTATTAACATAGTGCAATCATCTTGGTTACATCACAATTATTTTAACACGTCGAGGATCTTAGAAAATATTTTCAAAATATGCTCAGTGGGTGGCATATGCATATATCCTAAATAGATACTAGAAATGAAAGAAATTCTTTACAACACGTGGTATACAACAACAACTACCAAAACCAAGATTTATAAGATAGTTAATAAAAAATAAATTGTATAACCAGCTTGGCCTATCTTTCAAACATTAAAAAAAAACCCATATATTGGGCTAGCCACTTTGTCCATCTGCAACATGATCATGGGAAATATAATTTCCAGATTTAACTTCATCACCAATATTAAGATCTTTAATAAACTGGTTAAGATTGTCCATCTCTCTCTGTTTGAGCATATCCTCATGTATATCAAAATATTGAAATGAAACAATACCATCTTTGTGAATTAGGATTTTTCCCTCCCACATCAGCATCATAAATCTATCCTTGGATATCTCCAAAGTAGCAACAACCTGTGACATAATTTAAAAATGTAGCCAAACTCAACAAGTTTTCTCCTTCTCTTCTAAAAAATCTCTGCATTTCTCTTCTTCCAAAGAAACAAAATAACTTCACAAGTAAAGACATACCAAAATTTGTACATTTTCAAATCAAAATCATTAACAAAACTAGCAAACACTTCACTCCAGGAAAGACCTGGCCTACTATCACAAACTGTGGGTGACCCTAAGAAAAATAGCCCATACACCTTTGGCAAAGGTACATTAAAAAAAAGGTGCTCAAAGGACTCATGGACAAAATAAACACCACACAAAATAGGACTACCATGACCATTAGGCAAATTATTACCCACAACAAGCTTCTTTAAAAGAAACAACCATCTAAAACAAGATTTCTTAAGTTCACACTAAGAATGCCAAAAAAAGGAAAAGATAAGAGGCCGTCTATCAACCAAAACCCCCAACCCCCAGCCATGATTAACCTTGTCAAAAATAGAATAGTAATCTTTAAACATTCTATAAATATGCCTAGGAGAAACATTATTAAAATGATTGCCATCTTTCCATCTGATATTCGGCATAAACTAATTACAATTCATAATATGTCCAGGAAAGACATTTCCTAGAGCTTTAACAATGATGGAGTAAGTCTTCTTTTGAGAATTAGGAATGTTGAACTTGCCAGCAATCTCATTCCACAACCCTAGCCTATTGTCAACCAAAATATCACCAATAGTAGAAATTCCATAGTTGTTCAAATTTTTTTCAGAATAACTTTGGGTTAATGCAAGAGGTTTATCATTAGCTTCGACATCCCACCAAATAGATCTATCCAAAACAAAATATTGAGGGAGGCCATCAACTACATCCCTGAATGGAATAAGTTTCCTAACTGAGCCTATGCCTTCCATAGAGAATGAAAAACTTTAGATCCAAAAACTGATAACTCAAAGTTCACAAAAAATTTGTCACAAATTTGAACATTTTGCCAACTTTTCCCTTTTTTGATAGTAGATCTAGAGATATTATTTCTAATTAAAACCTTCCATGGTTCATCCCCACTTAGAGCTTGAATGATCCACTTATAAGCCAATGCCATGCCTTGATCTTTTAAGTCACTAATCCCCAAACCACCCTTCTCTTAAGGGTAAACAACACCATTCCTATTTAACACAGTGTTTTTTTTTTCCCTAAGCCATCAAACCACAAAAAATCCCTCATAATCCTTTCTAAACTACTGCTCTAATATTTGGAAAATAATCAAGCTGAAGAGAAATATTTGAAACGGAAAACTCATCTATTTTCTATAAAAAGCTTCCTTAATGTAGCTAGGATCATTATTTAGATTTTCATTAACTTGAACAAACTCAATCGATTGCTTCTTATGTTTAGCTCTAATGATATTAAAAATGTATTTAGAGCCTTTATCTCCTTCCTTTATCTAGTTCATCCTAGCTTGGATTTTCTGCCCACTTATCCTATATTGTTCAATCTTTCTAAGATGGGCTTTAGTCCATATAATTTTCTCCTCTAAATTAGGATCACAACCCTTACTTTGAAGATCTCTTTCAATGGAATTCATGGAACTCTACATGACCTGCTCCTCTTCATCTCTATCCCTAGCTCTTTTCTTACCAATAATTTGATAGAATTTTCTCCCAAAGTCCACCAAAAGGCTCCATCTATCCCTTGGATTCAACTCAGAGTTACATAACTTACATAAATGTGTCACTATATGGATGGCCCCATCCTCCTCCTTATTGTTTAGTAACAAAGTGTTGAGTTTAAAACTATTTTTATGTTTCCTAGTGTTACCAAGTCCATTGTCCACAAGAATATTTGCATAAATGGGATGATGATTAGAAAGAGATGCAATAATAACACTAATAAGATTATCAAAACCTTTATTAGCAATAATAAACATAGAATCCTCCACATAAATCCTATCATGCTGACAATAGATTCTTTGCCTCCCAGATTGATTATTACACCAAGTAAACCAAATATTAGAGAATCTTTTCTATTGAAGAGCTATAGGATTAAAAACTCTGTATTTCCTCTTGAAATAAGACTAGAAGTAAAACTCATTACCTTTCCAACAGTGTGCAAAGCCTCCACTTTTATCTTCCTTATTCTCTATCATATTAAAATCACCAATAAAAATCCAATGAGCTTTAGGTGAATTACAAGTTAACCACTCCCATAATGTAGCACAGTCTCTATAATCATTAGGGGCATAAATTTTGTAGACCCCAATAAGCCTATCATCAAGTTTAAACAAAACCCACATAGCTCTGTGACATGGAGAGAAACCATTCTCAGCAATCTTGTCGACCCAAAGTGGGCCAACCATGATAGCCAACCCACCTTTGCCTCTGGGATGGTTAGTGTAAAATCTTGTGGATTGGTCCCAAATAAATTTCAAGATACTATGGGCTTGAAACCAAACAATCTTAATTTCTTGTAAACAAATAATATCTTTTAATTTAAGATTGTTACACCATTTCCTAATCAAGTATTTTTTGTTAGCCATCTTTCAACCACACACATTCCAACTATGTAAATGTATCATTTATGATGGAGAGATTTAGGTTTATTGTACAATCTTTTAAAATAATCTAACATCTCATTACCACTCCTCCTATTTTCATTAAAAATAGACTTTCTTTCCACCATTTTTTTTTTACATTCTTATTAATAACATTTGTAAATGGTTCCTCCTCCATAACAATATCTAGGTTACTACTACCATTCCTAACCACCACAAATTTTAGTGCTTCACTAGGTTCTTATTACCATTTAGGGATCCATTAGTGTTCCTCCTAGCACCCTCAACTCTGGCATTAATGGTATTAAGAGCTAATTGTTGAGCATTAATCTTAGGGGGAATAACACGGACCTCTATATTACCACATTCAATGACCAAAGGAGATACAAGTTGATAAGAAGTTAGGGGTTTGGAAGTAGAAAGACTTGGGGTAGGCACAACCTCAAAGTTAGTTTCAAACAATGGATTATCCAAACTACAAAACTTACCAACATCCCTGGCCTTAGAAACAACCTCACTGACTAACACATCTTTAGAAGCATTAACAAAATCAACATTAACATCTATTCTAATATCCTTCATTGAATCATTACTGATAGTATCATCTTTTTTAGATATTTCCTATTTATCACCATTTTTAGGGTTATCTTTAGCCAAGGATTCAAATCTAGGATCTTTCAAATTAACAAGGGTTGGACAATCCTTCTTCGTATGGCCATTCATGTTACAATGAAAACATGAACCTAGGTTCCCTAATAAAGAGATTTCCCATAAAAAAAAATTCCTCTTCTAAAGTCATGGAAATAAATTCTGGGAATTCAATATCGGGTTATCTTTAGCCAAGGATTCAAATCTAGGATCTTTCAAATTAACAAGGGCTAGACAATCCTTCTTCGTATGACCATTCATGTTACAATGAAAACATGAACCTAGGTTCCCTAATAAAGAGATTTCCCATAAAAAAAATTTCTTCTTCTAAACTCATGGAAATAAATTATGGGAATTCAATATCGGGTGCTAAAGCAAGAAATATTCTAGCATTTAGATTCAAGATAAGGTGTATCTTGCATTCTCGACCTAAAGAATAGAACCTAAAGGTTGAACAATTTATGGGATAAATGACTAGAATTCTAGTTATAGATTCTTAATCTCAACCCATCTAGGGGGAGAATGGGTAACCACTTGCTCAAACTTACTTGAGGAACTGATCATTGATAAGCCCTAAAAAGAAACCTACGAACATTCTAATATTTTTTCTTCAAAACTCCTGCATTCCATGCATTTTAAGAAAAACCACAAAAAGCCCATTTTGGATCATTCTACAGAAACTTACTTGAATCTGTAATTTCTTCCCCCAAATTTTAGCAATTTGGTCATCAAAAAACTTACGAGAAGGAAGTGACTTTTTATCAACACAAGCAAATAAAATGGAAATGTCCTTCAATTTAGTATGTTCCTTCCTAATAAAAATAACCATACCTTCATTAGGAGATAAAGAAAAAGTTTTGAAGTCATTAGGGACAGACTTACCAGTTCCATCATTGTCTCAGACTCCATCCTTAGCTGGTTCTCCTTCACATCTATCTCCGTTGACTGTGGTCCTTTAACATCCACCGAATTTCTCATTAAAAACTCCATTAAAAGTAGCTGAAGGTGGACATTCAAGTTTAGATTTCTTAGATAGAATATCTTTATACAACGGCTAAGAAACCCCATCTCCCTTCTACACGTTTTCATGGCAATTATTGCTTGGACATTCCAACTTTGCATTATCCCCTCCATCATTAGAAGGGCCTCCAACTTTAGACATGGGCAAGGTAGGATGGGAGCTGAGAGGAGTTAGCTCCGATGACATTAGATTAAACCTTATTCAGGAACTCTCAAAACTTTAACAGATAAAAGAAACTACACACAGGCAAAAAAGAAAGCGAAACAAAAATGATAGCCATAATTGACATGACAAAGCAAAAAAGATGAAGTGCATCCACATAAAGGAAGGAAAAGAGGCCATGAAGCCTACACTACATCCAAGGAGGTTGTGTAGTTGCAAAGCTCCATCCTCTATTGCCCTTGTTATAACACCTTTTGATAAAAGGGGCTTATATAAAACCATACATTACCTTAATTGTGTAAGACCAAGGTTATTATCTTTGGGGTCTTCCATTAAATTCCAATTGTGCCTGATCATCTAATAAATCACCAAGGTGGGCATATGAGCATGACTAATCTTGTGGGGTTCATCCAAAATGTACCTATGTGGTTTATATTACCAAAGGTGATGTGGCAGTGAATATGTTCTATAACCAATTCCTTTCCTTCCTTATTTTCATGCCACATTTCAAATAATTTTACTCCTCTCTCAATTTTTCATTTGATGACTGTATTATTCTTTGAATTTTATAAAATTTACATTTCCCAACATAGCACTTGAGGCATTTCCCATGTAGGTGGATTTTAAATCAGATTGAATGTCTTGATTTTTATGCATAAACTTTAGAATTTTGGGCCAATTTATAGTCTTTTCTTCTTTCCACATCATGTATGTGATATTTGATTTTAATATAGTTTGTTTCTTTTAACCTTTCTTTACTTATTATGTACACCAACTATATACGCTTCTTTTTGTCCACATCATTCTTTTAGAATATTTTCTTAGCATATACATTTCACACAATTCTATGTATATCCTATTCAAATTTGCATATCATATCTCTCTAATTTATCTTTCATAATCTATGCACACAAGTCTATGTGATCGACCATTCTTAACGACTTCAAAATCTAGCTGTCTACTTTTCGTACAATCAATACAAAGAATATTCTTTGTGCCTGCAATAGTGCTAATTTATACATGTCTTGTTCCTTATCTATTTACATGTTTGAAAGATCAATGGTGAGCAATGATAAATTGTTGCATCATGTTTCCATTTGTATTCATTCACAGCCTAGCTCTAATACTATGTTGATTTTCTTGGATCACTGCATATGTAATTACATTGCCTTTTTGTGGTATGTGTTTTCCAAATGGAAGCCATCTCTCTTATATTAGATGAAATATGGATATACATGTCCCTTTATGGGGTATTTCTGTTCATTATTATTTAATATAATAGTTTGTTAATTCTCTCTCTCACACACACACACACACACACACACACACACACACACACACACACACACACACACACACACACACACACACACACACACACACACACACACACACACACACACACACACACACACACACACACACACACACACACACACACAGAGTAAGTTTTATCTGACCAAAACTACACTAACATTAACATAGGGCTTCTTTTTGAAGGGGTTTGATAAAATTATGATCAGTTTCAATTGTTCTTCCTAAATCCTTACCTTTCCTACTATCAAGCAATATCTTGTTTATTTTGAAATTTTATTCAAGGGAGGTTTACTACAAATAAGATTGGAGGTTTGTCGAGATTGCCTCTTCTACAATCTTTTTTAATTTTTGATTGTAATTCATTCCTTGTTATTAACTTCCTTATCTTAAATGGTGTCTTTAGGGTTTTCATTTTGATCTTTCTTTATTCTACTCTTTTGAGGGTCACATCGAGTGTCTTGGATTT
The DNA here is from genome assembly GCA_028749045.1 of Cupressus sempervirens. Taxonomy (NCBI): domain Eukaryota; kingdom Viridiplantae; phylum Streptophyta; class Pinopsida; order Cupressales; family Cupressaceae; genus Cupressus; species Cupressus sempervirens. The sequence goes on from CM053785.1 coordinate 312,632,785, forward strand.
TCTGGTGCCCTACTAATTTTTGCATATTTTGTTTTTACAAAGCATTCTTCCTTATTTTTGCAAGAAGCTAGTATATATGACTTGAGAGTAGCATTAATTGATTCCTAATGGCAATGTTGCATTGTCCTAGGGTTCAATTACTCCTTCAATCTATTTTCTAAAGCCAAGAGGGGATTCAAAACTATTTTCTAATAGGAGTAGTTTGTTTATCACATACTTTGTTTTTGTATAACATCCCTTTGAGTTTAGCTTTGCCTATATATTGAAATTTTTATTTTGTACAACCATTTTTCCTTTAACTACATGCTTATTGTTATTCTACAAATAATTTAATTTAATTTTTGGATTTATAGTTTTTTTTTTATATTGTTGTTATGTATTACTTTAATTTTTAAAAAAGTAAATTAAAAATTAAAAATGAAATTTATTATTTATTTATTTTGATAATTAAATAATTAAATAATAAATATTATTAATTTTTCTTTTTTATAAGTGAATTAAAAAAAATCTATTTACACAAGGTTAGTGAAACTAATGGTTGGATATAATTATGATCTAGTTATATTTTAAGAGAAGTTATACTAGAGTTCACTACATTGTCATCTGGTTATAATTAATTGACATTATAAGTAAAGTTATATATAGTTCAATTAAAATTATAATTCTAAGTTTGAGTTATTTATAATTACACTATGAATAAAAAAGTGTAACTATTAATATTAGACTTGAATGAGAATCAAATTAATACTTTTGAAATGAAATTAATATTATTATATTTGATCCAACAATATATATTTATGTTATTAATTAAGTCACTTATAACCTAAGATCATTTAAATTAATAACATGATAATATTACATGACATTTTATATGCACAAAGAGATTTGATATTTAAATAAGTATATTAGCATAACAATTTATATTAACATGTATATTCTTACCTTATTGCCAAACACATCTTTACGCCTCAAACAAAATAATACAAATGATGAAATTAAACCATATGGCTGAAAAATTATGAGTTTTTTTAATATTCTATTTATAGTCTTGTGATGTTTATTTTCATGATGGTTTTCTTTTTGGGTTGTTTAGTTGGCCAAGTTAGGATGTACACCAGAGGCATCTTTGAGTTTCTTTAATGACATTATTTGATTGTGTGTCATGGTGTTCTTTATGATTCAAAGTGAAAATTATGTTTATGAGATCTATTTTGTTAAGAATTTATTAGAACTTGGGTTTTGAGAACCAATATTATTTTTTAGGTTTCTTGTTAAGGAATTGAATTCTATCAATATTCCTCTTGTGGTACATGACACAATTGTTCTTTACAAACTTAGGAGAGGTTATTTAGGTGCATGCATTTGGGAGTGACTTACAAAAGGGGTTTGGAACTTGAAGTGTTCAGTACCAAGATAACCTATCTCAAGTTACATGTAATAAGTGATAACATACTAATTTAAATTTTGTCTTGCTTATACCTTGAGATAAATTAAAAAGATAAGTTAGAGATATTTCACCACTCATGCTTTGAGTACTTGTATAGGCTAAGGATGGGAATGGGATGATACCTAGTGAGAGGTATGACTGGTTTCCTCATTTTCTTGAGAGGATATTCCAATTCTGCATGTGTCACATTGAGGGTTTGGGGTCCAAAGTGACCAGGCTACGGTAACTCAAGTAGTTTGATCATGTGATGACACTCCCTAGTTTGTAGCCCGAGTCTCCTCCATAGATTTTATATATCTACCACTTGTGGTATACTTGTAGATGCTACTTTGGATGGTGTATTTGTTGTGAATTATTACTTGTTGATTGGATGTCATTTATTATCGATAGTTGTCTTTTATTGATGATTATTAGTTATTAATTGGTGGTGTTTTTATTGTTGGATTTATGATTGATGATTTACTTTCATTGATGACAATGATCTATTTGTTGGTTATTATTCTTTTGGCATTTTGACATTTGGTTTGGAAGTGGATATTATTTTAGTGATTGTATTTTCTTTGGTTTTGATACTTGACTTGTATTTGGTATCTAGATGTTGACTTTGGAAATGTGATATTGGATTGGTTGTCTTTCCAACTTTGGTTATCTTTTGAACTATCAGTAGTTTGTGTACCCTTGAGGTAGATTTGGCTCTAAAAAATCCTTGCCTAGATTTGGTTATCCCTGTGTGTGGATAATTTGTCATCTTCCTCACACATTGGGAGTGCTGCTTGATTAGGTTGCCACGAGACTGGGAGGAAGTGACTTTTTACGATTGGGTTCTCTCACAGATTAATAATGATTGGATGTTCATTGATGCAACATACCGTCATCATTCTTGTTCTTGTGTTGGAGAGTTTCTATTCATATTTTGTATCTATGTATCTTGTATTCGAGATCATACAAGATATTGTATTGTATATTGATGTACTTCTATTTATTATTGCATACCCTATGACATGTGCAGTGGATGTTATTATTTGGATGTACTTTATCATATTGCTTTTATTTATGCATTTGCTTATGAGATTAGGTATCTGGTTATTCATTTATGGATTATGGACATTGTGCTTAAGACTTAAACTATTAATAAAACTTTTTTAAACGTAACTCAACGTGAATGATCCCTTAAAAAATGCAATATGTATTGTAATGACATACGTGTAATTGTTGTGTTTGTGTTTATTGCTTCCATGTTGTTACTTTGATATTGCATAAACTTAGAAAATTAAAATTCAGTGAACTTTGTAACATATTAGGTTTATTTATTTTAGTTTCCTAAGCGGGGCATTACAATTTGTTTTATTAAGTATAGTTCTAATAATAAATAATTTTAACCTCTAATAAAATAAAATAAATCATAATAAATTAAAATATATAATTAATTAAAGTCAAAAATTTTATTTTATTTTAATTCTTATTATTTTCTAAAGAATAATAATAAAATTAAATATATAATATAATTATACTATTATATATGTGATTTTTATTAAATTGTTAATAAATTCCAACATCACTTCTAAATTTCCTTATGCATAATAGTTATTGGTGAAGAAGAAAAACTACATAGTTTGGCATGATTTAATGCACTCATTATATTTGGATTATCTTTTCCCACGAATGAGAAAAAATAGAAAAAATATAGGAGAGAGATTTTTATATCTTACAAATGACACACTTTCTATTAAATAATGTGCTTCTTCATTGAAAAATAGTTTTAGAGAAAAATGGACATTTGATGGATCAATGCGAATGGCATATTGGAGGTTTTCATTTGGTTAGCCAATCACAAAATTCAAAATCAATTGATATCAATTATAAACTTGAAAACATGGTAACCTTATATGATAGGGAATATCAAAATTTATAATTAAATATAAAAAGTTAAAAAAAATGATTGGCACAAATGGAAAATTTTAATCATGAATTAATAGAAGAAATTCATAAAATGATACAATAGTGCTTTCTTAACCTACCACAAGTACTAATAAGTACCAAATCTCATCTATGTTACTCTAGTAAATTTAATTGATATCAATGATAACTTGAAAGTTTTAACATATATTTTATTTACATAATTTAAGTTCATATTGACATATTGAAACAACATTTAATATTTTTTGAACATTGTGGTAGAATCTTTGATAATTTGACCATTTGATTTTTTATAATAAATAAAATTCTTTTACATGAATCAATTACACATATCTTTAACTAATGTTTGATTACATAAAGTGTGATTAGATGACCCGAACCCAACAATAAATTAACATCAAAGTTGAATGACATGATGAAAGGAATCCATTAGAGGTGGATTCAAAAAGATTTTGAATGGAGCTACAATCATGTGGGACTAGGTCCCAAAAAACACAAAACTAGGGGTTCATGCAAGAACCCCAAATTAACAACATGAGAGGCCCTCTAGCCCTAAAAAAAGGAGGAACAATGAAGAAGAATATATAAGGAAACCTCTCGAATAAACTCATACTAGATAGTTTCTTAAGCCAGGGAAAGACACCATAGTATCTCTACTAGCCACTATCTACAAGAAGTCAACCACCTCCATAGGATAATCCATCAATAAAGAGAAAACTAACAACCCATTCACCTACAACCTTGGTAAAAACTAGTAGAAGAGAATTCACTAATATAAGGTTTGACTCCACCTCTATAGTAGTCATACAAAGAAGGATCTAGAAGAGTAGGAATACACCCTTCAAAAAATGGCCATGAGACCACCCAACTCCATTGCATCAATGAATCTCTCTAAGAGATGGTTATAAGGAAACCTCAACCCTCCAAGAAAAAGATTGAGAGTGGAAGCCAAGCACAGAATGGTACCACAAACCCATGAAGTTGCACCAAATAATCCCTCAAGAAAAGAGCAAAGGAGGGATAGGCCCTTCCTAAGAGTTGAGGAAGAAGGATCCCTCCACAACCACCAACACTTACTAGTAGAGAGGTTTGGTGAGGGCAACATAAAACCTTTGAAGGAACAACGAAAAAGAGAGAACCCCCAAAAAGAATACAACCATAACCTACATGCCCATACAAAGATCAAAATAGAAGAGGAAAAAAGATCTCCCTCCCTCCCCAAAAACTTCACCATCTAATACAAAAAAATAATGTAGCAAAAAAATTCATTATCCCAAAAAATAGGGCAGCAAATTGAAAAACAAAGAACAACACAACTACAAAACATCTCACAACTAGAGATGCAGTCAATAGTAGTAACCTCCCCCAAGAGAAGACCAATGCAGGAGAAAAGCCAATACTACTTGACCCAAGAAATGCCTCAAGCCAACTTATGAAGAAACCAATCCTAAGAAAAGTGACAATAGCCTAATGCACATAGAACACAAAGTGAAAAAGTAAGCCCAAAAGCAACTAAGAAAGGGAAACCACTCTAGAAGCCAAGAAACAATCACAAGGAAAGGATCTGAAGCAAGCAACTTTAAATTGAAAACCTCCACCCAAAAGCATATGAAAATAGGGGCCAAAAAATGACACACCAACAACCCACCACAGAGCAGGTCCAAACAGACAAAAAAGACAATGTCCAACTTCAAGAAAAATGTCTTGAACTAGATAAAGCCAAGAGGAAGGAGAGACAAAGAAACCCCCAACACTAGAGCATAAACAAACCCTCCATATCTATGTCTCCATCTCTCTCACTATCGTCTTCCTCTCCTCTGGCTAACCCTAGAACATGCTTCTGCTCTACTCTGCATTTACAAGCTATCTTCAACCAATGTTGACAATCATGAAAGTATTAAAATTAATATTCTTTTCATTTTGAAATAGTTTGGTCTACCTCATGCCATGATCTATTTATCAATATAGTAAGTTTGTTCAAAATGTAATGCCTTTAAAGGATATAAAGAGTTCTTAAACATAAATTTAGATATGATGTGGGTTACCTTTAATTTCTTATAGGTAAATATATCGTTTAATTCAATTTTATCTATATATAATTTAAACATATTATAGTAAATTTTCTGCACCACATTTATTCTTTTGGAGATCATATCTTAGACATTTTAGAGTACTCAAGACATGTTCATTGTAATAATAAAAAATGATATTTCCAAAATAAATTGATCCAACATTAAAAAAATTAGATTTCTAGGATCCATGTTTAGATAGATTGTAAAAGTTATTTTTTCAACTACACTAAAATATTAAATAATATAATAAAATATTTCAAACATAAATATGAATATCCAATATTTTACTTTTGTGAACATCACTTAGATGAAACTAGTACTTCATGTACTATTAATTCTCATTAGAAATACATTCTTCTCAACTACTACTCATACAACAAGCTCCTCCAAGTTACATGCCTTACAATCCCAACAATTATTGACCATCTTGCAGAATGATAATGTCATCAATATGTTTTACTATATCTTCGGAGACACCCAATGTATTCCTGCTTCCCCACCATTAGAAAACCCAATTGGACAAGACCTTAGAGTAGCCTGTGCATTGAAGAGTTGTGCTTGTGTGTTTTCTAGTTGTGATTGCAGGTGTAATACTTGCTTTTCCAGTCGAAAAAGTGCAGCAGAGCAGCCATAGATTGGATCAACTACTCTCTCACTTGCTTCATACTCCATGCTAGGTACAGCATCGCCTCTATTCTCAACCGGAATATTCTGTAATTACAAAACATTTCATATTTCTGATAACAGCAATGTTGCAATGGAACTTGATGATCTATGATCAAAATTAAACTTTTTATTGTAATCTTATTTTAATGGTAGATCGTAAATAGGATCTGATTTCTCTTTTCTAATTGATAGATCATTAATTTTGTTTTAAAATATTGTTATTGAAAAATTATGCACAATATGTTATTTATGATAGATCATATTTTAATTGGTATTATTTCAATTTTTAAAAAATAAGATTATAAGGCACCTATAGTTGAAAAAGTTTATATAAAGATTTCCAACTAACAATAACTATCAATAAATATTGTACAATATAAATTAAGTTCCACCAAAACTTAAAAGAGATGACATGTCAATGGGCCTTTGGTCTACTGGTTAAGTTGAATGGCTCACAAAAGCCCACAGGGATCAAGTCTTGCTCAGTGCAAGGCTCCGACATCATAAGCGATGAGGCCAGGATCTGCCCCAGGTGATTTCCTCAGTCCTTGGCTCTAAGCCGAAGAGGTTTCAGGGACGAGTGGGCCTGTATCGGATTCTTAAAAAGTCTATGTGGTGGCCTTTGTGCCTTCAAGTCCGAACCCTTCATAAAAAAAAAATGACACAAACCAAATCGAGACAGTTCACGCACACAAAAATATGAACTATAAACAGAGATCATAATAAAAACCCAAAACTTTTGTAAAGAATGAACTTAAACAGATCCCAAATCCATTATATTCCAATAATGATCAACGCCAAATGATAACCATTTAATGACATTCAATGACAAAATCTTGAAAAAGCATTTTATGCTCTATACCTTAAGGATTCTGACTATGTTGCTTGCTCCGAAAATTTGGTGTACTACTAAAAACTTTGGAGGATCGCTTGGTGGAAAATAGGGAGCAAGAACGCATTTGTCTCCACATTTCCTATGTTGAATCTTGCAGCATGCACAAGGATAAACAGTCCCAGACATCCCTTGAACTTTCTGAATCATATAAGTCACGTTACAATCTTAAATTACTTGGAATATATAATATCAAATCCATAAGTGGGAGACAATTAATTAACAATTTCCTTGTCGCCAACAGATGAGCTATCAGAATCATACATTTGATTAGGTGTGTTATTCTTAAATTAACCAATACCAATACCGATCTATTTGATCTTTTCTTCGACTGGAATAGAAAATGTGATTTTCCTCTACAACTGTAAAAAAGATGGGAACTGAATGGACATTTGTGGGCACGCATTGCAAGTCTAAATAGTCATTAGTCCTATGGTAATGGAGATACCTGCAAACATATTATATGTTATAGAAAGGAAACATGCTGGTTATATTCCTTAAAAAATCGTAAGGCCAAAGAAAAAGGGGAAAATATATTTCTTTACTCGCACTTAGTTGTTAGCTGGAAATATATTTCTTTACTAATAATCACATCCACCAACTGGGTCTACTTTTCGAGTTAATCCAATTCACTTCCATTTTTTTCCCTCAGAAAATCATGTCAGCTTCTCATGTGATACAGGTGTTTTTCTTATTAAAGTGAAAAAAAATTGATATTAATTTAAGATTGTTTTAATTGTGAAGGAGACTTTGTGGTTAAGTATATTTGACTTGGAGTAGTATTGGGATGGCTAGAGTCTCACTATTTTGACTCCATGAACATCACCTAAAGGCAAGAATGCTAAGTGTCTCATTCATTCTAATGAAAGATCAGTTCTTTTGAACCAATACTCATGAAACATGAGTGAATGAGTTTCACCTCAAAATTTACATAGTTGAGTTCCTACTTATCAGATGATGAGCTTAAGAGGCTTTCTAATGAATGGTTTAAAAGGCACAACGCTTAAGTTGAATGTTTTGCAAATGGGGTTGCCAACAAAGTAGACTTAACTTTGGAGGAAACCACGAGGTTGAACACACTTGAACTAGAGTAGTATTGGGCAACCCTTGGCAAGTCTCAGTGCTTCACCTATGTGAGCGTCATCTAGATGCAATTAGTGCTAAGTGTTCTATTTATGCTCATGAGAGATGAGTTCTTGTGAACCATGAATACTCATAAAACATCGGTCAATGAATTTGACTTAAAAACTATAAAGTTGAATTATGATTGTGATATCACAATTTGACTTATTGTAGAAAATACCTCCCACTTATGATAAGTTTGTTACATTGAAAATAGTCTTTATTGAAATGAGTGAATCGTGTTTTACAACCAATATGAAAATATGCATTGATTTGTTGGAAGACGATTGAAACAATCACAATTTTTTTTAAAAAAATTGCTTTATTCTCTGTGCACTTCTCTCCGCACACAAAGCCATAAGTTGGTGAAAATAAAGCTACACATCATTAGTTTACAACTTAATATTTAATTTATTTTTAAATTTAATGTAATATTTAATTTTTATATGTGCTTTATATTAATTTTTCATCTTAGATCTTCTATAAAATATTTGAGGTTTATCTCATCTTAAGAAGTTACCACCTCATAATATAATATATTATGTTTATATTTGATTAATATTATCTATAAGATACATATTACATGTAATGTTTACATTGAACATATATAAGCTTATATTATAATATTTTAAATATATTTTCTTTTAAATTCAATATAATTTAAAATAGTAAATATTAAAATGTTAGACATATAATATTAATATATTATTTTTTATTATATGGGAAAATATAACGTGCATATTTATATTTATGTTAATTTTTTTATGATAAAGAAATGACCTAAAAACCTTTGATACATCATAAAGAGCATAAATACAACTAATTTATTAGGAGCCAATCCTCATAAGAGTGACGTCATATCTTTAAGATTAAGTTGATTAGTTCTATTAATACCAAGTTAAAAAAAATCCTGCTTTTCTTTTGTTTTTGTTTTCCTTCTCCTCTTGATTTGCCTCAAACTAAGATCTGTATTCAATTTAAGCACTACGACTTGCATATTTGTTAGTGATAAAGCACTATAAAATTAAGATACATGAATACACCATGGGCATGGAAAATAACACACAAAGTGATACTAGAATTATTCTTAACCATAAGTGAATATATATTGGATTCAATAGAAATACATATAATAGAGCATGATAATCATTTCATGGCTGAGAGCATAATTGACACAATGAGATTATCAATTTATATCATTGAAGGATGCTTGTTACCAACACTATTACAGTAAACTACTACGTAGATAAACCTGGATTTTAATCTACTGGCATAAAATGGAAGGAAAGAGACTCTACATCATAATGCTCGTTTCCACTGGGTCTAGACTAGAGGATTCCAAAACCTTCGAATTCACCTTAGACTCATATTCCCAGACACCAACTCTATCTTCCACAATGTATATTTCTATCTAGTCATTCCCTCTTGGGATGCTATGTTCATTGGGGTCATCTAGATTACTAATATTTTGAACATGAGGGGCCTAGTAAGTTTTAAGTATGAGAAAGATAACCATCTAATCTTAACTTGGATAAATCATTTTCTCTATAATTTCCTTCTCTGTAAATATGGTTAATAGTTGTCTTATAAAAGTGTTTACAATAGTAAATAGCTTGAGCCTATACTGCATTTAATCACCAATTTTGGAGGGATCCTTTATGAAGGGTGTTGATAATAATTGTTGAATCTCCCTCAATTTCAAGATTCCAACCCAATATTTTTCACAGGGCTAAACCATCAACCAATCTAGATAGTTCTGCCCAATTATTTACTGCAACCCCAATAGCCTTAGAAATATTGGCTATTTCCCTACCATTCACATCATGGATATTACATCCAATGCCAAATTTTCCTAGATTACCAATTGATGTTTTGTCAAAGTTAAGTTTGAGCCATCCCTATTTTGGGGTATTCTAAGAGCATGCCTCCCACTTATGGTTAACATATCATTGCCTCTTTTAGGGAATATTTCTAGATCCTATTGTTGGTCACCTCAACAAATGAGGCCTAAATTTTGGTAATAAGTTGGTTTACATCCATTTTCTTATCCTGAAAGATTCTATTTCTATGCTTCTTCCATAGTTCCCATAAGATAATTGATTGGATTTTAATCCATAAGTTGCTAAAAATACTTCATTTCTAAGGAAGGGCCACATAGAGAGAATTTTCCTTATGGAATTGGGAAAGGTTGAGGTCCATCCTTATTGGGAACAAAGCCATTGCCAACATTGATTTGAGAATGGACAATTCAAGAGTAAATGATCATCTAGATTTCCTCCTTTGCTTCACAAGGAGGGCATCTACTAGGTTGATAAACCATTCTTTTGAATTTATCTACTATTAGTACTCTTTGTGGAGAACAAGCCATGTGAAGATGTTTTCCTTGGGGAAACAAGCCTTGTCCCAACACATTCTAGTAGGAAATTTATCTTGAGTACCCAAAACTTTAGATACTACATTCTTGTAACCCATCTCGGAGTTGTATTCCCCACTTGGGAATCCATCCAAAATTAATTTTTCTTGACCCCTCTTAAAGGTCACCTTTTTTCTTTCCAATAGCTTCATGAGGGTACCCTTTTCTATTTCAAGGAACTCAAGGTCCCCAATGTTTCTCTAGTTCCATCCCACCCCACCCAAATCAAATTCCAAATAATCTTTGACCTTGTTACCCCACAAAAGACTCAAGATGTCTCTAGTATGAGAGAAGAGGTGTTCCTTGTTCAATAATTTTAGCCTCTCCAATAATCCTGGCAAAAAGAGGCATCCTTTCCATCACCTAGATTCTAAACAAGCTTGTCTTGGATTAAGTCTCTGCATTCCATCACGAAATTCCAAATCCTAGATCTCCTCGAAGTGGATTTTTCTTTGAATATAGTATTGGGATCTTGGTTGGAAAGGCACTTTTGAAACAAAATATTTCCCCATTTAAGGTGAGGATTCCTAAACAACATCCATTTATAATTTAACCCCTAGGGTTTTCCCTTGAGATTTGATATTTTCAATCCCTTCCCCCACCCCCCACACACATACTTGTTCTTTAACTTTGCACACTTTATACCAATATAGTAGGGAAAAATTCCTTTTGTCCCTAGACCCCTACTAGAAGAAGTTTCAAAAAAGTTTATTGATCTTCTCTCTTTTACTTGAAGGGAGGTCATACACAATAATTGATAAATAGGTTGGGCTCACAAAAAGTATTGGACCATGGTGGCTCTACCTACTATCAAAATCCATTTTTCCTTCCAAGATTGGATGGTTAGGTCCCATAGCTTAGTTAAATCCTATATTAAGGGGTAGACCTAGCTATTTGCATGAAAAAATCTCCTTTCTGAACTTCATAATTTGACATATTTGAAATTCCAAGCAAGGGGGGATGTTAAAGAAAAAAATTTTAGATTTTTTCTAGGTTAATTTTCTAGTCTAAGGCTAGAGAATATTGACCCAAGAGCATTTTAGAGGATCTATCTTCTCCTAAAGAACTCTAACCATAGAGCATGGTATCATCAAAAAACTATTCGTGAGTGGTAGGTTCTAAATAACTAGTTATTGAAATACCTCTTAAAATTTATTATAGACCTTTCTTAGGAAATTGACCTACCCAAGGCTTCCTCCTTAAGAATAAAAATAAAATGATGGATTGGATCCCCTTGTCTCAGTCCTCTAGATATATCAAAGAAACTAGCATGGGGCCGTTATTAAGGATGGATAATTTGGGAATGGAAATGCATTCAAAGATCAAATTTACCCACTATTTTGAGAAGCTAAAGCCCTCAATAAATTTACAAAGAAACTCCCAATCTACTCTATCTTATGCCTTATTGATATCTAATTTAATAAGTATACTTGGCTTTCTATTAGACTAAACTGAATGAATAGCTTCTTAAGCTATGATAACACCATCATAGATAGAGTGCCCAAGAACAAATCTCATTTGTTCTTCACTAATAAGACCTCAAAAAATCTCATGAATCCTATTATCTAGGGTCTTAGTAAATAAATTATATAAAGTATTGCATAATGCAATGGGTCTAAAGTCATTGAACGAGTCTAATTTTTTCCTTTTCGGAATGAGAGCTATGAAAGTTTTGTTCACATCCCTTAGCATTTTCTAGAGTTTTTGACCACATCTAAAGATTTTGTCACATACTCCCCTATGAAATCCAACATTTTTATAGAAACGTGTTGTAAAGCCATTTGGGCATAGATATTTATCAAGGTGCATTTGTTTGAGGGTTGTTTATACCTCTTATAGACTAAATCTAGTCATAAGGGTGTGTGCACCAAGATGGTGTACATTTTAGTGGAAACCACAAAAAAAAACCAAAAATGTCAATAACTTGATTGGGTTATTTGAAATTTCAAGAAGCTGCTAGGCTTGGTTACTAATCCTGGCCAAAATACATAAGAAACAAAACTCAATTGGGTCTTGAAACTTGATAGAGTTCCAAGGGAAAAAATGTCTTCAAAATCCAATCAGGCTTCTAGGATGAAAATCTCTTCAAAACCTAACCTAGTTATGGAGAATAGAAACCATAATTTTACTTCTTCAAAACCTAATAGGGTTTTGAAGAAATAAAAATAGACTCTACTCTGGAAGCCATAACTTTTACATCTGGATTCTGATTGACTCCATCCAAAATGTGTTAGAATTAATGAGATCTACAATATAGTAGAACTAAAATAATCCTAGGAAATCGTGATTTTATTTACCATCCATTTCAATCAAGCATGTTCTAAAATAGGTAGTCATTATTTCTAAAGCATGGAATGAATAGGTAGCTAAGAGTGTTATCATAATCTCTCCCTCCCTCTCTCTCTCAAACACAAACACATACACAAACTCACTTACTCATTCACTAAATAACTCCTAATCTCTCTCTCTCTCTCTCTCTCATAAACTCCCAAACTCTCTATTTCTCTTACTTACTCCTAACCTCTCTCGATGTAACTCATAAATATCCTTAAATATCTCTATCTCTAACCAACCCCTACCCCATCTCTCTAAACCACAATCTCTCTCTCTCTCTCTCTCTCTCTCTCTCTCTCTCTCTCTCTCTCTCTCTCTCTCTCTCATACACACAAAATCCTAAGCACTCTAACACTATGTCTTACTAGTTCATGACCTCTCTCATTCTCTCACTAACTCCTAACCTCTCCCTCTCTCTTAGTTAAAGAGAGAAGTTAAACTGACCTATTATCTCTCACTAACCTCTATCTATCTCTCATGATCTCCCAATTCAACAGGGTCACCTAAGTTTTAAAATTAAATCTTAGAGACAAAACTAGCACTGAGACCAACCATGCTTGGGGTACAAGTTAACTTGGTTAACCTATATTAGGGATATCCAAAAGAGTGACAATCCTAGGGCCTCAAAAGATGCACAAAAATAACTTAAAAATTAGAAACAATGTGGGAGAAAAGACTATTTGAGCATAAATTCATCTATGGATCATCAAGTCACTAGAAGGTGAGAGCCAAAAGGTCTTAAATGATGAATGATTCCATTTTAAGATGTTACATTTAGCCACACTTTAACAAGAGTATGAGCCTAGCTCATACTCATGATAAATTAGATCAAATATAAGAGTTGATCTTATCATGACTAAGGAGGTAAAAAAAATAAAAGGCCTTGATAAGACTTGATTCTTTATCATATCCAACACCATAATAAAAGAGATGTCACTAACAAGAGAAAAAGAGAGAAAAGTGTAATCAAATCAACCAATAAGGTTGGTGTTTCTTATTGTGAACTACACAAAAAATCCCGGGGGTAAAAGCACAAACCTATGTCACCCTTTTGTAAAGGAAAAGGCTAACAAAAGTATAATTGTTCACCTTCAATGACATAAAACTAGCATTATTATTTAGAATTTAAAAATGAAGTAAACTAATGAAATGTGTAGAAATGGATGAAGTTTAGGATTATAATTTTTAATGATTATTTAAAATAAGAATTGATATATTTTCTTAACTTTTATATATAATTTTTTAGTTGTTGAAAAACACTAAAAAGTAGGGGTTTAGTTCCCACCACAAAACTAAATAGAAATAAACTTATTTCCATTTGAACTTAGATTATGTTATAGAAAACATATATAGATAGAACAGTCCAAAATAAAATTTGACGTTAGACCTATATTTTCTCTTTTATAATGATTCAAATTTCAACTCACCTGAAATCGATAGTTTTCATCTCCCACCACATTTTCAAAACAAATCTATTCTAAATAGAAGAAATATTATACATTCTTGAAGAGGACTCTCTCCTCCTGAATGTCATATAATTTTTAATTTTTTTGATATGATTTAATATTTTTTTCTTTCTCAAAATTGACATCTTTTTAAGTATTAAAATACGTGCTTGTAGATACAGTATACAATATCTAATTAAAACACAATAAACTCTATATGAGAATATTCTTGACTTTGATCTCTATAAAATGGTGTTTATATGTTACTAAAAAAATATCATAAAAAATAGTAAGAGTTATTGAAATGTCAGTTTTCTAAAATAATTTTATTGCCTTAGTAATTGGATACAAACTAGTATAAAACATGCATTTAATATACATTTCCAATTGGAAAAGTGTGAGACCATATATAACTTAGCCAAAATGAATTTATCTAGATCATATATTTGAATAAAATTGGGTAGAAATACTCAAATTTAGTCATTCTGATAAGTCAACCTAAAAGTTGACACAACTTTATAGTTTTATCCAGGGATTTTGTAACAAAAGATGGCATTGAATGGTGTAGAAAGTGTGTGTGATGTGCTACTCAACTCATCAAAGATGAATTAAATGGTCTAGTAAGTGTGTGTGAAATGCTAGTCAATCCATTAAACATCATCCTTAAGTAACCCAATATCCCAAAAGGGGAATAAAAAAAATGATGCAAGCATAAGGATGTGTGTTGTAAAGGGATCATTAGGCTTACCAGATTGTTAGTAATCCAAAGATGGATCCAAAAGAAATGATTAGGTCTCCCAAATTGTTAATAATCCAAAGAGGGATAAAAAATAAATGAGAAGGCCTCCTAGACTATTAGTAATCCAAAGAGGGATCAAAATCAAGGATAAGGTATCTGAAACTATTAGTAATCCAAAGAGGGAAATAGAACTGCAAGGATCATGACCTTGAACTATAAATAGTTTGATAGAGGAATCTAAATATATTTAAAGAAAAACCATCAAAGTGAATGTGTGTACATGTGAGAAGAGTGTATTCCCCTATATTAAAAAAATTGAAAATACCTCAATGAGAGAAATAAATTTACCATAAGCATACATGTATCCAATAAAAATGTTTCCACTATGAGATGTCCACAAGAGAGAACACTTCAAGGGAAATAAACACATAATAGAAGATAGAGCATAAGAGGGATCTACAAACTTTGCGGTCAATATTCTCATATGATAATATGTAATGTTATATCAAATATGAAATATAATAATTCCCCAAAGGAACTACAACTAAAATACAATGGAGGAGAAAATACTTGAGAGATACAAAGAAGTGTCTTTTGGGCCAACATCATATAGACCAAAAATAATTGGTGCTACCATGTCACAAGCATTCAAGAAAACTAGACAAGGGTATATTTAAAAATAATAAAACATTTATGACATATAGAAGAAGAGAGACATAAAATGAATAATATGCACAACATGTTTGATTACTTTATCACCTTGTGCTAATGGAGCAACAAGGATCGTGAAAAAAAATATAGATAAAACTTATAACAAGAAACATATTACAAGAGGAAAACAACACAAAATGAAAAGAATACCATGTTAGAGAAGTCACTTCAAGCTTGCCACCTACATGCCCCCCCATCTTGATCTATACCATTAGGGAAAAGTGGAAAAATTGTAAGAGGAACAACAACTAGATCCAAGAAAGGAATTTGGACGTAGGAGTCATTGTGCTTGAAACTAGGATTAAGAGTTATCTATTTAGAAAGAATGTTAGGAAAATCATGATCAACATCAATAGTTACATATTCATCGTGTCAGTAACATGTGCATTATCATTATAATCACTAATGTCATCACGGAGAGTATCTTCCTAATCAAGATTAATCATATTAAAATCTAAAATGTGAATAGAATCATAATGTTATTATTGTAATTCATTTCCTCCAAGGGATCAATCATTGGTTGATCAAAGGAAGGAAATAGTTGAGAAGAGGGCATGGCTTCATAAGAAAGAATTCCTTGGCTTTGTATGGATTTGATACTTAGAGCTAGATTTCTAAATAAAGCACCACACAGACTAACCAAGCTACAAAGAATGTTGAATTAAATTGACAAGTGTAGGAGTTTCTTGAGAGAGGATTGATAAGAGAAAGTTTGAGTCCTTGTGCATTACCTTTTGTTTTGGCACCCAAGAAGAATGGAGAATGGAGAATGTGCACTAATTCTAGAGCTATAAACAAAATCATAGTAAAGTATAGGCTTCCTTTTCCTAGGATTGATGAAATCATGGATTGTTTGAGTGGTGCTAGATACTTTACAAAAATTGATTTAAAAAGTGGATATCATCATATCAGAATCAAAGAATGTAATGAATGGAAAATTTCTTCTAAGACTAATGAAGTTTTTTTCAGAATAGTTGGTTATTCCTTTTGGTTTAACTAATGTACCTAGTACTTTCATGAGGTTGATGAATGAAGTTTTAAAGAAAATTTTGGGAAAATTTGTGATTGTATAACTTGATGACATACTAATTTTTAGTAAGACTAGAGAGGAATATCTTGATCATATTAGACAAGTGTTACAAAGGTTGCAAGAGGAAAAGTTATTGATTAACTCGGAGAAATGTTCTTTTATGAAATAAGATCTAGTATATCTTAGTTTTATGGTTTCAACTGAAGGTTTGAATATGGATCTTGAGAAGGTAAAAGCTATATTGAAATGGCATACACTTGCAACTGTTTGAAAAATAAGATCATTTCATGGATTGGAAAGTCTTTATAAAAAATTATCAGAAATTTAAATTCAGTATGTAATGCTATGATAGAGACTATGAGAGGAGACAAAAGGGATTTCAAGTGGACACAAGGAGAAAATATGAGTTTTAAGATATTAAAACAAAAGGTTGCAACATTTCCTACAATTTTTTTATCTGATTTAACTAAGGTTTTTCAAGTAGGCTGTGATGCCAGTGGAAATGCAATTGGAGTTGTTTTGAGTCAAGAAGGAAGACCCAGGAAGCTTTCTTTAGTGAGAAATTGAATGATGCTAAAAGAAAATAATTAGTTTATGATCGAGAAATCTATGCTATTGTTCAAGCTTTGGAGAAATGGAGACATTATTTGATGCCTAAGGAATTTATCTTGTATACAAATCATAAGTCCTTGTAGTACATTGGAAGTCAAAACAAATGGAATTAGAGACATGAAGTGGGTAGAATTTATGCAGAATTTTGTCTTTGTGTTGAAACATAGAAGTGGACAATCAAATAAACTTGTTGATTCTTTGAGTAAAAGAAGGAGTTTGCTAACAAAAGGTTGAAGTGTTTAGGGTTTTGATGATTTCAAGACTTTGTATAAAATTGAACTTGATTTTATAGAACCTTGGAAAGCTTGTAAGTATCATTTGATAGCTGAAAAAGATAAGTGGATTGACTATTTCATTTAGGATGACATGTTCATAGGGATTTCATCTTTTCATACCTAGAGGATCTATGAGGAGTAACATCATTAAGGAGAAGCATATTGGTGGACTTGTTGGATATTTTGGCATTGATAAGAGACTAAAGTTCATTGTTGAGAGATACTATTAGCTGCAGATGTATAAGGATGTTCAAAAACTTATGAGAAGTTATGGAGTTTGTCAAGTAGAAAAAGGAACTAGTCAAAATTTGGCTTCGTGTTCACCTTTTCCTATTCCTAACAGATTGTGGGAAGATATAAGCATGGATTTTGTACTTGGGTTGCCTAGAACTCGGAGAGGTTTTGATTCTTTGTGGTAGTAGATAGATTTTCTAAAATGACATGTTATTCATACCTTGCAAGAAAACATCGGATGCAGTACATATAGAAAAACTATTTTTTGAAGAGATAGTGAGGTTGCATAGATTTTCGAAGACAATTATTTTAGATAGAGATACTAGGTTCACTAGATACTTTTTGAAGACACTTTGGAAGAAGTTGGGTACTATGCTTAAGCTTAGTTTTAAATTTCACCCTTAAAATGATGGACAAACTAAAGTTGTGAAAAGAAGTTTTGGTAATTTTTTGAGATGCTTGGTTGGGAATAAGCCTACAAATTGAGACATGGTCTTGATACAAGATGAATTTACATACATAAACTCTGAGAATAGAAGTAAGTTAAGAGGAAATATTTTGAGATCATAAATGGATTATACCTTAGAGGAATTACAAATTTGAGAAACTTGAGTAAGGAAGAAAAGAGTAGTATTGATGTTGAAGATTTTGTGTGTTTCATAAATGATTTGCATGATGATGTAGGAGATACTTTGTAGAATAGTACTTAGAATACAAATAGTGAGTTGATTAGAAGTGAAGACATACATATTCAAATGAAGGTGATTAGGTAATGGTTCATTCGAAGAAAAACATATTTCCAGCTAGAACATACAACAAATTGAAGATGAAGAAGTTTGGACCTTGTAAAATTCTGAGAAAGTTTGGCAGTAGAGGTGATTTTTAAGTGGAGTTGCCTGAAGTAATGGATATTTCACCCATATTCAACATTTTTGGTATCTTTGAGTACCATGAGCCTAAAAAGGAGTTAACTAATAATCTAAATTATCCAAAGAACAAAGAAGAAGGAATTGGAAAAATCTTGAATACCAGAATAAGTAGAAGCACCAAAGGAAAGGATTACATGAAATATCTTGTTCATTGGAATATAAAACTAATTGAAGATAGTTCATGGAGAATGAAGTAGATCTTTATGATTCATTTTAGAACACTCCTGAGTCCTGACGTGGACATCATTTCTCTTCTTACCCCAAGTTTCTAATGCAAGAGCATCTTGGGCTAACGATAAATCTTGCATCGACCAAAAACATTTCTTGTTTTATGTATTAGTTTATGTTAGAATATAATGTCCACCAATATAACTTGGGGGGGGGTGAATTAGTTGTCCAACTATATAACCTTATTAAACCTTAACCATATCAACAACCATAACAAGATACTCATACACAATAACACCATATATATTAACTAGGGAAACCCTTGATTAGAGGGAAACCTCAGTGGGGATGGTACCCACAATATGATGTACTAATATAAATATTCCTTGTTAGAGGATGGACCTTGTTAAGAGTCTATGAAAACATTCAGTACATATCAGTCCCTGTTAGGAGACTTTGTATCCCTATTAGGAGATTCCAACTCTGTTAGGAGTCGTAGAAGGTAGATGTATCCACTATCCAAACACCTTCAGGGGGAGGACCAATGAACTCACTATCTGAATGATCTCTATATTATTTCTTGAAGAATAATAGAATTGAATTTTACTTCTCCTTCCTCTTCATCCAATAATCTCTCACATTTGACAAAAACTCCTCTTTTTTGCACTTATTTCGTACACTTGATACACTTCTTAATCAAAGAAAATACTTTCCTTTATACCATGTCCTCAAAACAATTCCTTGAGTCAACATTTAGGCTTTCCCAATTAATTATAATAGGAGTACAATAAGATAATTAATTATTTCACAATCACATAACATTGTTGGCTCGTAGGTTACATCCAGTATTTGTGCAGCTATTGCAAGTCTTGGAAAGTGGACCAATGAAGAAATTATGTCACTAGGGGGTCCGAGTAAGAGAATTAGGCAGAGTTCTAGGAAGAGAGTTGTGGAGGTTGTTAATTCCAGTCAAGATGCTGTGGAGATTGGTAAAGAAGTGGTCAAAATGATCAAAGAGTTGTACTAGCAACTTTTCCTGGTCTTTGGTCTCTAGTTTTTGTTCTAGTCTCGGTCTTAGTTACTGGTCCTGGTATATGGTTACTGTTTATGGTTGTAATATCTGGTTTTTTACTTGTTGTTTAAACTAGGTTCTAGGTCCTTGTAAAACTTGGGTTCACTTTATGGATATTTTCTATGGTTTCAGGTCCTTGTAAAACCTGATTTTGATACTGTTTAAATAGTAGGTTTCAGGTCCTTGTAAAATCTGGTTGTGCTTCATGTTATATCTTTTCTATTTTTGTTAAAGGGTTTTGGGGCCCCTTCATAACCTATTTTTATTGTAATCTAAAATATTGTTGGCTCATAGTCTTTACAACTTCTCACACACGTGACTCTAGGACTTGCACACTCATTGATGTCATCATTAGATTGTCCTCTGTCTCTATGTAACTTCACATGTCCTGCTTATATCTATGTGAGAAGATACAATCTGATAATCATAAAATTCTTATTAGGTACTCTATCTTTGTACTGCTCTATATAAGTCACGTATATCTTCTACATTTCTTTGAATTATTTGATGTGCACTTAACCTCATGATCAAGATACCATGTAGAACATGCCCTTAAATACACATAACTTGAAAAAAAACTATTTGTTCGTACAACCATGATTTTTGTTTTCTACTCTGTTAGTCTTTATAGAAACCATACTATGTTGTCATCAATGGCAAACATAGTCATGAATGCAACATGTCAATTATGCTACTCTCCAATGCTTAGGATAATACCCCAATGGAATATCATTAATAGTCATGCTAACAATATCCCCCTTTGGAATTGATGGCAAGATAGATGAAAAACATTTATGTTCCAAGAATACCAAACAATACTCTATTGCAATTGTTGATGAAATGATCTCTTCAAATCCTCTTTATCAATCAAATTTGAAATCTTCTAGAACACTGCTTTGTTTTGTATCTTTTAGGAGTGGCATTAGTTGTTCACATGCTAAAAAAAATCTCAGCTTCTCCCCATACATCAATTTGTACTTGTCTTCCCCTTTAGGCATTAATAAATCTTCATGCTATGTATCTCCCTCATAGAGATATGCCTTCTAAATATCCCTAATAAAGATATGCTCATCTATCCATTAGGAATTATTTT
This sequence comes from Cupressus sempervirens, assembly GCA_028749045.1. Lineage (NCBI taxonomy): Eukaryota > Viridiplantae > Streptophyta > Pinopsida > Cupressales > Cupressaceae > Cupressus > Cupressus sempervirens. Next base: position 312,653,956 of record CM053785.1, read on the forward strand.
ATACATCTCCCTCACTGATATATATATAGAGATGTTTTACATGTACATATCTCCGCCATTAACATCAATGCCAAAGGACTCATTATGTCAATCATCTGCTCCAAGTCTTCAACTAGCTAAGTGTCCAAAGACACTGTTCAAGACCAATTACCAAGAGTCCTTGATGACTATTCTTATCACAAATACTCCCCCATACAGGAAGCATCAACATTCAGTCTAGCCAAACAATAGTGCTTTGTACCACTGGACTAATGCAATCTTTGCATCATCTACTTTGAAGTAGGTAGGGGCATAACCCTAAGCATGCCTCTCAAGTACTCAAATGTATCTTTAGGAAAGAGCTCATAAAGATATCTACAATCTAATCTCTTTTTCTTCAACCCTCTCTCTCAAAACATGATACATAATAGATATATGCTTAGTCTTAGAATGCAATATTGGATTCTTAGACATACTCACTATTCTTGTGTTATCACAATATATGATAACATGTTCTAAATTTTTTATCCTAAATAGCCTTCAACATCTATGTCATCCACATGACCTAATTACAATTATTTGTTTTTGCTATACATACTCCGCTTCAGCTACACTCTGTGAAATACAATCTTGTTTCTTGCTTGGCCAAGAAACAAATCCTCCTCCTAAGAAAAATGCTCCACCATTGGAGCTTTTTTTGTCATCCATACTACCTACCCAATCAACATAAGTATAGGAAAATTAAGTGAAATCACTTGATTATTCATACCATATCCCATAATCAAATGTTCCCTTCGAATATCTGAATATCCTCTTCACTGTTGCATAATGATACTCCTAAGGATTAGCTTGAAATCTAGCTACAATCCCAACTGCATTTGCTATATCTAGTCTAGTATGAGTCAGATATTGTAAACCTCTAATCATGGATTTTTACTTGTTCCATTCAACTATAGGTGTCTCATCCTTCCTAGATAACTTAAGGCCACTTATCATTGGTGTACTAACAAGCTTACAATTTTCCAAGCCAAATCTCTTCAACAAGTCTTTCAAATACTTAGCTTGTGAAATGAAAATGACATCACTATTTTGTCCAGTCTACAAACCTAGAAAGAATTTCATCTCACCAATCATGTTCATCTCAAACTCATTCTTCATTTATTTAACAAACTTATCACTTGTTTCATCATTGCCTCCAAAAATTATGTCATCAAAAAATATGACTATTATCTGAAAATCATTATAAATTTTTTTCAAGTACAAGTTACTATTTGTCATACCTTTAGCAAATCCAATCTTTACCAAATACTTGTCCAACCTTGCATACCAGGTTCTAGGTGCTTGCTTTAGACCATATAGAGCATTCTTCAACCTGAATACCATATCCTTGTCTTCTGATAAAGGAAATCTTTAGGCTACTCAATGTATACCTCTTCTTCAAGTTCTCCATTCAGAAAGGATGATTTGACATCCATCTGATACACTTTGAACTTCTTATTTTCTGCATAAGCCAAAAATATTCTCGCTACTTCCATTCTAGCTACAAGGGCATATGTTTCCTCATAATCTATTCCTTCTTGTTGTGAATAACCTTTACATACCAGTCTAGGTTTGTTTCTTGCAACTTCACCTTGTTCATTTATCTTATTTTTGAATACCCATTTAGTTCCTATAACATTCTTGTCTTTAGGTCTAGGAACCAATGCCCATGTGTCATTCTTCACAATCTGATCTAGTTCTTCCTTCATTTCTTGAATCTAATGATCATCTTTGCATGCCTCATCCGTGCACTCTTAGGTTCAACTTGACAAATCAAACATAATTCCTCATTTACTCTATTTCTTGTCATTACTCCTTTGTCTTTGCTTCCAATTATCTATTCTGGAGAGTGATTCTTTGTCAAGTTCCTGTTAGAGGTAGGAGCTACTAACATAACTCTTATCTCATCTCTTGGTTTAGATCTTTGATCTCATCTTTGATCAACAATTTACACATCATTCTGCAAGTTATTTTTAGTTTAAAAGAAAACTTCTACATGTTCTCCAACCATTCTAGATCTTCTTCTTCCTCATCAGAATTGTAATCCATCATATCTTCTTAATTCCAAACTTCTCATCAACTTTTACATTTGCACACTCAACAATTATCTTAGTTCTATGATTAAAACATATGTAAGCTTTTCTTTCCAATGAATAACCAAGAAATATACCTTCATCACTTCTTGGATCAAACTTCCCAACATCATCATCTCTTTTTTTATAGCATTTGCTTCAAAAAATTCTGAAATACTTTACTAAAGGTGTATGACAAAACCAAAATTCATAAGGATTCTTATTTATATCTTTTTTGATCTATACTCTATTCATGGTGTACACTATTGTATTGACCACTTCTCTCCAAAATGTCTTGGATACATTGTTCTCATACATAATCTCTTGTGCTTCCTCTGATACTGATTTATTTCTCCTTTCTGCTATCCCTGGTGAACTTCTCAGTATAGGGTATCAAAATCTTGATCATTTGTACTACTTTCTTGAATGGTGGTGTCAAAGTTTTCAAAACCTTCCATACAACCTCATCTTCTTCTTTGGATCCATCACATGATTTGATTCTTGCAACAATCTCATATATTATACCAACATAGCTTCTCATAGATTCATCTTCCAACATCTTAGCATCTTGAAACAAGCATATCCAATTATGTAATCTTACTTTTTTTGTATGTTTATCTCCTTCAAAAGTAGATTCTAAAGATTTCCAAATTTTATGATATGTTTCTAGTGATTTTACTTGACTATATTCATTCTCGGGAAGAACTATCAGTAAGGCTTCTCTGGCTCTCATATTGCACATGAATAGATCTCTTTCTACTTCATTGCATTCCTCAAGCTTTCTTTCTTCTACAATTGTTTTTTCATCCTTTGTCAAAATTCAATATCCTAGACCCATGCATAGTAGATGAGTCTTCATCTTTTCTTTCCAACTATCATAGTTAACCCCATCAAACTTAGGACTATCTTTTCTGAAGTGACTTGCCATTGATCTCCCAAAGCTTTTAAGCTTTCTCTTCAAGCACTTGATGCTTTGATACCAATTATTAAATTATAAAGTCCACCAATATAACTGAGAGGTTGGGGGGGGGGGGGGGGGAGGGGGGAACAGTTCTCCAACTATTATCACAATTATCAACCTTATTAAACCTTAACCATATGAGTAATATAATAAAAAATATAACAAGATACTCATACACAATAACACCATAAATGTTAACTAGGGAAACCCTTGATAAGAGGGAAAACCCTAGTGGGGATGGTACCCACAAGATGATGTACTAATATAAAATTTCCTTGTTAGAGGATGGACCTTGTTAGGAGTCTATGAAAACATTCAGTACATATCAGTCCCTATTAGGAGATTTTGAATCCCTATTAGGAGATTCCAACTTTGTTACGAATTGTAGAAGGAAAATGAACCCACCATCCAAACAGCTTCAAGGGAAAGACCAATGAACTCATTATCCAAATGATCTTTGTATTATTCCTTGCAAAATAATAGAATTGAACTGCACTTCTCCTTCCTCTTTCTCTTTCTTATCAACCAAACTTCTACTCCTTCTGATCTTGATACTAGATCACCAACTTCACATCCAATAATCCCTTTAATTGCTTACTTACATTTGCCAAACACTTTGATTTTGTTTGCACTTATTTCACACACTTGATACACTTCTCAATCAAAGTAAATACTTTCCTTTATACCATGTCCTAAAAAAAATAATCCTTGAGTCAGCCTTGAGGCTTTCCCAATTAATTATAATAGGACCACAATAAGATAATAAATAATTTCACAATCACATAACATTGTCATCTCATAGTCTTTACAACTTCTCACGTGTACGACTCCAAGACTTGTACACTCATTGAAATCATCATCAGACTTTCATCTTTCTTCATGTAACTTCACATGTCATGATTATATTTTTGTTAGAAGATATAATTTGATCATCAAAAACTACTTATCAGGTACTTTGTCTCTATACTTCTCTCTATAAATCATGTATATCTTCTGCATTTCTTTGAATTATTTGATACACACTTAACCTCATGATCAAGACATCATGTAGAACATGTCCTTAACCATGCATCACTTGAACAACAACTATCTGTCCATACAACCACGATCTTTGTTTGCTACTCTGCCAATCTTTATATAAACCATACTATGTTGTCATCAATGACAAACACAATTATGAATGAAACATGTCAATCATGCTACATGTTATCCAATGCTTAGGATACTCCTCTAAAAGAATATCATCAATATTCATGCTAATAGTCTATTATTTGCTAAGTAATCATTGTTGCTCTTGGTTTTTGTATATGGTTCACATCATTTCGAGGACCTATTCTTGATCTATATTCTTTGAGTTTTGTATTGTTCTTTGCAATCTCTATTTCTTGTAGTTTTCATCCAATGGGTATGTTATTTCTACGCATGCAATTTTTGGTGATTACTTGGCATCTTGCATAGTTGGGAGTTGACTCCTAACCCTCATGTGGAACTATCCTTAAGTGTGCATGATCTTATGTTTTCCTTTTCTTGGGTTTTGTTTTACTCTTCCAAGACTAGACCTATAATGTAATTAAATGCTTGACTAGTTGACCTATGGCTTAGTTGGCTATATAAGAAGCTTTCTTAGATGTAGGAAGGAAAACTCAAGTAGTAGATTTTAGATCTAGAAGGTAGAAGATGTGAACTTGGACTTTGAGTTGTAATTCTTATTCTCTATAAGGCCACAACTCAAAAGGCCTCACAGTCAAGCATGTTGTTGATTTGATATGCAAAGTTAAATAATTACACCTATTGAGTTTCTACATATGGCCTCATCTTCCTTGTTTTATATTTGATTGAGCTTCTAGGTTTTACTCTTGGCAAGGGTAGCTTTGAGTTTCCCCTTTGAAGGAACCCTTCCTTGCATCAAGTTTCAAGTTAGAGACACATTTGTCAAAACCCTTATGGAATGAGGGTTTTAGAGAAAAATTCACTAGATCGATTATATCTTTCACAAAACTCCTCCAATTCACTTCAAACCAATTGGATTCAATAATTAATTCACTCCTATGACCAATCTTGACAATCTATAATGTCAAATTATCTATACAGGGTCGCAGAGTAAGAGGAAAATAACAAATATAACTAGAAAATAGAGTCTTTTATTCAAAATCTCCACCAAAATTTCCTTGAAGCATTCTCTCTTGGGGGTGTTTCATAGTCATGGAAATGTTTCTATTGGATGTATACTTCCACCAAGATATTTATCTTGTTGAGGAATTTTCAATCTCTTTCGAGGACATTTTCATGATTCACTAGAGTTCTATTTAGACAAGCTTATAGAATAGAGGTTTTTGACAAGAAAATGATCTAGGACTAGGTATAGAGTGCTAAAATGACTAAAACATACACCATAAATGAGATGACTGGATGAAATAAAATATACTAAGATGATATAAAAATAATGAAATGTAAAATATTATGGATTTAATATGATATTATGATGAAAATATAAAGTCAGTGAGGGGAGAGTAGAGAAGATATACCAAATTTGGTGGTTGATAATGTAATCCTTTCTAAAAACTAAGAAACCACAAGATGATTCCAACCTAGACACAAACAAGAAAGAAAAATGTTGGGGTCGTTTGAGAGGCTTGTTTCATTCAAACCCTCATTTTTGTGTCTCCACCTCCACCTCCACCGATGACCAAAAAGATAGATAGATAGACAGGATATGATAAACAATGATAGATAACTAGATTGAAAATAACAAAGATACTAAATGTGAATGCTATAATGTAAAAAAAATGAGATAAGACACTAAGATATGAACAAAAGGCACTAAGACATACAAAATGAAAGTAAAAGAGACTCTCCCCAAGTGCTAAGGAGACTATGGATATGAAGTCTGAAGCCAAGTAGAGAGCTTGAGTTCGGAACAATGGTGTTGAAGACCAACAATAATAGTGGATATGGAGTACAAAATTTATAGGCCGAATTTGTAGAGATAACGAGAGTATGGTTGAAGACTATGCAGAATGAATAAAGCCTGCAATATTGAATCAATTGGAGAGACAAAATGGTGTCCATGAATTTTTTTTAGCAAACCTAAAGAGAATCAATGTAAGAGCCATCATTTTTGGTGTTACAAATTGTAGGGTGGTAGGTTTTGCAATACTCAAATGGATCTATCTGTCGAGATGTAGATGTTAGTGTCCTAAGTGAGTATCTCTATGGAATGCACATGTCTAAGGTTGTTAGGGCCCTCTTATGTGGATTTTTTTTACTAAGGTTTAACTTGGAAAACAGCAAAAAGGATTGGTGTGGAAGATTTGTTTCCTAAGCTAAAGGGGAATGCAATGCACGAATGGCCCAGTAAGGGGGATGTAAAATTTAAGCCATTATAGTTCCCCTCCCTTACTTTTTTGTTTCCATTGACAAGAGGGCCATGCCCTTGCCCATCCCCCACCACACTCGTGCCCATACTTCATAAATGAGATTTTTATTTGTGTGGAATTGAGGGAATTGACTCCATTACTTTTCTATATTTTCTTTAATATCTAGACTCGCCCAATTAATGTGAGCCCATACCTAATAAATGATTTGTCTCTTGCACATTGGTTCATGACACATTCTTCTTTGGTGTTAGATAAAATTTACAAATTCCTTTTCCTAGTATATTTTTTCATCAACATTTTATACCATACTACATCATCCATCATAGACATGCAAAATCTAGCAAAACATAATGAATAAAATACAAGACAATCAAATCCATATGATTCTTTCATTTTTTCCCTCTTGCATCTTGATGTAGTGTGATCTAAAATGTTGATGCAAAAAAAAATACATAATGAAATCCATAAATTATTTACCAAGTTGAATGGATTGTGGAAATGTGATAGCTTTGATGTTCTTCCTTTCATGTTTTTAGTCATTGTTTTATCTATTTGTTTATTGAAGACTCCCATCATATTGGTTTGACATGGGAACGTGACATTATAATGACCGAAGCTCTAAAAGAACTTTGATTATGGATGTGATACAATTAACACTAAGAAACTATGAGTCACTAATTATTTGTTCTTTTGTAAAATTTTTCCATTTAAAACTATTTTTCTTACAATAACCTATCAATTTATATTTGATTCAAACTTGATCTTAGATGTCCTAAAATAAAATAAAGATAAAGCACATGTGTTTTAATTCATATTGGTTCAAATGGTTCAAGCTTAGTTGGTTGTTAGAATTTTTTAGGTAACTTGTAATGACTTAGAATAATTCACATAGTAGAAATCATAGGGATGACATAAATATTTTAATCAAATAATGCAATTGTTTCTCGATTAGATTGTGTAGAAATTCTCTTTTCATTTATGTTTTGGATCACGCACTATGATCCATTGTCAATGTAATAATATAAAGCTTTATGATCCTTGAGTCTCTCTTATCATCTTGATGATGGATTAGAAAATGCGACTTTAATAGTTGTTGAAAAAAGAAAGTGTACATAATCTATTTGAAAAGCAATGTGGAAATTTGATACAATTAATTGAATAACAAATGAAATTTCAATGATTATGTAAACATGAGTAAACTAAGATTCTCTACTAAAAGAGATCTTATTACGTATATTTCAAATATATTATGGAGTTAAGAAAGCTATAAAAAAATTTAAAATTACAAAACACATTATTAAACATAGTTCAACTAGATGTTTCATTAGAACTGAAGACATTATATGGTGCCATGCAAATTCAGTTATCTTATAATTCTATCCATAAATTTGCATATTTTCTTACATTATTTTATATAAAAATAATTAGAAATTACGACTATGTTTTGCAATAAATTGCAAATAAATTATTCAAAACTATAATAAATTAGATAAAAAATAAAATTATTCATAAAAGAAATTTATGAAACAAAGCTGTATTCCAGATACTTGTTTTCTTTAATGATTCAAATTAGGAGTAAACTCTTAATTTAAAATATTGGAAGATCGTGCCTGCTCAAAATAGTTTTTGGATATGAACTTCAACCTAACAAAAATAATCAAAATTATGCTTCCATTACATATTTAACATCACAAACGGTAATTCTTTTGTGGATATCTTGAAAGATGAACTTAGAAGAAACTTAATAACTAGATATAGTAAATTTGTACTTGGAATACATTGTCCAAATTACATTGAAGGTTGTTACCCTTTCCTCTAATTCTGGCACACTGAAACGGTGTCTAAATTTGGACTCAAACTCTATCCCCTTCAATTATAAATTCAGTATAAAGAACAGTCCCTTACTATCTCAATAACAAAATCCTTGATTCCCTGGTCCTGATTCTGCTTACTATTCACTGATTCTACGCTTCTGATGCTGATTACTCTCCATATGTCAACAATGTGTTGATAACTATCATGTTATACCCATAATGAAAAGAGAAAAGGTGGTGATAAGGAAATATGTGTATATGTAAGCACCAAACAATCTTCCAAATATATATGTAGACACTCTGAGAAGTGGCAGAGACCAACTTGGCCTACAGGACATTAAAATCAAGCTGAAGCTGTGAAAGTGTATGCCCTTGCTTATTCAAAAATAATTTAATATAATGAATATTAAATGGATTACATTGAATTTGTCCATACGTCTGTTAAGGCGGTGCTGTGTCCCTTTGTGTGACGGCCTTTAGCCTTCCCACACTTGAGAGCATTTAGGGGAATAGAGTACTCATCTCTTGGGTTATACCCACCAAAAACTCTAAGATAAAACTGCTGACCCAGGTATTGCCTTTCCCATAATGCAGATCTTACATTCCACATCCCTGCATTGTCCAGTGAGGTTAAAACTGCAGTCCAGGATCTCGGATACACCTGCAAAAACCCATATAAACTCAAGTTATATATACGAAAAAATATTGTATTATGGTAATGAATCCTGGAATTCTATAGTATGAAAAAGAAAATATGGTAAAAGATCAGTAGAGGATTCAGTGGTAATCTTAATTTTGTGTTTCTCATTTTTTTTAGAAAGTTCAAATCATTCTTAAATTTTTTAACATCTTCCTTGACAAGTCACCTACTTATAACTTGGGTTTTAGGGTCACATTATCAAATATTAGGCTACATCAGCATGGTTTTTGCCAAGTTGTTCAAAGCAGTATCTTAATTTTGAATTTCTCAAAATTCTATGTGGAAATATCAAATCACTCCTAATTTTTTAAAGCAACTTTCTTGACAAGTCCCCTATTTATAAGTTTTCAGGGTCACATTATCAAGTATTATGCTACATCAGCATGCTTTTTGTCAAGGTATTCAAAACAGTCCAAAAAGAAAGAGATCGATGGATGTATAAAAGAGATATCAGCAATAGAAAGCTCTGAATAGAGATTGCGAAAGGGAGATCCATCTTTCTGCAACTGATATAGAATCACATGATCGAATGCTTTTTAAAGTTATACATTTCATTCAATATTGGATAGTATCATTATCAATGACAAGTTTAAAGCTACAGTTATTGGTATAATATTACTAAGCCAAATGAACATTAGATCAACAAATGTAAATATTAAATCAAGTTTGAACAACTACTTAGACATTTAGATATTAGACTGATATGAATAAACTAATTAAGAAAGAAATTATTATAAACTAGCAAAAGACTTTATTTTTTATGCAGAGGAGGGTTTACCTGCACAGTACAACGAGATATTGCATCGAACATATTGTAACTTTTCCTGCTTGCAGGACTCCATCGTCCCCTATCCATACTGCACACCAACATTTTTTCTTGGGTTAAACCTCACAAAAATTAAAAGGAATACCTAGTCCAGAGCAGAGAAGCTTAAGGGTTTTGTTGCTATAGAAAACATACCCAACAACAAAGAAGGAATAACCGTCTATGTGCCAGGTTTGAATAGTTTTCTCATGGTTGGAAAAGACGATTTCGACGAAAGACTTGTACTCGCCAGACAATACAGCGGTCTGGAGTTGAACACCTTTTCTTGGGTGATCAGGAAAGCTATTCAATGTGAAAACTCCTGAGATGTTGTAGAAGTCAGCCAGCTTCAGGGGTGTGTCAGCTTGGGCATAGGAAACCCCATTAATTGCATATCGCCGTTTGTTGTTGACTTGAACTTCTGAATTGGCAAGAATGATTGTTCTTGTTACATTTATTGATCCATAGTGATATGAACCTTGTGGGTTTGGGCGAGCTGCACTGGCTGTTAAATTCCATCTGCAATTTACATAAAATAAATTTAATGAACAGATAATAAGGAACGCCACAAAAATGTAACAAGATTATTAATAACTACATGGGTTAAATTTAAATTGTAATCTGATAAGATAGGTGATATCCGAAGATTTAAGTCACAGGAAACCTGTGATTTTGGTTTTTAAGAGTGACAGTTGATAATAAGTTTTATGTTTTAGATTTTAGGTTTAAAGGGGTTGCTTTGGGGTGGGGCTGAAAATTTTCCCATTAACATATAAATTTTGTTTTTGATTCACAAGCTTGAGGATCTTAGAGTTCGGATAAAGCCACAAAAGAAGAAACGTGACCAAAAATATCTCCACAATAGCAGTGATGCAGTATATCAGTGTGATTAAAATAGTTGATTTACAAAATCGATTAATAAATATTACTTTTGAAAATGATTGTATAATTCTTTTTTAGCATCAATATTCAGATCACATTCTATGAATCATTAAAATAAAAAGAAACTAAAAGAAAAATCAAAAGAAAGAACACAATATTTAACTTGATTGATGCCTCTAGTCAAAATGGTCATTGTGAAATGTGATATACCAGGGAAGGGTTAGCTGTAAAAGTATTTGTTTTCTTCAGATTCTGTATTCTGAGAAGCTTTCAGAAGTTTTATCTAAAGATACTGTATGTATTTTCCACACTAAAAATATAGAAAGGTACTCTAAATTTGCCATACCTGATGGTTCTTGCTTGGTTAAGAGACCACTCAGTGCGTCTAGGAGGACCCGGAGGAAGCCGGCCTGATACAGGCTGATTGGAATTATTGTAATGGAGGAGTCCTATCCCAGCGTGAACTGGTTTAATGAAACGGGTGGATGCAACTATGTAATAATCTTTTGGAGGCTGGTCGGCAGTAACGAGAACCGTATATGACTGACCCACATGGATGTCAAGGGAGTCATAAATACTTTGAACTGTGTGGGATCCTTCCACTTCTACCAACTTCAGCTTGTGTCCCTGAATCCTGAAATTTAATGAAGTTGACAACCCAACATTTGAGATTCTAAACCGGTAAGTTTTGCCTGCAATACATCAAGTATAACAGCCATCAATGAATATAAAAGTTCAAAGATAAGATATTTGCTTTGCAAAGCTAAGAAGGTGTAACCTTTCTTAACATGTGAAAAATGCATTTAAACCAACAATTACCTCCATCAATCACATTTTTACCCATGTTTTTATGCGTCTACGAAAATAAAGGAATTAAACTCTTCAAACAAAAATATAGTGTACAGTACTCGTAGAGTTTGCAACTATGTTTCTGATAGTAATTAAGGCATGTTCAGATTGTTTATCAGAGATCAAATTAGCTTTTCTAACAGTACATATCTACTGTTGTGATTTCAAATGAAACAGTTAAATAAATCAAAACTTAAAATACCACAATAATAATAAAATTTTAAAAAAATAACTCTTGAATCAAAAAGAAGGAAAGAAAGAAAGAATACCTGCATCAACATTGATGGTCGTACGAGAGCTGCCACCAAGCCCGTTTATGTGAACACCATCGGGTATGCCCAAAGGAGCTCCCTTGTCAAGTTTTCTTCTCAGCTCCTGGTCATACCCAAAGCTAATCAGAATCCCCATATGTCAATTGAGGAAACAGAGAGATCAGAGAAAAAATAAATCAATTTCAGAGGTTAAGGTTTTTGTTTAGTCTTACAGAAGAATTTTTGTTGTACCAATCCCCAATAAGAAGAGTGTACTCCCCATCAGGAGTAGGGTAGGGAACAGGAATTAGAGGCCTGCTTGCAATGGACAATCCTCCAAACCCTCCAGCTGCCTTGTGGAATAATGTTGACGGAAAATAGTAATAACTCCCAATCTGATCTTTAACTTGGAATTTATAGGTGAAGTTTTTGCCAGGAGGAATTGGGCAATTGGTTCCCAGCACCCCATCTTCCCATGAATTTTTTCGATGTTGGACACCATTCCTGAGTATAACATTAACAAATGAGAACCAACGAATGTTTCAATCATGGAAAATGTAAATAAATCCAAATGCAAGATCCGTTACCAAGTAAACAGGAAAGGCTGTCTCAAATTGTTGAAGACATTGATAACAATATTATCATTTGTCACCGAATCGATCTGAGGACCTGGGAATTGGCCATTGATGAGGATCCCCTGCCAATTAAAACCCTAATTAGCACTCACATCCTAATTTTCTCGAAAGGGGATTCATATTTAAGAGTACGGTAAAATATATAAGACATTAACAATGTGATCAACACCACTATCTGAAATCAATTCGATTCTCTGTATAACAATGAGAAAAATGAACTTCTGATTACAAATTCAGAGATATATAGAAAATGGAATGACCCATATATCAAACTATTTCGTTTGTTATATTGGACACGCATGAAATAAGTAATTACTTATTTATTTAAGAATAATATGACAATGAAATAGCTTTGATCTTATGGAGCACTGACATATTCTCTTCAAAACTGAAGAACTGTCGACAGCAAACATGCATTTTTTTTCTCAAATGCTCAGGGTAATATAATGGAACAACCTGATAAGGTGATTTTAAGCAACCATTGACCCCTACGAACAGTTGAGATCTGAAATTATAAATTGAAGGTGCTGGAAAAGATAAATTAGAGTTGACAGCGGCTAGAGTAGTTAGAATAGCCATGGGAAGAAAGTATCGAAAACAAATATTATCCCCAATTTCTATCAAATTAATTTGACAATACAATCTATATGAAGAATATGGTGATTGATTTCAAACTCTAAAAGACTAATGGCAAAATGAACTCTCGAACTATAAAACAACTGAAGTTTAGTATAACATAAAGGTTGAAGACAAGATGTGTACAGTAGTAGTGCTGGAATCTTGAGATAAGATATATCTGACAGTCTTAACTACTTCAACTATAAGTAGGCTCTATAGTTTTGATCTCCAATTTCTTTATTAATTTCTATTATAAAAAGTTTGGATGTGATAATTGAAAATTTGTGAATTTTTCCCACTGCATATATGTTTGAAATCTTCACCTAATGGGCCAAGTAGATCCCATGTTTTTTGCTCAGTGCATACATATATTTGAGTACTTCATCTGAGTAATTCAAGAAATTTAATCAAAGTATTCATGATCATTAGTGGTCTATCCAAACCAATGCTTATAGTCCTAGCAAAGTAGAAGCTACATTTGATGGACCCAAATAGATTTCCGTTTTTCCATTGCATAGATGTTATGAACATTTCATATGGATAGTAAGAATTAGTCAGCATTGATCTATGTAGCGTAATTACCACTTTGTCACATCAAATAAATGATAACACCAAACTGAATGTGAACTATTTCTTGAGGAATTGAACTTCTAATATGAAGATGCTTGAATAGCATGGAAGTAAGCAGTTTTTCAATTCATTTTTACTAGCTTCCTAAGCTAACGATCCCCAAGTTTAACTTCATTTTGAAAAGCAAATATACAATTGACAATTTAGATATCCTTCACGTTGAAGCATTGCTTCTCAAGAGCTTATGTTTTTCAATTTAGCCATCCTAAAATCATGTTTATATTATGTTTTATGATGTTTATATTAGAATTTCAAACAGCAAAAATTTCAATGGCTTCACAATCCAACCGATTCAGAAACCTCATGACATCAATAATCATGACAATAAGTTCAAATAAAAAAAACCATAGCAGCAAGAGAGATGAATAAACTCACCTCCTGTGGAACACCGAGGGGAGAAATGGTCCCATAGCTTATATTCCAAGTGAAAAATCTGTATGGGTTTTCACATCCAACCATACCCAGAGCCAAAAACAGTATAAGAAAAATCATTGTCTGCTGCAACAACTCCATCTTCACAATTTCTTTTTGCTGTCTTCATTGCAAACAAGGTGATGTATATATAAGCACACATTTTTTCAGTGATTTTGCACTCTAAATTGGTGGTTTGTTGCATCGGAATGTCTGGATGATCTAGTTTGTAGGTAAAGAATTGGCGTTCAGTTTAGCCAGCACATTGTTTATCTAACTACTTTCAGTTTTGACTTCATTAGCGGCTCAACTGACCGCCAAATCGTAAGGGGAGAGATTCTATTGGAGATAAACCAGCTGTAGCGAGATTGCTTGGATTTGGCTGATATTTACGCGGACAGATTTCTACTTATAATATAAATGCTCGAATAGATCAAGGCGTGTTAATATCATTCTGTAAAGTCCCCAATTTAATATAAGATGTAGTTTAGTAATTATTTTGGTAAGTGGTGAAATAGATTTGGACTGAGTTTTACGAGGACTAGATTTCAATTAATAGTATCAATGCTGGAATGAATTAAGGCGTGTTACAGTTACTTTTGTAGAGTTATGAAATTAATAGAAGATGGTAGTTTAATAATGGTCTTTCTAAGTAAACTTGGTGATGGATGTAAATGTGTATTTGAGGGTAAGTTTTGTTTCTGATGTATGTTTAAAAAAAAAAATTATAGAAAAGATAAATTAGTGTTTATTTGTATATTTTACTATTAGTCATTGTTAACTTAATTTGTTTATTAAATATTTAACAATTGTTTTTAAAAATTATTTTAACATTTTTATTATGATAAGGATATTTAGTTACAAGTAAATAATCTTAAATAAATTATATATGTGATAATTATATTTCATATCTAGGTTTATGGGGTTGTTCGGGTTTATGTTATTGTCAATGTGAAAGATAATATTCATGGATTGAACTAGTTTTTGAAGGTGCATCCCTTCCAAGTCTAGGTAAGCATGGAGCATGTTGTGTAATCAAGGATCATGAAGGAAACATATTAGTCGTGATAGCAAAGGAAACATATTAGTCGTGATAGCAAAAAAACTTGTAGTCCAATAAACTAAACAACTCTCTTGACCTTACAATGTGTAATACATTAAGAAAATATCTAATTCACTTAGAAGGTGATTGTATGATCAACATTAATAGAATCTACTTTGGTCACCATTAATGCAATCCATTGTAAATCTACTTCAAGTTGAAAATTAAATACACTTATGTTATTTATTTTAAAAGACCTTATCAAGATTCAGATGGTATAAGATCTCTTATGCATATAGTAAGGCTAATGAAGTGGTTGACAAATTAGCTTAGCAGATTATTGATGTGTTGCAATGATATGTTCTTGGAAATAACATCTAGCTACATGCCAACCCCTTCCCACCTCCACTAAATGTATCATGACAAAAATCCCCTACTATAGCATGAGAAATTATAACAAGCCTCTTTCAAATTATCATGTCAATAAGCTTTCATTTCATTGGTTATCCCTCGATTTTTGGTACAACTGTCTCATGGCAACAAAGCGTGAGATGATCTTCAAAGGTGTTATCACAAAAACCATATTGGAAAGGATATTCAAGCGTTTGACATCTGTTGTGTTGTATGCCATTAAAATAGTTCTAAGTGACATCTATGTATATACCATTGATAAATAACATGTGATTTTTTTGAAGTGACCTCAAATTTTCTAGGTACATTTCTTCATTACAGGGAGGATAAAGAGTCTATTAAGATGGTAATGGGCATGGTAGAAAAGGTGAACTTTTGTGGGTTCTTAAGGAATTGTTTGGACATGTTTGGTATTGATTTTCACTTGTTTTATGAGATTAGACCCTACCTAACCAACAACTAAAATGGAACCTATATATCATTCATAATCAATGCTTCTAGATCATGTGAAACTACATAAAACTCAAAGGTCGAGTGGGGTATATCATTCTTGAAGGTGGTTGTTAGGGTTCGTTTGTGCCCCAAACTCAAATAATGAAGAGGTTATGATGGGATCCTATGATACTTGATGAGATTGATTTATTAGATTGCTCGACTTCTTTTTTGTTTTAATTTTTTTCGTTAATAGTTAACTAGAACGATCTTTCATATGTTCCCCTATATTAGTTTAGTGTTTCAATATAAAGTACATAAATACTAAGTATAATGATAAATGAGCCAAAAAGTTATAAGGCTGCTATGTAACTTATAAGTAAGCTAAGGTAGCAAACAAATTAGTAAGCTAACCTTGAGAGGAGAGTTGTGCAGAAAATATTTTAGGAATATACAATACTTTAAAAAAATAAACAAAAATAAACACAAATATCATGCATACCTCAACATAATGATTTATGTGGGGAAAACCCTTCCAAGAGAAAAATACCACACTCCAAAAGTTGTCAAATATATTATTAAAAATCAATAATTTGATATAATGTACGTATAGAGAGTTTCTAGTAGGAGAATCACTAACCAAAGATCTAGAGGTAACTCAACAGAGAAAAGACTCTTACATCTAACTTCCATCTCACACATCAAATATGTAGGAGATACAATACATCAAACCATTAAAATGTATTACAAAACCATGGGCTAAAACCAACTAAAAGTGAAGCCTGTCTTATATCCAATCCAAAATGAACTATGATGTGTCAAAACATACACCAACACTTATAACTCCCTTTTACTGTTGATCTTAGATTTGTTGTGACAATTGAGTGTCAACACACTTAAGACATTTACTAAATTCATATTGAACTAGTAATACATGTCGAGTATGATATGTAAATATAGAGTGTGTCGAGTTGTAATGAGTGTCGAGTCATGCATGTGCCAATTAGTCACTCAAGTGTCGAGCAAACAGTAGATGCCGAGCAGTTCAAGTGTCAAGTTAGAGATAGAATTAAAGTATGTGCCGAGCATTAGTAACTTCAAGTGTTCAACAACACAAATTTGACATATTTGTTTGAGATTGCACAAGCAACTATGTAAACCATTTTTTAGCTGACCTAAGGACAGAATACAATCTTTTGAAGATAAGGACAAATCTGTAAGTAGATTCCCTATGTAATTACATGTAACCAATTAGAAAATAAAGGGAAGGATTAAGCAAAAAAAAGGATGAATCTGAATCATAGATTCATACCTAACCCTAAGTCTTCTAGTCTTCTTAAGGAGGAAAAAATCCCTAAACTTCAAAAAAAGAGTGAGTGCATAAGGAATTGAAGGAAGATAATAGTGAAGTTTACATGCAAAATAGAGCATTCATGGAGACTTAGAAGTTGTAAAGAGCGAATTGTAGAATTAATTTGAGAAAAACAAAGGATAGAGGATACAACATTGACATATCAAATCAGAGAGGATCAAGAAGGATACTATATGGATTTGATCTTTAATCAGGCTACCAAAGTTAATCATAAGATCTATGTTGAAACATCCTAATAGGTAATTTTAGTTAAATCTCCAAAGTGGAGTAGTCCTAATAGACTGTTGTAAAGCCTTTAATAGGGTGACATTTCAAGTGAATGTTCTAAAAGTCCTTTAGCCAGGTGCACTTCTAATAGGATGTTAAAATCCTCTAACAAGGTGGGACTTAACAGTCCTTTTAAGCCTTTAACAGGGTAGACCTTTCATAGGGCATATCATGTCTCATGGTCAAATCACTGTAACCTTAATTGGTGACACTTTATTGCTACAGTAGTGAAGAATTGTGAGTGTCATCCCCACCCTAGTTTTACCTTCTGATTTGGAGGGTTTCTAGGTAATCATAGCAGGTGTCAAATGTGCTATTTCTTATGTGTTTATATGTTTTAGATGTATGTACCGTGCATGTTATTTCAAGTTTATCTATTGAAGGCATGAGATGGATGAGTCATGAGAAGTTTTATGGGTTCATGTTTTAACTGTTGATTCACCCCCCCCTCTCAATAGTTTATCTTTCCTACTTGTAATTCCATCAATTGGTACCAAAGCTAAGTTCTCAAAAGAAGAAACATTGTATCTTAGAGGAAAGATCTTGAAATGGAAGTCTACAAGTTGGGAAAAACCATTGAAAACAAGGAGATTGAGATACATCTCATACTACATCAATTGAATAAAGCCAAAGATGGTTTGAAGGGTTCCTTGAAGAGAAGGAAAGAGATAGCTATAGCATATAATGACACACAATACAAAGAGATTGACACCACAAAGCTATTTGCAAAAGGATACTCTAGTGAGTTCAATGCAGTAATTGTAGATCTAATGGAAAAGAATAAAGCACAAGCTAAAGAGATTAGAAATCTCAAGTTGGAGCAAGAATTACAAGCTATATATTGTTGTGTGAGGTGACTGAATGAAAGAAGAAAGCTATAGAAGACAAGGCCATGATTGATGAAGAAATTTTTTTTTTGGCAAACATATTGGAAGATAAGAAAAATGATGAATGCTCATCATGAGTTGAATGTCAAGGACATTGAGATAACTACTTTAAAGTTGCAGAATGAACAATTGCAAAATGACTTGAAAAGAGAAAAAGAATTTGTTGAAAGTTTCAATAAGACAAATGAAGCTATCAAGTACTTTGAGCAACTTCTGAAATCTCCTAGATCTAGTAGAGATACATTAGGGTTGGGCTACACAAATACTGAACAAGGAGAATCATCCAAAATTGTTGAGGAAAGGAACAATAAAGGTAAAAATTCCAAACTTACTTGTCATCATTGTGGTAAGAAAGGACATACAACTAATGTTTGCAGGAGCAAGAATGCAAATCAGAATGCTAAGCCTAATAACATGACTCATTTTTAGAAGTGCAAAAAACAAGGTCATCAGGCACATGAATGCAGAACTAGAATCATGCATGCACCAAAATTTGAAGTACACTACTACAATTGTCAAAAGTATGGACATAGAACCTTTGAATGTAGATCCAAATCCACATGGTCATCATGCAAGCCAAAAAAGGTAAGAAGCTATGAAAACTCCTATAACTAGGATTACAATACAAGATACAACTATCACTATTATCAGGAATATGGACATGTACCTAAAAAATCCATTAGGACTCACTTCAGTGGTAACTACGAGAGATGGTTGAGTCAAACCACATGTTTTAGCTGTCACAAGATTGGTCACATTAGCAAGCATTGTCCAACTAGGTCCAAGGCACCAAGTTGTGAATTTGATAAAGGTAAAGGCAAGGCAAATGTTGAACACATCAGGAATGAAATGAATAAGACATGGAAGAAGAAAGATGCTGGTAGTACATCAAATGGAGAAGGGATCACTTCACCCAATGGGTCAAGTGGTCACACTTCATCAAACTAAGCAAATAAGAGGTATGTGGGACTGATACTTAAAGTGTTGCATTATACATCAATTCCAAAAGAAATTAGCACTAAAATGATTACATTAGCATGAATTAAGATGCAATAAGTTGTGAAAAATTCAAGACTAAATCTTCAATTTTTCATGTTGTTTCCAAGTATGAAAAGTCTTTTGTGTATGCCGAGTGAAAAACTAGTTAATTCCAAGCTATTGATCAAAGATAGTTAGAGCTAAGTCTATAGTAGCTACCGAGTGAAGGAAGTGTCTATAGATGCCAAATGAAATAGTAATTGTGTTGATGTTGAGTTTTATAGTTGTACACAGCCAAGCATTAATTGCAAAAATTTTGAAGGGTATAAGATCGATTTTCATCTATTTTTCATCATTACAAATTCAAAGCAAGAACGAGTAGAGTGAAGAAGAGTTTCACAAACTAGTTTGAAGCATTTGCAAGGATTCTAGTGACGATCAAGCACCAGTACATCGAATCTTAAAGGTATTCTTCATAAGTTGACTTTGCATAGTTTTAAATTTGATAAACCCTATTTTGATAAAATGGCCTCTAGTACATCAAATCTTAAAGGTATTCTTCATAAGTTGACTTTGTGTAGTTTTAAATTTGATAAACCCTAGTTTGATAAAATGGCCTCTAGTTCAAAGAATACCAAGGAGAAAGAAGCTTTTGAGGTTCAATTAGTTAGCAATGAGGTCAAACAACCCAATTTCAAGGCCATCCTAGACATTGCTTATAAAAATGAATTGTCAGGTGCATTATCCATGACTCTACCTAAAGTCATAATGGTACAAGAAGTGAGAAAATGTTATAACTGCAAAGTAGGAGGCATAGGTGATATGGAGATAAGATAAGCATATGATAAATTGTGTGAAAACAAATTTTTGAAGGAAGAATTTAAGATTGTGGAGAGAAAGGGTTTGACCCATGGCCTAGATTTCCCCACGGTTTTCAAAATTGAATGGATAAAAATAGTTTTGAGAAAAATTCAAAATGGATATCTTTGGTTAGAGGGTGGACCTATTAAGATTTCAAAAAGAATTTTTCATAGGGTGATAAGTTTTCCAACCCTAGATTAGCCAAAGACCCTATGTAGTGACTCCAAAGAGGTAATTGAAAAAAATACAGGTGCTAAATGGAACAAGCATGGAATGACCATAGATACCATTACATATCCTTTACTTGATTTTGTTGTCATAGTTATTTCCCACAAGTTCTATAAGTCAAGTAGGTTAAACAATGTACACTACATAGCAGTTAATGTTGGTTACAAAATTGTCAAGAAAGATCACACTTATGATCTTGTAGAACTACAATTGCAACAGATAAATGAGAACCTAGGTGCCATTAGAAAGACAAAAATTGCACAATGTAAATTTGGATCAATACTTGTGTGCATATTCTTCTATGTACAAAATGAATTCACATCTTTTGGCAAAATTGGATGGAAGACCAACATATTAGTGGCTGTCCAAATTAATGAATATATTGAGCAAATGGGAGAGAATTGTGAGTCAATTATGACAAGCTACTTTGAAGACTTCAAGAAGTCCATGAAGTAGAGATTGAGGATACCTATTTCACTAGTAGAACAACACTATAATAACATATGTTTCCTTGTAGATATTGATTACACGTATATTCAGGTAGTAGTACCCAAGATTAGATGGTTGAGACCCCTAGGATATGAGATAAATGTTGATGAAGCCTCAACTACCATTACTGCAATCCTAATAGAGGAGACTGAAAAAATAGCCAAAATATTTGGCAACTATGATGTAATGAAGTCTAAAGTTGAAATGGAATTGAAGATAACTTCTACACTAAAGAAGAACGACAAATTAGTAAAGAAGTTAAAGGAAAAATTTGGTGAGGAAGCAGGTGATGAGGAAGAAGAAGATGATGAAGAGAATGAAGAAGGAGGAGAGGTACAAGATCAAGAACCGCTAGCTTTGATCCAAGGCATGGGTGAGGACCAAGAAGAAGAAGGTGCTAAGGAAGAAGAAATCAAAGAGACACCAATGCCATTAGCACCAAAGAAGAGAAAGACCAAGGCTCAGCCTGTGTCTAAACCAAAAGCAAAGAGAACTGTGAAGCCTAGCTCAAAAAATCCAACAACACCAATAGCTAGGGCAAGTACAAGGGCTAATACTCAAAAGGCCAAAGAACAAGCAAAGGAGAAAACAAAGGCTATTGAACAAGAGGGCCTAGTGCAAAAGAAATAGAGGAGAAAATACATTACACAACTAGAAATAGATGATGAAAAGACAAAATTTTAAGATACAAGTCAATCTAGAGTGGTAAGTCATACACCTAAATCTGATCTTGAAAATATTTGTGATAATATTAAGGATAATGCAAATATGATAGGCTTAAAGAATATTGATTTTGGAAAACTTGATAGAATAGAGCAAAACTTGATTGAAGAATCAATTTATGCAATGATGTCTAAGTTTAAGAATACTCCACTTGAACTAGACAATACAATGCCAAAGGAGTTGTATACAATTGTTGAAAATAAGTGGCATTACAACATAAACTTGGAAAAATAAATAAGGGAATCCACACTAGCTCAGGTGATGCCAGATTTGACAAAAGGTCAAATTGTCAAGGCAAATAAGAAGTATGGTAGCAGATTTGCACCAAAATATAGAGCATTTAGCGTACACCAGAATAATATTGAGGATGTTGTGAAGAAGTCCACTCAAATGTGGAAGTTAATATATGGTTTAATAATAGTTAAACCAGGAGAAGAGGATCCCTTTGAGGGAAGAAAAAATGGAGATGAAGAAGAAGACAAGGAAGATGAAATAACAAGAAGAAAAGATGATGCTACTATGGAAAAGACATAAAAGAAGAAAAATGAGACAACTATAGTTGGAGAGCAGAAAGAAGAATAGAGTGTGAAAGACACACAAATGTCGAGCATGAGTCCTCAACATGACACAAACATGCCTATAGACACTGTAATTGTAAAGGATGTTCCTGATAGCTCAACTTAGAACATCAACCCCTTAATTGTAGAAGATTTGAAGAAGATCCTTGACCAATCCACACCGCAAGCTAGATTGTGTGAAAATCTATTATTGGTCAGTGTTGATGAAATTCAGAAGGTAGTAGCTGACATTACAAGGGATAAGGTGAACACACAAAAACCACCTTTAATTATCCCTTCAGCTACCGGTGCTCAACCTTTGGTACAAACATCAGAAGATACATCTACAAAGGATGACACTACTGTTAGAACTGAACAAACATAGACTACAACAGAAGAAAAAGAAAAATAAACAAAAAATGTTCAACTTGATGCACAGACACAAGGTGCAAGTCAAACAATAGTAATTGATCATGGTAGATCTGAAGAAAAGGACATACCAAAGGAGAAGGAGCAAGAGGTTGCTCAATCATTGGTAACATTACCAACATCTAGCACTCCTACAAAAGTCCTTCAGGAGCTGAGCAATAATGTTGTACCCCTGCAGATCTCAGCACCAAGCTCAAGTTTGTCCAAGGTTACAAAGGTAATTCACTATGGATATGTAACTCTAGATGAAGAAATAGTGATACCTAAATATGATTATGCAACCATTACTTTGGAACAAATAAGCTTAATTGTAACACCTTGCCAAGGGATCCAAAACAAATAACCTAAAGTTTTACTAAATTTGCCAAACATTTTTTTTTAAACAAAAAAGAATAACATACACATCAAACATAAAGTAGCAGAAGCAATAACATACAATCATCTATAAGCATACATAATAGGTTACATTCCTTAAGGATCCCAAGATGTTGAATCACATTTAAATTTAATTAATACTAAGTCTAACAGATATCACATCCATATGAAAGAATAATTAAAAAGTCCAATGTCCATTTAAATTTAATATACATTTGTTCTGAATGCCTCATGAAAAATGAAATTTAGAATGCTCAATCATCCACTGTACATGTCACAGGGTATGAAAGGCTAAAAGAATATACATATGTAGAACTAGAAATACATCCTCCTCCTCGGATCCATGATACAAGTACAATAAAATAAATGAAACCATCCATCATAAAAGATATAAACATCCATCATAAAACACAGAGATAGAAAGAAAGGAAATGCAGACAAGGAAGCTCCAACCATGGTGACTATAGATGGATCTCAATGGTAAGAGTAAAAAGCACTACCACCCGATTGCATGGAACTTAAATGACCCACTCCCACCGTGCTAAGGAGATAGTCTCAAGTTCCAAATTGGATAACAAATAAAATATCAAAAGTACACTCTAAGTCCAGGAAATCCTAAAAGCAATCTAAGTCAAAGGTTCCAAGATAAGTCGACATCTAATTCCCAGAGGCACACAAGACACGTAGGAAACCTACTATGTAAGCGACCAAGTGTCATCACATGAATCACGCTAGAGTTACCTTGGTAGTCTCTTAGGACCCCAACCCCCTAGTGATCCTTATGTGACCACTAGTATCCTCTTGTACTAACAAGGCATACTATGGATGCAAGGTCGCAACCAAGCGTTCTCTCTACTCCCATCCTAGTCTATACTAGCACTTGAGACATGGGCGAGAACATACAAAGACTCTTATTAAGTTCATTTTATTCCCATTTAGTGTAGTGTTTTCACTTATTAAACAACTTACAATGGGTTACCCTAGGAACCACTTAGGGCCCCAACCCCATTACAAGCCACTTCTCGACATTACATATAGATAACCTACCCTAGGCTCATAAAATCAGAAACCAAATAATCATATAAAATCACCTTAGTCCTATACAAGTGACTGGAAAGCATCAAAAGATAAATCACAATAACACATCAATTCTCTATGAGCAACTGGAAAGCATCTCCAAAAATACTAATTGAAGACTCAAAATGGTTAAGTCAAGTAGATCATACATTCACCTCAACATCACACAAGAAACACTAGAAAACAATAACAATCAATAGATCAACACACATCATAGAGCATACTAGATACATTACCATGGTTGGGTTTAAAAGATCAAAATGAAACATCATCATGACATCACAAACATAGAACTCCCGAGCCTTTGGTAACATCCTAAATTGGTCAACACTCTAGCCCACTCAAAACTCAAAGTACATGCAACACACAAATAACAGAGTGGTCTCAAAGTCTAGTTTGATTTGAAAACACATTGATGAGTTAAATGTAAGGTTTTTCAATTTTCATTTCAATATATATTCGAGGTGGATGGAAAACTTTGAGTTTACCCTACAATTAACCCATTTTATAAAATATTCGAAGGAAAACAGAATTACCACTATTAGCTAGAGTATTTTCTAAAATAATCCAAGGTTAATTAATTAATTTAATTTATTAAAATAATTCCCATAGATAAAAATAATTACAATTATATTAAAAAATCAAGATTATAATAATTAAATAAGTCCCTTTTTCTATTAAATAACATCCATATTAAAAAATTTAATTAATTAAATTAAATCTTAATTAAATTAATTATTTATTATAAATATATATAATAATGATATTTTAATTAATTATAAAAAATTAAAACATTTAATAAATTTTATTAAAACTAAAATTTTAAAAAATAACAAATTACAATTAAAACTTAATTTAATAAAATTGAAAATTTTCAATTAAAAAAAAGGAAATCGACACCCATTATTAATGAAGCTGTTGACCTTTAAAAAGGTAGCCACCTGCTGATACAGGGCTTGCAGTAGCATTGCTGTTGTAGTCCTTGCTGCAGCAGGTTGGCTGTTGCTTTGAGGTATGGTGGGGGGAGGTGGGGGTGTCACGGCCTCGCCTCCCATTTATAATATATTAAATTTTTTTTTATAACTAGTATTTTGGTTTTACATTTTTTATTATGTTTAAATTAAATAAAATTCAATCCAAACAATAACCTTTTTTAATATATATATTTAAAAAATAATAATTTTGTTAATTTAAAACAAACCCCCCCCCACCCCCCCCCCCCCCCCCCCCCCCCCAATTATAAAGTTTTAATAATATATATATATATAAATATTTTAAGAATTTCTTATCACAATTCTGATAGGAAACTTCAGGCAAACCATTTGAATTTTCCAACTAAATTCTGTTAAATTCAAACCCTTCTGGATTAAATACAATTTTCTTTTACCTATGGACGAGGTTTCAAATTGATTTTTTTTTCTTTTCTTTCAATAATGTTATACATATGAGATACAATACAAATATCATAGATTCAGAACAAGAGAACGAAAGATTCATGCAACAAAATCCAACAAATCGATTTCAACAATCACGAAGAAGACATGATTATCTAAATAAAATAATTTTAACTAGGTGAACAAAACTCAAGAACCTAACTTGGTTTTGATACTAAAATCACAAACACCCAAAAGATTTGTGAAAGCATTCACTTCCTTCTCTTTGAAAATTCCCCTTCTCCCAAAATTTGTGGTCCCTTTAAAATGAACCCCCAAATTGTGATATGGATTTCTCTCCTAAAATCAGGGCACTAATTGTGTGTTCACTTGAGAGAACTCTCTACTCACCAAACTTCAACTCTAAATTAACTTTCCTTAATCTTTTCTTTTTCTTTTCCCATGCGCGTTTATTGAATTATTAAATGACTTTATTTAATTTTTACTTGACTTCTCTTTTAATTAATTTATTAAATTTAATCTCATGCACGCATCATGCAATCATAAAACTTTTAATAAATTAATTTCTTTTTCACTATTTAATTAATTTTTTATATTTTAATCTCATGCATACTTTATGTAATTTTAATACTCTTAATAATTTAATATCTTTTCATGCTTTAATTTATTTTCAAAATTTTAATTGATAAAATATTTATTAACTTAGATAATAATAATATTTAGCATTTATTTAAAAATGAACTCTAAATATATTATTATTAAATTAAATAAATATTATTACATTTTAAAATTTTAACTTATAACTTCTATCTTTAAATTTAATTCTTTTTATTTAATTAATTTCCCAATTAATTAAATATAATTAAATATTAAAATATCATAGTAATTTTCTATTAAATTAAATCTTTAATTTAGTTATTTAATTTGACTTAATTAATAGAAAAATCACCAAAGACTTATAAAAAATAATACGAAAACTCATCATAGAAAACCACATACAAAATCAAACTAAAGAGTTATAATCACGCATTAACATCATCTGACACATTCAAAAGGTAGACAATTCAGATACTCGTCCTAATTTTCTAAGACAAATGGCTTAAAGGATTAGGATTTGGACTTAAAAATTTATCTCCCCTCTCTTATCATTGAGATCATGCGATAGGGTATGCTCATCCTAGCAATTCAGGGAAGTCAATACTCGATACCTGCAACCTGCATAAAATTCACACATGTACAAACACAATATTCTAAACTAAACAAGAAATGGTAGGAAGTGGTGCATCGTGTAGATCTCGACTAGTAGGTGACTATGACTCCCTTCCTTAACCACATCAGAAATGCCATACATAAAAAAATACACACACACACACACACACACACACCATACACATGTAGTATGGGGTAAGTATCCATAAGAAGAAACATAATAATCCATCTAACTGATCATCATCAGTAACTGAAAATACTATAATAATCATTATGCATACATGAAGTATAGAGTACCAAGTAATCTCATCATAAATTAACTAAATCTGAAACAATATCTGATAATTTGAAAGTAACGCTACTAAACATCAAGCATAACGCTGGCCTCAAAGAGTTCGATAATGATAGCAAAAATGTAGACTAGGGTAGGCACTACATCCACCCCCCCTAGACTTAGCCTTACTTCAGAAAGCCTACAAGAATGGTAAAGCTAAAGAACTCATTGTGTGGGTCCCATTGGACCCTTTCCCCCTATAGGAGGATATGATTCCATTGAGAACACTCTCTGGGATCTACCTATGTCTCCAATTGTAGGTTCTGAAGCTGCGAGTCTTTGGCTTGAGAATTGTGATTTACATTGAGGATAATGAGATGACTTGTGTCCACATTGTCCGCATGAAAAAAATTCTCTATCAAAGCTCCTCTGCTCCCTAGGTGCACTAGATTGCTGAAAACTACTCCCACTAGGATAAGAATGAACACTCTGAGATGACTGATCATATTGGTTGTGCTTATTGCACTCAGCATTGTGATCATTTCTAGCATTGGAACCACCACCACCACTTTGTGTTGGAGGATAAGTTCTTCCTTGCTGCTGATTACCCCCAGAAGGAGGTTTCCTATTACCACTTGCTCCCTAATTACCCTTTGATCCTGATGTTGAAGGTGCTCCCACAAAACCCCCATGACCTAAGTTAACACTTTTCTCTACAAGGATGACTCGATGAACTACATCTTTGAGGGTTTTAGGTTCAAACACCTTAACACCCCCAACTAGACAGTTGTTCAAGCCTTTGATGAAATGTTGTGCCAACTATGTTGGGTTGTCACTAATTATCGAAAAGGGCATGAGCTCATAGAACTTGCGCTCATACTCTACTACAGTTATAGTGAACTGTCTTAGGTTGTGGAACTCATCTACTCTATGCTGCTTCCATTCCTCTGGTAGGAATCACTCATTGAAGTTTTCCAAGAATAACTCCCATGTGATACTATTTATGTATATACCTAGTTTCTTCTCTTCGATAGTCCACCAAGTGGCTCCAAATTTTTCCAGGTTAGTAATAGAAAACCTTGCTTTGACATTACTGTCAAAGTCAAGTATAGCAAAAATCTTGTCAAGAGCAATAAGCCACTATTCAGCTACATATCCTGAACCTAACCCATTAAAGGGCTTGAACTTGGACCTCATAAGGTCCTTCATTTGAGCAGCTACTATGGATCTATGTCGATCCCTTTAAGGGCTGCTAGACCTAGGTCTATGCTCATGTCCTACCTGGTGAACCCCATCCTGACCAACACCCTGAAGAGGAGGTAAGCAATCAATGATGGTCTTCATCATTTGCCTCAAGTCAATTTCCTCTGAGTCGGCCTACTGCTCTCTATGATTCACTTCCTGATGCTCACTAACATGCTCTTCCCTACCCTCTTCCTGATTAAGGCCTTCGTGGATAGACTCATGTACACTAATGTTTTTGCCTCATCCATGGCCGCTACCACGACCTAGGCTATGACCTCTAACTAAAGATCTCGTCCCAAATACCATCCTACAACAAGATACAAGATACCATAACCATAAAACATACTACTATAAAGCATAGATAAAAGACATGTTTTGAAAACAATTTAAGTTCAATTTTTAGTTTTGCTTATTTTTAGGTTTAAGTATAATTTTAGTTTTGAAGTCCAAGTGTTGAAGTATTAAAAATATACAACTAAAAGTTTAAGTTCTATTTTAGTTCAACTAGTTCAAGTTTTAGTTTGATATAGATACACATAACAGTTTAAAAGATTCATTTTTGTTCAACTAGTTAACAATAGTGGCATTCCAATATACCTAGAGCTCCCAATGTAGAAACTTGGGCTCTGATACTAGATGTAACACCCCGCTAAGGGATCCAAAAGAAATAACCTAAAAGTTTTACCAAGTTTTCCAAAAATTTTTTTTAAAACAAAAAAGAATAACATACACATCAAACATAATGCAACAGAAGCAATAACATACAATAATCTATAAGCATAAATAATAGGTTACATTCCTTAAGGATTCCAAGACATTGAATCACATTTAAATTTAACTAATACTAAGTCTAATAAATATCACATTCATATGAAAGAATAATTAAAAAGTCCATTGTCCATTTAAATAATATACATTTGTTCCGAATGCCTCTTGGCAAATGAAATTCAGAATGCTCAATCATCCACTGTACATGTCACAGGGTATGAAAGGCTAAAAGAATATACATATGTAGAACTAGAAATACATCATCCTCCTAAGATCCATGATACAAGTACAATAAAATAAATGAATACATCCATCATAGAAGATATAAACATCCATCATAAAACATAGAGATAGAAAGAAAAGAAATGCAGATAAGGAAGCTCCAACCACAATGACTACAAATGGATCTTAATGATAAGAGTAAAAAGCACTACCACCTAACCACGTGGAACCTAAATGGCCCACTCCCATCATGATGAGGAGATAGTCTCAAGTCCCAAATAGGATAACAAATCAAATATCAAAAGTACACTTTACGTCCAAGAAATCCTAAAAGAAATCTAACTCAAAGGTTCTAAGATAAGTTGACATCTAATTCCCAGAGGCACGCAAGACACATAGGAAACCTACTATGTAAGCGGCCAAGTGTCATTGCATGAATCATGCTAGAGTTACTCTGGCAGTCTCTTAGGACCTCGACCCCCTAGTGATCCCTATGTGGCCACTAGTATCCTCTTGTATTGACAAGGCATAATATGGATGCAAGCATTCTCTCTACTCCCATCCTACTTTGTACTAGCACTCGAGGCATGGGAAAGAACATATAAATACTATTATTAGGCTCATTTTATTCCCATTTAGTGTAGTGTTTTCACTTATTAAACAACTTATAATGGGTTACCCTGAGAACCACTTAGGGCCCCGACCCCCATTGCAAGCCACTTCTTGACATTACATATAGATAACCTACTCTAGGCTCATAAAATCACAAATCAAATAATCATATAAAATCATCTCAGTCCTATAAAAGTGACTAGAAAGCATCAAAAGATAAATCACAATAACACATCAATTCTCTACGAGTAACTGAAAAGCATCTCCAAAAATACTGATTGAAGACTCAAAATGGTTAAGTCAAGTAGGTCATACATTCACCTCAATGCCACACAAGAAACATTAAAAAGTAATAACAATCAATAGATCAACACACATTATAGAGCATACCAAATACATTAGCATGGTTGGGTTTAAAAGATCGAAATCAAACATCATCATGACATCACAAACACAGAATTGGTAACATCCTAAATTGGTCAACACTCTAGGCCACCCAAAACCCAAAGTACAGACAACACACAGATAACAGAGTGGTCTCATAGTCTAGTTTGATTTGAAAACACATTGATGAGTTAAATGTAAGGTTTTTCAATTTTCGTTTCAATAAATATTCCAGGTGGATGAAAAACTCCGAGTTTACCCTACAATTAACCCATTTTAATATTCGAAAGAAAACATAATTACCCCTATTAGTTAGAGTCAATTTTCTAAAATAATCCAAGGGTAATCTATTTATTTAATTTATTAAATAGGTAAAAGCACAAACCTGTGTCACCTTTTATAAAGAAAAGTGATATCAGAATGTGACAGTTCAACATTAATGACAAAAAAAATAGTATTTGCGTTTAAAATATGAAGATGATGTAAACTGATGAAATGTGTAGAATTGTATGAATTTTATGCCTATAATTTTTATTATTTTTTTGACTAAGAATTTATTCATTTTATTTTATTTTGAAGTCCCTTTTTTAATTGTAAAAAATATAGGATGTAGTTCCCGTCAAACAAGTATGTGCAAATCATTTTTTTTGTTATGATTTGAAAATATTTTATAGATGACATGTATAGCTAGTGCACAAAAAAAATTATTATTATTTTTGATGTATATTTTCTTTGTTATAAGTACTCAAGTTTGACCTTGTCAGAATCCAATAGTTTTTTCCTCCCGTCAAAATTTCCCTATCAAATCTATACCTTCTTGAAAAAAAATTACATATTCATGAAGAGGATTCTCTCCTCTAGTGATAAATATATATTTTTTATTTTTTTGATATGATTTACTATTTTTTTTCATTTTTTGAGAGAGCATCTTCTGAAATGTTGAAATATCGACTTATAATATTTTTAGATTATAACATATTATAACTAATCAAAACACTCAAAAATTTATATAATGATGATATTGAATCTGAAATCTATAAAAGGGCATTTTTAGTTTTTTTTTAAAAATTGAGTTTTGATAGAGAAATGAGATTTGACTAAAACAGGTTTTTGTATCACAAACGGTGACACAGATCTATGCATAAAAATAATTACAATTATTAATTCCCATACATAAAAATAATTACAATTATATTAAAAAATCAAGATTATAATAATTAAATAAGTCCCCTTATTCTATTAAACAACATCCATTTTAAAAAAATAAATAAATAAAATTAAATCTTAACTAAACTAATTATTTATTATAAATAAATAAATAAATATAGAAAATAATTATATTTTAATTAATTATTAAAAATTTAAAACATTTAATAATTTTTATTAGAAATAATATTAAAAAAATTAATAACAAATTACAATTATAATTAATTTAAATTAAATTAAATAAAATTGAAAATTGTCAATTAAAAAAAAGGAAATCGGTGACCATTATTAATGAAGCTACTAGCCTTTAAAAAGGCGGTCACCTGCTGATGCAAGGCCTAAGGTAGCATTGTTGTCGTAGTCCCTGCGACAACAGGTTGGCTACCGCTCTAAGGTATGGTAGGGGGAGGTGGGGGTGTCATGACCCTACCTCCCATTTATAATATATTAAATTTATTTATAACTAGTATTTTGTTTTTACATTTTTATTATGTTTAAATGAAATAAAATTCAATCCAAACAATAACCTTTTTTAATATATATATATTTTAAAAATAATTTTGTTTTTTAAAAGAACACCCCCCCCCTTATAAAGTTTTAATTATATATATATATATAAAAGAATTTCTTATCAGAATTCTGATAGGAAACTTCAGGCAAACCATTTGAATTTTCCAACTAAAATTCTGTTAATTTCATACCCTCCCTGATTAAATACAATTTTCTTTTACCTACGGATGAGGTTTCAGATTGTTTTTTTTTTTCTTTCAATCATATTATATAGATGAGATACAATACAAATATCATAGATTTAGAACAAGAGAGCGAAAGATTCATGCAATGAAATCCAACAAATCCATTTCAACAATCGCAAAGAAGACATGGTTATCTAAATAACATAATTTTAACTGGGTGAACAAAACTCAAGAACCTACCTGATTCTGATGCTAAAATAGCAAACACCCAAAAGATTTGTGAAAGAATTTGCTTCCTTCTCTTTGAAAATTCCCCTTCTCCCAAAATTCGCGGTCCCTCTAAAATGAACCCCCAAATTGTGATATGGAGTTCTCTCCTAAAATCGGGGCACTGATTGTGTGTTCACCTGAGAGAGCTCTCTGCTCACCAAACTTCAACTCTAAATTAACTTTCCTTAATCTTTTCTTTTTCTTTTCCCATGCACGTTTATTGAATTATTAAATAACTTTATTTAATTTTTACTTGACTTCTCTTTTAATTAATTTATTAAATTTAATCTCATGCACACATCATGCAAACATAAAAACTTAAATTAATTTCTTTTTCACTTTTAAATTAATTTGTTATATTTTAATCTCGTGCATACTTTATGCAATTTTAAAACTCTTAATAATTTAATATCTATTCATGCTTTAATTTATTTTGGAAAGTTTAATTGATAAAATATTTATTAACTTAGATAATAATAATATTTAACATTTATTTAAAAATGAACTCTAAATATATTATTATTAAATTAAATAAATATTATCACGTTTTAAAATTTAAACTTATAACTTTTATCTTTAAATTTAATTTTTTTTATTTAATTAATTTTCCAATTAATTAAATATTTAGTCCTCCCCTTCTTCTTTTTAACCTCCTTAACCCCTCCTTGGTTTGCAATCTATTTTACTCATCCTTTTGCTCTCTTATGTCCTGATGATGGATCACAAAGTGTGATCCGAAATGTGGACTCAAAACACTCTTACACAATCTTCTCTAGAAATTGATGCTATAGATGATGGATTGTGGAAAACTGATCTGTTTAATTTATGCTTGATGTTTAGTAGCATTACTTTCAAATTATCAGATATTATTTTAGATTTAGTTGATTTATGATGAGATTACTTGGTACTCTATACTTCATGTATGCATGATGATTATTATAGTATTTTTAGTTATTGATGATGATTAGTTAGACGAATTATTATTTGTCTTCTTATGGATACTTACCCCATACTGCATGTGTATGGTGTACGTGTATGTTTTCTTTATGTATGGTGTTTTTGATGTGGTTAAGGAAGGGAGTCGTAGTCACTTGCTAGTTAGGATCTACATGATGCACCACTTCCTTCCATTGCTGAGTCACTCAAGTGCCGAGTAAATAGTAGATGTCGAGCAGTTCAAGTGCTGAGTTAGAGACAAAATTAAAGTATGTGTTGAGCATCGTCAACTTCAAGTGCCAAGCAACATAGATTTGACATATTTGTTTGAGATTGCACAAACAACTATGTAAACCATTTTTAGCCAACCTAAGGATAGAATACGATCTTTTGAAGATAAGGGAAAATTTGTAAGCAGATTCCCTATGTAATTACATGCATCCAATTAGAAAATAAAGGGAAGGATTAACTGGAAAAAAGGATGAATCTCAACCGTAGATTCATACCTAACCCTAAGTCTTCTAGTCTTCTTAAGGAGGACAAAACTCATAAACTTCAAAAAAAGAGTGAGCACATAAGGAATTAAAGGAAGAGAATAGCGAAGTTTACATGCAAAATAGAGCATTCACGCAGACTTAGAAGTTGTAGAGAGCAAATTGCAGAATCAATTTGAGAAGAACAAAGGACAGAGTATACACCATTGACATATTAGATCAAAGAGGATCAAGAAGGATACTATACAGATTTGATCTTTAATCAGGCTACTACAGCTAATCACAAGATCTATGCTAAAACATCCTAATAGGTGATTTTAGTTAAATCTCCAAAGCGGAGTAGTTCCAACAGATTGTTGTAAATCCTTTAACAGGGTGGCATTCCAAGTGAATGTTCTAAAAGTCCTTTAGCTAGGTGCACTTCTAAAAGAGTGTTGAAATTCTCTAACAAGGTGGGACTTAATAGTCCTTGTAAGCATTTAACAAGGTAGGCCTTTCACAGGGCAGATCATGTCTCATGGTCAAATCATTGTAACCTTAATTGGCATCACTTTATTACGACAGTAGTGAAGAATTGTAGGTGTCATCCCCACCCCAGTTTTACCTTCTCATTTGGAGGGTTTTTGGGTAATCATATTAGGTGTTAAATGTGTGATTTCTTATGTGTTTACATGTTTTAGATGTATGTGCCTTGCATGTTATTTCAAGTTTATCTATTGAATGCATGAGATGAATGAGCGGTGAGAAGTTTTATGGTTCATGTTTTAACTACTGATTCAACCCTCTCAATAGTTTACCTTTCCTACTTGTAATTCCATCATTTACAACTAATTTATATGTCCCACATGTTTTTATGCTTCCCACTTTAGGACTTGTCATAAATTTTGGTCTAAGCATTCAATAAATAAACTACTTGAAGCACTAGAAAGCTCATGAAATGCTCTATCAAGATATAACTTGCTACACCAACTATGACAAATTTTTCACATCATTCCTAGGCCTCTAAGGCCTTCAAAATTGATTTGGTTCACAAATTTTTAAAATAGAAACTTTAATATCTTCAAATCTAGACATGATCTTGCAACAAATTTACCAACATTACTTATTTAGCCAACCCATTGATTTGGAGAAAAATTCAATCCATTTTGTGCTTAAATATAAACCTACCATATTTAATAACCTTATGTAAATGTGAGGTTGAGATCCACCATTTTACTAATATGTAGTCTCTAACACACATAATCCATGTATCCAAATATGTGGTCTTTGTGTCTTGTTTGGTAATGAAAGATGCAACATTTGATATGAAAATATATAGACCATGTATGTCTCAAAAGTGTTATTTTTATCAATACAAATATTTTTTTTTTCAAATTTGATATAACATATAAAATATTTAATATATATGTTTTATATACTTTAATATGATCACATACACATATGCTAGTTTTGGAAAGTGAATACATAGAAATAATAACATCATCTTTTTATGGATTTATCTATAAATTATAAACTAAGATTTTAAATTATCATGGAGGTTTAATCTTCTATTTTTTTCAAAGATGAATTTGACTATCATTTATAAAGTTATTGATATGTATGAATAATTTTAATGTTCAAACAAATGCATATAGATGTGACACGCCATATATTTAGTTGTCTTTTATGTAATGATAATGTTAGAATATTCAAAATATAAGTTATCCTTAGGTCCAGATGTACCAACTCAACTTTTGACAACTTCAAACAACTCAATCAATCTCATAGAATCACTCGGCCAATATAGAAATTTATCAACAACTTCACTTATTCATTCATCAATAGCTCAATGTTCAATATATGTCGAACAATAGAAATAAACACTAGTAAATAGCATGCATCATGAAACAACATTCACACATATATGACACCAAGATTTAAAATGGAAATCCAATTTGGGAAAAACACCTAGTAACATTCTACCACTTTTCACTCTTCTAAAGTGAGCTCAGTTAAGAGCCAACCATGCTAAAGGTTACAAAATACTTTGTTAGGTGTGACTCTATTCAATGATTTAATCACCATGTTTGGAGTGGCCTAGTTAGAGGAATTTGGATCATTCCATTAGAATGCCACCTTGATTAAAGGACTTACAAATGGATGTTAGGTCAACCTTGAATATAATATTTTACTGCCACAATGGTTAGAAAGTAATAACTAGGTTTGATATGTCAAGATACAATTCACTTTGCAAATTTAGATCTTGATTCAGCTCATTTGTTGGTTCATTGACTATACTTCATTATACTCTCAATCTTTGATCTTCTTTGTTGACATTAAGTCAAGTTTGTTATTAGTGACAACACTTATTCAGATTCCAGTTCAGACCAAGCAGTTTAGTGTTTGCTAAGCAGTACAGTGTTTGCTAAGTACTCCAGTTCAGACCATGTAGTTCAGTGTTTGCCGAGTTTTACAGTTTCTACTAAGGTAACAACTTAAGTCAAGTGAATCTAGTGTTAACCAAGTTGAATGAAGAATAGTGTCTACTGAGCACATTTGTGGTAATCAAAGAATGCGATTTATATCGAGTTACACAGTATCTACTGAGTCACTAGTGTATACCGAGTTTGAAACTATATTGAAGTGATTAGTATGGATTGAGCCTCTACTTCTATTGAGTGCATGACAATGCTGAGTAATGACAGTGGACACCATGTATCAAAAATTTACCAAGTCAATTTTCAAAACATGAGTATCTACATTTGGGCCGACTTTGTAATATTGGTGTTAACTTGTGTAATGGCTGAACTTGTAATTATGTAAATTAGATTGATATATATGTAATGTATTGTATCATATCCAAGTGAATAATGTAATGATATGAGATAATGTGAATGAAATGTAAAACATGCAAATGTGAATTAGCAGCAGAGCAAAGTATTGCAAGGCCATATTAGGAGCAGTAGAGTTATATCTATCACAAAAAGGTTATCAATGCTTTAGGATCTCAATCAAAAATTTAGTTGTAAATAAGAGATCTACGGTTTCATCCTAATAGGTGAATCAACTTCAAATCCTTTAACAGGGTAGACTTAATAGTCTTTTCTTTAAATCTCTGTATCGAGTGCATACTTCATTGTATGTTTGTAAAACCTCTAACAAGGTGGACCTAGTAGTCCTAATTGCTCCTAATAGGGCAGATCATTAGAAGTGACCACTATAATCCTTAACAGGCCAACTTTATGCTACAGTATTGAAGTTTTGTGGGTATCATCCCCACCCTAGTTTTACTTTCTATTTGGAAGGTTTTTGGGTCACCAAATACCGTGTTCATGGTGTCTTATGTTTCTCTATTTCTTATGCTTGCAGTAGATCAGATCTATTAATGCAATTATGTTCTGAATTTGTTAAAAGTTTTGAGGTTACTAATTCACCCCTCCCCTCTCAGTAACCCTTAAAGCAATCACACTTCACCAATTTTCTCACTCTTCTTCAACTACTCTTTTCTTCTTAGGTTTTCCACAAAAGTGTCAACCAATATTGAACTAGCCTTGATAAACATCTCGTATGCCTCCTTAAATAGATAGCTATGATATTTCCCCCCTTAAATATCATTGTAGATCTTAGGGTTTGATCAGATTCATTAAATTTCTCCATCATTTTTTCCTTCTTCTCCTTTCTTGAAATTTGTAGAAACTTCTCCTTGAATCCTTGTCTTTGATCACTTAAAAAACTCAGTTCATGCATTAAACACACCAACTCAGAAATCCTTATCATTTACATGTTTTAACCAATCCAAAAATTCAACTATGTCAGCCTCAAAACTTGATTATTCATGAACTATCAAAATGCTGACACTCAGTCATCACTATGCTCTTCTACTTGACTTATACTGGCTCGATCCGTCTTCACTACACTTGGTTGCTACTAAATTTTCATTCTTCATCTTTCTTGGTCATAACTAATATTGTTTTCTTTGCTATCTATTAAGTTCCTTAACCTTCTACTTCATTGACCTAGTCAAACTATCACTCTATCAAGCTTAATTTTTTATTAATTTTCTTGTCTTCTCTTTTATAAATCAACTCAACTATCTTCTCTACTTCATAGAATGTTTAAAAAACACATTTAAAAGACTAATTGATCAAGTGCCCATTATAATTCCAACATATATTCTCCTCTTTACTCAACAATTTCACTAGTTAATCTAGTTATCTCTCTTTTCATATCATCTTCATCAATCAATTGATATGGCAGTTCACACTATTAGCAAATATCTCAACAATAAGGTTTGACATCAATGAAAATATAATAATTATTCCAATGGTAGTTTCCAACAATCTCCCACTTTGGCATTGATGGAAACACCTCTAGTTGCCATGCAAATGCAAAAGACTCTCTCAAGATTTGTCATTAACAACTCCCTCTGTAATTTCTATTAGATATTCAATAATATCCTTATTTTCATTATGATTCTCATCTTTTCACTCTCTTACGCTTCTCCCTCTATGATACTAATTGTATTGGCTCACTCTATGACATCTCTTCATGTACTTCAACTTCTCCTTCTTTCATTGATTTGTAACTCAATGCATACTTCTCCCTCTTTATATTTGTAGGTATTGAACAGTAATTGCATGCATCTTCTCCCTCTTTGACCAAAATGCCAAAGACATCATCCATTCACATAGACAATATCCTCTATATGTCACTATCTAATTGATATTACAATGATCACTCCCTCTTTCATCTTTAACTTGACCCTTTGCAGTCTCATCTTATCATGCTTCAATTCATCTTTTCAAAACTTTAGGAAGCTCCTAAAGTATGATTTCTCGCATCAATGTGTAAGATATTTTGATCATAACATTTGATGCAATGATGCATCTCTTCTCAGCTTGCTTCAAATAGGGTAATGAACCCTAACTTACCTCTTAGATACTCAAATGTATCCTTAGGTAATGCCTTAGTGCACATATAAACTATCTTCTCTTTTGTGTTCACATAATCTAGTCTCACATCTTTCTCTCGTGCTAACTCCCTCAAGTAATGATACTTTATTGCAATGTGCTTGGTCTTTGTGCGAATCACAAGATTCTTATATATGTTTATAGAACTTGTGTTATTACAATATATCACCACAATTTCAATAATTTCTTCCTTCATGACTTTCAATAGTTGCTTGATTCACACAATGTTTGAGCAATTAACTACTGCAACAACATACTCATCCTCTATTATGGATTCAGAAATACAAATTTTCTTCTTTTTTGTCCATGAAATCAATTTGTTTCTTAAAAAGAAAGCTCCTCCACTTGTACTCTTTCTATCATTAATGTTTCCATCCCAATTAGCATCTGTGTAAACTTTCATCTCAAACTTATCATTCTTCTTGTAACATAATCCATACTCATTTGTTCCTTTCATAATTCTCAATATCCTTTTCACATCCATCATGTGATTCTCCTTAGGATTAGCACAAAACCTTGCAACAATACCAACTGCTAATGCAATGTCAATTGTATTATCAACAAAATATTATAATTTCCAATCAATGACTTATACAATGTTTGATTTACTTCAGCAAAATCATCATTCTTTGTAAGTTTGTCACCAGTAACCATAGGTGTTCCAACTAGTCTTGAATCTTCCATCCCAAAAGTCTTCATTATCTCCTTGATATACTTTAATTTTGTAATGCAAATACCCCTCTTCATTTGATAAACTTGCAAACCAATAAAGAATTTATTCTCTCCAAACATTGACATATCTAATTATTAGAATTCATCTCATTATAAAATTATTTGGATAACAAATAATGTCCTCCAAATAATATATCATTAACAAAAAAATTAGCTAGCAATATCTTGTTCATAAATTCAATTTTTAGGTATGGATTATTATTTCATTAGTTCTTGCAAAACCACTTTTCATCAAAAAAGTGTGTAATTTTTTATACCATGCTCTAGGGGCTTGTTTCAAACCATATAATTCTTTTTGTAGTTTACATACTATGTTCCTCTTATCATGGTCAAAAAATCCATCAAGTTGATCAATGAAGACTTCTTCTTCCAAGATTTCATTCGTAATACATATTTCACATCTATTTGATATACTTTGAATCCTTTGTAAGTAGCATATGCAAGAATAGTTCTTACTCCTTCCAACCTCGTAATTAGGGAAAATGTCTCTCCATAGTCAACTCCTTCCTCTTGTGCATATCCCTTACAAACTAGTCTTTCTTTGTTCCTTGTGACTTCACCTTTCTCATTCAACTTGTTTCTAAATACCAACTTTGTTCCAATCACATTCTTTTCCAATCATATTCTTTAGGTATCATTGGCTACAACTTGACATTTTCTATTTGGTGTTTGATTTCTTCTCTCTGACATTCAACTTCTTCTCTATGTGACTTATCTCCTACAACTTGATGCTCAAAAGCATGTTGATGCTCGACAGAGATTTTATGTTGAACCTTGGTAGTGCTTGACTGCTAATTCTCAACAACCTCTTTCTCTGGTTCAAGTAATGTACTAGGTTCTCCTTATGTAGACAAAATTTAGGTAATCTTCATGTTCTTTCTTGCATTACTCTTCATTCCTTTTTGCAAATTCATTAACTCTAACATTTTTACTTTCCACAATTTTCTTAGTATTAGAATTCAAAAACTTATATGTCTTGCTTTTAGTGGAATATCTTAGGACTATACCTTCATCACTCTTTGCATCAAATTTTCCTTTTCTTGCATCTTTCAATATGTAACATTTTCTTCAAAATACTTTGAAATAATTGACATTAGGTGCATAGCCATACCAAAGTTCAAAACGTGTTTTGTTTGTACCTTTCTTAACTTGAACTTGATTCAATGTATAAACTATAGTACTTACATATTCTCTACAATACTTTTTGAAACATTCTTCTCCATCATCACAGTCCTTGCACAATCCATGATTGATCTATTCCTTCTTTCATACATCTCATTATGTAGTGTAGTCATTAATGCACTCATTTATCTCTTGATTCCTTTGTCATTGCAAAATATATTGAACTCATATGATATGAATTTACCTCCTCTACCTGATCTCAAGAACATCAGACTCTTACCTATTTCCCTTTCAACTCTAGCCAGATACCACTTAAACATTTGAAATACATCATATTTTTCTTTGAAAAACATCACAGTCATCATTCTAGAGAAAT
Organism: Cupressus sempervirens; assembly: GCA_028749045.1. Classification (NCBI taxonomy): domain Eukaryota; kingdom Viridiplantae; phylum Streptophyta; class Pinopsida; order Cupressales; family Cupressaceae; genus Cupressus; species Cupressus sempervirens. Next base: position 312,694,995 of record CM053785.1, read on the forward strand.
AATCAACAAAAAGAATAAAGTACTTGTCACCATAATAGCTTTTCATTCTAATAAGACCACATAAATTAGTATTAACCAACTCCAAAATATCATCAGAAGAATAGGTCTTTCTCTTGAAACTAGTCTATCATTTTTCCCATTTGACATTGTTTGAACATCACTTTATCAGGTTTTCTCAAACTTGGTAACCCTCTTACTCTTTTCATCTTACTAACCAAATTATCAAAGATCGCATGACGTAGCCTCTTATGCCATAACCAAAAGCCTTCAAATTGTACAAATAGACAAGCATCTTCATATAGGTCTAGATAGAAAAAGTTATCTCTTGTTTTCTCTCCACTTCCAATTATTTCACAATAGCATCATAAATATTTTCATTCCTATTGTGGAGTTCAACTTGCTAGCCTAAAATTTTTAACTATACCACACTCAATAAGTTATATTTCAAACCATCAACCCAATATGCATTATCACATCTGATCTTATCATTCAATTTTATTGATCTTTTACCTTTCACATAACATGGTGCATCATTCCAAACTTAAACCTACTCTCATTATAATATTCTAACTTTTCAAACTTACTTGTATCACCTATCATATGGTGTGACCAACCACTAGCAATTGTCCATTTGTCATTCTTATTCACATGTGAAATTAAAGAAATTTTCTCATCTTCATCAAATTCATCTTTCATTGCAACATTAAAAACTTCATCATTTTCATCAGAATCACCATCAGAACCATCTTCTTTAGTAATGTAACAAGATTTCTTACCTTTGCCTTTGTATTCTTTGTTACCTTGGTTGTCTCTGTTCTCTCTCCTTCCTTAGTATTTTGTGTCTTTCCTTTCTTCCTTCTCATATAGTTAGGACATTTTACAACAATATGACCAACTTTGTTACATGTAAAATAGAGAATAAGAAGTTTACCTTTGTATTTTTCTTTTTCTCTTGGTAGCTTTCTTTCCAATAATGTTTTTAAATCATGAAGATCATCATTTGATTCACTATTACTGTCCACATACTTATTATTTTTCTTTCATTTAGATACATCAAGGGTAAGTTGAGACTTGAAAGAACATTCAATAGTAGAAGGTGTATAGTTATCAAAATTTGACAATTCAAATGCAGTGAGTCTACCAATTAGACTATCCAATGTCAGATCATTACCAGGTGTACATCTCAATTCTTGAACTACAGATACTCTAATTGCATAGACATGAAGCAAAGACAAAAATGCCTTGCTTATCATAATATCATCATATATGTCTCCTCTAACTCCTCTAGTAGCATTCACAACCTCCTTACTTTGGCCACAACACTGTGCAACCATCTCTCCTTTCATTCTCATATAATCAAACCTACCTCTCAATTTTTTTGCTTTAGTCCTTAGCACATTTTTGTCTTCTGCATGGATTTGTGCCAACTTATTCCACATTTTCTTTTCAGGAGTTAATTCCTTTACATCATCAAATTCAGCATAGCTCAGGGAAGATGCCAGATCTATCATCATTTGATTGTGCTCCTACTTCTCCTTCATTTGTTCAATAATAACGGGTCTAGGTATTTCAATGTATTCATTTTGTAAGTAGTAAAATATAGAATCTCCAACATCGGATAGATGCAATCTTATCAAGCGTTGTCATGCTGGGAATTTATCTTTGTTCAAGTTAGGTACATCTCTCTTGTACATCTTGATCTTTATCTTTAAGTCCCTTCAAACTTTACAACAAGCACCAAAGCTCTTATATTAATTATTAGAATATTCAAAATAATAGAATTAGTTATCCTCGGGTCAAGATGTACCAATTCAACTTTAAAATTTTTTAAAATACTTAATCAATATCATAAAATCACTTGGCCAATATAGAAACTTAACTTATTCATTCATTGCTAGCTCTTTGTTCAGAATACGCCGACTAACAAAAATAAAGAACAATAAATAGCATGCATCATGAAATAACATTCACACATATATGACACCAAGATTTAACATGGAAACCCAATTTGGAAAAAACCACCAAGTAACATGCTACCACTTTTCACACTTTAAAGTGAGCTCAGTTAAGAGCCAACCTTGTTAAAGGTTACAAAACACACTATTAGTTGTGACCCTATTAAAGGATTTAATCACCTTGTTAGGAGTGGCCTAGTTAGAGGACTTTCGATTATTCCATTAGAATGTCACCTTGATTAAAAGATTTATAAATCACTATTAGGTCAACCTTGATTAAATGATGTTACTGTCATAGTGGTTAGAAAGTAACAACTAGGCTTTATATGTCAAGCTAAAATTCACTCTGCAAATCCATATCTCCATTCGGCCCATTTGTTGGTTCATTGATTGGACTTCATTATTCTCTCCACCTTTAATCTTTTTGGAAACCCTTCAAGAAATCACACTTGACCAATCTTCTCACTTTTCCTTTGCTACTCTGTTCTTCATAGGTTCTCCACAAAATCTTCAATCAACAACAAACCAACCTTGATAAACATTCCTTATGCATCCTTAAATAGGCAGCTATGATATTTTTCCACTTAAACATCATCATATAACTTAGAGTTTGAATAGATTCATTGAATATGTTCATCATTTTTTTTTTCTTCTCCTTTCTTGGAATTTATAAAAAATTCTCCTTGAATCCTTTCCTTTGATCACTTGACAAACTCAACTCATCCATTAAATATACCAACTCATAAATATTTATCCTTCACCTATTTTGACCAATCCAAAAATTCAACTATGTCAGCCTCAAAACTCGATTTTTCACACACTGTCAAAATGTTGACACTCGATCATCAATATGTTCTTCTAGTCAACTTACACTGGCTCACTCAATCTTCACTATGCTCGATCACCACTATATTTTCCTTCTTCACCTTTCTTAGTCATAACTAACACTCAACTAATGTTGTTTTCTTGACTATCTCTTAAGTTCCCTAATCTTCTGCTTCATTGACCTAGTAAAACTATCACTTAGTCAAACTTAGTATTTTACTCAACTTCTTGTCTTCTCTCCTATATATTAACTTAACTATCTTCTTTACTTTGTATAATGATTAAACAATACACTATCTTGTCAAAGACTAATTGATCAAGTGCCCATTGTAATTCCAACATACTTGCCCCTCTTTAATCAACAACTTCACTAGTTCAGCTAGTTATCTCTTTTTTCAAATCATCTTCATCAATCAACTTATATAACACTTTACATTGTTAGAAAATGTCTCACCAGTTAAGGTTTGACATCAATGACAACATAATATTTGTTCCAATTGTAGTTTCCAACAGATAAGTATATAAATAGTAATTTCTCTAAAGGAATACATGTAGCACAAGTCTTGATTATGTATGAACAACTTATTTGTAGGGAATACTCTTGATACTCAATTGATCAAATATAAATGAAACTTTCAATGTTTGGATCCACAATTTCTAGAAATTAAATCTATTTTTTAAAATTCAAATTCAAAATTTAGATTTACTTCCATCCATTTATCTATTGTATGCAAACTTATACATCTATCATTTTTCTTGCCACTTTGGAGTTGTATTTTAAAAACGTTATTTGATGCAGAGGCATCCAAGGGTGTAGGAAATATTAGGCCAACAATTTTTAATCTTATTTTGAACAACTTTTTATGTGATTTTGAATAGTTTACAGGTACACCTTTCACCACTAGGTTCAACAGATGTTACTTAATAAATGAATAAAAATTGCTAGTTTTTTTATAATTCAAACATTCATAAGGTCTCTAAGTTATTAAAAATTATTGGCTTAAAATTTATAAAAAATTAGTTATTTTTATCATTGAAATATTGGTGAAAAAGAGTAATTTTAATAATTAATTGAATTTTTCAAAAGAAAAAAATTGGTTTTCAAGTCTTTGGATTTTCTCATTTATTATTTTAATTTATAAAAATATTCAATGCTCATGAACAATTGCATCACTTTTTAGTGTCAAATGAAGAAGAATTACATTGAGTTATTTTTAACAATTTTTTTATGATTTTAAATAGTGAATAGGTACACCTTTCAACACTAGGTTCAACAGATGTTGCTTAATAAATGAATAAAAATTGCTAAATTTTTATAATTCAAACATTAATAAGGTCTCTAAGTAATTAAAAATTATTGTTTTAAAATTATAAAAATTAAGTTATTTTTATCATTGAAATATTGGTGAAAAAGAGTAATTTTAATAATTATTTGAATTTTCGAAAAGAAAAATATTGGTTCTCAAGTCTTTGGCTTTTCTCATTATGTTATTTTTAATTTATAAAAATATTCAATACCCGTGAACAATTGCATCACTTTTTAGTGTCAAATTGAAGAAGAATTACATTGAGTTGTCAAAATCTTAGGAGTTAAAAAATTCATTACTTTAGTAAGAGCTATATTTGTAAATTTTGTCAAATGGCTCCTGAAGGAATGTCATTCCCCTACATTAGGTATAAGATTATATTACAATAGGAATGAAGGAAAATTCAACATCAAATTGTAGGAGTAGAAAATTTTGTTGTAAATTATGAAAGATGAGATTGTTGACAGGTTTTGTTGAGCATTTCCTATACCCAAGCAAAGGTTTTCAATAGATTTTGGAAGTAAATCAATTGTGTGTTGCCAGTTAAAAAATTATTTAGAGTATATCTTGTAAAGTATTACATGTTCTCATAATTAATCTAGATTGTGGGTTAATAGTAAACCTATTGAACTAGTGTACTACTAGATTATATTGTAACTATTATTTTAGTAATACAAATTATTGTTCTTGTGAAGAAAATGAGTATGTATACCTATGATGGGTTGTCTTGTTCCTTTTTCTTTTTCTCTTCTGTGAATATCCACCTTCCTAACGAACAAGTGATAGATCATTTTCCTAATATTTTTATTTGGTGCACTTCTCTCTCTCTCTCTCTCTCTCTCTCTCTCTCTCTCTCTCTCTCTCTCTCTCTCTCTCTCTCTCTCTCTCTCTCTCTCTCTCTCTCTCTCTCTCTCTCTCTCTCTCTCTCTCTCTCTCTCTCTCTCTCTCTCTCTCTCTCTAGATTTTAGGGTTCGTGATTCGATCCATTAGATGCAATGTATCTAATTGCCATTTTTTCAATCTCTTCTTTTCTAGAAACTTCTCTTTGAATTCATATCTTAGATTTTTTACCTAACCCTCTCTAGGAATTCAATGATCCAACTCATGATCCTTATCTTCAACACATTTTCCATATCCTAAGAAATCAACATACTCGGCTAGAAATTACAATTCCTCGCAAATAGTTAAAATCTTGTTCCTTGACCAACACTAAGTTTTGAAACTCAGTCATCACTGGGTTACTTGGTCTCTACTGAATTTATTTTTAGGCATCAAAACTATCACTCAATAAATATTGATGCTTAGTCAACACTGAATTTACCGAGCACTTAATGTGGCTTAGTTAATACTAGCATCAGTTGACATGTTCATTAAAATTCTTTGGTCTGCTACTTTGTTACTTGGTCAAGCCTATACATTTGATCTATTTTTCTTACACTTCTAAGACTTGAGCATTACTATCTTCTCTACTTGCAACATGATTTAAACAATCACATTATCTTGTCAAAGTCCAACTTGTCAAATGTCCATTTGTAGTTTCCTCTTCATAACTCAACCTATCCTCTAGATACTTTTTTATGAAGAACTTCTCAAATCCTCTTCATCAATTAAATAGACATGCCATTTAGATCAGATAGAAAATTGTCTCACCAATAGATTTGAAATAAATGAAAATATAACAATTATTCCAATTATAGTTTCCAACAATCTCCCTCTTTGGCATTGCTGGAAACACCTAAAAAATATTTGCAGAAATACTTCAAGTTACCATACAATCCAAGATTTGTATAGTCTTTGAGTAACACTCTCAATGTATCAGATATTTATTAATATCCTTAGTTTCATTTTGAATCATATCTCTGATTTGGCAACACCTCTTAAAAATTTATGAACTCTCTCTAAGTAATCACTCCCTCTTACTTAGCATATCTCTGCCAACATTCACTTTCTCCCTCTGGGATATTCTCTCCCACTAGATTCATACTCTCTCTTTGCTTCTTAGATAATCTCTCCCTCTTTGATAGCAATTCCAAAGGCACTATCTCTTTCTCATACATCTTGATTATGTAGATAATTGTATGTTAGGCCTGAATTCTTCATCTATCATCTTAATATGACTAATTTGTTACACTATCCTTCTTCTTCACTGCTACCTTAGGTAATTCCTAAAGTAGAATTGTGTGCATCAATGTGTAAGATAGTCTGGTCAACAGATTTGATGCAATGCTTCTCTATATGTTAAGTAGCTTTTTCTAGGGGAATCACCACCAGTTTATGTCTAAGATATTCATGAGAATACATAGGTAAAGATTTAGTGAATATGTCATTAATTTTCTCTCTTGTGTTGACATATTCCAATTTCACTTCTTTGTCTTGGACTAACTCTCTCAAGTAATGGTACTTGATAGCAATGTGCTTTATCTTTTTGTGCATATTCTTTGATATGTTAGTAGAACTTGTGTTATCACAATAGATAACCACTATATCAATAATCTCTTCCTTCATATATTTCAACAATTATTTGATCCAAATAATATTTGAACAATTCGCTACTGTTGCAACATACTCGACTTCAGTTGTTGATTGGGAAATGTAGTTCTACTTCTTTCTTTTCCATGAAATTAGTCTCTTTCCTAAAAATAATGTACCACTACTTCTTCTCTTCCTATCATTTACGTTTCCTGGCCAATCAAAGTTAGTGAATACCTTTAGATCAAACTTATCATTCTTCTTGTAATACAATCGATAGTCATATGTTCCTTTCAAATATATCAATATTATCTTTATTACCATCATATGAATGTCCTTAGGACTTGCTACAAATGTTGCAACTATCCCAATATATAATGCAATTTTTGGTTTGCTATGAACAACATATTGTAGTTTACCACTCATTGATCTATATTGTGTCTGGTTCACATCAGTAGAATCATCATTCTTAGATAGTTTGTGTCTAGTAACCATAGGTGTACACACTAGTTTGAATCTTCCATCCCAAAAAAAGTATGTATCTCCTTGATATATTTGTATTGAGTAATAAAGACACCTTGCTTCATTTGATATTACTCTAAACCAACAAAGAATTTGATCTCACCAAACATTGACATTTCAAATCCCTTCTTTATTTCACTAGCAAAATTTTTGCATAATGCTTCCTTTCCTCCAAATATGATATCATCAACAAAAATTTTAGATAACAATACCTCATTTTTCTCTCTAGTCTTCAAATATAGATTGTTGGTATCACTTGTCCTTGCAAAACCAATCTTCACCAAATAGTTATGCAGTCTTTCATACCATGATCTCTGGGCTTGTTCCAATTCATATAAAGCTTTTTAAAACTTACACACCATACTCTTCTTGCTGGGATATGCAAATACTTTAGGATAATCTATGTATGCTTCTTTCAGTATCCCATTTAGAAATGCATATTTGACATCTATTTGATATACCTTGAATCTTTTATAAGAAGAATATGCAAGCAATATTCTAACTCCTTCTAGTTTTGCTACAAGGGAAAAGGTTTCTCCATAGTCAAAACCTTCCTCTATTGCATATCCTTTGCATACCAATCTATCCTTATTCCTTGTGACTTCACCTTTCTCATTTAGCTTGTTTTCAAATGCCTGCTTTATTCCAATAACATTTTTGTCTTTAGGTCTAGGTACTAGAGACCATATTTTATTCTTTTCAATCTGTTCAATTTCTTCATTCATATCTTGTAACCGATCTTCATTCTCCAAAGCATCTCTCATAGATTTGGGCTCACACTCACAAAGTAAGCTTGTATTACTTTTGAGTCTTTTTCTTGTCATAACACTAGACACTAGTACATTAGGCCTCCATTATCAACCAAAATGTTTTACTATAGGCCAATTTGGCTTGTTGAATCCACTTTTCTTTTTTAATTATGATTGCGACAAGGTCAAAATTTTGACCAAACTTAAGTTTGTTTGTCAAATTTTTAACAAAACTTAAGGTTTCCATTGTAATTTCAACGACACTTAAGTGTATTGCCAAAATTTTGATGTTTCCAGGACATAAAGAAAAAAAGATGAAAAAAAACATTTCATTATGTATCCATCAGATTGGAAGTGAGTGGAGGGGTTTTGCATTCAAGGAAAAGTACAATGTCAATCTCCATTGGAATGATTTTTCCAAATTTGTACTCCCCGAACATTGTACCACGTACATCCTTTCTTTGGGAGAAACCATCATTTCATCGAGCGTTCCTTTAAAAACACCCATAACTACTTAATTCTATCTTAGGTATACTATTCCACCTTGTCTTCTTATCATCACAATTTTAGTTTTTAGTCTTGATTGTGTTGCTTCTTAAACAAATGATCAAAAAAATTCCTTTACATCTTTACTCCAATTCATATTTTATTTATACATTGATTCACATTAATTTAGAAGAAACCCCTCCTTAGGAAATATTACTAAATTTATGGGTTCATATAAATTGTTGTCATGACAAGATTTTGTGCAAAGACGTTGTCCATAATGCTTTCCATGTTTGTATCTCTGTTTCTATGTCACAAATTGGCTCCTTCATTTATAAATAAGAAAAATAGAAGACAGAGGTGGGGTGCCTTTGCTCCTTCACTCTATACCTTAAAACTTCTCTCTACAAGTGTCAATGTTCTAATACCAACTATTAGAATATTCAGAATAATTGAGAGGGGGGTGAATCAATTATCCAAGGTCCAAATGTACCAATTGAACAAACAAACACTTAAACAACTTCATATCTTATCATTCCATTTCTCGGTCTCTACTATAAACTATTTGCAACATTAGCTAGCTATCCACTATTCTAAAATAATAAACTTGTAGAATGTAAACTTTAATCAGTAAAGCATCATAATAACATCTACACAAGTTTGACACTAAGATTTAAGGTGAAAACCCAATTTGGGAAAACCATGAGCAACATGTCACTAATTTTTACTCTTTTGAAGTGAGCCCTATTAGGAGCCATCCATGTTAAAGGTTACAATACACACTTTTAAATGTGACCTTGTTAAAGGATCTAATCACCATGTTAGGAGTGGTCTTGTTAGAGGACTTTAGAACATTCCATTAGAATGTCACCTAGTTAAAGGATTTACATGGGCTATTAAATCCTTATGACTATTAGGTCAACCTTGATTAAAGGATTTCAAATATTGTTCACAATGGTTAGAAATTAGCAATAGTTTTGATATGTTAAGTACAAATCACTTTGTATGTATAGATCTTTGGTCAACTCCTAATACTGATTTACTTACTGGGCTCCATTGTCATCTCAATCTCAAATTCACTTGGTAACTCTTCAAGCAATCACCCTTCATTTCTTCTCAACACAATTAATCCTTGTCCTTAAGCTTTCCAGTCAACAACATCAATAACAAATCCAACTCTTTGGAACTTCTTCACATGTGCACAACCTCTTTGCAGTCTATACTCTCTACATAAATTTTCCTCTGTACCTCTTTAAATAGGTAGTTTTGATCTTTTTCTGCTTAAACAATGCCATAGATCTTCAATTTCATGATTTGATCCCATCAGATACAATGTATCTAATCACCATTCTATTTATCTCTTCTTTGCTAGAAACTTGTCTTTGAATTTATCTCTTAGATCATTTACCTAATCCTCTCTTGGAAATAAATGATCTAACTCATCAATCCTTATCTTCAATATATTTTCCATATCCCAAGAAATTAGCTTAGTTGGCTAGAAATTAAGATTCCTCCCAAATAGCTAAAATGTTTTTCTACAACCAACACTAAGTTCTGACACTCAGTCATCACTGGGTTACTCAATCACTATTGAATTTCTTTCTCGACATCAATAATGTCACTTGGTTGATATTGATGCTTGGTCAACACTAAATTTTCTCGGCACTTACTATGACTTAGTTGACACTAGCATCAATCAGAATGTTCATCAAAATTATATAGTCTTCCACTCTATTACTTGGTTAATCCTATTCATTTGATATATCTTTTCTCACACTTCCAATACTTGAACATCATTGTCTTCTCTACTTGCAACATGATTTAAATAATCACTTTATCTTCTCAAAGTCCAACTAGTCAAATGTCCATGGTGCAAGAGAACCTAACCCTCCACTCTCTAGAGAATCTATTATCTCTAACTCTTCATGAGTTTTACTCAAGGGAATTTGTTTCTAAGAGACACTTGTAATAGGTAGAAATAGTTATCTAAATAAATCAAGCCTATTTGTAAGACCTAGTCCCCGTTTATTGCTTTATAAACCATGGGTTTTGACTATGGTCAAAAGGCACATCTTAGACCTAGCATAGGTTAGGAGTGTTTAAGAGGTTTTTCTAATATGTTTTATGCCCCTAGGGTACACAAAAAATGTCCTAGTTGGGTTAGATTGCGCAATTTGCAAAAATTGCCAAAAGTTGCATAATACAAGAAAAGTTGATGGACAACTTTTGCATAATTACTCCTCAATGGTCACAACCTTTGAATATTGGTTGGATTGGTTGGGGTAAGTCTTCAAAAAGCCCTTTTATGAGGGTGGAAGATAGATAATGTAAATTTTTCCATTTGAATCAATAAAAGATCTCATTTTTCCTTGTAAAAGGTTGCATTTCCACAGTGTACGAACTAGTGTGGCTTGGCACATGTGAATGAATGATTGATTTTGAATCCTAAACATCTTGGTAGAATAATTCAAGTAGTTTGAGGGTTAGAAGTTCTCTCTAACTAATTTTTTCTTAACTTCTTTCTCAAGTGCACCAAAACCCTCCATTTGGTGACTAGTTTTAGTAAAAAAATGCCCGAACTTGCATTCCCACTATGGAAACTTCATGCCATTTAGTAAAATCAAAGTTAGGAAGATGTAAAATAAGGTCCCTAAATGATGGGATATGGAAAGCAAGGCTACTAAATTTTCTAGTAAGCCCTAGGCCAAACATCTTTATGTGTTTAGTGCAGGACAATAGGTGTTGAAGTGTTGTGGGAGCTTGGGGGATGGATAAAACCAATCTAAGGGTGGATAATGATCTATTATAGATAGATCCCTAAATGTTTCCTAGTTGGTGGCTTAATTATTCAATCACCTATTCAGTACTTCCTTCACAAACCTTGGCAATTAGGCCTAACAAAGAAAATTGTTGCATTTTTGATAAGACGGTCATCTAACTAGCATGGAGTCTAAAACTTCTTCAAAAAGGGTATCCATATGTGATTTTTTTTTCTAGATCCTTTGGATAAATTTCAAACTAAAACATAATTACCTCGTTGACAGGGCTAATTGGGGCTCCTAGGCCTAAAATGCAATTTTGTTATCTGATCTTTGGGAATGGGATAAGCTAATCAAACCCACCAGTTTGAGTTTCTTGAATATTAAGGAACATTTCCACTCCCCTGTAAACTCATAGGTTCCCATTTCAAGCATAAACCTAGGATTTGAAGATTTTGTGCTTTAAGGCCTAGTTGTGCTCTTTTGGTGCTTAGGCCTTATTTTTTAGTAAGTTTTTTTCAAAGGTGTAGAGCCCTCTTTTGACTCCATTTCAGGGTGTTTGAAGTAGTTCAAGGCCATACAACATCATCTTTTCTTGTTTAAGGGAGATCTCTACATCAAGTGGTATCAGAGAAACCTAAGATCCCTTAGGATATGAAATTTGATAGCACCATGGAAGGAGAAGATAAAGGAGGGTTATCTTCAAGGATGACCAATGGAGAGATTTTGAAATACTTGAAAGACCAAAAACTAAGGAAAGATGAAAAAAGAGACAAAGAGATGCAGTTGATGAGGCAAGAGATGGATAATCTTAAAGAAGAGCTTTAATAGAAGTGGTGAAAACTCTAAAGAAGTTAGACAAGGGAGTGATGAAGAAACCCTTGAGAAAGAGGAAATTTTTTTCCCTATTGACCAGGGGCTACTTGTGAGGACTTTGAAATCTATGGAGAGAAGAACCGTGGATTCTAAGCTTGAATTTACCACATACAATGGGAAGATGGACCTAGAGGCTGTAATAGATTAGGTAGATGCTCTAACCAGTTTCTTTGATTGTGAAGACATTCCTAAGAACTAAAGGGTGAATATTTCTAGGTCTAGACTCCAAGGGTTTGCTCTCACATGGTAGAACTTCACTCAAGATGATAGGGTGAAGAATGAAAATAATCCAGTCACCCCATGGAAGAAGACGATGGATCTACTAAGAGAGACCTATGTCCCTGAGGATTAAGAAGTTCAACTTCATAAGAAGATAATGAGTTTGAGGAAGAAAGAGATGGACATCCCTACCTACATTGAGGAATTTGTAGAAGTTGGTGATGAAACCCAAACTTGTCGAACCTAAAAGTGTGAAACTTTCTAGGTATATGCAAGGACTAAGACTTGTCATTCAATATGAGTTACGTTTGACAAGCCTTACCATTTTAAACCAATGCTATCAATTGGTACTAAAGGTTGAAGAAAATTTCAATAGGAGAAATGAACAAAGTGGTATAAATAAGGGAAAGAATGATAGATGAAAGAAGTCACTCAAGAAGCGCCAAAAGAAGCAAATGATCTACTGTAGAAGTACAAAGGTATACTTGTAGGAGTTGCTCCAAATGAACTCCCACCATTGAGGGACATATCACACCAAATTGACTTCATACTATGTGCTTCTCTATCTAACAAGGTTGCATATAAACTTACCCCTGATCAGAATGCTGAGGTATCCAGACAAGTCAATGATATTTTGGAAAAATGACTCATTCAAAAGAGTCTCATCCCTTGTGCAAACCCTATTATTGTGGCCCCTAAAAAGGATGGAAAATTGAGACTTTGCACTAATCTAGGGAAATCAACAAAATAACCATAAGGTATAAGTTCCTTGTACCTAGGATTGAAGATCTTCTAGACCAACTTGGAGGAGCATGCCACTTTTCTAAAATATAACTTAAATCAAGCTACCATCAAATTAGGATTAGACCTAGAGATGAGTAGAAAATAGCATTTAAAACCACTGAAGTATTATATGAATGGCTTTTCATGCCATTTGGTCTAAGCAATGCCCCTAGCACCTTCATGAGGTTGATGAATGAAGTACTTTATGACTTCATAGATAAGTTTGTGGTGGTCTATCTTGATGAAATATTGATCTTTAGCACATCTAAAGAATAACATATGAAATATTTGGAACTACTACTTCAAAGGCTACATGAAAAGAAGTTGGAAATCAACCTTGAAAAGTGTTCATTCATGTAGACATAATTGACATTCTTGGGCTTTCTCATCTCAAAGAGTACCTTGAAGATGGAACCTGAAAAGGTTGAGGCAATTCTTAACTAGCCAAAACCTAAAACAATAGGGTAATTCAAAATTTTCCATGGATTCGCAACATTTTATAGAAAAATTATCAAAAACTTCAATCACATATGTGCACCTCTTTTGGATACCATCAAGGGAGGCAATAAGACAAAGTTTCAATGGACAACTCAAGAAGATGAAGAATTTGAATACTTGAGGGTATGGTAGCATAGTATCCAATCTTCACACTACCTACCTTCAACAAATTGTTCATAGTAGAAACTAATGCAAGTGACCTTGCCATAGGAGTAGTTTTCAGTTGGGAGGGAAGACCTATGGCTTTCTTCTCTAAAACACTTAATGATGCCAAGAAGAAATATAATACAATATATGACCTAGAACTATATGCTATGGTTTAGGCTCTAAAGAAATGGAGGCACTACTTGCTTCCTAAGGAATTCATTGTCTATACAGACAATCATGCACTAAGCTTCCTGAATAGCCAAGACAAGTTGAGTCGCAGACACATGAAGTGGGTTGAGCAACTCCAAGCCTTCACATTTTCAATCAAACATAAGAAAGGTACTGCAAAAAAAGTAGCCAATGTTGTCAATAGGAGAGTCATCTTGGTGGAAGAAGTCCAAGTGCAAAGCATGGGGATTGATGCCCTTAAGAAATTATACAAAGATGATCTAGACTTTGGGGAAATCCATAAGGTTTGCTCCACATTATTTGATGCATATAACACAATATATTCTAAATATTTGTTGTAGAATGGTCAATTGTTCAAAGGAGGACAACTTTGCATTCCTAGATGCTCTATGAAGGAAAACTTGATCAAAGAGAAGCATTATGGCACATTAGGAGGTCACTTTGGGATTGACAAAACTCTAGAGCCCCTAAGGAGAAACTATCATTGGCCCAAATTACCTATTGATGTCAAAAAATTTGTTGAGACTTGCACAATATGCTAAAGAGAAAAGAAGTAAGGACAAATCAAGGCCTTTATCAGCCCTTACCTATTCCAACCAAGCCATGGGATAGTGTGAGCATGGATTTTGTATTAGGTCTTCCAAGGACAAAACAAGGTTTTGATAGCATTTGTGTTATTGTAGACAAATTCAGTAAAATGACTCATTTTGTTCCTTGCAAGAGCTCTAATGATGCTTTACACATTACTATCATGTTTTTCAAGGAAGTGGTTAGGATTCATGGATTACCAACATCCATTATCTCAGATAGAGATGTGAAATTTTAGGGTTTGTTTTGGAGGACTTTATGGAAAAAGTTGGGCACTAATCTCTCCTTCAATTTTGCCTACCATCCACAAATAGATGGGTAGATTGAAGTAGTCAATATATCATTAGGAAAACTTTTAAGGTGTCTAACAAAGAAACATGAGTATACATGGGATGTGATCCTCCCTCAAGAATAATTTTCCTTCAATGACTCAATCAACAGGTCAACAGGAAAGACACCATTCCAAGTAAACTATGGATTCCATCCTAGAGGAGTCATGGAACTAAGATACTAACCAAGTGAATTCAAAACCAGTGCACAAGGTGAAGAATTCTCAACATGGATCAAAAAAATTCATGATTAGGTTAGAGATTCTCTGAATCAAAACACTATAAGATAAAAACATTAGGAAAATAGGAAAAAGAGACACGTTTCATTCAAGGAATGGGAGACTTATTACTATGTGAACAATATGTGCTTGGTAACACTAGCATATCCTTGGCTTACTAACATATGTTTGGTATACTTGCATTGATCAATACCTTTTCTTACTAACCATCATTTCTAGCTTGGTAGCACACAATGATTCCTTATCTTTTTAGTTCACAACTTTAGTCCTTTCTTACTGACCAATTTAATAAAATCGTACATCATTCTAAAAATTCATCAAATCATGCAGATAAATATTTAAAATCATATACCTAACATCACTTCTTCATTTCATCTTCTATCTTGACCAATCATTATTGTACCAACACTGCATATTTTAGATTCATATGACAACTTACATAAATTAGTAATTCAATAGGATTGACATCAATGATAATGTAACAATTGATCCAATTCATCTATATACCTTTCATTTATTGGGTATCTAACTTTGTTTATCATTAGCATTAGTTTGGGTAACAATATCAATTGGAGTAACAATATTTTCCTTTGGCATTGATGGAAACACATTTGAAATATATCATCCACTATTAGGATAACTTATCTTCCTTCAATAGTTTTCCCTATTCATATATTGTACATTCTCCCAATTCTTCTTACATAGTCATCTCCTCCTTTTCTCATTCATCTCCTTCAATGTTCATTCTCTATCCCTTTCATATTTCTCTCCCTTTGACAATAATGCCAAAGGTGTCTAAAAAAATTAATCTAAAACTAGTTGTCACTTTAGTTGTACCACGTACCTCACTTATACCAATTTTTTCTATTTCCTCATAGCTTTCTCACAATATTTAGGTTTCTCCTAAAGAATGAACTCCTGCATCAACTCACAAATAGATAATCTAATAAATCATGAATCGATGCAACTTGCATCTTTCTCTAGTGAATATTAGATAGGGGAATGACCCCTAGTTTACCTATCATGTACAAAAAAGTATCTTAAGGCTATGTCTTTTTGAAAATGTCATAATCTTCTCCTTGGATTTCACATATTCCATCTTTACTTATTTCTTGTATACCCGCTCTCTCAAATAGTGATAATTAATTGATAGATGCTACGTATTTTAGTGCATGATTGGGTTCATTGAAATGTTTTTAGCACTTGTGTTATCATAATAAATTATCTTAGGAACATTAACTTCCTCTCGCATCCCTTCAAGTAAATGTTTTATCCAAAAAAAAGCTTAAACAAATGATTGCAACAACATATTCAGCCTCAATAGTTAACTATGAAATGCAAGTTTGCTTTTTGTTTTTCCATGTCACTAATCTTTCTCCTAGGAATAAATCTCCTCTACTTGTAATTTTCCTATTATTCACATTACCTTCCTAATCAGCATTAGTATAGAACTTTAGTTCAAAATCCCCATCCATTTTTACCCTAAGTCATAGTCCTTGTTTCCTCTCAAATATCTAAAGGTTCTCTTCACAACATTCATACTTGTCTCTTTAGGATTAGAAGAAAATATTGCCACAATAATAATAGCATGTGCAATGTCTATTTTTCTATGAACAACATATTGTAACCTACTGACCATTCATCTATATAGCATTACATTCACCTTGGTAGAGTCATCTTCTTTTAACAATTTGCATCCAATTATCATCAGTATACCAACTATTCTTGAGTCTTTCATCCCAAAATAAATTAGGATCTCCTTAATATATTTGATTGTGATATGTATATCCCATCCTTGGTCTATTTTACTTGCATTCCAATGAAAAAATTGATCTCTCTAATCATTGACATTTCAAATTCCTTTCTCATTTCATCAACAAGCAATCTACACATAGGGATAACTTTAAGAAACCCTCTCCCCAAGAAAACAATATAAATTCATGGTGAATCCAACATTACTTTCAAGGGGAAAAATTAATTTATGTTGGCAATTTTTCTTCGATGTCATGAAAAGTATAATGTTAGATGTGAATTTTCTTTGGCCATTACAAAATTACATAAAATCGAGGTGATTTTGTCCCTTTTGATACAAAGGGTATATATTGTATATGGAAATTTTCCCATTCATTAGATATATATATATATATATATATATATATATATATATATATACATACATTGCATTAGGCAATTTTTCCTATTTGTTGGAAAAAATATATATTTGATTAGACGATTCTTCTCGTTTATTGGAAAAAATATATAGTTGATTAGGAATTTTTTCCTTTCTATTGAAAAACATATGTAATGCATTGACAAATGTGGTTGGATGAAACGTATGTGGAATGTCCGATTGCATTTATGGCATGGTAGAATTTGTTTGAATTTTTTTTCTTTAAATGGTAGACATCCTACTTAGTGGTTGTCATTATCAGAAAAGTATTTGGTTGCCAAAAATGGGACTACCTATGGAAGAGAGATTGTTGAATGAAAATCTAAGCCCTATTGTCAACCCAGATTTGTCTATGGAGGAGGATGAGGAATAAAGTGATCTTACTAGTGGGCTTATTGCAACTTCACAAGTTCTCTCTACTATTCCCAAGGATGCTATCAAAGAGCTCGAAAAGGAGCAGGAAAAGGTAGACCTCCGAGCAATGTTTGTTGAAATGGGTCTCGACTCTGCTAATTTTGAAGAAAAAAATGTAAATGCAGTGGAACAACAAAACTGGAACTTCAACAATTTTGGGATGTTTTAAAGGGTAAAAGAAGTGTTACATGAAGAATCGTTAGTTTAGTTAGGGTTTATTTTTAAAATCATATTATCAAAAGTGTATCAATTTGAAATGTAATGGTTCAAAACTTTATCACTTCCCTTTTTGAGGGAAACCATAACTATTATTGGTATTACATACATATATATATATATATATATATATATATATATATATATATATATATATAAAGATGAAATGTAAACTAGATGCAAAGAATATAATGCAAAGTAAAACCCTTTTTGTTGACATTTGATATTTTAGTTGGCATGGTGTGTTTTTTGGGCTCTAGTTATTTTACAGTAATCATAAATTTACTTTCTAAATTTGTCTGAATCATAATTTCACTTTCTAGTAAGTACTTACTAGTTAATAGTAGTACATAGGACATACTACACATGGAAAATGTGACCAAGAATTGAGAAATGTTTCTAATAACATTTCATATTTCCAGCATATGTGTGTAACAAGTAACCTTCATTTACAGACTATTATCTGTCAGATGATAATATACCAATGGTTGAAGGTTTATTTCAGGCCAAATGTTTGGAATGAATCTTTGACATTGTTCAAGTCTCTAGAATGGTGACACGTTTCCTTCCAGCAGGTACCACTTGCAGTGGATAGTACATACATGTCTTGTCACTATTAGTAGCATTCCCTCTCCCATCCGCTTCACACGCATAACAAATTTTTTGGCACAAACTTGTATTTATGTTGAAGATTTGCAAAGATTTAATAATTTGAAAAAAATGAATTGGAAGCTAGATAGCCAAATATGTAGGGAGTCGGGACCATTTCTCAGCGACTCAGATTATTTGCAGGCAATTGAGATGCTTCTTTCATCATTTCTCATCTCATTTTTTGTAGTCAATAGTTTGGTAATAGGTATATACTTTCAATGCTCATTCAATTTTGGTCTGTTTTACTTGGTGGTAGTCTAGTAGAGTGGTAGGCCTTTCTCTATAGTCAAGATGGCCACTACAATTTACTTGAAACACAAATTGGAAGAGGAACAAAAGGCCTTTTTAGGCGAAGTCCCTGAAGAAAATCTCTTGTCAATCTACAATGAGGTTGTTCTTGCAATATCTACTTTTGTGAACTTCATTATTCATGCTATGAAAATAGTTTTGGGGGGTCAATTTTTGGAGAACGAGAATAGGTATTGGGTCAACACTGACATTATGTCCCATTTTCTAGCCTCTCTACTTGACCTTGGAGAAGCAAGGGTCAACATCTTTTTGCTCTTGGGGAAGACTTTTAAAGCATAATAATTTTGTGATGACATTGATATTGTTGCTCATGTAGAATTAGGGGTAGGAATCCCTTGGGTGGGTGAAATCCACAAGCTTTTGGAACCTGGCTAGAATGTGGCCCTGCAACCATTTCTGTTGGGCTTGACTATTGGGTAGTTGAATTTGTTCATCTCATATTAGTTTTGACAAGTGAGCATCAACACACTTAAGCTATTTATTTAGTTCATGCCAAACTAGTAATACATTCTGAGCACATCATGCAAATATTAGACCATGATGAGTTATAGTGAGTGCCGAGCCACTCATGTGCTGATCACTCAAGTGCCAAGCAGATAGACCATGCCAAGTGATTTAGGAGCCAAGTAAATAGTGGATGCCAAGAAATGCAGGTCCCAAGTCATAGTATAAAGATCAATACATGTCGAGCATCAGAGACTTCAGATGTTGAGTAAGACAGTTTTGACATATTTGTTTGTAATGGCACAAACAACTATGTAAACAATTTTTAAGCCAACTTAAGATTGTATTTTGATACTTTGGAGATAAGGACAAATCTCTAGTTGGATTCCCTATACAATTACATGTAGCCAATCAAAAAATGGGAAGGATTACGTGGCAAAATGGATGAATCTCAGCCATAAATTCATACCTAACCCTAAGTCACCAAAGCCTTCTTAAGGAGGATGAAACCTTAAACTCCTTATGAATGAATGATCAAATGTGTAAGGAATTGAAGGAGTGAAGAGAAGTAGCATTCATGGTGACTTAGAAGTTATGAAGTGAGATTGAATTGCATAATCAATTAGAGTAGAACATAGGATAGAGAAAAGGATACAACATTGAGACATTTGATCAAGAAGGATCAAGAAGACATTTTTTAGAAGTGATTTTTTTAATCAAGCAAGCAAGTGCAAACTATAGGATCTATGCTGAGACATTCTAATAAGTGATTTTAGTCAACTCTCTTAATAGAGTAGTCCTAACAGACTGTATGAAATCTTTTAATAGGGTGCTTACTTAGTTGTAAGTTGAAGTCCTCTAACAAGGCACACTTCTAATAGGGTGTTGAAATCCTCTAAAAAGGTCAGAGCTAATAGTCTTTGTTAGCCTTTAATAGGGTAGACCTTTCATAGGGTAAATCATGACTTATGATCAACACATTGTAACCTTCATTGGATACGCTTTATTGCTATAGTAGTGAAGATTTGTGGGTGTCATCCCCACCCTAGTTTTATCTTCTCACTTGGAGGGTTTATGAATAATCATATTTGGTGTTATGTGTGTGAATGCTTACATATTTACATGATTTAGATGTATATTATTTACATTTTATTTCATTTTACTCATTGAATGCATGAGATAGATGTGTGGTGAAAATTTTATGGGTTCAAGTTTTAACTACTAATTCACCCACCCACCCCCCTCCCCGCCACAAGAAGTTTACTTTTCCTATTGTAATTCCAACAATTAGTATCAGAGCTTTTTTCTTTGAAAGAGAAGCTTTGCATCTTTGGGGAAAGATCTTGAAATAGAAGTCTACAAATTGGGAAAGACTATTGAGAGAACCATGAGATTGAAATACATCTCATACTATGTCAACTGAATCCAGCAAGAGAAGACCTAAAAAATTCCTTGAAGAGAAGGAAATAAATTGCTATGGCAGAGAATGACACACAATACAAAGAGATAGAAACTACTAGGCTATTTGCAAATGAAGACTCTAATGAATTTGATGTAGCAGTTGTAGATCTAATGGAAAAGGATGGACTCCAAGCTAAAGAAATAAAAAATCTCAAGTTAGAGCAAGAATAAAAAGCTATACTGCTATGTGAGGTAACTGAACAAAAGAAGAAAGCTATGGAAGACAAAGCCATGATTGAAGGAGACAAAATAATTCTAGCCAATAGACTAAAATAAAGCTAACCAAGATTTCCAACATGCAATTGGATACTCTAAGTCAAATGATGAATGCAAACTATGAATTGATTATCAAGGACATTGAGATAACTGCATTGAAGTTGCAGAATGAACAATTGCAGAGCGAGCTAAAGTTTTAACAAATCAAATGAAGCCATCAAATACTTTGAATAATTATTGAGATCCCCTAGATCCAATAAAGATACATTATGACTGGGTTACACAAGCACTGAAGAAGGAGAATCATCCAAAAATGCAAAAGAAAGAAACAACATGGGTAAGAACTCCAAACCTTCTTATCATAATTGTGGTAAGAAAGGACATACTACTAATGTGTGCAGGAGAAAGACTAAAAATCAAAATGTCAAGCCTAAGAACATGATTCATTGTCATAAGTGCAATAAGAAAGGTTATTAGGCACATGCATGTAGAACTAGGACCATGCATACATAAAGATTTGAAGGATATTGCTACAATTGTTAGAAGCATGGACATAGAGCTTTTGAATACAAATCCAAATCCATGTGGTCATCAAACAAAAACAAAGGTAAGGAACAATGAAAATTCTTATAACTAGGATTATAATACAAGATATAGCTGTCATTATTGTCAAGAATATGGATATGTTCCTGAGAATTGTATTAGGACACACTTTAGAGGTAACTACCAAAGGTGGTTGAGTCAAACTACATGTTTTAGCTATTTGAAGACTAATCACATCAGTAGGTATTGTCCAACTAGGTCAAAGGCACCAAGTTGTAAATTTGATAAAGGCAAAGGCAAGGTAGATGTTGAACACATCAGAGATGAGATGAACAAGACATGGAAAAAGAAGATGTTTGCAACACATCAAATGGAGAAGGGATCACTTCATCCAATAGGTCAGGTGATCACACCTCATCAAATTAGGCAATCAAGAGGTATGTGGGACTGATATATAAGGGCTATATCATACATCAATTCCAAAAGGAGATAGTACTAAAAGGACTACATTAGCATGAACAAAGATGCAAGATGTTGTTAGAAATTCAAGAAAAATCTTTAAGTTTTTCATGTTGTTACCAAGCATGAAAAG
The DNA here is from genome assembly GCA_028749045.1 of Cupressus sempervirens. Classification (NCBI taxonomy): domain Eukaryota; kingdom Viridiplantae; phylum Streptophyta; class Pinopsida; order Cupressales; family Cupressaceae; genus Cupressus; species Cupressus sempervirens. Next base: position 312,716,951 of record CM053785.1, read on the forward strand.
TTTTCTATATGTGCCAAGTGGAATGTTAGAAGATGTTGAGCTATCAGACTAGGTAGTTGATGCCAAGCTTGTAGTGGTTGCTGAGTGATGGAAATGTTAATGGATGCCAAGTGAACTTGAAATTGGTTGATGTTGAGCTTACAGCTGTGTAAGCACTCAACATTAAATGAAAGGTTTTCAAAGGGTATTTGATTGATTTTAGCTCATTCTTCATCATTTCAAATTTGAGAAAGAGCGAGAAGAACATAAGGCAATCTAGAAATATATTCAAAGTAGTTGCAAGATATTTTAGCAGCAGATTTCATGCCAGTTCATCAGATTTCACAAGGTATTTATCAAGAGTCGAGCTATACAGTTTTAATTTTCAAAAATCCTAGTTTCTCATTATGGCATCAAGTTCAAAAAACATTGAAGGGAAGGAAGTTCTAAATGTTCAGTTAGTGAGTAATGAAGTTAAGTAGCTTGTCTTCAAAGCCATTCCTGATATTGCATATAAGCAAGACCCTTCTAGCGCATTGTCAATGATTCTGCCAAATGTAATAATGGTGCAAGATGTGAGAAAATGCTACAACTATAAAATAGGAAGCATTGGTTATATGGAAATTAGGGGTGCATACAATAGGTTATGTGAAAATGGTGTTTTGAAAGAAGAATTCAAAATTATTGAGAAAAGGGGATTAACACGAGCCTTAGCTTTTCCAAATGTGTTTAAGATAGAATGGATCAGAACAGTACTTAGTCGAATTCATGATGATTCCTTATGGCTGGAGAGTGAACCTATTAAAATAACCAAGAGAACAATCCATAGGGTTATTAATTATCCAACACTAGTTCGTCCTAAGACACTAAGAAGTTATTCAAAAGAAATGATTGAAAAGAATACAAGAGCTGTTTGGAACAAAAAAGGTATGACAATAGACAAAATCAATGATCCTCTTATTAACTTTTTTGTAAGAGTAATATCACACAAGTTTTATCAATCTAGTAGATTGAACAATTTACCTTACTGTGGATGTTGGATACATGATTGTTAAGAAAGATCATACATATAGTCTAGCAGAACTACAATTGTAACAACTGATGGAGAACCTTAGAGCAATTAGGAAAACTAAGAGTGCACAATGCACATTTGGCTCTATATTGATTTGTATATTCTTCTATGTACAAAAAAAATTCCCCTCATTTGGTACTGTGGGATGGAAGACCAACATATCAGTTGCAATATAGATTGGTGAGTACATTGAGTAGCTAGGAGAGAATTTTGAATCCTTAATGACTAGTTACTTTCAAGATTTCAAAAAATCAATGAAGGAGAGAATAAGAATATTAGTATCCTTGGTTGAGAAACATTATAATGATGTATGTTTTCTTGTGGATGCTGACTATACATGTGTACAAGCTTCCACACCTAGGGTAAGATGGTTGAGACCCTTAGGCTATGAGATAAATATAGATGAAGCCTCTGCAGCTATAACAACTCTAGTAGCAAAAGAGGTAGACAAAATTGTAAAATTTTTTGGAAATTATGAAGTGGCAAAGTCCAAGATCACAATGGAACTGAAAATTGCTTTAGTTATTAAGAAGAAGGACAAGCTAGTAAAGAAATTGAAAGCCAAATTTGGAGAGGGTGCCAAGGAGGAAGAGGAAGAGGAAGAAGATGAAGAAGAAGAAGGAAATCAAGAAAAAGTACTTCTAACATTGACACAGGGCATGGGAGAAGATAAAGAAGAGGAGGAGATTGAAGGTGTTAATCAAGAAGAAGCCAAGGAAGCACCTACCCTGCCAAGCCAAAGAAGAGGAGGGCCAAGTCATAGCCTATAGAAAAGACTAAGAAAATTGCCAAACCAAGTTAGCCAAAGCCCACTGCACCTACAACTAGAGCCAACACATATGATACAACACAAAAAGCCAAGAAAAAGACAAAGAAAATAGAACAAGGATATAAGGAGAAAAAGAGACGAAGAAGGAAGTATGTGGTACAACTAGATTATGATGAAGAGAAAATAGAGTCAGATGACAACAACTAATTTAAGGTGGTGAGTCATAATCCTCTCTCAGATCTTGAAAATTTATGTGAAAATGTTAAGAACAATGCAGATCTATCAGGATTTAGTCATGTTGATTTTGACAAATTGGGTAAAGAGGAGAAAAACCAAGTGGAAGAGACCCTATATGCCATGATGTCAAAATTCAAGACAATGCCACTAGAATTTTCCAACTCTGTACCTAAGAGTATATATGACATAGTTGAGCAAAAATGACATTGTTGTATAAATCTAAAAAGAAAAATCTGGGAGACCACACTAACCCAAGTAATGCTTGAGTTAACTAAGGGAAAAATTGCTAAGGTTGTAAAGAAATATGCAGTTAGGTTCACACCTAAATACAGAGCCTTTAGCATTCTACAAAATAATATTGAGGATGTTGTCAAAAAGTCAACACAGATATGAAAACTCATTTATGGGTTAACCACAGGAAAGAAAGGAGAAATTGAACCTTCAAAGGTTAAATATAAAGAAGATGATGAAAAAGATAATACTTTTGGAGGAGAAATAGAAATGAAAGAAGATAACAAGGCAATAATTGAGCCTGAGCAACAAGAAGAACAGAGTGTGCATGACACACAATTACCGAGTGTCAGTCCTCCACATGAAACAACTAAGAAAATTGAAACTATAACTATCAACGATGTTTTTGATCTATCATCTTAGAACATCAATCCTCTTACTACAAAAGATTTGAAGAAGATATTAAATCAGTCTACATTGCAGGCCAACCTTTGTGGAAATCCAATTTTGGTAAGTGTAGATGAACTAAAAAAGTTAGTAATTGATGTTACAAGGGAAAATGTGAATCCACAAAAACCACCTTCTATCATCCCTTCAGTTACTAATGTACAACCTTTGGTCCAAATGCCAGAAGCTACATCTACCAAGGTTGATACAATTATCAAGGTTGATAATGTTGAGAAAAAGATAGCAGAAGAGCAAGACACCATTATAGGACAACATGAAATAGGATAGATAGATTTATCTACACCTAAAACACAAGGACAAGGTGCAAGTCAAGTCATAGTGGTAGACCAAGGAAAGCTTGAAGAGACAGAACTAACATTGAAGGTGGAGGAGCAAGTTGCCATCCAAGCTCTAGTAGCTTTACTAGCATCTAACACTCCTTCCACACAAACTCTTCAGAAGTTGAGCACAAATGCTACTCCATTACAGATCTCAGTGCCAAGCTTAAGTTCATCAAAGGTTGAAAAGATAATTTATTATGGAGATATAAGCCTTGATGAAGAAATTGTTATACCTAAATATGATTATAATTCTATGCCATTAGAATAAATAGGCATATTACAGTAGACCTTAGAAAGGAAAAAGCATCAAGAAATACTTAGGAGAGAACATATGCAGAAGTAGACACTTCAAGACATTAAGGACATTTTTCTAGATGCATTTAGTTTGCCAACTCTTGAAGAGATCAAGCCACTAATGGAACAACTGATAGATATAGTGGAGAAGGTTAGTAATGAAGACCTTGATACAAGTGCCAAACTATTAGAATGGTAAAAAAATAAATTCCAAAATAAAGTGAATGAGAAAATAATTGGTGACATAACACTCACACAAGTTGCACTGGCAACTAAGGTTGAGGATGTGAAGAAGGTACTTGAGAACATATTCTCATTGTACACACAATTATGTAATCTAACACTCTTCACCCAAGAGACCAAAAGTCACATTCTGAGTCTGGAGAGCCAAATATCTACATCACATGCAAGACTACCAACAAATCTAGCTCAAAGTGAGAAGCATTTTTAGACATTGCTTCAAACACAGAGTTAGTTATCTGTATTGATAGCAGATGAGGCTAACATAAGAGCCAAACTGATTAGCATACAAGCAACCCTCACCCCACATATAGAAATATTGCACAAGGAGATAGGCTATGCTGAAACTCTATTGAAGAAAGACCCCAATCTTTTTACTTTAGATGGTCTAGTCCACCTTGCTTTCAAGCTTGCAATCCAAATCAAGTCATTGGATGTTGCATGTGATAACTAGGATGCAACCCTCAAGATAATAATGAATGTCCATAAATCATTTTTGGACAAACACACAATAAGTGTATAGCCCATTTGACATAAGTGTCAAAAAGGGGGGGGAAATAAGAAAAGGGGAGCATAGTAGTAGGGAGAAATATTTTTTTGGGGAGAATAACAACAAAGGGAGATATATCAATGGGGGAGATATTAGCTAAGGGAGAGCATTAAGTCAACATTGAAGTCAAAGTGCATCAATAGAGACACATTTTCTCATAAAGGAGCACAAAATTTTGGTTACAAAACAAACTTATCAACTCAAGGGGAGCTATCAAATTTTAATGTATCTAAGTTATCACAAAATCTTGAAATTTTGAAATTTTGTATAGAAGCTAAGTCATGGATATGTTATGCTCGTAAGATTAAGAATGATGATTTATACTCAAGTGTTTTTGACACTCATGTCAAAGGGGGAGATTTTTGATCTCAGATTAGTTTGGACAAGTGAGTGTCAACACACTTAAAGTATTTATTTAGTTCATGTTGAACTAGTACTACATGTCAAATACAACATGAAAATATTAGACCATGCCAAGTTATAGTGAGGGCCAAGCCACTCATGTGCTAAGTCACTCAAGTGTTGAGCAGATAGACCATGTCGAGTGATTCAGGAGCCTAGTAAATAGTGGATGCCAAGTAATGTAGGTGCTGAGTCATAATATAAAGATCAGTACATGCGGAGCATGAGAGACTTCAAATGTCGAGTAAGATAGTTTTGACATATTTGTTTGTAATGGCACAAAAAAATATGTAAACCATTTTAAAGGTGACTTAAGATTGTATTTTGATACTTTGGAGTTAAGGACAAATCTCTAATTGGATTCCCTATGCAATTACATGCAACCAATTAGAAAAAGGGAAGGATTAAGTGACAAAATGGATGAATCTCAACCATAGATTCATGTCTACCCCTAAGCCACCAAAGTATTCTTAAAGAGGATGAAACCCTAAACTCTTCATGAATGAATGATCGAGTTTGTAAGGAATTGAAGGAGTGAAGATAATTTTGCATGTGCAAATAGGGCATTCATGGTGACTTAGAAGTTATGATGTGAGATAAAATTGCAGAATCAGTTAGAGAAGAATAGAGGATAGAGAAAAGGATACAACATTGAGACATCTAATTGAGAAGGATCAATAAGACATTGTTTAGAGGTGAACTGTTATTAGGCAAGCAAGTGCCAACGACAACATCTATGTTGAGACATTCTAACAGGTGATTTCAATGAAATCTTTTAATAGAGTAATCCTAATAGATTGTATGAAATCCTTTAATAGAGTGTTTAAACTTTACTTAGTTGTAAATTGAAGTCCTCTAACAAGGCGCACTTCTAACAGAGTGTTGAAATCCTCTAATAAGTTGAGACCTAACAGTCTTTGTAAGCCTTTAACAGGGTAGACCTTTCACAAGGTAGATCATGACTTATGATCAAAACATTGTAACCTTCATTAGATACACTATTGATGCAGTAGTGAAGATTTTTGGGTGTCATCCCCAGCCCATTTTTAACTTCTCACTTGGAGGGTTTCTAGGTAATCATATCTAGTGTTATGTGTGTGAATTCTTACATGTTTACATGATTTAGATGTATATCCTTTACATGTTATTTCAGTTTACTCATTGAATGCATGAGATAGATGTGTGGTGAAAGTTTTATGGGTTCAAGTTTAAACTACTGATTCACCCCCCCCACAAGAAGTTTACCTTTCCTATTGTAATTCCAATAGAAGCACCATAAGAAATTGGCACAAATTGCCTTGAATTTTCTCCAAAAATGGTATAACCTAGATGAAGTAGCACAAGAAAACCCATGGATGGAAGAATTCACAACCTTAGTCTAGTCTTGTGCTTTCTACAATGACTATTATAGTAGTACTGGGGTTTTCCCCTGAAGTTTGGTTTCACTTTCTATTTTATCTAATCAAATTATAATCACTATACATGCCTCTAGAGTCTCTAGACTCTACCTTAGATTGTAATTTTCAAGCAAAAATGAATATTAATGAAATTTCTAGAGTTCCATATAAATTTGTATTTCATTGTTATGCTTACTTATGCAATATTTTGTCATTTTCCAATTTCTCTATTAAATTATTAATAAACAAAACATAATATTTAACATTGGATTAAAATTAACTTATTGAGATTTCACATTTAACAATCAATTTAATTAATAAATCACTAGACACTTACTTCAGTATTTGGTTTTGGCACTAGTAGTGCAGAATAATAGAATACATGGAACATAATCGATAATTACTTTTACAATTAGATTTAAGTCTCCATTGGATAGGTTTATTTTACAATCAAATTTAAAGTATCATTAAAAAAATATTTCATTTTTAAAATTAGAAATATTCTAATATATTTAAGAACTATGTTAGTAATATTATAAAGTTAAAAGGTCGTGACGCGATGACTATTGGATGAACAAAGATCAACAACTTTAGATGATTTTCAGGGCGAATTCGGTAACAAACAACTAGCTTTTCGAAAAGCCCCAAAAAGAAGACACATGGAAAACATGATGAAGTGTGAAATCACTATACTCATAGTAGCATCATTTGATCAAGTTAGATCAATGACCAGAGATGTTTTTCAGGCAAATGTGGGGCAGGACCAACCAATTTTATAAATACAACCAGAAAAAAGACACGTGTCATCTCTAGTCTCTAATAACTAATAAATATGCTATTTAAGAACACTCAACTATTCATATTGTAATGAATTTATAATTAAAACTTTGATTTTAATTAAAAATTTAAGTATGCTATATGAATTAGAATAATTTAAGTATACCATATTAGGTCCTTAATTATATTTGAAGCATCATAAAAAGCATAAAATAAGATAAATATTTTGTTAATGTAAAAGGTTTAGTTTGAAATTCAATGCACATTGCACAAATGCACACGTGTTTATAGAATCTTGTTATTATTATAATATAATGATAATTAATATTATAATTATAATTTAATATGATGATAGGGACTATTTGATAATCATTTTGACATGAACGGTGGATATCATACTAACACGCGAGATAGGGAATCAAGCTGACTATTGTTTGATCAACTTAGATCAACAATTCCAAATGAATTTTGGGCTGATTTCAACAACAATCGACTTGTATTCACATATTCCCTAAGAAGAGGACATGTGGCATACTTGACATAGCATTTATTGCAACATTTGCATCCTTTACAATGTTACACATCATTTGATCAACAAAGATCAAATGGCCCTAGTCGTATTTCAAGTTGATTTTGGCTAGAGTAGTCTTGCTTTTTGAAATGCTGTGGAAAGAAGACACATGCCATACACGAATCGAGTTAGAAAGAAGATATGTGGCATTGACATAGACCATGGTGTGGTAACAAGACATGTAAAGATCGATGACTAACACTACTGGAGCATCAAATATTGATGGCTCGAGATTTATTTTGGCCCAAATTTGACTACCTTCAATGTTTTTTAAAAATTTCCTCAAAAAAGAAGTCTTCATAAATTATCGATAACTATTAGAGTTAATCTTGAATTATACTATAATGTTGTACGTTTATAGTTTCATGAATAATTATAATACTAGTTGTCCACTGTATAATGTACATTATAATTAATATCAAACACATGCTTGAGTAATTTTCTTTTGTGCATACAATAAGGTTTAGTTTTTATTATTCGAACTTGGATTTTTGTAGTGTGCACAAATTACCATCCAAGGACCAAGATTCAGTAAAAGCAGTGGAGTTGCGAGCATCAGAAACCTAGTCTTCTTAGACAACTCACAATGTCATAGAAAATAGTTATCAATTAATGTTTCAACTTTCTGGGTAAGATCCTGATTCCTGAACACATTTTTTATTGATAGTTTAGTAACTAGTATAGACTATAAAATTTAGGATTTAATTTCTAATTTATCGTACATTATAAACCTAAATTATTTACTTTTTAGCAGCTAGGTAACTTAAAAAGTTAAAAATTACAAATACAATTTAGGATTTAAATGTTATTTGTGTCTATAAATTGTAATTTGTGTTTATATATAGTTTTGTAATTTTTTCAATGATGATGAAAACATACAAAAGGAGTAGCATTGACAATGGAATTGCAACCCAAACGAAAATATAGGGGACCTAGAAACTAGTTTTTGAGATGCATAAACTTTTTAAAATGCCAGGTTTTACTGATGAATTCCATGATATTTTAGATCATGTTGTCTATGGAAGGAGTATTAAGGAAATTAGATATGCAATTAAAGAGAAGTGGAATGATGCAAAAAAAGAATCAAAATATATTAAATAGAACACTATGATAGGGTGCATTGTAAACAAAGTTGCAACATGGACTAGTGGAATTGCCCGCCTAGGGTTCCCTCAAGCATTCCCTTGTCCAAAATTTGTAATAGTTTGTGCTGAAAACTATGATGAAAATAGTTGTGAATCAAAATTCACAGGAGGTAATTTTTTCTATCACACAGAGTGAATTTGGTAGAGTATTGGACCTAGGGTTTGAAGAACAAACCCCAACCCACATTGACTTGGAAAAATTGGCAGAAACATATGACAAGTTAGGTTCAGATAAAAAACATTTTTATATTAGAGGCTTAGCGGATGCATCCAATATGCCTCATGATCATAAAACTCCTTATGAATTAGATATTTTTTCTTTGTGGGTTCAGGATATTGTATCTTTTCTGTTAATGTGTTTAGGATTTGAAAGTAACGAGAAAGTGGGTGTCAATGTTTTGGAAACGATTTTCAATATTCATTATCTTAAAAAGCCTGTAAGATATAATTATATTGGACACATTGTACATCACTTGAATGAACAATTATTAATGATTAAAAGAGGGGCAAACCCACTGTCACATAAGACATCTAGATACATGACCTACTTGTGTTATCTTCTGTTATCAAAGCATCATAATTTTTTTGAAACAAACAAACTTCAACTTAATTTTGTTAAAATAATATTTGAATGGACATCTAAGATTAGGATGAGTGATCCCCAAGTGAACTACAAATACTTTGTAGACTTCTTTTTGGCACCATTTTACCATAAAATTATAGGCACTTCAATGCCTAGATTGTTTATGTCTTGTAAACAATTAATTCAATTGGGAAGTTAAATTAAATTAGTTGACTGATACTTTATGGAAGAGTACATTGTATTAAGATTTTACAATTCAGTTGTAGAACCCTAATAACTTCCTATAAATGTGACAAAGAGGATATTTGCATTGGAATATGTATGATAGATGGAAAACACATATGTATTGTCTCATGGTCAGCAAAAGAAAACCATTTTTCCTTCCTTGCTTGTCGGATGTGGAGGGTTCACATTTGAGAGAAGAGCATTCAATGTGGTACAAGAATTATTTGTAGTTTTAAAATTTGATGTAGCCAACCACTAGCAGTATGACCCACTAAACATAATTGGTACAAAGCTTATATAGAATGGGACTCTGCAAGCAATTATCAACATGAGAGTGTGTCATTGATTGAAATATTTAAAAATATGGACTCATGGGAAGAGGTCAAAATAGAGATGGAAAAATGCTCTAGTGAAAATAATATTTGAATACAAGAATCATCAACACAAATTAAAGAATTGCATAGATAGAAAGAAAAAGTGCAGCCTGTGACATCCTATAATCTCTACCAAAAAGTGGATCATCCAAGTGAAAAAAACATATTTGGGATGACATAAATCATGATTGTGTAGCTGCAAAGTGGTGTTGATAAAAAATTAATGTGTTTTGGGAGATGAGGAAGAATCTCGGTGAACCAAACACCTTTGTAGATTTTGAAGACTTTCTGAGGATGAAACATTTAGCAAATTATGGGATAATGAGCATCTAGATGTAGTAGAAGCACAACATGATGCAATTGATAAAGGCAATGAGTATGAGATTTTTAAGGATCCTTCATCCATAGCCATAAGTACTGCCACTGGTTCCATTGAATCTACTACTCCAATCAACATGTTGGTGTTTTGAAACATTACAGGTTTCAAATTACCCCAATGAGAATATGGTACATCTAGGGGCAGCTAACTCCCATCTTTAAAATATCATTTCAGACACCAAGCCAACTATAAGGCTTGACCCTTCTTCTACTTCAGGCTCTGCAAAACCTAGGTGGGTGGACCTCAGATTTAATCAATATGGTACCAGTGCAAAAACATACTCTTGAATCTATCAAAGCATATTTAACCCTTATATCTCCTAATAACTCATACAATAACACATATCTACACTAGATAAATGCAAATCTATGAAATTCATAAGCTGAGTGAGGGTTAGACTTTTTAGCTCTTCAACATGAAAGGGGGAAAAGTATTTGATTAATAATGTTGAATTCAACAACACCCCTAATATGCAGCAGTAAGAACTAACGATCCTGTAGCTGATTAGTGCCCTTTCGATTGGGCAATTCCATGAATCAAACACATACATATGGTTACCTGATACCTATTCATATATTCAAATATCTGATCTATCCATTCACCTTGTAAATAGACATCTGTGTTCAATTTGAATCTCATTCTTACATGATATCCTCCTCAATAAACTTGCAACCTTGTTGATTTTCCTGAAGCATTTACATAACTCCTTGAATTACAAGCAACAATGAAACAACATACAACCTTAAGGGACTGCAACTATGACCTAGGCTCTTTGTTCAAAGATCATAAAATATTACAGCTCATTGAGAAAGAAGACAATATTTAAAATGAAACTCAAAACCTGTTGTTCTTTGTATTGATTTCCTTGAAATAATACATTCATATGCATAAAATCAAAACATAGAAACACCTAATAGATCTGAACTTGTTGTATTATCTTTCCTACTATTGTTCATACAAAAGAAATTGTTGAAGAAAAATGTGGTGTCACAGTATTAGAAATACATTAAAACTGGAACCAAAACATGGTATCATAGCAGTGAGTAGTTTTTCTCCCAAAACTGGAACCAACCGGTTTCATAGTGAAAAACTAGAACCTGTACAATGAGAAAGAAAGAGAATGATATAGAGGAGAGTGAATTACTAGATCTATTGTAAAGATGACATGTGTCCACTCAAAATTCCTTCCCAAGAAACTGAAAAACCTCTCTCTACCCTCTCTTTATAATTGCATATCAAATCCCCATCATTTGGGCTCCAAAAGCATAAAGTATTTTAGATATTTTGATGGAAATCATAACTGATTGCAAAAGACAAATATTCTAAGAAGTTCCATCAAAAGGCAAGCAAATTGTGAAATAATTGAAGCAAAATTCATCATCATGTCTCAAATTTCGATAAACTAAGCCAACCGAGAAAATGAAATGCATCTCAATTGAATTCTAATGCTCCATGATGAGAACTGCCCATTCTATTGAGAATGCACTAGAAATCACAAATTTGATTATAACTCAAACTGGTGAGCACGTATACAAAAACTGATCTCAGAAATGGATAGCTTGTTTCCTCCTGGTTTTGACAATTTATTGGAGTGCTCATTTTGATGAAAAAATGCCCCATGTTATGCCCCTCTAAAGTTTAGGCTCCCAACCATGGCTAAAGCACTTAAAATTGCAAAACATTATCCTTTTATAAAGTTTCAAATAGATTTTTCTGAGGAGAAAATTTAAAATAATAAACCTTTTTTAACTTTTAAAACTTCCCTTTGCTTTCCATCTGGGTCAAACTTGGTTTGACCATCCTCTCCATGTGTCAACATGTGATTGGCTGAAACTTGCATAGTCATCATACCCTCCAACTGGGTGCCACATGTCAGCATTTCATTAGTCTTTCAGTTTCACCATGTCATCATGCCACGTCATGGTTGCTATGTTGCTATCCTAGTTAGTATTTTCCATGTCATCAACGGCATGGCAACAGAGTGACACATGTCACCTACCACCACTTCAACACCTCAAGACATTTGCCACATCAGAAACCTCTGCCATGTGTCAATTTCTAATCTATCCATCTCACCTAGCTGCCATGTCACTAGTACACTTAGCTACCACTTGTCATCATGTTATTTGCTAATGCTGCCACATCATCCAAATCACCCACAACTTGCCTTCACTAGAATTTCCACTTTCTGACAGGTCGCTAGCTAGAATTTCCACTTTCTGATAGGTCGTCATGTTGCATGCCGAAAAGTCTTGCAATTTTTTGATGGTGACATGGCGCCTTCCCAGATTCCTAAATTTTTGATGACATTTCAAGTTTCTTTGGTAACTCTTTCTGGTGGTGCACTTCATCAAAATTCATTGATTTTCTCCATATAGACGTCTGACCACAAGCCCCACAATGCATTGTTTGCCTCATAAAAGGTCAATGTCTTAAGACATCATGTACACTATGTGTTATTGTATTTAAAGACATAAAATTTTATAATAGAGGCAATGTGGGATAAAAACCTTTTCATGGTTTTCCCTCTATTTTTTTTTGCATCCATTGTAGAAAACCTAGCACGACTCTACAACTTCTCAAATTGCTCTCTGAATTGATTGTCCTCCCATGTACATTGGCATCTTTTCCTTGATTGCAGCTTCCTTCATGTGTTTGTAAGAGGACTCTGGCATTTCCTTTGTGTCCCAGGCAATGGAAGTCAAGTCTTTTGTTATTTTATCTGAACACCCTCTTTTCTTCTATGTGCGATCTCCATGTTTAGAATTGATGCCATGATAACCCTTGAAAAAGAGCCATCCCTGAGCACTCTGTGATGCCTCTTATACCCATTCAATGTGGGCATCCTACTTAATGTGGGAGTCCCCTGTTCTCTTTCAAACGTCCTCTTCCCTTCACTTTAGCGTGCGACTTGTTGTCTTCTTTTTGCGTGAGTGGCTATTTTTAGCAGTTTCCTCCTTCTTAGCAGCTCCCACCATGGGCTTTCCTTCTACTTTGATTGTGACTTGTTACATATGTAGCATAGATCTCACCCTTCATGGTCGGTTGTATACATTCAATCCTTTGAAACTCGGACTTAGCCTTGTGCAACGCTTCTCGAAATGATCAACAACACTGGGATACAAAAAAATTGTACGATCTGTTCCATTCACATATTCTTTTAGCATCTGTGGATGATATTCAAGAATTTCACAATAAATTAGTTCCCTCACATCCTCTTTTGTAACCCTTTGTCTCTCAAACCTGAAATCCAATTTAGTTATCGGTTGAGCTACTGGTTCTCATGAAACTCTTGATAACCCTCTGAAATAAGGATCAACCAAATCCTATTTTGTAGTAGGTCGATCCTTCAGATCAAATGCTAGCAATCTCTCCAAGAGCTTTAGAGCTAAAGGATTTGTTCTTGAGAATTTTTGTGCAAAGGATATAGGTTGCTTCTTACACATGCCATTCAAGTACCTTTTAGCCTTTTCATTACGAACCCTTGCAATTATTTCTAGGGAGGGTGTGCCAAGAAGATCCGTCATCAAATCAAGCTGATGAACAACATTTTTGCCAGGAAAAAGTGGTTTCTAGGTCAAGAATTTGGCAAAAATGCATCCAATACTCCAAATATCAATGGCAGGAGTGTACTTAGAGAAAAAGGAACCACACAACTCAGGAGCCCTGTACCACCTTGTAGCAACATAATCGGTCCAAAAGATTGCTGTGGAGTGTCACTAAAGGCAACTCTTGCCAGGCCAAAATCACAAATTTTAAGCTTGTAGTCTACATTGGCAAGGAAATTCTTTGGCTTCAGATCCCGATGGAACACATTTGTTGTATGTATATACTTCAAAGCTCAAAGAAGTTGATATAAGAAAAATTGGTAATTTTCTGGTGTCAGATCATCATTAAAATTGATAACCTAATGTAGCTCAGACTCTGTAAGTTCAAAGATAACATTTATATTTTTAAATTCTCTGTGTGAAGGAGGTAACATGATACGCTTAATTTCCACAATGTCAGGATGGCGCAACAGCCTTATAAGTTTGATTTCACGTAATATTCATGTGGCATCAAAAAAATTTTCAAAGATGTTTATTATCTTCTTAATTGCTACTTTATCCCTAGTATGTGTATCACTAACAAAGTAGACAATTCCACAGCTTCCTTTGCATATCACTTCTTGAATCTTGTAACGACTAGCTCCTCCATACTCGGTAAAGAACTCTGCCTCTGTAGAGCTCCATTAAATTTTACTAGAGGGAAAACTCTAACCCAATCATATTCAGATAGAGAAGTGTGGTGAATTTTTACCATCACCCACTCAACTATTTCACCCATGGTTCAGTAATCTGATAACCATTCAGTCGGGCCCCAAAGTGGGTTTGACTAAAAAAAATGTTGTTTTCAAATTACTGAACTGCAAAATTGACTCATTCACCCTTTAGCACTGATTTGAAACAAATTTGACCACTAAAATTTTTTTTGAAGCTCATTATACATCTTTCTACAAACTCTCAATTTTGCGTCAGGAGGTATTGATCCAAATAGATAACCCGGCTTTGGGAACTGACACACTGATTCTCTATTCCGCATACTCTTACCCTGTCAAATTTTGTCTCTTGATGAATTATCAGTCAAAAGATATTGACTGTTGAAGTTGCCCTCTTAGAATTACCTGCAAGAAAACATGTCAGAAAACACTAAATCATGTTCAAATTTGGCTTTAAAAATTGGTTAAACTGACACCTGAGAGAACAAAAAATTGAGGTGTTGGTTCACTGTCATGAGGAGAGTATAAATCTATTATTTGGGCTCATGATGACTAACAGGACACATTTGGAAAGAAGTCAAAGTGGGCTACTCAGAATTTGCAGATTGGAAACACTAACAAAAAGACATTTTTTGCAAATGGAATTGATCTGGGAAAGTGTCCAGATGGATTCATCAAGATTTAAAAATTAGCACACTTGAAGTATTTTTAGAGTAAAACATAGTGGTACAATCCTTTTGATCTCATCTATCATGGATCTCAAGTTATAACATCCTGAACAGGGGTACTGACCAATCTGCACTTTATGACACCATTAAAAAGTTACAAATGGCATTCAAAATCGTGTTTGAAAATTGATCAAACAGATTCATCATAAGCTCAAAATTGAAACATAACATATCTCTGACCTCTAGAATGCAACACAATAAGAATTTCATCATTTTGGTCAACTAGGTCAAAGTTATAACAAGTCAAATAGGGCTTCCTAGAATTCAGAACAATTCATATCAGTATGACATCAGTAAATGACCAACTTTGAGGGATTTAAAACCTAGTCAAATGGATTTGAAATGACTCAAAATATGAAACATAGGCTCTCTAGTATGGATACTAAACACTCCCAAAGCGGAGAGTCATGAAACATTACTAGGTGTGAGATATTCAATCTCAAAATAGGGCTTTACAAAATGACTTGAAATGGTAGTTTATCTTCATGGGACTCATAGAGACATTGAATACAAGGTGTCAGAAACATTAAACACCTCATAGGGCTCAAAAGTATAGCCAGGTACATATACATTAAAGAGCACTTATAGGGCTTAATTTCTTCAATGGTACTCAAAACGGGCCTTCAATTTTGAGTCCCAACATAGCAGATAGGAGAAAATATGGCATAGGGGAAAATTTGATAGAAAAAATGAGTTATCTAGGTGATGGTGGGCTGGGCATAATAGCTTAGGGAAATTGGTATCCACTTCCTATACGAAATGTACCAAAATGTGGTCATAAACCAAACATTGGAGATGTGTCAAATGACCCATCAAGTCCAAAAAAAGGTGAACCCAAGAAAATTTCCATTGAAGGTGGATATATAAGGTCCCAAGTTGTTTCCTCTAGAAAAGGTACGATGGGATTGAAATTTAACAAGATCCCTGCCCCTAGAGTTGGAGGTCATTGTGCAAAGAAGCAAACGGTTTTGGGTACTAATACTGATACAATGCCAGTCTCAACTCCCTCAGCACAAAACCTTCAAAACAGTCCAAAAACTCCACTTTTTAGTGGTAGTGGGGTAGGATTAAGAAGGGGTGATGTCGTTGGTATTGGTAATCCTCAAAATACAATTATAACAACCTCCGGCACTGGTGGAGATAAGTACAAAGTTGTAAGTGCTCTTTCTCCTTTTAAGCATCATATTGTATTACCAAACCCAAATTTTGAGTTCAATAATTTTGTATCAAATTTTCAAGAAACCACAAAGATGAATAGAAAAAAAAAAAAGGCATTCAAGAAGGATCTACTTGAGGTGGTTCGTTCTCAAGAACTTGCATGGAGTAGGATATTTCCAACATATAATACCAATAAAGAAATGATGGAGTTTAACATTGTTTGTCCCCCACAGCTAGATAATAATCCACCAGAGAGTGAGATAAATCCATTAGATTTTCATGTTGGCACACTATCTATGGATTTCTCCAAAGTACAAAATGTGGACAAAGTCAGTGTGGCAAAAAAGACCAACTCTGTGGTCTATAGTTCACTATTCAAGGTGGAGAGAGAGAAAAAAGGGCTAGAGAAGGCAATTGAAAAGTTAAAAGTAGACTTGGAAAATGTAAAGGCAAAGGAGAAAGTGGTAGATAGCAGGTGCAAAGAAATAGAGAATAGGATTACAAGTGCTTCCTCTCAAGGACCAAGTGCACAGCCTCAGCCAAATAATATGGAGGTAGAAGTGAAATTTCTAAAGGAACAATTGGAATAAAGAAATAAAAAGCTATCTGATGTAAATGCAGAGAGAGAAACAAAACTCAAGATGTTGAAGGAACAATTGGAATAGAGCAATAAGAAACTCAGTGATACTTTGAACCATGTTAATATGGAAGGTGATGAAAAATTCAAAGAACTCGAAGACAAATTGCAAGAACAAATAAAAAACTTAAGCATGAAAAAGCATTTGTAGTAGATATTTTCAAAAAGTTGGAGTCTAGTGGACATACAATCAGTAACATAAATAAGGAATTGGACAATGGGAAGGAAAAAGAAAAACAATGGGAAGAGAAAGAAGGGGAAATAAAGAAACAAAGTGAAAATTAGTTGTCACAAATGGTGCAAGAGGTACAAAAGGCTAATAAAACAATCAAAACCTTTGAGAACAACTTATTTGACTCAAATAAAAAAAAAAAAAAAATTAGTTAAGCTAATTAAAGAAAAAATGTAGGGAGAAATTATGGAAAATATTGATAGGTTGTGTGATTGGTTTGAATTGCATCAAAGTTTTTGAGCTATTTGCGAGAGTATCAAAGAGAAGATTGAGAAGAATAATGACCTTTTAAAGCTTGAGAAGACTGCAAGACATATTATACACATAATCAACACACATAGTGATAGGTATTTGGCTAGCCAAGGAGTTCATGACCGTGTTAGTGCATTAGTAAAGTCATAAGCTATCATTCAAAAATGCCAGAGTATAAGGGAAGGAGAGAAATATTTGAACTCAATTGGGAGAAAACTCACCAAGATGGATGAAAGAGAAAATAATTCTTGGTTTGCTTACTCCTTGCTCTAGTAATTCATCAACAACATTCATTAGCAGGAAAGCTTACCAAAAAGAGTTGGAGGCCAAAATGATGTCTGAAGTAGTCAAGTTTCCTCAAGACTCAACTCCTAAAGGCATTTTGAATTGCATCAAATCATTGGAAAATATGAATGCACTATTGGATGCAACATTTTTTTAAAGTAAATCTTCCAAATATGGAAGTCTGACGGAGTTAAAGGTCATCTACTAACATAACAAATGTTAAAACACCAAGAAAAACATACTTCAACATCCTAAAAAAGTTGATAAAATCTTCAATCATATCATAAGACATCCATCAAGAATTAGAGTATGTGACACTTGGAAAGTGATTTTAATAATCTTTGTAGTGTTTACTTTATTTCTATTTGTAATTGTTTGATATGATTTTAAAGTTCTAACTTTATTTCTTGAACAGGATAAACATAGCACAACTAAAATGCTATTTTGGTTACTAGGCCTATCAAATGCAAAGGCAAAAAATGTTTATGCTATAGGCAAAATGACCTGAAGCTATTGTTGCTCCCTTATTTCTATATTTGTATAGAAGGGAATTTAGGGTCATTTGCTAAATATTATAGTTGTAAATTTGGTACTTTTAACTCATGATTATGAAATTGGGCATTCAAATTTAACTTTTTTGAATTGAATTCATTGAATTTTATCATTTGAATTGCCATATTTTCACAAAAAACATAAAGGATTGTCATTGGACCATAACAACATATCATATGAGCATAATAATGCAAATAAAAAACAATAGTAATGGTAAAATTTGAATGAATCTTGATTCATGAATCATGGCATCATCTAACTTAAAATGTGCTTGTTTGTTTGATATTAGAAATTTAAAAAATGATATAACTTATTATGCATGATAGATGAATCATGATTAGATTTAGATACTAATTTAAAATTGACACATAATACCATAACTGTTAAACTTGCCACATCATTTGAATCTTTCGATTCCTCAACATCAAGTTCAAACAGTCCATCATGCTCCATGTTTTCTCCAATAGGTATACCTTCGTCATCCTGATAGTAATCCTCAGCTTTAATATCAATGCTACCACTACTAGCACCACTACTTAAGTTACTAATCTCATTGTTTGAAACATTGCCCAAAACTCTTCTTTGGCATTTCTTCGTCCACAATTTCAGTGCCCTTTTGTAAGGAAAAGTATTGATTTCATATTTGGATGTATACAGCCTTAGACAATTTTCCAAATTCTTGTCTAGTTTATTTCTTACCTTTTATTTTAGGAAGTCTAAAGCATTGAAAACTCTCTCATCCTCCATAGACCCCAATATCACGGTCAAACATAATTCAACAAGCTTGAAAAAAATTGATATTGAATCTTGCAACACTTCACTCTGAATTAGATTTGTCCCAAGTTTGGTTATTGATCCTTCTTCTCTCAGGTTCCACATAAGATCATACTGTTTCATCGTTGTACAAGAAAAATGACATGACTACTCTCTCAAATGAGATTCATCTAAAACTCCACTTATAATCACCCCATTGATTTCTTTGCTTTTTCAAAATTGATTTATCAAAACCATTAACTTATCTTAAAGATCTTTAGCACTTCTTAAACTCCAAAATTGGGGAAACACAACACACATTGATTCAAGAAATTTATGTCGAGGCAATCTTTCTCTAATTTGTAAGGAAAGATTATAAGAAATATCCTTCATAGAATTTATTATAGACTCAACAAATTGTTCAAACACTTCCTTTGTAGCAGTTAATTTTGTTGCATGGGTTTCTTTCCTTTTCTCATGGACACATGCCTTCCATAGTAGTGCATTGGTATCTCAACACCCTATATATTGGCACATAATTCCCCCTTTGCATCAATATTTAAAAAGTTATCAAGATTATCCAAATCTGTGATTCTCATCCACCCTAAAAGTTTTTCATCCATAGAAAATGAATCTGAATTTCTATAGAGATTATCGAGGACCGCACATGTCATTTTACACAACATATTATATTATGCAATATACATATATATATCTTTGTTGGATCTTCTTCACTATATTTCTCATTTCTTCTAGTATGGGGAGGATGGTTACTAATGTTACGAGTGTCTCTACATTACTTAACATTTCAAGAAAATCACCATATTTCTATTGACCACCTTGATCATCATGAGTTGATTCCATTGTATCAAGAAATGATGGATATTCAAAAAAAACTTGATGAGATGGTCCATCCAAATAGATCCATCTAGTATCTTTATCCTTAAATAACTTTCTCCCATTAGTTAGGCCCTCAGCAAAATGTTGAAATTCCTTGAATCATTTAGGACTTTGACAAAGGTGCCTATAGATCTCTTTGATCAAAACTTCAACTCTATATATTTGTGGAGAGTTGTTGACAATTCCAAAAGCTAGATTCATTTCACGGGCCATGAAGTGAATGCCAACAATGTAAGGTGCAAAAAATTCTTTTAACTTTATGACAAGACCATTCTTGTGGCCTTGCATTACTAAAGCTCCATCTGCTCCAACACACACCAACTTTTGGGCAATCATCATTTCATCTATACCTCCATATTCAATTAAGGAACTCTTTACTAGTTCAAATATGTTTTGCATCATTGAATTATCTTTCATTTTAACAACATTTAGTAGATTGGGTTGGTGGACAAAATTGTGTATAGTATAGAAATGCATGCATACTCAAGAAGCATTATCAATTGCTGTCACCTCATCTAAAGATAATGCAATGAAATTTGGCTCTTTAATTTTTTCTTTGATATCTTCCTTTTCAACCTTAACAAGACAACTTTCCCATTCCCATCCATTGTTTACTAACCAGCGACTCCTCGCATAATAAATTTGTTTTGCAAAGTGTAATAAACTACTCAATGATGGGTAGTCTATCATGGCACGCCCTTTGCTTAAAACATGAAAGACAACACTTAACTAAAGAAATTTACCCATTTCTTGAACTTCAATTGCTTTTCCAATACGAGATTCCATGGAGCCCTTTACTTCAATACGCTCCGTCTGTATTTTCTCCTAAAATTCTAAGATTTCTGCATTCTTAATATGTTGACATTCCACCTTGGTTTTCCATCTTGTAATTGATTTTTTACTCCATCTATAATTTTCTTCTCATAAAATTTACCCATATGCTTTTCTATGGTGTCAATTTTTAGCTGCAACCTCTTTTTCTTTTTATTTATCCTTGAGCATAGCATACATTTTAATTCTATCAGAGGCTCACCTTCTTTTGGATTGCATACAGGTTCAATGAATGGATACTTTGAGGCCCATTCTATTTGAAAAATTCTAATTATATTATCCCAATGCTGATTTTTTTAAAATTTTGCACCAATTTTTGTATTGTATTTCCTTTTTCCCTTCCTTGGTTGTGCACCATCACCATCTTCAGAGTTATCATCCAAATCTATTATATTATTCTGGCTACTCTAGGTATTGACTTGTACATCTTGGTTACTCTAGCTATTTACCTAAATATCTTCTTCAAGTTCATCATGATTAGATATATCAAGTTTGCCAACTTCTTCAATATGCGCTAGTGGAATTGGTAGTGGTAGTGGTTGGGAATCTTGTAAATGCACTGGTGATGATGTTGCTTCCTGATTTTTTCCACCAAAATATGATGCCAAGGTGCGAGTGCACTTAGCTGGCCTTTCTTGACTTCCACCACATGTAGGACTCTTACCCTTGTTCATGTTTGACATCTCCAAAGAAACATATGTTGCCATAAAATTCAAGTTATTCAAAAATTTACAATCGACTATAGTTTATTACATATATTTATCTAAATAGTATTCATTGGTTGTATGACCTACAATTTATAATATAGATGTCCTAAGTCTCCTTGATTATTGTATTGGTCCCAGTTGATAACTAACCACTAACAGTCAAATTTGTATCTACTACATATAAGAACAAAACACAATTATAGAGAACAAATAGATAGGGGTCTGAGTTACTTACCTTTGGCTAAAATGCAATTGTTGCACTTGTGACTCGCCTGTCAATGATGTTGACAGTATGAGAAATTGAGACTTAACTACTAAATACTAATTGGAATTGGGACAACCTACTGATCTATGAATGTATTTATACTACTCTTTTGTAGCACAATTTGTGGGAATATTATAGTGCATACCAAATATTTGGTGAAGCCCACGTATGAAAAACCTATATTCTAGAATTTCCAAGGCAAATATGGTTCATCCATTATACAACCATGCATAATATAGATGATGAAATTAAATTTTCCTAGACACACGTTCATATATTTGGGGGGTGAATGTTGCCCCTCTCCTAAAACATTTTTTAAAACCAAGGTCGAATGGAGGCCATCCAAACATATTTGTCTAGGAAATCATAGGCGAATGTGTTTCATTTTTCATGTGCCAAAAATATTTTTGATTGGCTATTTTGTTTCAAAATGTGATCCAATGACATAAATCCTCTAGCAATGGGCCTAGGGGTTTGACTTATATTTGGTAAACTTGGGGCAACATGCCAACCCGCAAATGTGTAAAAACTTTGCCAAATTGACATTGATCGCTAGGCAAAAATTGTCATTTTGCAAATATTTGCCACTATAGTGAACCCTATCTACACATTAGCTAGTTTCCTCCAAAAATGATATCATCAACAAATATTTTAGTTGGTAATACCTTATCTTCATATTCACTTTTCAAGTACACATTATAGCTAGCACTAGTTCTAATGAAACCTACTCTCATTAGATATGAGTGGAGACTTTAATATGAAGCTCTGGGTTCTTGTTTCAAACCATGCAGTGTCATATGCAATTTACATACCACGTTCTCGCTTTTTTTAACAAACCCTTCTAGTTTCTCAATAAATTTTTTTTCATCCATTACACCATTCAAAAATACACACTTTACATCCATTTGATATACTTTGTGTATGCAAGTAGAATTCTCACACCTAATAATCTAGCAATAGGGGAAAATGTCTCACCCTAATTAATGACATCCTCCTAAGCATATCCGTTGCATACTGGTATTTCTTTGTTCTTTATCACATCTCCATTCTCATGCAAAATATTTTTTAAAATCCATTTTGTTCCAATAAGATTTTTATCAAGTTGGGTCTGGGTACTTGTGGCGTTATGTTGCTCTTTTCAATTTGACCCATCTCTTCCTTCATTGCATTAACCCAATCTTTATTTTCTAGTGAATCCTTAACTAATCTAGGCTCAAATTTAAAAATCAAACATACATTATCTCTCAACCTACTTCTTTTCATGACTCTTGCATTCTTCTTTCCAATTATTTGAGTTGTTGAATGGTCCCTTCTAACATACTTTGCTAGTACAGACTCAAATAATTGTTATTCAACATTTTCTTCACTCAATGGAATTTTCTTCTTGGTGTTTGGGTAAAGTATCACAAACTCAATCTTGTACACACACACACACACACACACATGATAATATTTTAGTTCCTTTTTTCTATCTCCTTCATTCTTTTCTGCAAACTCATCAATACTTACATTGACACTTTCAACAATCTTGTTAGTAGCCTTGTTTAGAAATTTGTAAGATTTTCTTTTCTTGGAGTAACCTAGATATGTGCCTTCATCTCCTTTAAAATCAAATTTTTATTTCTATTATCTTTTAAAATATAACACTTAGTTCTAAAGATTTTAAAGTAGCTGACATTAGGTGTATGCCCATACCAAAGTTCATAAGGAGTTTTATTTGTACATTTTGTCAATTATACTTGGTTGAGGGTGTAAACAAAAGTACTAATGAATTCTCTCTAGTATGTTTGTTTCAACTCCTTCTCAATTAAAAATATTCTAGCACAGTAAACTATAGATATGTTTGTTCTTTCATCTATGTCATTCTATTGTGGAGTTATTGGTGCAGAGAGTTATCTTTTGATTCCACTCTCATTGTAGAAGATAGTAAATTGATCATAGATAAATTCACCTCCTCTATCAGATCTTAAGCACTTTAGTTGTTCACGTGTTACCTTCTCAACTCTTACCTTGTATCATTTCAACATTTGGAATACATCAGGCTTTTCTTTTAGATATAGTACAAACATCATCCTTGAGTAGTCATCAACAAACAAAATGAAATAATGATCAACATAATCACTTTGTCCCCCCTCATAGGACCACAGAGATTAGTTTACACTAACTCTAATATACCATTAGATGAGTAGGAATTTCTTGAAAAACTTGACTTTTTTCATCTTACTAAACTAACATTCCTTACACATAACTTTATCAGGCTTACTTAATCTTGATAAACCTCTTAGTCTTCTTATCTTGCTAATTTGATCAAGCTATCAAAACTTACATGATAGAACCATTTATTCCATAACCAAAAATCTTCAATTCTTGCAATAAAACATGTAATTGCAATAAAATTTAGATAGAATAAGTTGCCTCTAGATTGATCACAGTAGCATCATAAATCTTCACCTTTTAGTTCTAAAACTCTAGTCAATGCCTTATTTAATTTAGTTGTGTCACACTAAACAAATTATATTCAATCCTTGAACCCAAAAATAATTATCACACTTGATCTTTTCATTCAACACAATAGATCATTTTCCTTTTAGAGAACATGGAGCATCATTTTCAAGTTTAATAAAACCACTATCATATTCTTCTATGTTTTCAAACTTTTCAATATCACCAATCATATGATGTGATCAACCACTATCAATTATCCATGTATAAGTTTTTATGACTTTATAAATAAGGGATTTCTCATCTTCATACCTTTCTTCTTCTAAGTCATCCTTCATAGAAACATAAACTACTTCCTCACCTTCATTTAAGCCATCAGATTCATCATTGGTTTTGACCTTCCTTGGCTAGGTAGAATGACTTCTTTTGTTTATCCTTGTTGTCTCTAGACCTTTGGTATTGGTTCTCCTTCTTATCATTTTTTTCATTTTTAGGACTCTTGGATGCAATATGACCAATCTTGTTGTAACTAAAACATTTTAGAGGTTGTTTAAATTTATATTTTTCTTTTCCTTTTGGTAATCTCCTTGCAAGTAGTGTTTCCCATTCTTATTTTTCTATTTCCTCGGATAATATGATGTCATAGTGACTTTCACCTTGACTCTGGTGATTTTCTCTTTATCTTTCCTTTCTTGAACTACCAATGGTTAGAGATGTCTTGAAATTAGTTTCAATCTTGCTAAACTATTATCAAAGTTACTAAGCTCAAATCCAGTCAGTTTACCAATTAAAGCATCAAGGGTAACAAGATTACTTGTTTTGGATCTCAATCCTTAAATAGCAGAGACTCAAATAGCATATTGAGGTAATAGGGTTGTATGCTTTCTCTTACTACATAATCTACATTTATGGTTCCACCAACACCATTGATAGCACTCACCACTTCCTCGATTTTGAAATTTTATTGTGCAATATTTTCACCTTCTTGCATTCTCATCTAAGAATTTTTTCTTCTGAGACTATCAACCTTTACCTTATGTACATGTTGATCACCTCCATAAACAAGTACAAGTTATCCCACATTTCCTATGCAATAGCATGGTTCTCAATATCATCAAATTTAGCATTAGTCAAGGAAGAAGTTGTCTCAATCATTATAGTGTTATGTTGATGCTTATCTCTCATCTTCTAAACTATCATAGGTCCAAGAGGTGGTGTATTGTAGTAATTCTCTAGATAGTATAATGCAAAATCTCTAATCCTAGATAGGTATAAACTCATCCTACTTTTCCATGTTTGATAGTTATTTTTGTTCAACTTGGTTACTTCTCTCTTATATGTCTTTGTATCTTAGCTCAAGTCTTTTAAAATTTCACCTCAAGTCTTCTTCAAACTCTTCCTTTCTAGCTAATCAATACATAATCTTAATCTCATTACTTTCCTTCACTTGATTCACAATTTTCTTCAAATATATTCTACTTAGTGTACCCTTTTGTACTCGCTCGACTATCAGTAGCAATGACCTTCTTGTTGATCCTTTATATAGATAATTTTTTGTGACTTAATATCATTCATTAGGGTTTCTTTGAATTAATCTCATCCATTTAGTCAAATATCAATTCACACTCAATGTATTTTTCACTCAAAAAAAAATTATGAATCTTCCCAGATCAATCTCACCTTGGAACTTGAACTTTTCTTAGATCTTGAGCCAACAATTAAATCTTCATCATTGATTTGTACCTAACTATTTCCTTCTTTTGATTTTTCTAACAAACTTTTCTCTTTCCTTATAATCTTCTAGATCATTCCAAATCATCACTTAATGTCATCTCTTAATTGATTTTTCCAAAACTATTCTTCTTTACTAACATGTCCTCTTGTACAACCAAACAACTCTATTTCCTCGGATAAGACTTGTTATTTAGTGAAAAATATCTTCTTTATAACACTAGCACATATTTGGTTTACTAACATATGTTCTATATACTTCCACTAATTAACACCTTTTCTTATTGACCACCATATCTAGCTTGGTAGTGCATAGTGATTCCTTGTCTTTTCACTTCATAATTTCAATCCTTTCTTACTAAAAAAATGACAAACTTGTACATCATTACAACCCTTAATCAAATCATGTAAAACAATCAAACCAATATAACCTTGTCAAAGACTAATTCATCAATTGCCCATTTAAGCTCATGCACTTAACATCACTTCTTCATTTCATCTTCTATCTTTACCAATCATTATTGTACTCAACAACATATATTTCAAATTGATATGGAAACTTACATAAATTGTTAACTCAATAGACTTGACATGAATGACAACATAACAACTAATCCAATTCTTCTGCATACCTTTCATTACTTGAATATCTAACCTTGTTCATCATCAACGTCACTTTGGTTAACAATATCAGCTGGAGTAGCAAATGTTGTTGAATTTCCTTTTCACCTTTTTATCAATACTCCTACAAGAAGATTTCCCTGCATGTACACTATTTTTTGTTGTTGAATTCTAAAAAATACATTGGGTGAATTTTGGAGTGTGGAGTTTATTGCAAATGAATCATTATATTATGTTATGCATATTTGTTTTTATTTCTCTATGTTTTGGTAATTTTTATAAAGATGAATTTTTTTTTTCTTAACTCTCCTCCCAAAGCTATGTAGGAATTTGTCTACCACCTTAAATTTCATTTATTATTTATATATACATGGTTGAAACATAGGAAAAGTTGGACGGTGGTTCAAATTGTCTTAATCCTATGTGATAGCTATGGGATACAACCACTTATCTAGACGAAACATCAATAAACATTCCTAGCACAATATGTAAAATTAACATTTGAACACATGTGAAAAGTGTCCTATCTAGGAACTAGTAAGATGTAGTCTCCTATTCACAACACAATGGAGAAATGGTTAAGAAATACTAATGTTTGTGCTTGCATACCCTTAAGTGCAACTTAAGGAGAATTATTAAAAAATGGAAACTCATAAAATACTAGAATGAGTCTCAAATATTAGCCCATTTTAGGTACCTATTCACAAATTGTATCTCTCAAATAAAAAGAAAACAAGAAAGCCTAGCGGTAAAAGACTTCTCTTTAAAAGAGACAAAGATTAGATATATGAAATAACCAAGGATCACAAATAGATGAGCATCCAACGATCTAAGGGAAATCTTGTATAACCCAAAAATATGTTTACATCTAGTTTTAATTTGGTATGTTTGCATTTCTAGATACCCATTTGGGGAAAATAGAGATTCCAACTCTCATATTTCTATTGTTACTTTTCGTGGTTGGTATTTTAGTGCACCATAGGATATGTGCAAATGCAAAAAATAGGTTTTTTTAATAGAGCCATAATTATGAATAATTAAAGAGTGTAAATTGGAGGGCAAATTTTAACTAAAATTTCAAGCACTCTAGAAAAAGAATCATGTCAAAAGGTTTCACGATTTGAAAGTTATGGTTGTTTTAAATTTCTTAGAGACCTTATAAGAATGTTGTGGAGTCACATTTGAGGCACTAAACTACTTAATACAGCCCCAAAAGATGGGGTCTAAGAAAAGGAATCCCAAAGGGCTATAAAAGGCTCATAGAGATTTTTGGAAATGTAAATGGTACATCTATCAAATTCTGGGATCAAAAGTTTTGCCTCCTGGAAGTTGGATTGCTTTTTCTAGGACCTATTTTTGGACCAACTTCTAATTTGAATTCTAGCACCACTTTTTTGGCATTGGAAACCAAATTTCAAAATGTAAATTGTATTCCTAACCCTAAACATAAGATGAGCTACTTAAGGCCCATTCTTGAGGTGTTAAGGTATTTTTTGGTAGAGTTTGGGAGAAGGTACCATGAGAAAGGTTTTTGTCCAAAATATGATTGTAGGTCATGTAGTTGGGTATTTTTTTTGTAATGCATATAGTGACTTCTTGTTTCAGATAATATAAGTCTTATATTCTATTGTGTTCATTTTGTCTCAAGTTGTTCCCTTATCAACCATTACAAAAAAAACTACTTTGAGACTCTATCATTAGCATGTGATTCTTGCATAAGTGTTCTAGAAATCATGTTGGGAGGAGGGGGACTTTAATTCTATTATGACCCTACAAGATTGAAAAAAAAGGTGTACTAGTCTCTCATATGAAAGCTTTTTCAAATTAAAATGAGTTTTTATCAAAGAATGGCCTCATATATTGTACCCTTGCTAAAGATAAATTTACTTGGACCTATAAAGGAGACCATTTCACACATATTGTTGAGAGGATCTATATATTTTTCTCAATCTTGAATGGATTGCAAAGTATGGTCCTTGCATGTCTCAAATTCTTACATTATTAGGATCAGGCCATTTTCCTCTTCAACTATCCATGGCTTTAACTACTCCTTGAAGGAGTCTTAGGTATAATCCATGTTTGAAAATTTGTGGTTTAGGGACACCTCTTTTCTCCCTCTTTTAAAGTCTTGGTGGCCTAGCATACCTCTTATCTTGGGTTAGAAGCTAATATTGAAAACAATTGAGTCTTGAAATGAGGAAATTATTAGCTTAGGCAATAACCCACTTTCATATCATAAGAAAAAAAACTCTAACATGAATATGAAGAGGTCCTAATGAGAAAAATATTATAGGACACAAAAATCCAATAGAATTTTTCTAAAACATGGTGATACAAATACTTCTTTGCTACATGCCTCAACAAAAGCCAAATTTGTTCAACATTTAATTTGCAAAATCATGGATCCATCTAGTATCATTTTAATATAGCCTAGTAAAATTCAAGATTAGTTTGTTCATTTATTTTCTTCATTATTCTCTACACATTATCATGATTTAGTTTTAGAGGCTACAACTAGAAAAAACATGTTTAGGAATATCCTCAAGCTTGTATCAAATAAAGATAACATTGCCCTATCAAAAGCTTTCTCTCTAAAAAGTTTAGAGTTGTGGTTTTATCTATGGGCCTGGATAAGGCTCATGGATTTGATGGTCTAACTCCTCTTTTTCTCCAAAAATGCTAGGTTTTATTAGTATTGAGGTATGGCAAGCACTAGAACAAGCTACGAAAAGTGGTAGCATGATCCAGTGCTTCAACAACACTATGATTACTCATATTCCCAAGAAAAATGGTTTGGTCTCACTTATCAATTCCAAATTATTCCACTGTGTAATATTATCTACTAAAAAAACTATAGCTAGAAGGTTAGTTGTTGTCATCCCCTAAGTTGTCTCAGAGGAACAACAAGGTTTTGTTCTAAGAAAGGAGACTTCTAAAGGGGCACTATTGGCATATTGAAACTCTAGCAGAATAATGAAACTCTCTATACTATCAAATGCCAAAAACTTTAGGAAATGATTATTAAGTTGTATATGATTAAGGCTTAAGATAGAGTAAACTGGAAATCCCTACACCAAGCTCTCATGAATTTTGGTTTTTCACCAAAGTATTGTAAATGGATACTAAATATCAAAACTATGGATAAATTCTCTATAATTATGAATGGTCAATTGTGTGAATTTTTCCCTTCATCTCAATGTATTAGTCAAGAGAATCCCTTATCTGCTTACCTATGTGTTGAGTCACTCCATAGCAGTGATTCATGATGAAAACTTATAGAAAGGTGTTAATTTTCCTTATTCACATATTAAAGTAACTCATACTCTCTTTTTTATTGATACCATTTTGTTTGGAGAAGCCTCCATGAGAAAATCCAAGGCCACAGAATAAATATTGGACAACTACTATCTTATTTTGGGTCAAAAAAATCAATGTTGACAAATCTTTAAAAAAAAATCTTCAATTGTCCCTCTCAAATTTTAACAACTATCTCTATTTTGGGGGGCTTCAAACAAGAGAATCTCCAAGCATACACTTTGTCATTCCTCTATTTTCAAGTAGAAGAAAATTTTCCTTTTGGGAACTCATTATGGAGTTTGTCCAAAATAGAATTGCTTCTTACAAAAGCTCCTAATAATCTCTTGTAGGAAGAATTCTTATGATCAAATCAGCATTGGAAATCATTCTTAATGATATAATATAATCTCTCATGATTTCTTTAGTGATTCAATCCTCTATAGAATCAAATTTGAAGGGATTCCTCAAGAAATGGAATAAAGACCCACAAGATACAATTTATCTCTTCGCTTGGGACAAAGTTTGCACTCCAAAGAAACTTAGGGGCTCAATGATTCATAAGTTATAAATTATAAATATTTCTCTAGGTGTAGAATTAATTTAAAACATTTAATCAAATCATAACTCTTAGTGGACATTCATTCCAAAAAATAAATATCTATATGTAGAGATCTAGGAAGGGGTTCCTATTGGGTGTAATCCTCCTTCTAGATCACATATGTGGAATTTTATGATTAGATGCAAAGAGGTGTTTCTTCACCATCTCACCTTAATTATATATGATGGTAAATAAAGCATACATTTTGGAAGAACCTTAGAATGGTTTTCCTTCTTTAAACACAATAGATTCTCTCTATTGAGCTAAAGAAATGTTGATAGTCTTATGGGGTTCAAAAGTGAAAAACTACCTTTTATCATAAATTGTAAAGGGATGTTAAAATCTACCTAGAAATATCTCTTGGTCACTCTCATTTATGATGATTAGTAGGTCAATCTCACAAATTTTCTTTAACAAAGGATTATCCACTTCAAAGATATTTAGAACCATCTTGTTTGCTCCCCCTCAAGCTTAGGTAACTATATAATCAAAAAATATTATCAAATCATTTCCAACACATCCCATTACAAGATCAAATTGCTAACTCTTTATTGGGATATAGGAGTTCATTTTATCTACAGAGGACTCTTTTACTTGGTTATCTCTAATGAGCTAGAATAATTATGAGTGATTGGATGAAATATAACCTTCATAGGTTTGTCCCTTTAAGTGAAGAACTTTATAAGGTGTGTGAACATTGGTTTCCTCTCCATCAACATTCATTAGTGCTAAAATTTGGGTAGTATCCAACACCATTCTAATTTAGAACATTTAGTGGGAATGAAATCAACATAAATGTCATAATAATGAAGTCAATCCTCTTGTAGTAATTATTCATAAAATTGAATCCTCTATATATAAATTTGTTGATGCTTATTGCATCAAAACCAAAAGTACAAACCCTTGTTTCATTTACATCACTCTATCATATTCTAAAAAATAAATCTCATCATTCTTCCTTTGACATGTATATTGTTCAATAATAATCTAAATAAAATTGGCAAGAAAGAGATTAGGTGGAACTCTCCAGCTCATAACTTTATAAAGTAAAACTTTGACAATGCCTCTAAAGATAACCCAAGCATCTCTATTATTGGTGCTAATTTGAGACACTCTAAAGGAAGTATATGTATTGCATTAGATAAAAAGATCCTACATGACACAAATAATATTCCATAGGAAATAGCTCTCCTAGCAGGAGTAAAAGTTACAATCTCCCTTATGGTAACAAACTTATTTATTGAAGATTATTCCCATAATATTATTTTTATCTCTTAATAAATTTGAGTTCCCCTACTTAAGAATATATTATATTTTTCATGAAGTGTGGGGTCTCCTCCCCCTGTTTGACCAATTCCAAAACTTTTGTTGCTACAAGGAAGCTAACAATGTTGTTGATACTTTAGAAAATAACGGTTGTCTTCTTGGGTTAAGTGAATCTTCATGGATGATCTGATCCTCCTAAATTCTATTATTTTTATACTCAA
Organism: Cupressus sempervirens; assembly: GCA_028749045.1. Lineage (NCBI taxonomy): Eukaryota > Viridiplantae > Streptophyta > Pinopsida > Cupressales > Cupressaceae > Cupressus > Cupressus sempervirens. The sequence continues at coordinate 312,748,698 of CM053785.1, forward strand.
ACTTGAATCTTCATTTATGTGAATGTTGTATCCTTTTCTTCTTTCTACTTGGATTATGCTTAGGATTCTCTCATGTTCCTTATTTTGGGTTCATAGTGTGTTGGGGCCTATGTTGGCATTCTAATTCAGTGTCTGGGGTCTAACCTCAAAGAATACTCACATCTACTTTCAATGTTAAAATGTGTAACTATTCTCTAACTTAGTTTATAAAGGGTTCATTTTTGGTATGGTCCTTTTATTTTGTGTAGTAGAAGGGACTATAGAAAGTTAGTTCTTGTCATTTATCCTTAGCTTTGATATTTTTTGTGCTTTATCCCCTTATGTTATTATATCCTTTGGTTTATCATGGATTTTTTGGTGTTTCCTCTGCATTTGTTTAGCATTTCATATTTTTATTTTGTTGTGGTTTGGTGAAGTTGGAGCCATTTGTTGTGCAACTAATTACAAACTAAACTGGAAGGATTTTTTATAGGCTTTGTGTTCATTCATCACTCTCAAATATGGATTAAGAGCTCCTTTTCATGTTCAAGCTTTCTTGGAGATCTTTACATGTCACCTTCTTTCACTTTTCCTAGTATTTCCTTTTCTATGTCTATAATTGTGGGATGGGGCAAAAATTACAGTTTTTGTTTATTGGCACCATTGAAACTAGCATTATTTGTCACTCTTTATGAGTCTTATTCCTAAAGGCATTATAATCTTTTGAGAAACTCTACAAGGAGTTATGTTTGGTGGTATGCATGCCAACTTGATATGTGTGTTGTAGTCTTCTTCTAGCATGTTCTCCTCATATTATTGTATCTTCCTATATGTTCACATGTCTCCTATGTTTGGCTCTATTATTCCTTATATTTACGTGGTTATGGAATTATCTATTCTAATCATGGGGTGCTTGTGTTTTGGTAGGGAATTCTCCATCCTCAACTCCTAGAGAAAATTCAAGATTTGATGTCTCTCTTGGCACTCATTAATGGGTGGGTTCTCTCTTGTTGTTCTCTAGGGAGATCCAACTTGTTTCATTTGAACTGCTCTTATTGTTGTTGATTGTACCTAAATTTGGAGCTAGAAAATGGATAACATGTTTGATATTTCCTATCAATGCTTAGAATAATATCTAGAAGAGAAATATCTTAGATTTTTCATAATTAAGATGGAGATCTTAAGAAAGTTTTCATCTATGCTTCCCAACATAATGTTGGTGGAACAAATCTACATGAGGATTATGTGTATAAACTTGGTTTATTTATCCTCTCTAAGCACTAGGAAAAATAGAATGGGTTCTTGTTGTTGGTAATCATATTGTTGTTTCTCATAATTGGGAGCATGTGCCTTAGGGAATTAAAAAGCATTAATATAAATGAAATATTTGACAAGCTTGGGTGTATTTTTATTTTAGTGTAGATGTTTATAAAGAGAAGATGTCAAAGAAAAAATATCTATTCATTTCATGTCCACAACAGTAGTCATTTAAAATCTAGGGGTGAATAATGAAATATATTATGCCACATTCATTGTAGATGACATGCATAAAAAATTGGTAGCTATCATTGAAAATGAGAAAAAGGTTGAATTCACATGGTACTACCTATTTTGTTGTGAATTTTATTTTGTAGGAAGTATTATAGATTAAATCTTTCCAGATAAAGGACCTTGATGACATAGGATTTTCTCATTTAACATTGTGTTGAAGTTACATTTGAGATACAAAGTACAAAAAAGTTAATTATGTCATTTTTATAAAAAAAATTAGAAGAATCTTAAATTTATTCAAGAGGATCAAGCTAGATTTCAAAAATAAATATTGGGTTTTCTAAGGCCAATGGATATAATCTCTAACTTGGGAACTCAATGTAATTGAGGATATTGGTTTTTTCCACAACAATACCACTATAATAAGAATAAAAGGATGTAGGATGAGCACTCATATACTACCAAAATGTATTCCCATCAGATCCACTTATGTAGACAAAACACCAAAATATAAGAGGGATCCTAATGCTCTTGTTGCATCGTATGTTCCTACAACAAACAAGTACAGTATTCAAGGGAAACCTCAAGATGTTCTTGCCTCTTAAGGGAAACCTACATAGGAAAGAAAGATCATTCAACATAGAAGGTGAAGGGAAACAATGAAGATAGAAGACATTATGGAGAATGTTGATTGTGAAGAGAAAGAATTGAATAAAACCATTTCTTCACCCCAATATTACAGCAGTGACAATGCCAAGGAGAATGTTGAAATTAAATTTCAAATATAAAGTGATGGCTTCTAGTGCACAATTCATACATGGTAATGACTTTTACAAGACATGTTAATTTAGAATTTTCTTTGAGATTGAAGAAGGATGAGTTTTAGAAGAAGGTTGATGAATCCAATGGTAATTATGGAAATCCTTTAAAATATGATGTGGTTCTATGGAGGTTGTTCCATGATGTTGATTTGATATTAGCATAATCATTTCAAATAAGGGAGGACTAGTAGCACAAAATATTGACTTGATTTCTTATAATATATCCCTAACTTTTAGATGTTGGCAAAAAGAGCATGACCCAAACACCAATAATTCAAAGGTAGATGGCATTCATAAATTCCTATAGAACTTCATTATTAAAATATTTTTGTATACTCTTTCTCATGAACCTGAATCATTGGAAGTACACAATACTCTACTCAATGAAGTGGTAGTTATGAAATTGTAATCTTATTTTGACAACATGCATAAATAATACATGAAGGTTGTATTGGAATTGAATTAGTTTGGTTCACTTCAATTTTCATCTCTAAGAAATCAATAGTAATTATTTCTACACATTCAAGTTCTATAGAGACATTTTGATTAGATAGGGAGGACCTAGTTGTAGATATTAAGGAATTAAAAGAAGAAAAAAAAGAAGCAAAGAGGATAAAGTGAAAAAGAATGGAAAATTGGTTACAAATTCAATTGATTACAATGTATCTAAAATGATGGAAAATTTTGATATCCCTTTGAAAACATAATATTTGAAAATAAATTTTTTAAAACATATGTTGGATAGGGATACCTAGAAAAGAATAATATATTGATGGGTACCAAAAATTAGAATCGTAAGACAAATGTATAAGTGTCTCAAATTTTGTGCCAATAGTGGCATGTTGTGATGGTTAAGTTGTTGTGTTGTTATCTTTGCCATCAAGGTTCAAATCTCATGGGGATGAGGTCCCCCGTTTGTGGCCTCACTGGTTCATAGCTCCAGCTCAAAGCGTTTACCCCTTAAAAAAATTTATTTTAAAAAAAAAGTGTCTCAAATTTTATCTAGAAGCATCTATAAATAAAAAAGAAACCAATGGAAGGTTGATTATTCTAGAAGAATTTACTACATATATGTTAAAGATTGAGAAGAAAAATAAGGATAAGATAAATTTGATTGAGATGGTAGATAAAAGGGTTGCACCAAATTTTATGTAGGATAATGTATACATTGAATATGTGGATCAATGGACGAGGGATTCAATGCAATGAGGCTTCACATTTCACTTTTTGTATGTGCAAAAGAAGATTTTAATACAAGTTTATTGAGTATGACATTAGATTAGTTATTTATTCTATAAGTGACTTTGGATAGAATTTTTTTTAAAAATAGGATAGATTTAGATTTAAAATATGTTTTTACTAAGGAAAAAAATCTTTTGAAGGGATATGAAACCCTTAAATAAATTTATTACATAAGATATGCCAAGAAAGCCTACCTAATTTTTTATAGAATGGAGTGAGATCACAATATGGGTTTTACCAATAGGCTTCCACAACCTGAACCAAAAGTTACTCAAAAAAACCAACAAGAAGACAAAAACCAAAAATAGGACAGGAGAAACTTCAACCCAAACAATCACAACAAGAAATCTATCAAGATTTACATTTAGCACTTCCCTCATGGGAATGAAGAGTTATCTCAAAAGAGGACTTAGAAATTCTAAATTTATTTCCTATCACACCAATCCATCCCTTGTCCATCTTAGTAGTAGCATCTTGACACAACACAGGCCCAACACTGGAACAATACTATTCAGAGAAAGAAAGCTAGTACTCCCCACCATCTAAAACAAATGTCACATTTTTTCTTATAGGCACAACATCACCAAGCATTCTAATAGAATTGATAGTCTTATCTCTTAGAGACACTGACATCAAGGGCCCATTCCTATACACATCTAAAGAAACAAGGACATCAGACTATGAAAAAACCTCCATAGCCACTCCACTAGTAACCAAATCAAGCTGAGATGAAATAACAATAGAAACCTGAAGCACACAACCCTCAACAAGCCCACCATCCTTGACAAAAAAACATGGGGCATTAGGGATCCTTGACAACCACCTAGGAGAAAGTCCTTTGCGAACCACATTTCTTCTCAACTATCTAATGTTGTACTAAAGCACTTTTCCATCACAATGAAGATATTTCTTTTTTCTCTAACCAATGAGCTGCCACATGACTAGATTTAAACCATCTTCTACACCTGAAGGGAATTCATTCATATTCCAAATTTTAGGTCTATCTACCCATAGATGTTTTGATTAAAATCTTTGCAAGTAGCCCCTTAGAAACATTCAGATCAATCAAAATACTATCAAAGGTGAAATGAAGAATGTTGCATAGTTCATCATCTACTGTGTGAAAGTTCCAAAGTGTCATGTCCCCTCTTTTGCACTAATTATATGACACTAGGTTAATCTATCTCCACATTTGGATATATTAATGGCTTCACCAATCAAGATGCTTGCCAGTCACAAGGGAGATTAATCTTAAGTTGTCACTTAATATTTTGAGAATAATAAGTTGTTTTATGTTTTAAAAAGTCATTTACTTTATAAGGTGACTTAAGTGACTACAACATGAAATTGGAGTTTAATCCCACATCTCTTATCCCAATGCATTTCCCTCACTTTGGGGTTATAAATAAGAGACTCCATCTTGGGATTTGGACAAAATGAGTTTATGTTATTAAACAAATTGATTAAGGTACTTAATGTGACTTGGCTATTTTCTTGGGGATGAAAACCCTTGAGAAAAAAATTGAAGTGGAATTGGATGCAAACCTGACTTCACATTGTGCTTCAAAAACTAAGGAGTGGAAGGTGATTGGTTTTACAAAGCTAGCTACTAGACATCAACTGACTAAAATGGAGTTGGACGGTAAGAGGAAGTGAAGGAGTTATTAACAACAACAAGGTAATATAAGTACCATTTTTCTTTAGTTCAGTTGGGTTAGATAGCAGGGAGCATCATGGGAGGATCATAGCAGTTACAACATTTTGGAGATATTAGTCGAGTTGGCTTATGCATAACACTATACATGGGAGGATCACCTATAGGATTGGTTGGACAAGTTGTTAACATACATAACTCCTTGAAGGCACCATGTCCAACAAACTAATAAAAAGGTCTTCAATGGTATCTGCTTTGATCTAATTAGGACTTGTCAATGTAGCATCACACTCAGTATCAGTGCAATCTTCAGATCTGATCATGACATTAGCAGAGAACTATGTCTCTAAAGAAAGGGTAATAAAGAGCACAGCTAGAGAGATCATCCTAGATCTCTGAACCAAGAACATAGAGAAGGTTTTCCATCTTCCATGAGTAGATCAGTTCATCAGATTGACCTATCACCAAGTGGAAAGATGGTATAGGGAACATGTAGAGGATGCTTCTAAAATCATCTAGTCCTTGTACCTCATTGAAAAGACTCCTTTAGGATGAAAAGTGGGCAAAGTGGACATGACGAGAGCCAGAGGCTACATGAAGGAAGATATTAGATATTCTATAATACTTTTGAGTAGAGTCATGGGGTTGCCAACATTGGGACACCTAAATATATGGATGGTGCATTTTATTGAGACTATCAAGATGACAAAGATACCAATTGATTGGGATTTGTTTCTTAGTGAGAACTTGGGTGAGCAACTGGTGGTGGTTAAGAATAACTATAATTTTTACATGACATCATATTTGGTATACTTGTTAGCTACAAGGGCGACGAATTATCTAAGACTCTACAAAAAGGGCAGTATGCAAGATGCAAATGCATGGCCCTATATAGTGTATCCCCAGCTAGTGAAGAAAAGGCTTCTAAAGCATAGAAAAGAATATAGGATAGTGAATGATGCCTTTATATTCACAATAATCCAGTTCATTGAAGGGTATTATGTGAAGAGGATGTCAGAAGAGGTAGCTACAAAGATATCAAAAGTTGGAGGCTACAACATCTAGTATTGATTATTCACCTATTTGAGGGTAGCGGGTACAAGTATCAATCCTAAGAAGCTCCCTAGATATCCAAGTGACAAGCTTATACTATTGGAGATCGCTCAACAACTCTTCCCTGCCTACGATAGAGTTAGAAAGCAACATAAAATAACCTTGGTATCGCCTATTACTATCAGACCATTCACTGTGGTTTAGAAACAAGATATTCCATCTTTTGAGTCTAAGTGGGATCAATATCCTTTGGATGAGTATAATTCTCCTTGGCCCTATTTTATAACATCGAAAGAGTACAATACTTGGTAGGCAAGACATTTCAGCATGAAGATGTAGTTGAGGATCATTGGATGAATGCAGTAGATGACTATGATATTCGTATAAGGGATTATTGTAGGATGACTTTATATCTAGTAGGGAGTTCTTTGAAGATAATGGTTCCTTTGAAGATAGTAAAGCAAGATACTGAGGATGTTCTTGATCCATTGTTCAATAGGGACAAGATTGGTGATAGACCTATTATGAATGTTGAGGTTGATAAGGAAGAAAACTCAAACATCAATCATAGGGCTAGGCATGTTATCAAATTGACAAAGGATTGGATCAAAAGACCTTTTAAACTCGATCCACTTCCTCAAGTGGTAGTGTTTCACACTCAAGCCCACCTAGCTAGAGGTCAAGGAGCTAAGGTTACATTGCCTACATTTATAGCTTAGTCCCCTTTGAGGACAAAAATAGTAAACCAACTTGATAGACAAGTTGGATATTATAGAACTCAGAAGGGTAAAGGTAAGAGGAAGAGAACTCCTCAACAAGCCAGGATAGAAGAGGATGCCACTCAAGCACTGCCATAGCCAAAAAAAGAAAATGCACAAGGGTCAGAGAATGTGGAAGCCACACAAGTCTCGGATAATCCTCAAGTGCTGCCAACTAAACAAGGGCAAGGAGAAGCTAAAACTAAAGTGAAAGAGGTATCTCCACCTCAACAAGAGGTAGAAGCCTCCTCTTCCACTCCTAAGATAAGAAAGATTAAGACTCTAGTCAAGAGGAGACAAAAGGTCATTAGGAGAGTTATTCCCTTCCCATCAGTCCTGAAAGCTATCCCAAAAGAAGGAGAGGAAGAAGAGGATGACCTTCCTTTGAATTAGAGGACTCACCTCACAAGAGCCACAGAATCAAAACAAAGAAGAAGCTCCATGATTACATCACCATCCATTCCTTAGCAACCCATTCAGTCTACAACTTCCAAGGATGAAATGCAACAATGGATAGATGATCAGGATGTTGAGGGGACTGATGTCTTCAAGAATTCAGATTTTGATTTAATGTCAGTTGGAACTGAGATCGTGGGAGACAAAATAAGAGACACTCCAACTAATCAGCCTCAATAGGAGGTTTGGAGTCAGTTGCCACCTAAGCCACAAGGGCCCGAAGTAGCTCCATCATCTCTAGTTCAAGTTACATTTTGTGTAGATAAAGGATCAACCACTCCTCGTCCTCGAAAAAATGATGAAGAAAAAGTCCAAGAAGAAAAGGAGGAAGAGCCACAACAAGTATCCACCAATGAAGTGTCAAAAGAAGCACAAATAAGTGAGCAACCTCAGCAAGCTTCCCAAGACATAGAGGTGAGGATTGTGGACTCCATAGCTACAAAGACTCTCGATGCGGATCTTTTACAAAAGGAGAGGAGTCCAGAATGGGGAGATAAGGAGAAGAGTATAGCCGAGAAAACTCCTTCATCTTCAAAAGGAAAATCCCTAATAGGGCATGTTCTAAGATGGCTAAGAAAAGAGGTAATAAGAAACAAGAGGTAAAAATTCACTACTAAGGAAGAGGATAGGATGGAATTGATTGAAGTTCTAAGGAAACCTGAGTCACCACCAAAGGATGCATGGGCATTAGCCTTCATTATGAGTGATCAGAACTAGGACTTACTTGCTCATGTGGCTATCCCTCCTCTGCATACAGATGTTGAAGAATTGACTCCAAGAGATTATCAGATCAGGGAGGTCATTCTTAGGAAACCTACGTTGGACATTGCTAAGTTGATGGTGACAAAGAGAATTAAAGAAGTATTTAAACACTTAGAACAGGATGGGGCAGAATTGATAACACTTCAGAGATAGAATGAGATCCTAAAATGATATCTCAGAAAAGTTGTTGGTCCCTTAGATCCTACAAATCCTGAAGAAACCTTGAACGTAGCACTGGAGAAAAGGGATGCAGAAATAGTACAACTTGATCCATTTTTGAGAGCTTGTCAGCAATGGAGAGAAAGTTTTGAAGAGAAAGGTGTGTCGATTATACAAGGAAATCTGAAGCTGCTACACCATATACATGATAATGTAGATAGGCTAGTGGCCATTTTGAATCACAATTTTGGTTTGATGGTAGAAGTACATACCTAGGGCAAAGACTTGCAAGCACTATAATCGATCAAAGGACAAAGGTGTTGGATGTTGATGGAGGTATATACATCAAAGGTGGTGGTGTTTAACACTACTAAAAAACAAAATGTTCAATACCAAAGTGATCATACTCACATAATCTAAGGATTAGCCACTTCCTATCAACAATTACATGTGCAGACCACCTAGATCCAACTTCAACAAAACCAAAGGTGGTTTTCTACTCTTTAGGCTCTGTAGGACCAAGGTGGGTATACCTAAGGGATGATTCAAATTATATTAGTTTCATTCTTATTCTCTTCTTCAATCCTTAAACACATACACAACTTATCTATTACTTGACATCCTCAGATTCATATACATCCCTCATAAGCAGATTTGGTCATAATTCTCCTTGGGTTTACAAATATTTTTGGAAATAGCAGCTACCTAAGACTTAGAAATTAGATGTAAATGAGTGCTGACCAACATTTAAAACCTTAAACAAAATGGAATGAAAATGATTTTGAATTTATAATTGATCTGATATGCAGTGGCAAAATTTACCCTTGCTCATTTCTGACTCATGTGACCAGTGACTTATCCATTAGGCAAAAGATTAACTATTGGCGAGAGATCTAATTCATATAACTTGTAAATGAATCTATCAATTGTAATCACCCATTTCCATTCTTATGAACTATCCATTTTATAAACTCATAAACCCTACCGATCTACTGAAGCATTTACATAATCCCTTGAATTAAAAGCAACAATAGAACCAGTTACAACCCATCCAGAATGCATTCAATCAATTAAACCTTATTCAAATGACATCAAAGTAAAAAAACTCATAAAATAGAGACAAAAATTTGTGACACAGATCTGATGCAAATACCCCTTTGTATTATCCTTTTAGATGACTACTACAATGACCAATAGTAACTCAATGAAAAGCCCAACATATCTTGTTGATTCTGTCATTTCTAAACATGATCAGAGAGTACACAATTGAAAGTAAACTCAAAATAACTACATACAACTAGACCGACTGTACTTTTCTTTTGAAAGAAAATAAAATTATACAAGCCATTCGGACCCCTCATAATGCCTTGAAAACTCATTTGTATAAGCATGAGTTGTAACAAGCAAAGGGAAATTGTGACTGATAGGTGTCCTTTTACAACAAGAAATACAATAGACCTTTTCAAAATATCTTTGAATCATAACATAAACAGAAAAAGGTTAAAAATAGTTGCACAGGACAGCTGGAGCATCAAATGTTCACTTTTGTCTTTTTCTTCAACTATCCCCTGTTGGTAAAGCCTTTATCTCTATGATTTCCTCCCATATAATAACTTCTCTCTTTGTTGGCCATTCACATGCTTTGGTTGTTGTCAACTCACTAGTAGACTTTTGCCATCTGGCATTCGTAACTGCTTTCCCTTCTGTTATTAATTTATTCATTTCATTTTCAACTTTGAACAAAGTATCAATGTGTTCATTGAAAACAAACTCATCAGTGTCAACCTCAAAAATGGATATCACCTGTGGAAAATTTACAATATGGTTAAAAGAACTAGACCACTCATTCCAATCTTTCACTTGGCCATCAGAATTAAGGATTGAAAGAACTAAAGAATAAAACCCATTAAGTAACACTTTCATCTTATTCTGAATAACTATTAATTTGCCTATAAAGAATTGCAAAAAATCCTTTACTTTGTCCATACCCTCCTTGACAGCAATGACCTTATCAGGAAGGTCTGGTTTCTTGGCTAGTAAAGTTATCAATCTGTCAAAAAATTGCATGTAAGGTCCCCATTGTTGGAAAATAGGGTCAAGCCAACCTATAGCTTCCTTACATATTTTTTCAGCAGCTTGTAAATTGATGAATGTACTATGTGCATCTTGAGAGATTCTCTTCAAGATGCTTATTCTATGATTTAGCATATTTACCATTACACCCTTCTTTGTTGCACTATCAGATTGGGGAACCTCTGCTTCCACACTCACCATAGGCACTGGCACTGTCACCCCTATGGGTATATCTTTTTTTTAGGCTTTTGCTTCCACAGTGTGTCTCACCTCCTTCACATCTCCTTGTGCATGTTCTGCTTCTATTGTAGTTTTGAGTTGGTCTTTTAGGGATGCCACTTCTACTTCTAGGCTCTGGATCTTTCCCTCGAACTCCTCTATTTTTTGTTTCTACACACAGCTGGTCTTCATCTCTTCCTTGTACAACTTTCTAACATCTAAACACTCACTATATGCAGTAGCAAGCCTATCTTCAATTTGATCCATCTTTGTCTCATTCATGAGTGCAAAGTGTTTCACTAGGCTAGATATATCTTTGCCAGTGGTGTTGTCTAGTGTCCAGACAATCATGTTGCCCTGAGTAGTCTACTTTATATCCATCATTTTAGGTTTCTTGGTGTTAGGGGCAACACTCCATACTGATAGGGTCTTTGTATCTATACTAAAACCTAACCCTCTTTTTAGGCCTTCACTGTTGCTTGCTTCATAGTTGATTGCCGTGTCTTGCCTTCTTATTTGATCAAGAACAAAGGCTCTCTCAATGTCCCATCCTAGCACTAAAATCATGTCACTCCTATGAACCAACTCCCTGACTTTTGTAGGGGTCATAGCTTCACTGTTTGGATCATATGCTTACAGTTTGTCCACCAATTCCTTATTCTTCTCAGGATCCTCTCCTGGCATGAGGCTCAATGTGAGCTCGTTTTGTTTAATTTTATACAAAAAACCTTTAAATTGAGATGATTTAATAAAATCATCATCCTCCATGAACTTCTCAGATTGGATGAGTCTATCATCCAATTTGGAGGCTGCAATCTACAAATCATTTGAGGCTCTTCATTCCTCTGTAGCCCTTTGCTACAAGTAGTTTCGTTTGATATTAGAAAAATATTGATCATTTCCTGGCATCACTTGTAGGGCTCTACTCACCACCCTCTCTGGGATATGCATTGTTTTCTACCTCTTGTTTCCTTTGGCCACCCATGTGGAAGATGATGGCTACTCCTCCTCTTCAACATGAATCTCTAATTGAACATCAGGCTCAGGAGATTCTCTGTTCACCATTGCCTCCTCTCGCTCTGACTCATTTGGCATTAGGGCCATGATATGGTCAAAGTTTTCAACCATTTTTCTCAAATTTCCAGGATATGAAATATCATTTTAAAACCCCTTGAAATTTGTGTTAGTCCTCTTTAAGGCTTCTTCTACTTTTCTAATTTCTCCATATTTTCCTAGTAGTTCATCAACCTCCCCTATTGCTACTATATTAGCAATTAAATCTTCTACAGGGATTGGTTTTCTAGGAGGTAGAATGTAACCCCTAATGGCCTTCACCTCATTTGTTATATAGTTCTCTGGGTCATACATTCTATAAGGTCCAGTAGCAAACTTATACTAACCTAGGTACTCACTTAATTCTTCATAGGCATTCTTCCCAATTACAAAATCTCCTACCTTAAAACTACTACAAACAAATGTAGGTTTGTGCAAAGGAGGAGGGATCATTTCTTTGTTCATTAATAAAAATTGCCAAAAGAATTCAACAATAGCTAATCTAGGAGGAAGATATTTAGGCAATAAATGGGGTGACTGTGGAAGGTCTAAGTAATGTTTTCAAAGCATTGGGGGCCCTAAAGAAGGTATGATTTACCATCCTCATGATAACAAAACTAAACAAATTGAAAAATACATTTGCATTTGAATAATGAAAATTCTTATCCCAAATGCGAGTCCATAATTGCATAGGCAACTCACCAAATTCATTAGAAGTTTGATCAATGAAATCTTGATTGATGTAGCCAATGTTCTTGTACAGGATCAGGTGTATGAGCAATGAATAATTGTGGAATTTGAAGTCCTTCAATTCTCCCTTCTTAGCATTCACAATTTGATCGTGCATGCTATCCATGATGAATCCCACATAATCATATTCTTTGTTGTGGAAAGGGTCTTGTATGTCACATGCTATAAGAAATAATGAGCCATATACACCATCATCTTCCCCATCACTTCTTGGAACCTTGTGTAATCCATACATTGTATTCTTGAAGTAGTTTTTGAATCTACTCAATGGCAAGTGATCCTCTACTTTCTTTGGAATTTGCCCTACCTTTTTGACATTGTAAGGGATGTGGGGTAACATCACATGGTTCAAATAATAAGTTTTATTCCTCCCAAATTTACATTGTAAATCATCAATTTCTATGGGCACATCCATTTGTCCCTCCAAACCAAAAGCTTCTATGAAAGAAGTCTTGTCAAGTGTGCACAAAATACTTCCATTGTGCCTGTGGAATGACCTTGTGACTAGATTGTAAGAATTTGTCAAAGCCTTCAATAGGTCCACATCAAAAAATACCTCAAGGAATATTAATTTTACCATATTTATGTTCCATGGGTTGCACACCAGCACATTTTCTATTCTATTCTGATAGAAATACAAAAATAGATTAAAACCATCGACCATAGGGCATTTTGCATCCATGCACAGGAAGTAAGGTTCTTTGAAAACATGGTCATTTGCTGTAATTGTGTTGGATGACCCTAGAAGAATTTTCAACCAATATTTTGCATCCTTGTTCGGCTTTCTAACCCTTGACTTCTTCTTTGTTTTTACTGCACCCTTCTTCTTTTTTCCTTCGGCTGCAACCTCTATGACATCGTCACCCTCATCTTCAACTTCTACTTCTTCCGCAAGAACCTCTTCAACTTCCATGTTAGCCATTTTTTTCTACAAACTTACAACTCAACTATTGCAACAAAATCATAGAAAATCGCAAAGCTATGGACACCTTTGAATTTTCAGATCAGAAACACGCATTCTTCGAAATGGAAAATACTCTAATCATTCAATCAAATCTATATAGTTTAATCATGAAATCTATCAGCTTTAATAAATTCTGCATGCACGAGTTTTAATACCATCTTTGTAGGATGTCAGTAAAGAATATCAACTGTGTAATTTGATCCTGGGTTACTTTTCTATGTTTTATTTACTTGACCATGGTGAATTTGTCCTTTCTTCTTAACTGGCATGACACCTCAGCCGCTCTCTTTTTCAAATTTGGTCTTCCATTTGTATGCTGAGTAAAAAACCTTCAATCTTTGTAACCCCAAAGATACAAGTAGCAAACCTTTATGTCTGTCTGGTGATGCTTCAAAAAATTCCAAAACTAGAAGTGTTAGGGTTCTTTAAGCATGAATTTGTAATTCCTTTTACGTTCTTATGCAACCTCTTTTATTGTAAAATCTCAAGCCCTGTCAACATGTCTCTCCATGCTTATGCTTCAACACATCTCGTACTAGCATAAAGCATTTGTTACACTTTCATTTTACCTTTTATGCTCCTACGCACAGTTCAATTTTTGAAGCATCGTAATACTTTGCAAATCCATCCTTTGGTCATCTGCTTGAAGCCTTTTCCTCGTAGCATCATAATACCCTTTGCCTTTTCTTTATTTTCCTTTACACCCACATGGGTTACCTCATTCTTGTAGCATGAGGAAGCCTTTACAATCCACCTCCCACTCTTACATTTCATCCCCTTTGTAGCATCGTAAAGCACTCATCTCATTACCCATTTACCTTTTACGCTCATACGCTCAAACGAATCTTGTATCCACGAAGAAGGAGATGAAACACCTCTTCGTCCACACGGTATCCTTGCAATCATAAGAGCATAATGAAAATTTTTCCTTTTAACAAATCAACAACCTAGATCGTATCTCAAAAAAAAAGAAAAAACATCACCATTGATTTAAGCACATGTAAAATGAAAGATTGAAGTTATTCTCCACTCGGACTGGGACCATCTGTCATCTTTGATGTGTCATCATTTGATTCATTCTTCTAAGGGCCCAAGTGGCACTTCATCAGGTCCCACATCCCTCTATATGACATCACTTTACAGTTTCTTGCAAACCAAAATAGTGAAGGCTCGTAGAAGAAATCAAAACTTATTTCGCTCTTATGAGTCTCCCTTACACGTAGAATCATAAAAACCACTATGTCTTCTCATGAGACATCTTTTACACCATCACGGGGCTTTATGCTCTTATGACATTCAATGAAATGTAAGTGTGTGAACCAAAGTGATCCACCCTTCTACTCATCCCTTAGTTCGTTACTCGTATCCTTGTAAAATAATAGATGGTCACTTTTAAAAACATATTACGCTCATATGCTCAAAAGGAAAACATATGACTAGAAATACCTGAATGAATTGCTTTCGCTGATACGGTTTAACTCATCACTGTAGAACCGTAAGAAAAACTTACAAAGTATGAAAAGCCTTTACGCTTCTCCGTTTGAGGATCAATCGTATGATCAAAAAATGTTAAGATTCTAACCTAAATAATCTTACAAGTCTAACAGTACAGATCGTACCTCTCTTAGTGTTGATATATCTTAAGATTGGCATATAAGATTTATACTTTCATATCCTATAGGTGTCGGCAACTTTCTTAGGGATGTCTTTGTTTGTGTTTGGTTAAATTAATGTTTAGTTAATTAAATCCTAAACTAAGTCTCTTGAAATCATCGACTTATGAAGAGGTATAATTAAATGTCAAGTGAAGGGTTATGTCCCTTAAGGGACACACCCTCTAGCAAGGTATATATTAGATTGTGGATGCAGATTAGAGGACACACAATTCACAACAGTCTGCTCTTATAAGCATCTCACTTCCAACAATCAATAAGTCTGCAATATTATATATTATTAATTTGGAAATAGAACATTGAATCTACACTCAAGATAAACCTTCAACAACAAACTTAATATTGATAATATTAAGAAGATCATTGTTAGCCAAACTCATAACTGAATTATAAGTCTGATTCAAGAATCAGAATTTGTAGAACTTTACATGGTATCAGAGCCAAGTTATCAGATCTAGGGCTCGGCAATTTTTTCAGTAATTAGAACTTTTATATATTTAGTAGTTGTCTTCCATTTCCAATGGCATATACAATCAAGCTTGAGAATAGATTCGACAGAAGTGAACACTTTGAAGCATGGAAATTTAGAATCTTGATGATTCTTGAAGAAACCAATGTTAGACAATTTGTTGATGGAGCATCTAAACAACCACCAGTTGAACCTCACAAATCCACATGGACCAATGGAAATAGAAAAGCCATTCAAATCATCATGGATGGAGTTAAGAATGATATCGTACCTATGCTTACGAAACACCAAACTACCTGCGATATGATGAATGCATTTGAAATAAACAATGCAACTACGGTCCTTGCATTATAAAGACAACTAAATCACATCTAGATAAAGAAAGGAGAATCAATAAACTCTTATTTCCTAAGAGTTTTTGGCATTAGAGATGAATTATCAAGCATAGGAACCATCATTAATGACACCAAACTAACATTCATGGCCATAGATGGATTGCCAGAATCATGAGAAATACTCGCACAAGGAATAAGTGCTAGAGATTAGCTTTCGAACTTTAATAGACTCAAGAATGATTGTCTTCAGGAAGAGTCAACAAAACTAAAGAAAGGAAGAAAACCTAAAGTAGAAGATGAAGAAATTCACATTCTTAATGCCAACTCTTATAAAGGCAAGAAAAAGTACTTCAAGAAGAAAAAGGGAAATCAGAAGAATGGAAAGCCCAAGAAAGACCTATCTAAAATAAAGTGTTTCAAATGTGAAAAATTTGGACACTATAGATCTAATTGTCTCAAAAATTCCAAACAACAAGCAAATTGTACAAATGCCATTAGAGAAGAAGAGACTTATGACCCTAAGAACCATGTTTTGTATTCCTCTCTATCAAATGAAATCTCAAATAAGGCATGGGTAATTGATAGTGGATCTTCAAGACATAGAACGAGATACAAAGAAACTCTAGATTCCTTATCAGAGAAAGTTAACGGTGAAGTTACTATTGGTGATAACTCTGCACAATCAGTTGAAGGAATTAGTAGCTGCACTTTGAAACTAAAGACAGGAAATACTCTTCTTCTTAAAGATGTACTCTATGTACCGGGGATTAAAAGAAACCTAATCTCAATTAAAACATTAGAAGATGATGGACACAATGTTTCATTCATGGATGGAAAAGTATTAACTTGGACTAAGAACTCTTCCATCAAGAAAGCTAAAGTAATTGGTCAAAGAAAGGGATATTTGTATAAACTGAATATAGAACCCAGTAGATCCATTCAAACCCTAGTTCACAAAGCTAAAGATTCAAACAAAATATGGCACAGAAGATTAGGGCATCTAAAATTTAAAACCTTATCGACTATGGAAAAGATGGTTACCGGATTACCTAAGTTAAATAAAGATCATCCTAGCATTTGTAAAGGGTGTGCTCTGGGTAAAAGTACTAGAAGTCCCTTTCATGATAGTACTAGGAAAACAAATAATGTACTTGAGTTAATTCATTTACATTTATGTGGACCTATGTATGTTCCCTCTCTTGGAGGATTCTGGTATTATATCTTGTTCATAGATGACTTCTCTAGGAAAACATGGAATAATTTTTTTAAATGCAAGGAATAAGAAGAAACCCTATAAAGATTTAAAGAATTCAAAGCATTAACTAAATTTTTTTTAGAACATAAAACTAAAACCCTTAGAATAGATAATGGAGGAGAATATACCTCAAACTTATTTAAAAAGTTTTGTAAAGAATCAGGGATCAAGAGGGAGTACACTATTCCTTATAACCCAAAACAAAATGAGGTAGCTGAAAGAAAGAATAGGACAATTATAGAAGTTACTAGGGTTACAATTTTTGACCAAAATCTAGAATACTATCTTTGGAAAGAAGCCTCTTGTACTGTTGTATATATTCAAAACAAAAGCCCTCACTCCTATCTTAAAGATAAAACCCCTGAAGAAGTATTTACTAAAGTAAAACCCAATATAAGTCATCTTAGAATTTTTGGATGTCCTGTATACATTCATGTTCCAAAAGAAAAGAGAACCAAATTAGAACCATCTGAGAGGAAAGGTATCTTTGTAGGGTATAGTGAAACTTCTAAAGCATATAGAATTTTCATACCTAGACGTAAAACTATTGAACTTAGCAAAGATGTAATCTTTGAGGAAGATCTTGCATTCAAAAGAGAAATAAGTTCCAATGAACCCTCTACTTTATCAAGTTCTAAAAGAATTAGTGAATCTAAATCTTAGAGGGAGAACTTAGAAGAGGTTGAAGATGAAAATATAAGCCTTCAGGAAAGTTCAAAGAAACGACCACTTTGGGCCATAAAAACAATTGATGCAGCTCAAGACTTTGTTGCACCTTTAGGATCAGTCAGAGAAAGTAAAAGACCTAAAAGATTCTCTATTCATACAAAAAATATAATTGATTTATCCAAAACAGAGCCAACCAATCCTTCTGATTCTATCAAACATCCAACATGGAAAGAAGCTATGACAGAAGAATAACAGTCAATTATGAAAAATGATGTTTGGGAAATAGTTCCAAGGACAAAAGGAAAATATGTTGTTTCTTCCAAATGGATATTCAAAATAAAGCATGCTACTAATGGGAGTATTGAGAAATATAAAGCTAGATTTGTAGCTAGAGGTTTTTCTCAGAAAGAAGGGATTGATTATGAAGAAACCTTTGCTCTTGTTTCTAGATATACTATCGTTCGAGTTGTCTTAGTAATTGCCACATCTAAGGGATGGAAGGTACATCAAATGGATGTAAAGACAACATTTCTTAATGGAAAGATTTCAGAAGAAGTCTATCTGGAGCAACCAGAAGGATTTGAAACCCATGATCCTAATGCCTTTGTTTGCAGACTCAAGAAAGCTCTTTATGGGCTTAAACAGGCTCCCAGGGCTTGGTATGAGAGGATTGACAAATATCTCACCAGCTTAGGATTCTCTAAGAATGAAGTCGATCCAAACTTATATTATAAAAGAGATAAAGATGGTATGGTAATACCAATATTGTATGTTGATGATTTATTAATCACAAGTGATGATCATCTTATAGATCAGTACAAGAAAGATCTAACCAGAGAATTTGAGATAAAAGATTTGGGGCTTCTCCATTACTTCCTAGGATTGGAAGTACGATAGAATTTTGATAATCATACTAAATCAAGGAAAGTACACGTCAGATGTCTTGAAGAAATTTGGAATGTGGAATTGCAATTCTATGTCTTATCCAATGGAGACCAATTTGCATAAACTTAAAGAAGTAGTTGCAGAATCACCTCTAATAGATTTTTCTCTCTAGCGATAGATGATTGGGTCACTGATGTACCTAGTAAATACAAGACCTAATATTTGCTATGTTGTTCATGCCTTAAGTCATTTTATGTGTGAACCTAAGGAGATTCACCCAGTTGTTGTTAAACACATTATGAGATACTTACAAGGCACTCTTAATTATGGACTCAAATATGAGAAAGTTGCTTTAGATTTGTATGGATTCACCGATATAGATTAGGGTGGAAGTGTAAAAGACAGGAAAAGCAATTCAGGATGTTGTTTCAATTTAGGATCAGCAATGATTTCATGGACATGTAGAAAGCAGTTTTCAGTAGCTCAGAGCTCCACAGAAGCAGAATACATTGCAAAAACGATGGCCTCTTGAGAAGCGGTATGGCTGAGGAAGTTACTTGTGGGATTATTTGGGCAAGCCATGAATCCTATGATTATTCATTGTGATAATAAGAGTTCCATCAAGCTCACAGTGAATCCAGTTTTCCATGACAAATCCAAGCATATTGAAATTCCTTACCATTATGTGAGAGATATGGTAGATAGGAATTTTGTATAATTGGAATACATTTGTACTGCATATCAAATAGCAGATATACTCAGAAAACCTCTATCTAGAGTAAAGATAGAACATTTCAAGAGGAGACTTGGTATGGTTGAGTTGTAATCCATTTGTACTCCTTTGATTATTAATAAAAATAATTTTATTTTGTCAGGCTATTGACTATTTTGGACTCCACCATTTGTATTCACTTGTATTCATTATTTTAAGAGGTGACGATCTCTTAGATAATGTGCTACATAGTAGAGATCTACTGTAAGATCTAGATGAGTTCAAGATCATATTGTGATGTTGACATTGTTATGTTCATGGGTCACAATTTGGATAAAGAAAGAATCTTGGTATTCTCTGGGTTTATCCTGTATTCTAGTAGATCTTAAAACTCAGGATCATGTTATGATACCAGTTTCCACGAAATCATAACTTGGATAAATGAAGAGATTACTCTTTAGATTTATCTTGTATAATATCACTAGTATCAGTGATTTTTCATATCACGGTTTTAAGTAATATGACTTTGTATCATGTGTTCTATGATACCACATAAGAGATTGATAGATATAGAGTATTAATACTTGCTTACTCATCTGTATTGATGATAGCTAGATATAAATCTCTCTGTAGGATTATTAGGTTAAGAGGGAGTGTTAAGATTCTAACCTAAATAATCTTATAGGTCTAATAGTACAAATTGTACCTGTCTTAGTGTTGATATATCTTAAGATTGGCATCTAAGATTTCTACTTGCATATCCTATAGTTGTCGATGACTTTCTTAGGGATGTCTTTTTTTGTGTTTGGTTAAACTAATGTTTAGTTAATTAAATCCTAAACTAAGTCTCTTGAAATCACTGACTTAGGAAGAGGTATAATTAAATATCAAGTGAAGGGTTATGTCCCTTAAGGGACACACCCTCTAGCAAGGTATATATTAGGTTGTGGATGCAGATTAGAGGACACACAATTCACAACAGTCTGCTCCTATAAGAATCTCACTTCTAGCAATCAATAACTTAATATTGATAATATTAAGAAGATCGTTCTTAGCCAAACTCAAAATTGAATTATCAGTTTAATTCAAGACTCAAAATTTGTAGAACCTTACAGAAAAGCTCAAAATGGACCGCTCTGCTATTATGAGATACACAATTGTATACCTGTAAATCATGAATTCCTTTACGCCCCTATGCCAATCAGGAGAATGTATCCACAAAGATAGAAGCAAAAAAGCACTTCGCTCTTACGAGAAGCTCGAACACTATAAGATCGTAAAAGAGAGGAACTTAGGCATTTTGCAAACCCTTTCAAAAATTTGAAGATAACCTAGGGTTTTAACACACCTGAGGCATTTCAATGATTATGTTGATGACAAACCTTGAGAATTTAATAAAATTCAAATAGTATACGTATCAGGGCATGACTAGGGTAACACAAAATTTTGAGAAATTATAAAAAAGAAACCCAAATCTGCAAGACACAAGGATTACATATTTTTCACACATATTTTTGAAACTTCTTTGCACTGCGAAAAATCAGACCATTAAGAGGAATTAGATAAAATTGATGATTGGATAGAAAAGATTGTAGATGACAGTAAAGTAATGGAAACATTGCATGTGGAGATTCACAAGATCAAGGATCAAGCCCAAGAGAAATTTTGGAGGCGAAGAAACATTATAGTGATGCATGTTTAGATATTTTTGAGGATGATGCAAGGGATAAATTGATAGTTTTAGAGGTAGTAGTTGAGAAATTTTTTGAAGAAGCTTCTTATGATGATGGCATTAAACAAGCATTTAGAATGGAAGAAGCATTATTAGAGTTGGATGTGAAACTCAGAGATGTTGCAGAGACTCGAATCGAGGTGGGCAACTAGACAAAAAGTAAAGGACAAGTATGAGGCCTTAGATTTGCCAGATGTAGCTCAAGTCACCAAGATTATTGAGAAATTCAAGAGAAAATACCCAGACATAGCTTTGGTATAAATTTAGAGCTTTTTATGCATCAAAAATGCATTCTGATAGCAATTTAAATCCTATAGATGCCTAGTGAAAATGAAGCTTCTATTTTTGGCACTTCCAAACACTTCTATATCATCTAATTTTCTTCTTCTTCTTATTTTCTCATGCTTTCTTTGTTTTAAGACATGTAAATGTTCATGCATCCAATTAATGATATAAATATGGATTCAGTCCTACTAAACACCAGTTAGAGAGTTAGTTTGTGCATAAATAGATTTGTTTTATTAGTTTAGAAGCATATGATTGCATAAAGATATCTCTCACTCTCAACAAAAATTAAGGAGAAGCTTTCTTATAAATTCAAGAATGTAATATGTATTCCAGGCTGTCATTATTTTGATTAAAAAATATATGTTATTGGTGCTTGCATTTGGAGTGTAGTGATTCTTACCTAAGTGTGTTATATTTTGTGGATGTATGTTCATGGAATGTAATTGAGCCAATAATTTTATTGCATTATTCTAGTTGTGCGATCTTTTAATTCTGGTGTTTGCTATGGGTTTATAAATTCCACTGACATACTTAGTTTGAGAAGATAGCATCCAATTTTTTTTTGCATAGCTTTTTGTCTTGCATGAGTGCACTTGTTGTGGCCTTGCAATTTGATGAAAAGTGAAACATCTTACGGTTACTGAATTCCCATCAACAATTGCAGCAGTAGAATTAAGGAAGCGCTGCTCCTATTTTCATTGGTTACCCACTAATCTTTTTGAAGGCTTAACTCGTAGATGCGTTATTTCTATGGCTTATGTCCATTAGGATTTTACTTTTCATGTCATTTGCTTAAATTTCTTGTTACCCTATCCTCATTATTTTCTTTACTAACCCCTTGGTTAAATTAGGAATTCATATAGTTGCATAGTTAGATTGCATTCATCATAAAATAGAAAAATAGAAAAATATATTTATTTTTGTGTGATTGTTATTTTGAAATAGCAAGCAGATTCTACATCTTATCTGAATTGTTTAAAGAACTAGCAAAGGCCTCCTCATGAACACTCACATTTATCTTGAACTGAGTGGATTCTAGTAGGTCGCAAGATCCCTCGAAACGTTGGAGTTAATCCCAGATTAACTTTTCAAGAGAGGAGTTTGAAAGGATTCATGTCGTTAAGCATTGTGCAAAACGATAGCTCAACAAGACCCCACACCATTAGCATTGGAAAGAACCACACCTTGAAGAGTTTGATTTGTTCTTCTACATGTTTAAACACTAATATTGGTGAAGTTCATGGATACAAAATCCCATTATTAGATCCTACACTATAATCCATACCAAACAACAAAGATATTTCAAACTTCTATGTTACACTAACTCCTTTTTACAAACAAATCTCTTCACACTTTTTCGATGTTGAATCTAACCTTTGTTGCATAATTGTTTTTATTTGGCGTAGACACATAAATTTATTTACTCTATTAAATAAGTAGGAATTATTTTCAATTTAATTGATTCATTACTATATTTGGTAAATTTAAAATATTTTAATCATCAAATTATCTATATAATTCATTACATCAATCTATATGTTAATTTTTCTATTTAATAGATTCATACTCTATATAAATTTATGTTTCATTGTAACTCTAATTCTTAATATTTATTGTATCACAAACAATTCATTTATTACCTTTTATCCCTAGCAAACATATTCATTCAACAAATGTAGGATAAACAAATTATTTCCATCTCACTTTCCTTTTATCCCACATTCATCCCTACAATAGAACTTCTTATGAGGAAATTTATAAATTTAATCACCCTCACATTTTTAAGTCTCTTAAACTCTTACCTATCGAATTCACTAACTCTTGATCTCTCTTTCTCTCTCTCCCTCTATCTAGTCTATTTCATTCAACATTCCCATTTGAAGTTCATATTTAATTTGACCTTTTTAATCTTCATTCCCCATAGCTTCTTATGTGTTATGTTTCTAATAGTACTAAAGTATTAAACACAAGATCTTGATAGATAGGAGGGCAACATATCAAGGTCAGATGTGCTTTATTTCTTTATCTAATATTTTATTTACATGTGTTGATTTAATAGTTCTATCCTAAGATGTAGGAGCTAATTGATTTCTGATCTTGTTCTCCATTTTTATTGTCATCACTTGGCATTCCTTCTTTTTTTGGACATCTTGAAGTCATTAGTATGTATTTCAAATTGTTTAGATCAAAAATGTTGAGTAACATGGATCATTTTCTACAAATGTACTAACATTGCCAATGTAATTGGTGTCTTCCAAATGTAGATTTGTAGACTCAGAAATATGAGAGGAGGAGACATGTCTCATGAAGAGACATATATATATATATATATATATATATATATATATATATATATATATATATATATATATATATATATATATATATATATATATATATGATTTACCATCAACAATTTATCAATCTTACTACAACTACAAACTTAACACTTCCTCTTAGTCAGGGAGGATTGATATAGAACACATTATGCTCTTGAGTATATGAAGAGATATAATCTCAGTACAATATTCTTGGGATGACATATTTAAGGATATCAATATAAATCCATCAACTTAGATGTTGTCTTTGAATATAATCCAAAGTATGATTCAACAAGAAATATAAATCATATGAAATTCATTATACGATATTCTTTTGGTATGTGCACTCGCATCAAATGATTGTTGCCTACCAAGAGAATATTGTTATATCCTAGAAGAATATGAGTTATCCTATTTTTGACACTCCAGGACAACAAATTAATATACTTTATCGAATAACAAGAAATCACCACGTCAAGGTTTCTATCATGAAAAGTATCATGATCTCTGGTACTCCAAGACAACAACCTAATGAAGTCTGATAAAGATGCATTTGTTATCATGACTTTCAGCACTTTGGGACAATAACTTAATGAAGTCATGTCATGATAACAGGTCTACCATTTATAAGATCGTCACCTTACAATGGTTACTTTTTGTTTAACTATGTCAATGAAAGATCGACATCTTTCATTACATATCATATGTGAAATAGTAACCACATGAACCAAGTTAGAGGGTGGTACAAAGGCTTTCACCTCAATTCTCTCTTACAAAAAGAATCCATTACAAGGAATTTCACTTAGAACTTCTCATAGAGAAGATATCATTAACAAAGCATTGCACTTGAAAATTATCCCTTTGAACAATGATCCTGGGAAGTCAAGTCCAATAGTTACTCCCTTAAGAGGCTCTCTTCCCCCAAGGATTCTTCTCAAACTCACTCTAAATATGATATCAATCTTCTAATTTTTTAGTAATAGTCAATACTTCCTCATGATGCACTCAAGAGTAGGCCCATGAAAATCACACACATGTTTCTAGACGCCCTCTGAGTATCAATCTTCTAAGCTCTTGTGTTGCCTTCGAAGAAGTTTCATATGAACATAACTCATAATCTCAATCATCAAAGATATTTGCTTTAGGAGCCTCATTTTATCCAGCTTGATCAAAACTTCTTTTAAGCTATTGTCATAAGTTGTCTAATGTGTCATTCTTCTTTTCCTACAAGATCAACTTTAGATACAAAGGAAAAGATCAAGGCAAATAACTCTTATAGTATTTCTAGAATTAGAAATAAGATTAAAACTACAATAAGCAAGTTAATATAATACTCAAGGATAATAAATACTTATCTGCACATTAATGTTCTTGATACAAGTTGCTCCAATGAAGGTCCGATGTCTCTATATAAACATTTGTCAAACAATGAGAATGAAACATTAGTTATAATCTTCCCCCCCCCCCCCCATCAACGTTTTTTGGTGATAGTATTTATTTAGTGATACTTAGTCCTCATGAGCAATAATTTCATTTTATGCAATTTTTATCTTGAGGAATGTATTGAATTTTTGCTTCCATGAATGATCCATCATTGCTATTATTTCTCATATCATCATCTCCTTAGTGTGAGTATGTAATGTTCCCTCTATACATTTACTTTGATTCTATCTTATTTCCCAATTTCCAAAGGGTCATTGTAGTTTCCTTCTACAGAATATTTCTCACCTTTGACTTTGATATGTAGTAGGGTTTTCCTTAGTTTTAAGGAGATCATATATGTTTCATTCTTCAGAATACATGTGCCCTCTATTTTGTAATGTAGAGGAATCAATCTCATGTGATTCAACTCATGATATCTTTTATTCTTATCACTGATCAATGCTATTTTATTTTATTTTATTTTTTAATGACTTGTAGTCAATATGGTTTGGATATCCTTAGCTTCAACAAGATAGCATTGTCTTTAATAGTTGTCAATATCACTCATACTTGACTCCTCTTTACCAAGTCTATGTAGTCTCTATGAATGGTAGATCATATCATAGGATATAAACTTGA
Organism: Cupressus sempervirens; assembly: GCA_028749045.1. NCBI lineage: Eukaryota > Viridiplantae > Streptophyta > Pinopsida > Cupressales > Cupressaceae > Cupressus > Cupressus sempervirens. The sequence continues at coordinate 312,774,532 of CM053785.1, forward strand.
GTTCATCTCAGTCATATCACATAGATGGTCAAAACTTATATATTCAATTCAAGAGACTTCATGTCTATGTATTTCTATGTATATGAAATATATGGCTTGTTAGCCTTACCAATCTCATTGTTCGATATTCTAATCACTCCTTAATAAGTGGCTTTGTCACCAATGTCTCAAATACAATGGAGTAATGGAGCTCGTCCAAGTTGCTGATACTTGCTTGTTATCAATATTACCTTTCTGACATTTGCCACAAGAAATTAAATATTTATTTTATCAAATGTAAATAAGTCAACTTGAGTGATGTGCCGATTATTTCTTCGGTGTCCACTCTCTGACTAGCCAATGTGAATACCATGATTTTTTTGGTTTCCTTTCTCTGATGTTTTCTCATCAGTTTGCTTCATTGTAATTGTTGAGATAATGGGTGTTGCACACATTGCATAACATTGTTATATTGTATTATCTTATTTTATTATGTAATGTTGTATTTAGGAGCATGTAGATGGACGTGCAATATGTAGAAATTCCCATGGGATATACTTGATGAGTTGTATTGCAACATTGTGATAATATTTCATGTAATTATTTAATATTGAGAAAAATAATTAAAATTCAAAATATTAAATGTGGGGTCAAGGGGTTAGGTAGCACATAGTTTATGTAATACCACTTGGTGGTTGTGTGTGACTTGCTACTATATAAGGAGCCATAAGGGTAGTTGTTGGAGTGAGAAGATAGGAGGGGAAAAGGCCAAGAGTCAAGTGGGACAAGGCTTGACAGGTTACCCAAGGGAGCATTTGTAAGGTTGGAAGTATGGCATGGGATGTGTGGATTCATGCTTGTTCACATGGATTGCTCGGTTGTGGCTATGGCTTTGAATACTTCCATGATTGTATTGAAATTGTATTTTTGTTGAATAATACATGGTGATAGATGCTTTTGGAGGTTGGGTTTTTCCTTCAATGAGGGTTTCCTAAGGTATATCTTGTGTCACAATTTTTGTGAGTATGTTGTCTATTCTCTTGCATGTGAATTTTAATTCATATTTATTTTAAATCTATTATGGGTTATGTGGAAACGTTTATATTTTTTGTTGCAAGTTACCTCACAACTGTATCATAAATATGGTTGTGTTGTAACCCTAGATTTAATCCATGAGAATGCATGAGAGGATAAAAGAAAAGGCAAAATATATAAGTTGTTTATTGCAGATCTGAGGGTTTTGGGTTTGTTTTTATGATGGGCTATTGGTGGATTTTGGGCATATGAAATTGTTGGACAAAAGAGTTTTTTTGGTTGTTTCATTTAAATGAGGGTTTTAGAGGAGCTTGTAGAAATGACATACTGTGTTACAACAAACCTCACTGTTGCATCTAGGTCGATGTTTCCATAAATTTTGATGTACAATATGCCCTAGTTTTACCATGTTCAGAGAAAATGAAAGAGTTTTTTAGTTTCAGCCCGTGATGGCCGTCAAATTTAATCTCGTTAGAATTTTTGTCACAAAAAAATAGCAGTGAAAATGGTAAAAAGAATTCCTTAGTAAAATGGCCATAACTTTCTCTCAGAATATCGAATTTCAGACTTCTTACAAGCGTTGGAAAGATAATTCAGAGCACTACAATGTGGTGTAGATTTGTTTCTATGATTTTGATAGCTTTTTTAGGTCTTAAAATCTCGAAAGTGCGATGTTATTTATTTTGAGGATAGATTAGGGCATAACTTGGGCATATGGAATCAGATTTTGGACTTCGAGTAGTCAACAAAAAACTCTTGGAAAGCTCTAAACATTGGTTTAGATTTGGTGCAGGTTTGGCATGATTTATATGGTGATATATAAATCTAAATAGTTTATGATATATATTGACTATGGTAACATTGTGAGTTTATGGCATGGTCTATTTTGGAGATTTGGATTTGATGTCAATGTATACTCAGTTCATATTTCAGATTGGTCTCATGATGATATGGTTATCAGTATTTGGTTTGGATATGTATGATGATTTGTTGGGTCTACAAGTTGTGCAGTGTTGTAAGCGTTCTATACTTACAAGTTGCATTTATAGCTTGGTTAGGGGATATCTTTACCCATTGATCTTTCATTATTGGTGCATATTTAGATTGGTGGCTTGGATTTGGGTTATATATGCCCTAAGTCACATGATTTGTTGATTTTTATTCATGTAGAAGGAATGAGATGTTGTTACTAGGTACAATCATAGTGGAGGATTGTAGTTGACTATTTATGCTGACAAGTTGGACACATTAAGAGTCAGATGCTTGGTTTAGGGATTTAATCATGGTCTTATAGATTTTGGCATGACATGATTGGATATACAGGTACATCCTTGATGTTCATTGGTTTGGATTCCTGATTTGGTTATGGTGATATATATTCTTGATCGAGGATCATAGTTATTTGGTTTCTTTTGAGGAGCTCATGGTGTACACTTTGATTTCTTTTATGGTTTGATGCCTTGGTTGATTCTTATGGTTAGAGGATGGTTTTTCATCATGATGTCATGGATAGCTTGAATACATGGTTTAGTGGGAGCTTGTGATAGTGATGAGATGACAATGTAGGATTAGTTCTTTATTTCGTTTATATCTTCTTGGTTTGGAGATCTTGGTTTTGCTTGGTACTAACACTTTGGTTGTGTGTATAGACCTAGAGGATCTTCATATAGGAGACAAATTTTATGATGCCTTACTATCATGGTTGAATGAGAGTCTTTTGGCATCGATATATTTATCGAGTATTTGTAGATGTTGGAGGTTTGTCTTAGATCTTGTTGCTACATAAGCATCATTAACATTTGCATGGTGCACTTGTCATCTTCACAATGTGTGAAGATGGTTGAATCTTGAAGACTCATGAGGTTCTTGGTTATCGTCATGGTGTGTGGAGATGGTTCTTCATGGTATGTGGAGATGGTTTTCTTCATAGTGAGTGGAGATGGTTGCATCTTGAGGACTCATAGGGTTCTTGGTAAAGGTGTGGTTTATGTTTTCATTTGACATGTTATCCTTAGTGTATTATGTTTATGCTTGTCTTTCATGGATATGGATCTTGAGCTACGATACATGAGTTAGTTTTGGAGGGTTCATTTGAGAGATGGTTTAGCATTGGCTATCTCCATTTGCACATGTTGTTATGTTGGTTGAGTTTGGGAGATGGTTATATATGGGGCATATTCCTTGGATTAGGAATAGTTTATGATTTTATGAGTTTATGAGTTTGATCTTCTTGTGAGAGACTTACATTCATGATTAGTTATATGATATGGTTATATATGGGGCATACTCCTTGGATTAGGAATAGTTTATGAGTTTGATCTTCTTGTGAGAGACTAACATTCATGATTAGTTATATGATATGGTTTGGGTGTTGTTGAGACTTCTTGGTTGGGGTTTTATGAAGGAGATCATAGTTTCACAGTTTGTATCTAGAGGTGTGTTTAGAAGGACATGATACAGGTTATGATTTGCATGGTTTCTCTCTGGTTTTGGTTATCTTCTTGGATGTTTAGTTTCACTTACATTGGATTTGAGATTGGTCAGAGATTGTGATCACTAGTCTGTGCTCATGTATGTCATGTGAGAGATGACATGGTTATTCCTTTATCTCTTTCCTCTATTGGTTGTGGAGAGCTTGGGAGACTGTTGGAGATTTTTTTATGAGAGTTATTCTTGCAGGGTATTGGTTTATGTGTTGTGGATGTCCTTGAGACTACATGGATTCACTTCTTTGAGATGTTGTGAGTGGATTGGTTATAGATTTGGCATTATCTTTTGCAGTGGGAGCTTCCTAGTATATATGTGGCATGTATTTCTCTTCAGGCTTGGGATTGAAGGTTACAGATTGGATATGTCAGTGACATGAGATTCACTTGGTATACCTTTGGAGGTATGGATAGTTTGATGCAGGAGCATCCTGGGTTGCCTTGTTATCCTGCTCATTTTGTTCACCTAGTAGTTCCTTCATGCGCCTAACAATTCCTTTATGTGTCGAGTTACTATAGCATTCCTTCATGTGCTGAGTTACCCAGTTGATGCCAAGTGATGTCGAGTTTCCAGTTTCCAGTGATGTCGAGTTGCCAGTTTCCAGTTGATGTCGAGTGCCAATTTCCAGTTGATGCCGAGTTGCCAGTTTCCAATTGATGCCAAGTGATGCCAAATTGCTAGTTTCCAATTGATGTCGAGTGCCAATTTTCAATTGATGTCGAGTTGCCAATTTTCAGTTGATGTCGAGTGCTAGTTTCCAGTTGATGCTGAGTGATGTCGAGTGGTAGTTTTTAGTTGATGTTGAGTGTCAGTTTCCAGTGGATGCTGAGTGATGTCGAGTACCAGTTTCCTAGTGGGTGCTGAGTTGTCTATTTTTCGTTCTTAGTGGGAACCGACTTGCGTATTTAATTTCGATCGTGAATTTAATGATAGGATCTTGTGTCGGCCTTCCTCTTATGCAATGTTTTAGAATGTTTTGTAAGCCATTTTGGTAAGTATAAATAGAGATTTTAGGCTTAGAGTTAGGCAAGTTTCGGAAGAAAATAATTTTTGGGAGAAGTTTTTGAAAAGTTTCAGACAGAGCAGAACTAAAAGTGTGAATTTGCAGTTGGATCTTTGAATGTGAATGTATTTGTAATTGGTCGTAACCCAGAAGGCCTCACAGCTGGGCATGTATGAAGATATTCTTGATGAATCAATAAAAGTAATTCACTCTTCTTCCTCCTTTGGTTGTTGTTCTTTGTGTTTGTTTTTGTTGTGTTAACTCTTGCAGGGTGGTTTGGATAGCTGGGTGAGCCTTTGGCCCTAGTTATTCACCCTCTTGCCTCCATCAGTTGGTATCAGAGCTTGAGGTTTGTCCTTTTGGAGATTGGATCGTGTAGAACCCTAATTTGGATTTGGTTGTAGGGTGGCAGATCTACAGATTTGACCTATAACTTGCAGAGGGTTACGATCTTGCAGGAACTTGATTTGTAAAAATGGTTCGTGGTAGAGGAAATAATGTTGATAATGTTATATTGGATCAGTTGAGACAAATTGCAGCTAGATTAGATGTTGTGGAGACAGCCCAGAGGAGAGGACCACATCTTGATGATGTAAGTGATGATGAAGCAGTAGCACCAAACCATAATCCAGAACCTGAAGAAGATCAAGATGAGGAAAGATTGTTGAGAGTATTGTCTAGAGTGAATTCAAAACCTAGTGTAGAAGTTGTTCCTTATGATAGAAAATTGGATACCAATGTTGTTCTAGATTGGATCTCTAATAAGGAGGAGTTCTTTGAGTATGAAAACACTGCTGATAATAGAAAGGTGAAGATTGCAGTCACTAGGTTGAAAGGTCATGCATCACTATGGTGGGAGCACTTGCAAACTGATAGACAAAGGAGAGGAAAGGAGAAGATCAGAACTTGGCCAAAGATGGTGAACAAGGTAAAGAACAAATTCCTTCCTGTTGATTACCAAGTTAGTTTATTAAGAAAGATACAAAATTTGAAGCAAAAAGACATGACTGTAAAAGAATATACTAAAGAATTCTATAGACTGGACATCAGATCTGGACATGTGGATGATGATGTTGAGAAAATTGCAAGGTACATTAATGGATTGAGATCTGGAATATAAGATGAAATAAGTTTTGTGAAGTTGGAAAGTGTAGAAGAAGCATATCAATATGCCTTGAAAGCTGAGGAGATCCTGAAAAAGAAGCATGAACAAAGACAGAGAGGTAGAGGTGGTAGATTCTACAGAGGCAGAAGTAGATCTTATGGAGAAAGTGGAAGATCTGACAGTTCTGTGCAGGATAAAGGAAAATCTGAATGGAAGAATGATGACAAAGGCAAGACCGAATGAAAAAGTGGTAATTCTTACCAAGGAGACACTAGTTCTTATCGAGGAAGAGGTAATTCCTATTCTAGAGGTGGATTTCATGGTAATTGTTTTAGATGTGGTAAAGAGGGACATAGATCTTTTGAATGTAGTTCCTCTGAAGTAGACAAGGTAACAGAAATCTTGTGATTCAAGAAGATTATGAGGGTTCACCAAGTGGACTTGAGGCTAGAGAAAATTTGATGGTGAGAAGAAGCTTATGTAATAAGGGAGGTGATGAGGAACCTATTTTAAGGAGAAGTCTTTTCAAGACAAGATGTAAGATGGCTGGAAAATGTTGTAAAGTGATCATTGACAGTGGAAGTTCTACAAATCTGGCATTAAAAGAGCTGGTTACAAAGTTGAAGTTGCAAAGGCTGAAACATCCCAAACCTTATCATGTTTCATAGATCAAAGATGAGCATAAGATATTGGTAAGTGAGCAATGCCTTGTGAAGTTCAAAATTGGACATTACTTTGATGAAGTTTTGTGTGATATTATGCCCATGGATTGTTGTCATATTTTGTTGGGTAGACCTTGGCAATATGATAGATATGTTGTACATGCTGGAAGATTGAATCAATATACTCTTTGGGTAAATGGGAAGAAACAAACATTGTTGCCTTTGATCGAAAGTCCAGATGAGGTTAATTGTACTGCTATAAAAATTTGCATGGTTAAAGGGAAACAATTTGAAAAGGAAATGAAAAAGAATCAAGTCTATTTTGCTATAATTCTAAGAAAACTGAGTTTTCTCAATAGAGACCGAGTGCAAAAAAATAGTGTTAACCGAGTGCTAGTCAATGGTGACTGAATGACAAATGGCAATATTGATTGAGTACCAGAAGAAATTGCAGAATCGTTGAAAGAGTATAAAGAAATTATTGTTGATGATATTCTTGATGGTTTACCTCCAGTAAGAATTATAAGTCATTGTATGGATCTGATTCCTGGAGCTATTTTTCCAAACGAAGCACCATATAGATTGACACCTACAGAGAATGAAGAACTTAACAGAGAAGTGCATGAGTTGTTGCAGAAAGGTTTGATCAAAGAAAGCTTGAGTCCATGTGTTGTACCTGTTGTATTAGCACCTAAAAAGAATGGGGAATGGGGAATGTGTACTGATTCCAGAGCCATTAACAAGATAACAGTGAAATATAAGTTTCATATGCCAATGATGGATGACATAATGAATTGTTTGAGTGGAGCAAAGTATTTTACCAAGATTGATTTGAAGAGTGGCTATCATCATATCAGAATCAGAGAAGGTGATGAATGAAAGACTGCTTTCAAGACAAAAGATGGTTTGTATGAATGGTTGGTTATGCCTTTTGGTTTGACTAATGCACCTAGTACTTTCATGAGGTTGATGAATGAAGTTCTGAAAAGATTCTTGGGTAAGTTTGTGATTGTTTATTTGGATGATATTCTAATATTCAGCAAGACTAAGGAAGAACATCTTGAGCATATTAGACAAGTATTGCAGAGGTTGAAAAAGGAAAAGTTGTTGATTAATCTGAAAAGGTGTTCTTTTATGCAAGAGGAGATTGTGTATTTGGGATTTGCGATTTCAGCTAATGGTTTGAAGATGGATCTTGAGAAGGTTAAAGCAATTTTGGAATGGCCTACACCTAAGAATGTGAGTGAGGTAAGGTCATTTCATGGTTTTGCTAGTTTTTACAGAAAGTTTATTAAGAATTTCAGTGTTGTTTGTAATGCTATGACTGAAACAACGAGGGGAGATAAAAAGGAATTCAAGTGGACAGATGGAGCTGATAAGAGTTTTGAGACTCTGAAACAAAAGGTTGTTGAATTACCTGTATTGGCTTTGCCTGATTTCAACAAAGTATTTCAAGTTGAATGTGATGCAAGTGGTAATGCAATAGGAGCTGTATTAAGTCAAGAAGGTAAGCCTGTTGCTTTCTTTAGTGAAAAGTTGAATTATGCTAAAAGGAAATATTCTGTGTATGATTAAGAATTTTATGCCATTGTTCAAGCATTGAAAAAATTGAGACATTATTTGATGTCTAACGAGTTTGTGTTGTATACTAATCATAAAGCTTTACAATACTTGGGAAGTCAACATAAATTGAATCAAAGACATATGAAATGGGTTGAGTATTTGTAGAGTTTTACATTTGTGATCAAGCATAAGAGTGGAGTTACTAACAAAGTTGTTGATGCATTGAGTAGAAGACATTCTTTGTTGACTGAAATGAAGGTTGAACTTTTTAGTTTTGATGAGATGAAAGAGTTATATGATGTTGATCCTGATTTTTCTAAGGCGTGGAGAGAGTGCAGAGCACCAAATCTGACATATCACATAAGTAAGTATGATGAGTATTTCATTCAAGAAGGTATGTTGTTCAAAGGTATTCAATTGTGTATTCCTACAAGTCCTATGAGGTTGAATTTGATTAAGGAAAAGCATAGTGGTGGATTAGCTGGACATTTTGGAATTGATAAGACATTGAGTTTGCTGAAAGAGAAATATTGTTAGCCACAAATGTATAAGGATGTTCAAAAATTTGTAAAGAGTTGTGGAGTTTGTCAAGTTACAAAAGGAGTGAGTCAAAATACTGATTTGTATACACCTATTACTATTTCTGAGAAACCTTGGACTGATATCAGTATGGATTTTGTTCTTAGATTGCCTAAAACAGTGAAAGGGTATGATTCCATATTTGTTGTAGTGGACATATTTTCTAAGATGGCTCATTTTATACCATGTAAGAAGACATTAGATGCTAAGCATGTTGCTAAACTTTTCTTTAAAGAGATTGTGAGATTGCATGGATTACCAAGAAGCATTATTTCAAACAGAGATAGTAAGTTTGTTGGTTATTTTTGGAAGACTTTGTGGAAAAAGATGGTATTGAGCTGAAGTTCAATTCTACATTCCATCCAAAATAGATGGACAGACAGAGGTTATGAATAGAAGCTTGGGTAATTTGCTAAGATGTTTTGTTGGGAATAAGCCGAGTAATTGGGAGATGGTATTAGCACAAGTTGAATTTGCATATAATAATTTCATGAATAGGAGTACAGGGAAGACACCTTTTGAGACTGTTACCGGAATGCATCCTAGAGGTATATCAGATTTGAGAGATGTTGCTGGTGAAGAAAAGAAAAGCGTTGTAGGAGAAGAATTTGTTGATTTTATGGAGTCTTTGCATAAGGAAGTGAAGTTGAGGCTGGAACAAAGTAATCAAAAGTATAAGGAGAATGTTGATCAGTCTAGAAGACACCATGATTTTCAAATTGGTGATGAGGTGATGGTTCATCTAAAGAAAGGAAGATTCCCAGTTGGAACATATAGCAAGCTGAAGATGAAGAAACTTGGACCTTGTAAGATCTTGAAGAAGTTTGACAGTGGTAATGCTTATGAAGTTGAGTTACCTGATGACATGGATATATCTCCTATATTTAATATTGTTGATTTGTATAAGTATTAGGAGTCAGAGGATGAATTTGTTATACCAAATGGTTATCCTAAGAAACAAATTGAGGAAGTTGAACAGATATTGGATCAAAGAGTTGGCAAGAGTACAAGAGGAAAAGATTACTATGAATATTTGGTGAAGTGGAAGAACAGACCTATTGAAGATGCTTCATGGATTTCTCAATTTGAGTTGGATTCAACTTAGGTTGGGACATTTCAATGATTTAGGAGAATCATTTCTTTCGACCCCGATTATTTAATGTAGGAGCATCCTGGGTTGCCTTGTTATCCTGCTCATTTTGTTCACCTAGTAGTTTCTTCATGTGCCTAGCAATTCCTTCATGTGCCGAGTTACTGTAACATTCATTCATGTGCCAAGTTACTGTAGCATTCATTCATGTACCGAGTTACCTAGTTGATGCCGAGTGATGCCGAGTTGCCAGTTTCTAGTGATGTCGAGTTGCCAGTTTCCAGTTGATGCCGAGTGCTAGTTTCCAGTTGATGCTGAGTGCCAATTTTTAGTTGATGCCGAGTGCCAGTTTCCTAGTGGGTGTTGAGTTATCCAGTGGGTGTCGAGTTGTCTATTTTTGGTTCTTAGTGGGAGCCGACTTGCGTATTTAATTTCGATCATAAATTTAATGATAGGATCTTGTGTCGACCTTCCTCTTATGCAATGTTCTAGAATGTTCTGTAAGCCGTTTTGGCAAATATAAATAGAGAGTTTAGGCTTAGAGTTAAGCAAGTTTCAGAAGAAAATAAGTTTTGGGAGAAGCTTTTGAAAAGTTTCAGAGAGAGCAGATTAGAGAGCATAACTAAAAGTGTGAATTTGCAGTTGGATCTTTGAATGTGAATGTATTTGTAATTGGTCGTAACCCAGAAGGCCTCACAGTTGGGCATGTATGAAGATATTCTTGATGAATCAATAAAAGTAATTCACTCTTCTTCCTCCTTTGGTTGTTGTTCTTTGTGTTCGTTTATGTTGTGTTAACTCTTGCAGGGTGGTTTGGATAGTTGGGTGAGCCTTTGGCCCTAGTTATTTGCCCTCTTGCCTGCGTCATAGTTGGATGGGTTTGGCACTTGTTGTGGGTGTTATTTGAGCTATGAATATTTTGGACAACTACGAATACATGTGATTAACTTTGGATCAGATTTTTGTGCTTGGCATTTCAATTGGTACAAGATTTTATGATCTTCTATTGCAACAAGTTGGGTGGCTCTCTCTTTGGATGGCTTCTATGTATGTTCGATGGTAGTCGCATAATAGGAGGTGAAATCATTCGTGTTTGAGATTTTGGATACTTTGATTTTATTGCAGGTATCAGGATGGAGCACATGGTGTACTTTGATCCATGATGGTGGATGTGGTGGGAGGGATTGTTCCCTTGTTTATTTATGTGGCTACAAATTGACCCTATGCAATGTATACAACAAGTGGGAGATTGTTGAGATGATGGGTGTTGCACACATTGCATAATATTGTTATATTGTAATATTTTATTTTATTATGTAATGTTGTATCTAAGAGCACCTAGATGGGCATGAAATATGTAAAGATTCTAATGGGATATACTAGATGAGTTGTATTGTAACATTGTGATAATATTTTATGTAATTATTTAATATTGGGGAAAAGAATTCAAATTTCAATATTAAATGTGGGGTCAAGGGGTTAGGTAGCACATGGTTTATGTAATACCACTTGGTGGTTTTGTGGGACTTGCTACTATATAAGCAACCACAAGGGTAGTTGTTGGAGTAAGAAGATAGAAGGGCAAAAGGCCAAGATTCGAATGTGACAAGGCTTGACATGTTAGCCAAGGGAGCATTTGTGAAGGTTGGACACATGGCATGGGATGTGTGGATTCATACTTGTTCACATGGATTGCTCAGTTGTGGTCATGGCTTTGAAGGCTTCCATGGTTGTATTGCAATGGTGTTTTTGTTGAATAATACATGGTGATGGATGCTTTTGGAGGTTGGGTTTTTCCTTCAATGAGGGTTTCCCAAAGTATATCTTGTGTCACAATTGTTGTGGGTATGTTGTCTATTCTCTTGCATGTGGATTTTAATTGCATATTTATTTCAGATCTATTTTGGGTTATGTGAAAATGGTTATATTCTTTGTTGCATGTTTCCTTAAAGTAATATGATCAAGGGGGTGAAGAAAAAATACATGTTTGTGATTAAAAGTACTTTCAAAATCCTGCCCACTCAGCCTCATGTGATTACCTATTACAAGTTGCATTTCCATAAGAGTTGATGGTTTACAGAAATCCTGATGGATTTGAAGAACGTGAGAGATACTGGTAGGCATTGTCGCATTCACTACTCCCCAATTGCATTATGGAATTTGTTGATTTTCTTTACACATTCCCATATCCATACAAGTCTAATTATTTCTCTATTAGATATATTTCTATTCCAATCCCTGAGGTTGATGTGTGACTGTTGCAGGTTGTTGGCTATTCTGAATACTATTCATTTTGATTTATTGCTCCCACGGATGCCAATTTCAACGATAAACTACTCTGTCTATAATTTTTGAACCATGGATTAATAGCATATACTGAAGGAGCTAGTGACATTTCTAAGTTTAAAGCCCATGTGTTGTATTGTCTCTACCTATGCAATGGACTAAGAAATCTAGAGAGTGCTTGCTCGATAGTTCCACAAGGATATAGTTATGCACGCTAACTTTGATGTCTTCTGATCTACGTCGTCTTTTATGTCCTTTCTTGTCTTGCCTACACTATGGATTCTTGAAAGAGTCTTAGCTGTTAGAAAGAAATTAAACTTTTAGTTGAGCCAAATATTTGTAACTATTGTGGCCTTGCTATAGTAATCATAATCTTCTTGGTGTTAATATTAATCATACTTATCACTACTTTCTCTTCTCTTATTTGAGTCATAAAAGAAATTGTACCCTTATATTGTCGTTGACTTATATCCTTATAAAAAAATTAGTTGCAACTGCTAACTAATAATATCATTGTTCTCAAACAATCTAGTGTTTTAGCATTTGTCCTTGCTTCTTCATTGCACACTTTGGTTCATATTTCCCGATTTTAGGAATTTCTTCACTGATGTTATGGATTACGATTGTTGTCTCTTGAATAGTTGTATACACATAATCATGTTGCTTTTAGAATGGCATGTGCGACTTTAACAGATCACATTTATGGAATAACCATTCTCGTTGAGAAATTGATGATCCCTATTTCGTATTCACGGAGAATAGCAATTGTGACTATGGATCCTCATCCTTATTCTTGAAGCAGTTCAAACCGATGCCCTTCTCGATTGATTAATATGGTCTTATTGTCTTAGCGAATTCTCCATGTGTGGGTTGACAAATGGTGTTGAAGACTATTCTTGTATCATCAGTTATTCTGTACATGTATATTACTCAATAAAATTATTTATTGAGGTCTTGGTTTGAAAATATTTGAAAATTTTGTATAAGATTGACTATGTATTGTGGTTGGTGAAGATTGATTGCTTCTTTGGAATTTACCATTTGTGGTTAATGATTTTTTGTTTTTATTTTTCTTTCGTTGAGTATCATTATTGCATGCTTGGGTTTAATGTTTAAAGTCTATCTATGTCAATATACATCCAAACGTTGGACCAAGTTGCCTTGCACACGTGTTCCTTTCTAATTAACAATTTTGGACGATATCAACTATAGATTCAATATCAGATTGAAAAAATGGTTTGTTGCCTTTCTTAGTGACTCTGGTAAAGTGAATACAGGTTGATTACTTCTACTATATGCTAACTATTCAATCACATCAGTGATGAGTCTATATACCTCCTAATGGTGCTTGGACGCTACCAAACTAGTTTGTCAAAATATGTCTTCCACCTTGATTATCCATGGTATGGGTGTATATATATCTGAGATCGCCATGCTTGATAATATTATATTTTCATATTTACAGAGAATTAGATTTGTAACCCTCTAATCGAGATTCAACTGCCATTTTTGAATTCCATGTTCTTCATATATTCGCCTCCATGTTCTTCCTATATTTGCCTCCATGTTAATGTAGGTTTTAATTCATGAAATAGATATTGGCCATGCCAAATACTTCATTTGTTGACTCTGGTCCGATTGTGATAATTCGATGCTATCTGCAAGGGATATTATACGTCCTCTTTTGCATCACTATTGAAAGAGACTTTCGATCTCAGATATCTCTCCCATGCATTTGGAACACATCTATACTTAAAAAAATCTCTCATGTCTTTGATGACTTTTCTTACATTTGCAGCCTTGCTCTGATACCATGTTGAGTAACATGGATCATTTTCTACAAATGTACTAACATTGTCAATGTATTTGATGTCTTCAAAATGCATATTTGAAGACTCATAAATACGAGAGGCGACGTGATGAGAAATGTCTCTATAATTAATCATCATTAGTGTATATATATATATATATATATATATATATATATATATATATATATATATATATATATATATATATATATATATATATATATTCAAATGATGATTTACCATCAACAATGTATCAATCTAACTGCAACTACAAACTACAAAAAATAACTTATTTCCCATCTACTTCAAAGTGGCTACTTGCTTAATAAAAATATATTGAAACCTAAGAAAATAGAAATTTGAAAATAATTCATACCAATAAAAACATAGCTTGAAAAGATATCTTTCAACTTTATATGAAACAATGTGACAAAAGGAAGTATCAAAGGTTATTATCCATCGTAAAAAGTAGAGTGGATTTGACCTACAATGTTGTGAAGAGCTCCACCATAGTTTACATGAAATGTTATGCAAGTTTTGACAAATATATTTTTTCCTTGTGACAAAAAAAAGAAAAAATCAAGTCTCGCATAAGGTTCAATATGAAAAGCATTAGTCTTTAGCGATGTGAAGAGCTTTATTTTAGTTTCTATTGAATTAGATTTAAAATATTGTCTTTTCTATTGAATTAGATTTAAAATATTGTCTAAGTAATTTTTTCTTGGAGTTGTACATCGTCAAGGAATGCACAAATTTTATGTAACATATCCCTTTTAAGTTAGTTCTACATTAGGTTCAAGATCAAAGTGAAGCATATTTTTGGATGAATTATCGAGATATTTAGATGGTCAATATTGAAAATATGTATTAATATAAAGGTAAAATCGTGAGTACATTTAATATTAGATAATATAAAATAAAGTCCGCTAAAAACCAACACTAGAATACTATTTGTATTCCTAATCAAATATATATTTAGAAACATTTTTGAATCAATTATACATTCACAAATACTTCTTCCTAATCAATAACCAATTATTAGTTCTCCAACATTGTAACATTCACACCCACTTCAACCATTGAGGGAAGAATTTATTTAAATATGAGGTTTTTTCTTCAGCTCAAATCCCCTCTTCAACATTAAAAAACTTGAAAAATGACTCTAAACTTTGTGATTGTTAACAAACAAATGTTTTAAATAAATAAAATAATATTACTTTTGAAAAAGCATCGTTGATTTATGTGTGATTGTTAACAAACAAAAGTTTAAAATAAATAAAATAATATTTACCTTTAAAAAGCATCAATGATTTAAGAATTTATTTATCAGTCAATTCTTCCAAAACCTTTGTGCAACTTAGTGAGTGCTCCGCTCCAATACTCAATAATAATAATGCTAATAATAATAACTGCATGACTTATTTGGTGAGAACATTACAAAACATGAGCAATGGTTAAAATCTGAAACACACATTTAGTTAAACTCATGGAACAAGGTTTCGATCTAAACAGCTCCATTAAGCTACATAGAATATCATAAATAAGTAATGGCAAAGCCTTTATCCAGAAGAGATTATATTTGTATGTCATCTTCATAATCATGAGAACTGTGCTTTGAATTAATCTACTCTATCGGAACTTTCAGAGGGTGATTCATATCACTAGACTAGTAGATTTTGCCGCCTGCACTTCTAATTCTTAAATAAGAGTCATTTCACGAATACAGATAGTAAAATGGTTAACTTAATATAATAATAATAATAATAGACTAATTAGAAAAATAATAATATCATGTTTTAACACTTGATTGAATATTTTATATATTATGATTGTATCATTAAAAAATAAGTAAATAATTATTATACTTATTTTTGTTAATTATTGTTAGTTGGACAGCTGTTATTTCTAACCCGGAAATAGCAGCACTATTTATGGGTAGCTTGGACAGCTGTTCGTCCTTATCTATGAATAGCGGTTGTATTTATGGGTGGTTTGGACAGCTGTTTGTCCACTTGCCAAAAATTAGTAAATGGTTATTATTTACTAATTTTAGAGATTCTCTTTTGGACACCTTGCAACCAATTCTATTATTGGCTGTCGAGTTGTCTTAATCTCAGCCGTTGGTTTGATTTAATCTCGATCGTTGGTTTACCAACGAGAGTAGTATAAAAAGGGGTCTAGGGGGCATTTGGAGAGCAAAAAGAGAAGAAGCTTTTGTGAAGCAGTTTTGCAGTGTTAGCAAACAGTCTTGCAGTGTTAGCAAGGGCGTTGTGTTAGCGCAGGGATAGCAGTGAGAAATATCAGTGGGAGAAATTAGGAAGTTGTCGGAGTTCTGCCAGTGTGAGGCAAGAAATTTTGTATCTCTTGATTTGCTGAAGTTTAATATAATTTCTCATCTGTAGAACTGGTTTTCCCTTAGGGGTTTTTCCAGGGACAATTTGTCCGAAAATATTGTGTTCATTGTGTTGCGCATTTCTTTCCGTATTTTATAAGTGAAGTTGCAGTTGTGTTATTCTTCGATATTAGCTGGGAATTTATTTTCAGCAATTTAATAATCATTTGTGATAGGAGATTAATAATCAGTAACTGCAATAGTTTGATTTTTCACATGGTATCAGAGCATTGTTAAGGGTAGAAGAGTTTTGCCCTAGGAAAGAAATTTTGATCTCTTTAGATTTATTATTGCTTTAAACCCTTGAGATGGCTTCAGCTGGTTTGAGAGATCAGGATAGATTGGATGGTGCCTCAAATTTTGGTGTCTAGAAGGCCATAATTTCTTTATTGTTGGAAGAGAATGGTATCAAAGATTATGCTACCAGTGGTGTACCTGTACCAACGGATGCAACACAGCTTGCAGCATATAGGAAGGACGATGCCAAAGCGAGGAGGATTATCCTTGATGGTGTCAAGGATCATATTGTTCCACATATCTCGGAGCTAGATACAGCAAAGAAGATGTGGGACGCTATTCTAAATCTATACCAGAATGCTACCACCAACAGGAAGTTGATTCTCAGAGAGAAGCTAAAGAATATCCGGATGAATCAGGGAGAAGACGTCACAAATTACCTCACCAGACTCAGACTTGTCAAGGATGAGTTAGCAACTGTTGGAGATAGCCCTAGTGATGATGAGCTAGTGAAAATAGCCCTAAATGGGTTTACTAAACAATGAAGTGTCTTTGTTCAAGTTGTCAGTGGACGAGATACTTTACCGAGTTGGGATCGACTATGCACTGATTTCACTCAGGAGGAGTTTAGACTAAGTCTTGTCAATGGGGCCAACAAGAGTCAGAAAAATGAGGTGGAACAAGAGAACGTTGCCCTAGCGGGTAAAGGGAAAGCAAAGAAGGGATCTAGCAAAGGATCAAATTCACAAAGTGAAAAGAAGAAGAAGGACCTTTCTAAAGTCAGGTGCTTTGAATGTCACGAGTTTGGCCACTATGTCAGTGATTGCCCAGAGAGGAAAAAAGGTAAGAAGCAGGTGGCAGCTTCAGCAAGTGCAGAAGAACTCTCCAGCAGAATGGAAGATGAGTTTGCACTCATAGCTTGTATGGTTAGCTCAACCTCACAGTGTGTTTGGTATATAGATAGTGGGGCGTCATTTCATATGACAGGAGTTAGAGAGTACTTCTCCAGTTACAAGGAGGAGGACACCAACATCCAGATTTCTATGGGAAACTTGTCCAAACTCAACCCTGTTGGGAAAGGGACTGTTCAGTTTCAGAGGGAGAATGGAAAGATAATTCTTCTTCATGATGTGTTATATGTGTCGGGCTTAGGTATGAATTTGATTTCTGTATCTGTTCTTCAGGATAGGGGGTATAATGTACTCTTTAGAGGGACACGTGTTGATTAAGCACAAGGATTGGAAATCACCCATAACTATTGGAATTAGGAGTGGTCACCTTTATAGATTGCAGTTTGATACTCCTAAGGCACTTATGAGCAACAATAATCCTAGAGATCTTGGAGAGCTATGGCATAGGAGGTTGGGCCATATTCATCATGGAGCACTTAGATTGCTTCGTGAGACTGTGACAGGTGTTCTAGAGGTGAGCACAGAGCATGACGATGTATGTAAGGGATGTGTGTTGGGAAAGTTTGCGAAAGCATCTTTTCCAAGGAGTGACACCAGATCTAAGGGTGTTCTTGATCTAGTACATTCAGATGTTTGTGGACCAATGTCAACGAAATCTCTCAGAGGATATGAGTACTATGTTACTTTTATTGATGACTTCTCTAAAAAGACCTGGATATACTTCTTGAAGACTAAAGATGAGGTTTTCAGTCGATTCCAAGAGTTCAAGGCTCTTGTGGAGAACTCGACAGGAAAGAAGATAAAGGTTCTTCGGTCAGACAATGGAGGCGAGTACAAAGGAAATGTCTTCCAGGAGTTCTGCACCAGAGAAGGAATCAAGAGAGAATGGACTATTCCTTACAATCCACAGCAGAATGGAGTTGCTGAGAGGAAGAACCGTTCTATATCGGAGGCAACAAGAGCTATGCTACATGACCAGGACCTGCCCCGTTACTTATGGGCAGAGGCGTGTAATACAGCAGTCTACATTCAGAATAGAGTTCCACACAAGGTGCTAGGGAAGATGACACCAAAGGAGGCTTTCACAGGGAAGAAGCCAGATGTTAGTCACTTCAGGATATTCGAGAGTTTGGCATATTGTCATATTCCTGAAGATACACGTACAAAGTTAGATCAGACTGCAGAGAGGGGGTACTTTGTTGGGTACAGTGAGACCTCAAAGGCATACAGGATTTTCATTCCGAGGACTAAAAGAGTTATTGTCAGACGGGATGTCAAGTTCATGGAGGACAAGGCATTCAAGAGATCTAGAGATTTGCCAGCAGATGATCAGAGTGAGCAGCCAACAGAAGCTCCAAGACCAAGTCAAGGGCATCAAAGCTCAAGTACAGTTACCAGTACGAGTGTAGACTCAGTTAGTGAAGATTCACAGAGTATGGAGCAACAGGTGCAACAGGAAATGCATCTGGAAGACTTAGAGGTTGACATTTCATCCTCTACAGTTGGCAGCAGGAACCATGTGGTTCCAGATACACAAAGGGATACTCAGGAGTTTGTGGGAGCTCCTAGTAAGAGTACTAGACAGCGAAGACAACCAGCCAAGTTCAATGACTATGTGGCATTAGTTAGTCAGTTGGTAGATAGTGAGCCTTCTAGCTATCAGGAAGCTGCAGAACATCAGGTATGGCGAGATGCTATGGTTGAGGAATATTCTTCAATAATGCAGAATGATGTGTGAGAGGTAGTACCTAGACCAATAGATAGGGCTGTAGTTGGATCACGCTGGATCTATAAGATAAAGCACAGTGCAGATGGTAGCATCGAGAAATACAAGGCTAGGTTTGTGGCAAAGGGGTTCTCTCAGAAGGAGGGAATAGACTATGAGGAGACATTTGCTCCAGTTGCCAGGTATACTTCTATACGAGCTGTAATCTCACTTGCAGCACAGATGGGATGGCAGATCCATCAAATGGATGTCAAGACAGCATTCCTCAATGGTGAGTTGAAGGAAGAGGTATACATAGAACAACCAGAAGGCTTTGTAGCACACAGCAAAGAGACCCACATGTGCAGATTGAAGAAAGCATTGTACGGACTCAAGCAGGCTCCTAGAGCGTGGTATGAGCGCATTGATACATACTTGCAAAAAATGGGCTTTGTGAAGAGTGAAGCAGATGCTAACCTCTACTACTTGATGGTTAGGGGTGAGATTCTCATTCTTGTTCTTTATGTGGACGACCTATTTCTTACAGGTTCACTAGGGCTCATAGTGGATTGCAAGAGGAACCTTGCAGAAGAGTTCGAGATGAAGGATTTAGGACTTATGCACTACTTTCTAGGCATGGAAGTGTGGCAGACAGATGGGGAGATTTTCCTTGGTCAAGGGAAATATTGCATTGAAATCTTGAAAAAATTCGGAATGGAGGATTGCAAAGCCATGTCTACACCCATGATCACGAATTGGAGGAAGGTAGATACATCTAAGGAGAAAGATGTAGATCCCACTTTATATAGACAGTTGATTGGTTCGCTTATGTATTTGGTCAACACTAGACCAGATATAGCATTTGCAGTAAACTCTCTTAGTCAGTTCATGGTTGAACCAAAGAGAATGCATTGGATAGCGGCTAAGCATGTGTTACGTTACTTGTGTGGTACAGTCGAGTATGGGATCAGATATGTTCGAGGTGAAGGTATCAGGTTGATAGGCTATACTGACGCAGATTGGGCAGGAAGTACAACAGACAAAAAGAGCACTTCAGGGTGTTGTTTCAACTTGGGATCAGGAGTTGTATCTTGGTTCAGCAGGAAGCAGAAGTCTGTGGCTCTAAGTTCAGCAGAAGCAGAATACATAGCAGCTAGCATGGCGACATGTGAAGCTATATGGCTTCGAAAGTTGTTCGTAGCCTTGTTTGGTCAGAAGGTTGAGACTACTGTGATACATTGTGACAATCAGAGTTGCATCAAGTTGTCTGAAAATCCAATGTTTCATGATAGGTCTAAACATATAGATATCAGATATCACTTCATCAGAGATTGTGTACAAAGGGGAGTTGTTCGACTACAATACATACCTACAGATGAGCAGGTAGCAGACATTCTGACGAAGGCTTTGGGAAAGGCCAAATTTATCTTCTTCAGAGATAAGATGGGTGTCATGTAGAATAGCTTCCTCGCTAAGAGGGAGTGTTAATTATTGTTAGTTGGACAGCTGTTATTTTTGACCCGGAAATAGCAGCACTATTTATGGGTAGCTTGGACAGCTGTTCATCCTTATCTATGAATAGCGGTTGTATTTATGGGTGGTTTGGACAGCTGTTTGTCCACTTGCCAAAAATTAGTAAATGGTTATTATTTACTAATTTTAGAGATTCCCTTTTGGACACCTTGCAACCAATTCTATTATTGGCTGTCGAGTTGTCTTAATCTCAGCTGTTGGTTTGATTTAATCTCGGTCGTTGGTTTACCAACGAGAGTAGTATAAAAAGAGGTCTAGGGGGCATTTGGAGAGCAAAAAGAGAAGAAGCTTTTGTGAAGCAGTTTGTAGTGTTAGCAAACAGTCTTGCAGTGTTAGCAAGGGCGCAGTGTTAGCGCAGGGATAGCAGTGAGAAATATCAGCGGGAGAAATTAGGAGGTTGTCGGAGTTCTGCCAGTGTGAGGCAAGGAATTTTGTATCTCTTGATTTGCTGAAGTTTAATATAATTTCTCATCTGTAGAACTGGTTTTCCCTTAGGGGTTTTTCCAGGGACAATTTGTCCGAAAATATTGTGTTCATTGTGTTGCGCATTTCTTTCCGTATTTTATAAGTGAAGTTGCAGTTGTGTTATTCTTCGATATTAGCTGAGAATTTATTTTCAGCAGTTGAATAATCATTTGTGATAGGAGATTAATAATCAGTGACTGCAATAGTTTGATTTTTCACAATTTTTCGCAATAAGTTTAATTGTGATATTACTAGTTCCAAGATTTAATTAGTGAAACACATTCATCTATAATTACCCTATATTTTGTCCACAAACCATGTATTCATACAGTTCTGTTGATTTACCAAATCAATTCATAAGTGAATTCGGGAAAGAGAAATTATCCTTTACAAACTATGAGTTCTGTGCATATCCACATTCTAGCCACCTCCTTACCTTAACGTCAAAGATAAATCTTCTGAAGTGTTCACAGAATATAATTTTTTCGGAGTTCTCAAACTTTGTCTGCAGTCGCATAAAGAATATTCCCTAATCTAGACTAGTCTGGATTTCGGAACTTGGTAACCACGGCTACGACTGCTAGGTATGTTTACATGTAAGTGCATTAAAAATATTATAAAAGCATACATTTACCGAACTGCCAGTTATATTTTGATGCTAAATAAACATGTTTCAAGCACTCAGAGGATGTTCTCTTCTTATTAGAAATATTCAGAGATAGAAGATGAAAATGTTCTCTTCTTGTTGGAAATAAATTAATAATATTCAGAGATGAAGATGAAAAAATCCTATTAAAATGATAGAAAACTTATTTTTGTTAAAATTCTTCCTTCTTATTTGGGACTAAACATAAATCATAGTAGAAAAATTCCTGATGTGGCCTGAAGCGATTATATCTCAAGAATGCATTCGTATACTTCTTCAATTTTAAAGGCACGCGCATCATATTGCAGTTCTTTCATTACAATTTCCAGCAAAAAAATTTAACAGCACACGAGTTCATTTGACAATTCGAATTTTCATTCCTCGTGCTAGCATTTCAAAAAAAGATGGATCTTCAAATCCTCATCCACTCGTATGAAAAAATCTTACATGCAGTGTTTCCGCAAGTGCACTTGCTGAAGACTGAACTGCTATGGAATTAGTATTAAACAGTTTTGAAATACACATTTACATTGATAATTAACTAAATGGGGAAGGGAAATGGGCCCCTCTTCCCTTGAACCAACATTGATGCATTATGATGCATCTGTGCATCTGTTGGTCTCACTTCTCAGAATTGTGACTGGACGAAAGAAGCTTCAGAAATACATGTGATTTTCCAGAGTGGGATTTGGGCTAAGTCATCTAGATGAAAAACAATGACCAAGAAAAAAGACACTTTCAATGCCATTATGCACAAATTCAAGGGGAAAAAATTAAAATTTGCCACCTTTGCTTGCCGCTTCAGGTAATAGCTACAGGAATCGGAAAAAGGCATTAAGTTTTTGGTACTTTATTCGTGATTTGGCAGTTTTGCAATTTCAATGCATTCCATACGAGGTGTATCTATCAATAAATACAGATGACAGTGTCCTGGCAACACAACAGAAGGCCGTATTATATAAGGTCGGTACCTACTTGCTAATGCAAAAGTTTATAAAAATAAAGAAATGCTCGACTTCCGAAGTATTACGTTTTGTTTTCCTAATGACGAATCTAATCTTTGATTCGACGTGAAACATAAGTAAATAAAGGAATACACAGCTTAATCCAAAAAAAGCTCCAGAGATTAAACCCACTTACCGACTAATATACAGATCAGGTACTCTGCTTAAGAACCCATTCTATCAACAGCGTGGCCACAAAATTTTCTGTTTTGAGTCCTTCAAGAACTGATCACGCAAATTGGCATTCAAATTAATCATATAAAAAAGCCGAGCATGCCAGAATAACAAGATTAAAAAAATATCAGACATCATACATATTAGATACACATGAGCCACTCTAAAATGCAAAGAAAAAGCACATTTGCCATGTGCAGTAATACCATATTAATCACACGTGAAAAACTTCAGATTCGGTCCCGTCATCATCATCCATATCTTCCAGAATTACATATCTTGCAGGAGCTTTGTTCTGATCCATATTAAAACTGCTGCTTTCATTCAATGGATTTTTCTTCAATTTCTGATACCTGGAATAATGAAACCATGTTGTCAACAGCTATATAGCCAGGATTTTAGTACAGCTTCATTACATTACTAAGATTCAATTTCGTAGCAATTTTTAATTACTTAGGAGGCAACCGGTTAGTAATCACAATTTCAGCATTCATGTAAAAGGTCTTAATATCTGCATCTTCATTTGGTGGGATGGTAGAAACTGTGTCCTCCAGACTGAAGGTTGGTTCAAGTAGATAAAATACTGTTCTGCGACTCACAGTGGGTTTGAACTTTATCTTTTCTGGCTGCTCTCACCACCCCCTACTCGTAGGACCCGTACAAGGAGTAAAAGGAAGAAATCAATGAAATCAAAGGCATGAGACCCATGTCTTTGATAGTCAATCTCCTTTCCCAATCCAACATAAACTGTACGAACAATTATAAAGGAATGCGGTTGGATTGCAAGACTAAACACCCTAGGCTGGTAGCTACATGTGAAGGTAGGTCCAGAAGTGGTCATTAGGAAACATAAATTCACAGGATTGTGATGTGAAAGTGCTTTGGCAGGTGGTGACATAGTATTTGAACCTCCAATAGTTCCGAGACTATAATGCCTTTTTTACCTATTTGCTAATGGTTTTCTTACTTGGACTCACTTGCCATCGGCTCCTAACAAAATTATATATAGCACTTCCATCAAATGCAAATGCTGCCACAGTTGGGGCTCATTTCACGTTTTAAACATTCCACAATGTGTTCCGTACAAGGATTGTACTAAAAATAATGTTAGTAGGAATGTAAATGACTGAATATCTTAACATAATGCATAGAGATTTGGCAAGTCGAACCTTATTCAATGGTGGTGACTAAATCAAAAACAATATAGCAATTTGTTGTGACCCATTCAATGTCCCAGACAATTTATAGGAGTAGAGCAGTTTTATAGCTGCTTCTTTGTCTGAAAATATTTTGCATGTTCATTTGTAAAGAGTGATCCCTTATTGGAAGCAGATCAATAACTTAATGAGGTTGGAACTTCCAGGCACCTAATGACTGGGAGAGATGGAGGAACCATCCACATAATAGCAACATTGAATATGATGAGATGCCTTAATTTTATCATTGGCAATGGGTCTACTTATTTTTGGCAGAAGGCACAAGAACCTATCAACCCTTGATGGCCCATTGTCAAAGGTCCAACAAAGTCTTGACAATAAAAAACCATAGATGCTATATTTTATGAGAGACTACACCAGAAAAGAAGAGTATATTGAGAGTTTATATACCTACCTTTGGTTAACAGAAAAAAACTGGTTTCGATCTACAGCAAGAAGAGGGGGAAAATGATCAACAATCTTCATGTTGTTTCCATCTGAGATGACTTCAAAAGAAATCATGCACGTAGTAAAGGGAACAAACCATGATGTTGTATATTATAGTTACTGAATGGATTTTAAAAAGGTATAATCTTTCCAAACCGTGCACAACAGTGACAAAAATGCTAAAAAATGACTCGCCATGTCCACTCTTTGGTTAGCAATTTATTCATTCAATCGGTAGAATTCAAGTTACTACCAGCTTGTTGAACTGTTATTGTTAATAATTTAAGACAACATACGATAGTAGCTCGAGCAAATGTGACTTCACCTATTCAATTAAATGCCACAAACCAGGCATCAGAAAAGTGAAAAACCTTCTTTAAGTTCATTCTAGTTCTGCATTGCGTCAGAAGCTTTCCTGATCTCCCATTATACCAGTAACTAGATTACACTATCTGAATGTTAATTCCTATGAGGTAAGTGAGAAGGATGTGATAAGCATCTCATTTGTAGGTGTATACTACACATTTATGGAAATAAAATCAGAAACCACTAGCTTGAAGTGCTGCAGGGTCGTGGACTGCAAAGAGCCTAACTCTTATGCCGAAGAATTCTGATATGCTTTTTCTGAAATTGATTGTTTTGCCAAAAAAATTGGTTTTTGGAATATATGATTTTTTACTTTTTCAGAACTTGAAATGAAACAATGCATAGAAATTGAAAGCAATTCCAACTTGCAAATTAACTTTATTCAATGTAAAGAAATATGCAAATATTTACAGTTCTGAATGCAACGCAAATAATTCAGAATTTTATGGAACCTGGTGATACTAAATAATGGTGTTGACATCTTCAGAATAGTCTGTTGTAGCCCAAATGCAGACCAGTTGTTGATGTGGCTGCTGGTATGAATCACATGGCCGAAACGATCGAGTTTGAGCCCTCTACTTTGCACCCAGCCTTACTATCAGTTTACCAAGCCTTCAAAAACCCAGCACGTCTATGATAGGGTGTTTCCTTCCCAACATGGCTGTTGTAAGAACATAAAACTCGGCCCCTAGAATGCAGAATTTAAACCAGTCCTTCTAGCCATCCATATACCAGATCAATTGCAGCATTTTTAGAATACTTTCTTGCACAGACATCCCACCAAACCTTGCTAATCACAGTTGTAGCTATAACAAAATTCATTGGCATAAATGACCAACTCAGAGTGCAAAGTATCTGAAAGGAATTCACAATCCCTTCAGCAACAACTCCTTAAACCCTTGAAAGCCTTCAAACTCACAAAATACATATGCAATAAGATGAATCGATCCATGTCTAAAGGCTTGCTTTTGTAATAAATGGAGCCAAGAAAGCTCCTTTACACCAATGGCGAGTAGCTTCTTCCACACACTTTTCACTTAAATAAAAACTTTGTTTTTGATTGCACATTTCAATTTTGAAATATAAAAAACTTATGTACCTTTTTAATAATAAACTTGACTTAGGCTTAAAGTTAATTAATTAAGTATGACTTGATTAATAACTTTCATTATTCTCCTAGCTCAAGAAAATGTCATGTATCCCTCCAAATGCAGAAATAGCCTGACCAAAGCATCTCCCAAGTGCACTGTTAAAAATGGAGACTAGCCCTTCTAACTTATTATAAATAGTAAGTCGACTACTTGAGACCCTCAAATCAAAGCATTAGCTCACAGGGGTCGCAATGATGAGCTAGCATAACTATGCTCTTGAAGCCTGCCAAAAAGGGGACATCATAGTCCTCCCTCCCCAAGATTGTTTGTCCTCGAGCAATCATAATCCTGGATGTTGAAGAATATCCTTTGACTCCCAAGTGGCATCTTCAACAGGTAAAGCATGCCACTTCACTAAAAACTCCTTAATGACTTGCTGCCTAAAAAAACAACTCCAACTTTCCCTCCTCATCCATGGGTGGAAAAATAGGAGATGGGAAAACATGACTACCTAAAACCTTCTTGAGGCATGATACATGGAACACACTATGCACTTTGTTATCCACTAGTAAATCAAGCTCATAAGCAACCTCACCTAGTCGTCTATTTAACATAGAAGGGAACATAACAACGAGGCTTAAGCTTTTCAGCTCCACTCTTCCCGATAGATGATTGTCTATAAGGCTACAACATCAAATATACCATATCACCAACCTGAAAAAAAGTGAGCAATTCTTCATTGATTCCCTTTGAATATTTTCTTTCAGAGTCCTCATGATATCCTGACTATCCCACAATATATCACCTGCATTGGGCACCCTACTGTCATTGAACAACAAATCCATTAAGCTCGCAGGATCATACCCGTGCAGGGCTCTGAAAGGAGTCACCTAAATAGACATATGACGAGTGGAATTATAGCAATACTCACATAAATGTATACACTTCACTCGAGCTCGTTATTGCACTAACACATAATTTCGTAGATAGTCTTCCACCCATTTATTAACAATCTCAATCAGGCCATTAGTCTAAGGGTGTTAAAAAGTGTTTGGAGTTAACTTCGTCCCACACAATCTGACCAACTCCTGTCAGAAGCAATTCTTGAAATGACTATCTCAGCCACTAACAATACTCTAGGGTAAACCATACCGTCTGAAAATCTCCCTGAAGAACAACTCAGCTACCTGTACTGCTGAAAATGTGGTGGTCATAGGAAACAAATGCCTGTATTTGGTAATGCGATCCACCACTACAAATATGTAATCTTTGCCTTGCGCTATTGGCAAGCCCACAATGAAGTCCATTAAAAAACATTCCCACTTCCTCTCAAGAATGGGAAGTGGCTGGAATAAACTAGCTGGATAAGTATGCACATGTTTGTTTTGATGACAAACAGTATGTTAGGCAGTCCTTACAGTATGCTCATCCTAAGAACCACATCAGTACCTCCAATATCAGCAACATAAAAAACTGTCTTAAATTCATAATTATTTAGCCTCGTGAAAAGCTCAGAAATCATCCTGTTACACTTACATGTGTAGCCATCAGCCACCTTAACTCTAATACCTTCGAACTCTTCAGTCTGAACGCCTTTCTTGGATACCAATAGCTAATCAATAAAATTATGAGTGGCACTTGTATCTAATAATGGAATAACTCGCTGCCCTACTAAGAGATCTCGCAACCTGAAAGATCCTTCCTTTCTCATTCTAGAAAGCTACACTACCTTAAGATTGGAATCATCAACAACCTCTTCACTATTAACAGCCCCTTCATGGGTTTCTTGCTCATGTTGAGCTGGCTGTTCCAAAAAATCAGAACTTGGCTCATCATCATAAAACCATTCCATAAGCCTATTTTTACCTTGAGGCTTCAAAGGGCAACCATGATTTTCATCATATGGACCTCTACAATAAACAAAAAGTCTTTTCCTCCTTAGATCATTAAGTGTTTCTTGATCTAAAGGGGCTGTCATAGGTCTCTTTGAATCAGAATTTTCAACTTTCTTTGGGGTTGTCTTGCTGTCCTTATTTGAAGTGGATGGTTTAGAGGGAAACCTATTCCGTGGAGTGGACATTTCTAAATTCATTTCCTTCTTCATAGCTTCCTACAAGATAGGAGGATGATGGGATTTAACCCAACCTCTAAGAGGCTCAGCCAATCCCTCAACAGAGAGCATCACACACATCCTCTCTAAAATGTCATATAACATCACTGAAATGCATTGAAACTCACTAACGAAAGTC
The DNA here is from genome assembly GCA_028749045.1 of Cupressus sempervirens. Classification (NCBI taxonomy): domain Eukaryota; kingdom Viridiplantae; phylum Streptophyta; class Pinopsida; order Cupressales; family Cupressaceae; genus Cupressus; species Cupressus sempervirens. Next base: position 312,802,548 of record CM053785.1, read on the forward strand.
TCCAAACTACCAGTCTGTCTAAGCTGTGCTAGCTCTCCAAAATAAGACTCAGGATCTTTCCTAGCAAACCTCTCTACCAGTCATTCCACAAACTCCTCGTGGAAATATCTGATAAGAGTGGAGGATAAAAGGAAGTTTTGATCAGCACTAACGCTCTTAATGAAAAGGAGTATAAGAAATACCCTCCCAACACATGAAAGTGGTAGCGGATGGGATAAAAGGAAGTATTGATCAACATTGACGGTCTTACAAGTATCTGGGTCTCTTTCACTTACAAATGAATTGGAAGGGAGAAAAGAACGAAGAACATACAAGTAATAATCAGCATTAATAAAACACTACAGTCAGCATTGACCTGTAAGGTATGAGTCTTAAGTTCATCGAATATATGTGGATTAAAGGTTAGTCTTATATGCTTATAAGTTAACATCTGGACTGGTAATTCTATATATATATATATATATATATATATATATATATAGGAATGTATGCATGCATGCATGCATGTATGTATGTATGTATGTATGCAATCATTTAAACAATTTTGGAATATAAATATGATGAGAGCCTACCTGTCAGCATTTGTTTCTTCTCACAAGCCGATGGGGTTGGTGTTGCCTAGGGATAAATGTCATATGCATTCAAAGCAAGATGGTAAAGCACAACAAAACTCTTCTCTCCAAAAGGTGGCTTGCTCCTCCCTTGATGAAACAAACCCAATGTCTCAAGGATCAAAGAGCAATTATGTCGATGGACAAAACAAGGGCAATAGTGGACCAAGATCCTTCAAACACGCTATGGAAGGGGGCCATGGAATCCCAAAATGAGCCAAATTCATCCGCTACGAAGTAGAAGGGTCTAGTGTCCAACCAAAGTAAGCAGTTGAGGTAAGATATCGTCTTCCCCTAATTTCGTCGTTAGACCTAATAAGAAGATGCCCCTTGCAATAGAGCAAGAAAATTAGGCTTAGAGGTAGCACTATATTTTTGCTACTCTAGATGTTTTGAAATTCCTTTCGAATTTTTTTATCATTGATTGGTTGGATAAGATTTGGCTAAGTTACTAGTTTGAGTCGAATTCGATTCCAAGTTCCAAGTTTGAGAACCGGTTCACAAGTTCGTCAAAATTTTGGAAAGGGGATTGGGTTTGTTAGTACAAAAACATGTAAAAATTCTATAGATAGATAGATAGATAGATAGATATGTATTTATGAAGCATGAGTTAAAATTAGAATGCAACATAGCATGAACACATTTAAACAACAAAAACACCATAAACTTGTAATCATAGTGGTCATACCATCATATAGTTCAAATAACAAGTTCAACATCAAAGATTCAAAAGATTCAAAACAAATCATAGCATAAAGTTCAAGTATAATTGTTTCACAATTAGTATTTAACTAATGAAATAAAAATCTATTAATATTTTAAGTTCTTCAATCTTCATATTCATCTTCTTCATCTTCTTCTTCTTCTTCTTCTTCTCTGGTATTAGTTGAGCTAAGGCCAATTGGATCAGCAGCAGCAGCAACAATGATATTGGCATCAAAGTCATCAAAATCATCTAGTGTAAGCCGAGCAGTGGAAGCATCCAAGTCCGCAACCTCTACACCTACATCCCCCACTTCTTTGTCTCCATTTTGTATTCATTACTCTTGTGTGAAGAAGGCGCAAGTTGTAATGCACAAATACCAGGTTCTTTGCTCTTTTTTATAGAAACCTATTGCGCTTCACCAAGTAGATGAAAGAATAGGTGCTCTAATTTCTTTCTGATGCAGAAGAACTAGCAACCTATGAAGACAACACACAGTAAACAATTAAAAAAAAATTAATTCAATCTTATAAAAATTTGAAAATTACTTTCTAGTCATGATTCTTTTGAAGATAAAGTGAGCTAATATTTTTAAATAAAACTTACATGTGATATAACTTTGATTGCAAGGGGCTGCAATGTTTGGAATCTTTGGCCATCGAGGTACCACCAACTATGAGCATCCTTCCTGAATCGATAACGAAGAGCATCATTACTTGGAGCTCTAGCATTCACAAACTATATGAACTCATTCGTGATTACATATCTCATATATCAAGAAAGAGTCTTCTAAATGATGCTTGGTACCCATTAGACACTTCTATATCTCTATAGGGTGGCAACCTTCCTGGTAGATTACAATATTGAGAGCTATAGTATTTGGCCTTCAAGGCACAAGCAAGCAAATGTAGTGGATTGGTCATTTTGTTCCATCTTTTGACAATAGTTGCTTGCAATTGTTTGAAGGTCTCTTGCGGATCTTGCTCCTTGTCATTTATCATTTGCTTGATTTCCTCAAGCATTGACTCTATGCCATCATAGATCTCTACAAGGCAAGGCCTATCCATGTCAGTGTACCTAAGCATGCTCATAATGGGCTCGACAACTTAAGAAGATATTCCACACATTCCCACCATTAGTCAGTTAATAACCTTTACTTTATTTCTTTTCCCTATCAGTGTTCTTTTGCTTCCATACAATCCAATTGTGGATGATTACCATACCTTGAAGTGCCTCTTTCACTTGCACAAGTCCTCTCAAGACGATTATATCACTTTTACCCGGGAACGCGTCCCTAATAAATTTTCAGCTATCCCCATCTCAGAAATGTCTTGCAAACTTGGGGACACCTAGGAGACTTTGACTTTAACTTCTAGAACAAGTTAGACTTTGACTATAGTAACACAAATTTAGCTTATGAATTCTGCTAATTCTTATATTCTAAGGTTCTATTATGTATAAGTACATGTTTTATCCATGTTTTCATATAAATATTTTAAATTTCTCTATATATTCTTATTTTCTCTATTGTTATATAGTCGTCCCCATTTGCCATCCCTCCCTCATCCCCAAAATCAGCAAAAAAATTTGCTATCCCAGAAACCCATCTCGCTCTCCCCTGTCGTCCCCATCTCAGAAATTGTCAAATATTAATAATTAAATTACTAACTTGAGTTCAAGCTCATTTACCTTCAGTAGCTCCAATTTCGAGTAGGTTTTGAAAAGGGATTGAGTCGTATGGTTGATTGTGACAAACATCTAGATGTCCTCAGCCACTTCATACACTATTTTGAACCACTCAATTTGGTTCCCAGTCTTTTGTAGCATAAGATTGAGTGAATGGACCACTCAAGGTGTCCAAAAGATATGCTGATATCACTCTTCAACCAACAAACTAGTAGCTCTACAACTCTTTGTGTTGTCCATTATGACTTGGACAACGTTTCTAGCACCCACTTGTTCAATGGTCTCAATTAGGATATTACCAATTAAAGGCCCATCTTTTACTTGGGTCTCACAATCACTACTTTCATAAGAATTGCCCCTTTATTGGACACCGCAAGGACATCGATCAAGGGACAGTTCTTAGAATCCTTCCACCCATCTAAACAAATTGTCACCCCTGTCTCAACCCATGAGTCCTTTGTGGGCTTTAATTGATCTTCAATCAGCTAGACCTCTTGATCCAACATGGTGGTGCATACTTTCTCAAATTTGGTGCCATAATACCCTCTTGGAGCTTCATTAGCAGTCCTCAACATGTGCTTCCAAAACGGTGAGCAAACAACATTAAATGACAGCCCATTTTAATACAAGCATCTTCCCACCTTAATGTCAACAATTTCCCGACTCTTATTTTGAAAAGCAATTTCTAGTGGTCCCTTTCTTTTGTGTCTAAGGGGAACAGATTTAGTCTTAGTGTCAACTGTGGTACTAAAAAACGAGTGGTCTTGCACCATAACATCTGGGGGGCTTGCATTCTGTTTGCTCTTTTCTTACTTTTATTGCTATTGCATTCGACTGCCCCACATCCTTCTCTCTCTTCTACTGCCTTGTGCTCTTCAATATGTATTTTAACGCGGTTTCATTTGGTATCGGGGCACCTTTTTTGCCAAGGCATTTCTTGACTCCTCTAATGTGTTGAAACTGAAGCCCAGAAATCAGTGAAAATAATAACCAGCAATAAGAAAGAGAAAACTGAAGCAAAGAACACCAAAAAATCCTGGGAAAACCCTTCGAGAATGAACGGAAAAACTCAGCCACACAACAAAATATATCTTTATTGATAATAAAAGTTCAAGTGTACAATGCTTATCGCTTGATGCGAATATATAACAATAGAAGAGACTTCATATTCTAACCGAAGATCTCTTGAGTTTCTCATAACTCCTATAATTAAATATGACTCTTCAAATATTCATGCCTCAATGCATGTGAATGACACATGTCATTTACATTTATAATATTACAAATTAAACTTTAAGTATCCTTTTCAGCTAAAGATGACAATAACGATAATAACGTTCATATTTCCAGAGATAAAGATCTCTATCGCAGCTACCATTTTCAACATAATGTATCCACAAAAATGATCTATCATACAATAATAAGAACTATTTCTTTCTACACCACAACCCCGACATCTCCAACAAAATGCACCACCTCCTAGAAGGGGTTTTATAATATCTACATACTTCAATAGAGGAGAATCGGAGTGGGGTTGTATTCTTTATTCAGTATTGCCTACTAATGAAGAGATAGATGTCATTTCGGTTCCTTTTCCTATGGCAAGAAATTAGATACATGTTCATTTTATAATTTATATGCAAGAAAATGAAAATTTCTGAAAAAAACGGAAAGATCTTATGAAGAATGAAAGAGAAATGAAAAAATAAAAAAACCAAAACAAAAGCAAAAGCAAATGGAACAAGAACTTACCACTTCCAACCATTGTAAGCTTGCAAATGTGTAGGAATGAGGCACAAACACTTGAAGAACACCCACAAATCAATCTTCGAACCCCTCCTTGCACAGTCGGATTCTTGCCCAACCGCTTATGTGCTCTTCCTTAAGAAAAGTAAACTCTTTGGGAACATAAAATGACAATGAGAGGCCCACCAAAAGCAATTTATAACAACCTTTTAGGTTGTAGATGCCAAAATAGTATTAAATTTTGCAAAAACATTCTGTTTTTAGCCGTCCGTGAGGCCCCAATAAACAATGGGTTCGAACTTGGTTCGATTTTCCCAACTTAGTTCGCCCGGGTTCCAACTAGTTTTAGACCCAATCGTACCCGCTGGCAAAAAAGAGGACCTTGTCTAAACCAAAGTTCGAACCAGATCCAAAGTTCGAAAGGCTCTTTTCAATCTTTTTTTGTAACCCTACGTCCCAAAAACAAGTGGTTGACAGACAATTTTGGAAGGTCGGCTCTTGTGATTTCCGCACTATCCCTTTGTCCATGAATGATCTTCACAATGATGTTTTGGCTTTATCATGCCCTAGGTGCTTTAGGGTCAACTCCCACCATTACATATTCAAATTGACCATCAGATTGACAAAGCTGATCAGATTTGATGCCTTTGCGCCTTAGCAAAGGTTGAATCGAAGACCCATTTCATCTTTTGTCACCCAATCTACTACAAGGTCAAGGGGAGGTTCCATGGTCTGTTCAAACAGTGTAGATCCCTTTCAGCTTTCTTTAGATACATTGACTAGCAGTGTCTTTCTCTCTACCTCCAGGAGGCTACACAACTCTATGATCACACTTTACAGATCACATTCCCTTTCAGTCAAACTTCTAACTAGCTTATCACTTCATTCTTCCACCCACGATTGAGGCCTACGGCATGAAGTAGCCACTTAGCACTTCTACATCCAATCACACCAAGTTTGTGAGATCTCATTGTGGGTATGCTCGGTAGCAGTGCCACACTTCCACTATGTAACATCCTCTTTTCCCCGGTCTTAATTAACAACTAAGAAATACAGTTATCACTTCACTTTCATAGGAAGATAGTTATATCAGTTATGTTCATGTGAATGAGATTAATAGTTACAATTACTTAAACGGAAAACTCATAACTAACATCTGAAAACACTACCAATAAATTTACTATGGAAATTAAAATCTATATACCATGGAATTCGAACCGAAAATCAATGTAGAGATTCTTATGTGATCACCCAGATTAGTCCACAAATATCAATATCAAATGACGATTACCATTAAATACCACTATATCATTTAGGGCACCACATACCACTATATCGATTAGAGCATCAATTACCACTGGATCATTTAGGGCTTCAGATACCACTGTATCATTTAGGGCTTCAGATACCACTATATCATTTAGGGCATCGATTACCATTGGATCATTTAGGGCATCAGATACCACTGTATCATTGGGGCATCAATACCACTATATCATTCCTTTCCTTCTGATTGCTTAGCTATGGCAATAACATAAGATTAGAAGATATGCTCATAATCATTATTCTTATAAATGAAAGACTGAAATAACAATCCATTAGAAAAATCTATCTCTCGCAAATAAATATATTCCACGTTCAATTAGAAGATTAACTAATCTAACTGGTTGCCAATTATATTGACGATAAAAGTTGCTTTCATTTAAAGAAATAACTGTAACGATGATACAACTCAATTAATCTTACCTTCTACTTGAATATACATCATAAAAGTAAAAATACCTTTTTCCAACAAACATTTGAATGCATAGCTTATCTTTATCTAATGCACATCTGACATCTTGTGGAGAGGGGAAACATTGTTAGAAGCTTGACCTCCCAACCACGGACCTTAAACTTATCCCCACACTTTCTTGAACTAGAAAGGCCCCCCTTACCCAAAATAGACATGGAACACTTTGTCAGCCACTAAGCATCCCGGTCTCTAATCACACCACTCGACTTGACAATAGGAGAAAACAATAAACATGATCATGCATGAGCTATTAAATGATCCCTTTTCAAAAATAATAAACATTGTTATGTCACATCTGATTTTGTTTCATGTTATTGCAGATTCCTTTCTCTCACCTCTTCACCCTTTTCCTTGGCTATACAGCCGGGTGAGTCTCAGGTGTTTGAATCTCAGAGCAACCAACTCTTTCTATTGATTCTCAACTATTTCATGTCTAATATATGTTCTAGCTTATCACAATTTATGATTTGAAGAATGTGTTCTTCAAAAGTTGTAGAAAATATCAATTGATTCTAATTCCAACGGCATAAATATATCTTGATTTCATAACATGGTTTCTTGACTTTTATTTGCGATAAACGAACTAAAATAGAGAAGGTCAATCCTATGATGTTAAGCAAAATGATTTGCGTCATGTTGTAAACTATATAGCTTACTGTTGAATAATTAAAATGTAATATCAATTGATAAAGAAAACATATAGCAATACTTGGGTTTCGGTTTACCACATTCCCTGATATAATATGGAAGAAAAGACGATGTTTTGTTAGACTCTGTGATTCGACTCTTCCTTGAAATGATCTTCAGATGTCGAAAACCAGTACAAAACATGTCACGTTTTCAGCAGGAAGATTTATATAAAGCAGAAAAGAGATTGGCAATAGACGTAGAGATATATCAGATGGTATTGCAAAGATATCGGATGGTAGATAGAAGTCGGATGCTTGGAAAATATAGTAATCAAGTGCTTGGAAAATGATATATCTCCTCTACCTCTCTCTCGACTTCTTAAATAAAAAGGTAATGTGTCTCCTTGGCTTCCAAGAAGCCATAACATAAAAAGAATATCTTGGCTCTTGAACACCAAATAAAAATGCCAAGTATTTCGATCGGTTTCAAGTAAGAAAAAATGAATAAAAAGATGGAAAAAGATTTGAAAGTTAAAAATTGAAAGTAATTATGGTTTATACTTATTTACATGCACGTAGATATACTTATGATGTGGCATCATTTTATTATAAAGAAAATAATATTATGGTGTCACTTTATTCTTATATCTGTGTGTACGTACATAGGTATATATTATAATAATATGGAGAAAATATCAATCAAAAACCTTTAAGGTACTTATTATTTTTTAATTAAAATAATTAATATTTTAACTGTTTATTTAGTAGCTCATGCAGTTCCATCGATTGTATCTTGATGTTCAAGTCGCTAGGTCCTCAACCATGGTGATTCACAATTCATACCCATTTGCCCAGTGATGGTGATGCTTATTACAAGGTAATTGGTAAATACTTGCTTATCAATAACAGAGACCGAAAGGTCAATTTATACAAAAGGAAGAGACAATGTTTCCTTAGCAAACGATCGTAAAGAATAGAAACATTCTATTCCAGAGAAAGCAAAAAACGAAAGCAAACTAAAGCTAAAGATATTTACAAGATAACCATTAACTAATAATAGACGTCTTATCTATTATTGTAATACCCTCCCTTAATGGTTAATCTATCTAACACACCAAGCTGTCCTTTGAATTTGACAAACTTATCAGGACCAAGAGGCTTGGTGAGAATGTCTGCAGTCTGATCTGAGTTAGGAACATACTGCAGATCTATAGTCCCGTCTTCAACTAGCTGTCGTATGTAATGACAATGAACATCCACATGCTTGGTTCGTTCATGGAAGACTGGATTCCGTGCTAACTTGATAACACCTTCGTTATCAACAAACAGAGTAGTCGGTCCTGCTGGTGACATCTGCATATCCCCAAGCATCCGACGAAGCCAGACAGCTTCACATCCTGCCTTAACAGTCCCTCTATATTCAGCCTCTGTAGAAGAGAGAGAAACTGCCTGCTGCTTCTTGCTGGTCCATGTGACTGCACCGGATCCCAAACTGAACACATATCCAGATGTTGACTTTTTATCATCAACAGAACCTGCCCAATCTAAATCTGTGAACCCACTGAGTTTAGGATTAGAACTCCGAGAATACAGAAGTCCATAATCAGAAGTGCCCTTCACATAACGAAGCACACGCTTTGCTGCCATCCAATGATCAGCCTTAGGAGCTGTCATAAAGCGTGAAATATAGCTGACTGCGAAGCTGATATCAGGCCTAGTAGCAGATAGGTAGATGAGGCTGCCTACTAGTTGCCTATACGTAGTATCATCAACGAAAGGAGAATCAGACTTGGCTGATAACTTGAGACCTTTCTCCATAGGTGTAGATGCAGGTTTGCAATCCTGCATTCGAAATTTGTTTAACAAGGCTCTGGCATATTTGGACTGAGAGATGAATATACCAGAAGACTGTTGCCAAACTTCAACACCTAAGCAATAATGCATGAGCCCAAGGTCAGTCATATCAAAAGACTGGCATAAGTGTTGGTTGATTCCCTGAATCAAAGATGCCGAACTGCCAGTGATGATCAGATCATCCACATAGATAACCAGAAGGATGATGTCACTGTCAGTAGTCTTGATGTACAGATTTGAGTCTGAAGAACTCCTCTTGAAGCCTTGATCACTGAGGTACGTATCAATCTTGATGTACCATGCCCGAGGGGCTGCTTCAAACCATAGAGAGCTTTTACCAATCTAAGAACCTGATGGTCTTTACTAGCAACCTTGAAACCAGGAGGCTGCGTCATGTAGACCTCTTCATGGAGATCACCATTCAGGAAAGCACTCTTTACGTCCATCTGATGGACCTTCCAGCCAAACTGTGCTGCCATGGCTAAGACTAATCTGATGGTGCTCATCTTTGCAGTAGGAGCAAAGGTCTCCTCATAATCAATGCCCTGATGCTGAGAAAAGCCCTTTGCCACTAAACGAGCTTTGTACTTATCCAAAGTACCATCTGATTTGTATTTGATTTTGTAGACCCATTTGCAGCTAATGGGTTTCTTCCCTGGGGGAAGATCAGAAAGGACCCAAGTGTTGTTCTTCAGCAGGCTCTGGCGTTCAGATTGCATGGCCTGTTCCCACTCTGGAATTCCTTTAGCCTCGGAATATGTTTGAGGTTCAAACACACTGTGAATGTTGGCCATAAGAGCAAAGTTAACAGAATCTATAGTTTTGCTCTTTTTCCGAGTACTTCTCCCATCAATGAGCTCATCATCATGAAGATCAACAAGTGTCTTAGCCCACCACTTAGGCCGGAGAGGAGAATGACCAACAGTAGTACTAGGAGATGCTTGATCAGTAGGATCCTGATCAGAAGAATCTGGATCAAACTCAGGTGAAGCATCTTCAAAACGAGGTGATCCTGCAGGAGAAGCCGGAGGTGGCTATACAGGTATCACTGGCAGGACTGGAGCTGTAGGAGCTACTGGAGCCCTCCCATCAGGTGGACCTAATGGAAGCCGAACTCCCAAATCATGAACCTGCATAGGCTGGTCTGTTGGATCAGGAACAGGAGAAACAGGCATGAATGGTCCTCGCTGCTCATCAAAGACTACATCGCGGTTGTATATGAGACGAGATGTCTCAACATCAATAAGGCGGTAGGCTTTGTGAAGACTGCTATATCCAACAAGCATCAGTTTCTGACTCTTGGCATCCAACTTGGTGCGTGAAGCATCAGGGATCCAAACAAAAGCAAGAGAGCCAAAAACCTTCAGGTGACTGATTCTGGGCTTGCGACCTGACCAGGCCTCTTCCGGAGTTTTACTTTTGACTGCCACTGTGGGTGACCGATTCAACAGATAAACTGCAGTGTTAACTGCTTCTGCCCAAAAACACTTCGGAACATGTCTATGTTCGAGCATGGAACGAGCCATCTCGGTGATTGTCCTGTTCCGACGTTCAACTACACTGTTCTGTTGTGGCATGTGGGGTGTGGTGAACTGGCGTTGGATGCCATGTGTATCCAAGAAGCTGGAGAAAACATTAGAACAAAATTCCCCCCCATTGTCTGATCTCAGAGTAATAATAGATTTCCCAGACTCTTTTTCAACTAAGGGTTTAAACTTCTGAAATACAATAAATGCATCGGATTTCTTTTTAAGGAAATACACCCACATTTTTCTACTGAAATCATCTACAAACAACAAAAAATACTTGTACCCAAGAACAGAAGGAGTGGCCATAGGGCCGCAAATATCAGCATGAACAAGCTGAAGTACTTGAGAAGCTCGCCAAGAATCGCCACTGGGGAAAGGTGTGCGATGTTGCTTCCCAGCCTGACATGCGTCACAAACTCCAAGGTGTTGGGTTTGAATCTCTGGCAAACCAAGAACAAGCTCATCCCGAGCAAGTTGTGAGAGATAATGCACATTTAAGTGCTCATATCGCTGATGCCAAAGTGAGCTGATGGAAGATCGCCGAGCAGCCATAGCTAAGTCCTGAGAATCACTAGAATCAGTAAGTCTGAAAAGACCATGATCCTCAAGACCAACTGCAATAGTAGACTTAGTCGCCCGATCAGTGATGGTGCACTGATGTGAACTGAAGGTGACTGCCAAGTGTGGAGAATGTCGCAGCAACTGACTGACCGAGAGTAGATTTAGTTCCATCCCTGGAACGTAGTACACATCAAGGAATATGAGCTTCCTCCCAACAGACTGAATTTGAATGTTGCCTTTACCAACAACCGTGTACTCTTCTCCACCACGAAAGATAACAGAATCTGAATAAGGCTGGTAGTCAGTAAACCAGTCTTTGCGGTGAGTGAAATGTCGAGAGGCACCTGAATCAATGTACCAGGCAGATGACTGTACATGATCTGCGGGTCTTTTAGCCATGAAGGCATAAAAGGCAGATTCCACCTGCTCAGTGTGCTCTACACTGTTCGCTTTGGGTTGCGAACCTGATTGCTTAAACTGGGCAGCTAAGCATTTCCGACATGCAACCTTCATGTGACCATACTTGTGGCAATAGTTGCATTGAATGTTCTTCTTTTTGGTACCATCGGATGCTGGAGCAGAAGACTTCTGCTGAGATGGTTGCTGAAACTTGCCCTTATCCTTCTGAAAGGATTTCGCAGCAAAGGCTTGCTCAGTGGAGGTGGAACTGGAGCTGCTACCGAATTGTTGTTTCCACTGATCTTGCTGAAGTAGCAGGGTGCAGAGATCAGTGAACTTTAGATCAACACCAGTAGATGTGATGTTGAGAGTCTCGATAAAATGCTCATAGGAATTTGGTAAACTCCGAAGAGTGATTACCACAATATCCTCTTCCTCCATCTTGCGACCGATGGCAAGTAACTAATCACGGATTTCCTGAATCCGATTCAGGTGTGCCTGGAGCGAGATGCGCTCATCCATGACAATAGAAAACAGAGTGTTTTTCAGAAAGAAGGCTCTGCTCTTGTCGGAAGTCTCATGAAGACCTTTTAGATGTGTCCAGATTTCGGCCTCTCGATTGTTCAGATCCCATGTATCTTGATCAGGACCCGGAGAAGTCGGACGCTGCTTAACACCCAGAACAAGTTGATCGGTGTTTCGATATTCGAAGATTGCGATGATGCGCTGCTTCCAGGTTCCATAATTGCGACCATTGAATTTGGAATTATGCTCGAGCAGAATATTTGTCAGAGATGCCATGGCACGTTTTTCAATGAAAAATTGTGAAAATCTATGAAGGCACGTTCTTCGAGGCAAAAATACGGAAGACCCAGAAGAATCAGAGAATGACCCAAAAGAGAGCTCGAAAAACCCAAAAGGAATTTGCTGTCGTTTTCTGAATCCGCTGGCTCGAAAATCAAGGCACAAAAATCGAGGCACCTAGAAAAAACGGACAACCCTGTTGAGCTCTCGAAAAACCCACCAAGAATCTGCAAACAAAAAAAAATTTCGACCCCAAAAATTAGGGTTTCGAAAAAAAACGGCCCTAGCTGAAAAAAGCTTGAAAAAACTTCAGATTTCTTGATGAAAAGCGGTCGAATCTGCTTCCCAGAGCACGATGACAGACTGAGACGGCTAAGAGCATGAAGATTTGATACAGAAACATGCAGATTTTCACCCCAAAAACGTGAGTCTTTAAAAAATGGCCACGATTTCCACGCGATTTGCAGACCCGTAATTCGGGAATTTCTCCAAGCAGAAAAACCCTAGATGGGTTTTGGAGAAATTAGCTGAAATAATTTTGGAAAAATTTAAACAAATAATTTCAAGAAGAAATTATAAATTTTTCCGAAAATATTTAAGTATTTAGCTCTGATACCATATTACAAGGTAATTGGTAAATACTTGCTTATTAATAACAGAGACCGAAAGGTCAATTTATACAAAAGGAAGAGACGATGTTTCCTTAGCAAACGATTGTAAAGAATAGAAACATTCTATTCCAGAGAAAGCAAAAAACGAAAGCAAACTAAAGCTAAAGATATTTACAAGATAACCATTAACTAATAATAGACGTCTTATCTATTATTGTAATAATGCTCATGTGCCCAATTCTTTCTGACAATGTTTCCACCCCTTCAACGTGCTTCCTACAAAGAAATTCTCCGCGATTAAATCATATTACCATAACAAGTTATTTAATCATAAATAATCATAACGGCTAACTGCCTTTTCAATTCCATGAATTCGTAATAAATAATCAACTAGCATGTTATCTTCACATGAAATAATAACAACTAACCATCTTACCATTTCACAAGATTATGACAAATTTAACTATCAACTGACTTCATGTGAACCTCAATGGTTATGTGAACATTTTAGATTAGGTCGAAAATTGGGATGTAACACACTAGACTTCTTCTCGACCAAGAAGCACCTCTAGTCTTTTCTCTAAAATTCTTTTATTTTCTTGCTTATTCTTTTTGTGAACACCGTTTGGTGCTCCTGTTGTTGGCATTTCCCATGTTTATATGCTTATAGTTCACTAGACCCCCTTTGTGGTCTGTTGTTGAAAATTAATAAATTTATCTTATCTTATATTAGATTTTGCAAGTACTCGACCCTATTGGTAAAGTCCTTAGGGTTGATAAATCAAACACCCTTACCCCTAATTCAAATGCAAGGGTTTTAGTCTCAATCAACCCTGACCTCGAGCTCGGTGAAAATATCTGGTTTGATTTCAAAGACCATCCAATTCGCTGTCCTATTACCTTTCTTGGAGGTATCAACATGTGTTACTTGTGTAGGAGGAATGGCCATAAAAGGAAAAGTTGTCCCTTGTTGAACAAAAGGCTCCCAGTGGTCCCCATAACAAAAGATTCTTTTGCAAACACTCATGGCAAACTTTCTCTGTCTTTGGAACAAAAAGCTTCCCTTGCTGTTGTGAATAGTTTACCCATCCCTCCCTTACCTCCTTTGCAATTGGAGAACTAAGATAAGATTAAAGCTTCTCTGGATGCTCTTAAGTCCAGATTTGATCGCCCTTTTCCTCCTCCCCACATTGGAAATTTTGTCCTTTCAAAGCTCAAAGATCTCCCCAAGCACAAACACCTGACTTTGGTCTTGATACCAAATCTCCTAACCTAAAACACATGAATGCACAACATATTGCCCTAGTGAGAATAAAAGAGGACTAAATTGGCTAAGAAAACCAATACTTTGCTCACCCATAAACTTGAAATCATTGATCTTCTTGATACCAAGTGGAAGGTTAACATCAAGCAACCTTCCTGGAACAAGTATTTGTATAACATGTGACATATACCTTTCAAGAAACCTAATAGGAAACCAAATATTTTCTCTATCCATAGATGTTTTGAATCTATTCATCATGTGTTATTTTAATATATTTTGCCAGAGAGAACTAAGGTATTTCTGGCAAGGTTTTAAACAACAAATTTCATTTTGAACATGTGAACTCTAGAACAATTACGAGTAACAATAAATTTAGTAATACATTTTGGTCTATGTTTTCTACTCTATTGATTTACAATATCAAGAAATTTAGAAATGATGGTGTCTTTAATGGGAAGGTGAGGAATCTAATTAGTCTCTATGGAGGCTCGTATATTCTAACATTTCTATACAAGTCACAAGCATCCTCAAATTGAAAGAACACAAGTTTCTTAAATTGTTGAGGGATGGAAAAGTGGAAATGATAGAAAGGAGGTTGCATATGGCTACACCATTGGAAAGAGATCAGATATGCAAGCCAAAATTGGTAACCCTGCAATCCATTCCACCGACTCCCAGACCTCTTCAATTTCCTCTTCCCACATGATTACTCTTGGCATCTCTAACAACCATTGGCATCTAAGGCAATCAAGGTCAACTAAACAATTCACACTCCCCTATGCTGGATTCACATATGAGCACCCTGTAGGACCCAATCTCCCCCAAATTATACCTAATGTTCTACCACCAGAGGATCCAAATACAGAAATATTCAAAGCACCAGTGGTTGGCAGGCCACCATCCACGAATAAGAGATGGTCTTTCACTTTCTAATGTTGTTTAACTGAGCCTGTAACTTTTTGTAACTATGGATATTGATACTTGTATCTTATTCTATTGTATGAGGTTGGAATCATCGTCTAGACATTTCAAACTATGATTTTGATGTGATGCCTTGTAGGTTTTCAAGCTATAATCAATAGAAGACTATATATATATATATGATCATAATCTTGGAATTGCAAATGTATATAGATATAATTCAGTATATTACAGAGAGAGATATTAATGTACGCAAATCTAGAAATATATATCTCATAATAATAGCGATTAGATTTATATGGATGTATGTTTACGAATATATAATTGTAATACAAAGGAATTAGAATATTTGTAACCTATTCCATAATCACTTACTATAACCCCTTAAGAGAATGGGTTTCCATCAATTTGCAAGAGGTGGAGTATATCCTTGCAAGATAGGATAATTCCAAGATGGGTAAGGATATGCATTTCCAATGCCTTGAGGAAATCCCAAGATGGGTAAGAACATGCAGTCCCAATGCCTTGAGGAAACCTATTTGTAGACTGGTGTCAAGAGCCTTGTGACATGGAAACTCCTATCCTCCTTACGGTTGGTATGTTTAAGTGAGAAGACAAAATTGGGCTTAAATTTGTTGTGAATTATTCATTGTTTCTTAACATAAATTATATCTAGATGCATAATAATGTTCATTACATATTGTAAATTGACAACCTCCAAGTAGGGGACAATACAAATGGTTTTAGACCACCTTTCTTGCCAACCTATGGAAAATAGTTAATGCCAAAGAGCTCAAAGGGCATTAGAAAGAGAGGAGGAAATTAGTAACAAAATCTAACCCAAAATCAAATAAAACAATGGGTGAACTAATCAGTGAAGAGACAAGCTCATTCATGGAAATCAAAACCAAGTCATTAATGGAACAAAATGAAAGAGCCCAACTCCTCATGGAAGCCTTAAAAAACATGAATGCTTCAATCAATGATCTTAGATCACATCCTAGTGGAAGGGACATTAATACAGATCATTCGAAAAATAACAGGACATCCAAACCAAGAATAAAAAACCCATCCTTCCTACCATGAAGGAATACACTGAGAGAGGAAGAGGGGAACAATCATCTCTCTAGCAGCACAAAAGAATTAGCAGACGCTTACTCAAAATTAAATCCTGAAATAGGGTGAAGTGTATCCTTCAGAGAATATTGTGAAGCAAAGAGATCAAAAGCTCCTAGGAGAGAAAAGGAACAACCTAATAAGGACTTGGAATGCAATAATTAAACACTTACATGACCCTCAATCCCCTGGCAGAACAAAATGTAATTCAATTTTCCATCCTACACTTGGAAGACGCAGCCCACGATTGGTGGCACCATGATGTCCACACCCAAGGGTACAAAAACATAACCTCTTATGAAGAATTCTCACAAAAACTAATTAAATAGTTTGACAATATTATGAAGTAAGTGGAAAATATTTGTTTGATATTAATAGTGATCAAGAGATCAATTTATACAAGAGACCGAACAATGTTTCCTTAAGAAAGGATGGTAAAAAATAGAAACATTCTATCCTAGAAATAGAAAACAAAATATTAGAAACATTTTAATATTAACAGGAGGTTACAAGAGGTTACGATAGATAACCATTAGATACTAAACAAAGATAATAGAAACTATCCATTATTGTAATACCCTCCCTTAATAGTTAATCTACCCAAAGCACAAAGTTGTCAAAAGGCATAAAAGGCAGATTATGTCTACTCAAGCGTGCTCTGTACTGTCATTGTGGGTTGCGAACTAGATTGTTTAGATCAGAACCAGGTTGAGTAGGTCAAGTTGCCATTCCCAGAACCACCTTATCAATATTCGAAGATGGTTAGCATCTACTTATTTCACATGCCATAATTGCGACCATTGAACTTTTGATTTCCCTTGAGCAAAATATTAGTCAAAGATTCCATAGCACGTTTTTCAATGAAAATGTGTAAAAATGTGAAGGCACGTACTTCGAGGCAAAAAAGTGGAAGATCCAGAAAAAATGAAGAGGTGCACAGAAGAGAGCTCGAAAAACCCAGAAAGAATATGTTGTCGGATTATGTATCTACTAGCTTGAAAATGGAGGTATGAAAATCAAGGCACCCAAAAAAATCTGACAACCCAGTTGAGCTCTCGAAAAACCCACGAAGAATATGTAAAATTGTTTCGAATCCAGTACGGAAAATTAGAGTTTCAAGCAAAACCCTGGCCAGCTGCAAACAAAACTCCAAATAATGGTGGATTTGGACAAAACAATTGCAGAACTGGACTAGAAAAATGGTGGATTCAACAGAAAAAATAGCAAATTTTGGGCATGAATCAAGACCAAAGGTTTGTAAAAACCCTAAACACCTCCAAATAGGCAAAAAATGACCACTCTTTTTTTTAAAAAGTGGAAA
Organism: Cupressus sempervirens; assembly: GCA_028749045.1. Taxonomy (NCBI): domain Eukaryota; kingdom Viridiplantae; phylum Streptophyta; class Pinopsida; order Cupressales; family Cupressaceae; genus Cupressus; species Cupressus sempervirens. Next base: position 312,820,098 of record CM053785.1, read on the forward strand.
AACGGGCCAAAAAACATACGCATAATTTTCAGAGAAATTTGGACGCGAGTGGCATAAAAATTTGGGGGTGAGCTACAGAAAAATGCGCCCAACAGACCTCAACGTGAACAGCAGACAATAACCCTCACTTTTCAAAGGATTCAGTTGCACTAGTTGCGTATAGAAGGGCGCGAGTTTGAAGAGAGAAAAAAATCGTGGGAGTTACAGACAAAATGCTACAAAAATTTTTGGAGGAAAACCCTAGTCGAACCAAAGGCTTTGGAAGCAAATATGCATGAAAATAATTTCAAAAATAGGATATGATATTTTTAGAAAAGAAATTATGATTTTCGAAAAAATTTAAAGAAGTGGCTCTAATACCATATTACGTAATAATTGGAAAATATTTGCTTGATATTAACAACGATCAAGAGATCAATTTATACAAGACACTGAACGATGTTTCCTTAAGAAACAATGGTAAAGAATAGAAACATTCTATTCTAGAAATAGAAAACTAAATATTAGAAACATTCTAATATTTACAAGAGATTACAATAGATGACCATTAAATAAAAAATAGAGATAATAGAAACTATCTATTATTGTAATAGTAAACATCCCCAAAAGGATTTTAAAGAATTTACTCTACAAAAGAAAATAGTGATGATGAGTGGATACGTTCATAGGTTGCAAAGAATCTCAGCATGAGTCATAGGGCTAGATGAGGAGAAATAAAATTATATATTTGTGGATGGTCTAAAATAATCAATAGAGGGAATGGTGACTACTTTTAAACCAACTACGCTATTGAAATAGCCTTTAAGTTTAGAAACATCATCTACAAATATCAAAGTCGCAAAAAAACATACAAAAACTAGGCATGACAGGGTTTTGATGTTCAAAGATGAACTTAAGAAAAAGAATTTATACTTCAAATGCCAAGAACTCTAGGCACAAGGGAAAATTTTCCACAAAAGAGAATCTGATAGAAAAAGTGGTGTTTTAGATGTAAAGAAAAATGTGAACCAGAGCATAGAGGTGGAAGATGTTACAAGATTCAAGAAGAGTTGACAGATTAATGGATTTCCGGATGATTGATTGATTAACAGAGGAACAAATGTGTTCCTTATAAAGAATTACAACGACGTTGTTTCTAAAAAAAACAACATAGACTGAAGACGGAATTAGAAACAAAACTAGAGATAGGATAGGAAACATTCCTATCTGGACTGAAGACAAAAGAGACAAGATAGGAAACATTCCTATCTAGACCGAAAGACGGACTACAGAGAAGTAGTTGACTATTATAGAAAGTATAAGATATTATCTTAATACCCTCCCTTAATGGTCAACGTACAGATGTCGGAACATTCTGTGATAACTAAGACCCTCCCTAGATCTACAGAATGCTGAAACCAAGAAGCTTTGCCAAAAGAGTGCTATGACTCAAATAGGTTGCAATTACAAAACTTCATTTTTGTGGAAAAAACGATAAAACCAAAAATCTCACGCAACCTTGCGTATTACAGACAACTTGAAATGATTTTTGAGGAGAAAATCAACAAACCCAGAAAAAACAAAAACAGATTCAGAAGGCGAAAAATGCAACTTCGCCTTGATCAGGAAGCTCGACAACTTGTGTTGTTGGCTGGGAAGCATTTTGCCTTGCTTGGGCAGCCAAACATTTTCGGCACTCGAATTTCATATGGCCGAACTTGTGACAGTAATTACACTGTACATTTTGCTTCGTAGAGCCATCCAAGGATTGAGCAGAAGGTTGATGCTGGGAAGGCTAAGAAGACTGATGGTTGCCAATGTTCTGTTGAAATTGGGAAGCTTGAGAAGACTGATGGTTGCCAATGTTCTGTTGAAAGGATTTTGCAGCAAATGCCTGCTCTGAGGAGGCTGTAGAAGCACTGCTGCCAAATTGTTGTTTCCAAAGATCCTACTACAGAAGTTTGGTGCATAATTCTGGAAACTTCAAATCGACATTAGTTGACGTAATGAGTGTTTCTATGAAGTGCTCATAGGATGTTGGTAGACTTTTCAGAGTGGTGACTACCATATCCTCTTCCTCCATTTTCCGACCAATAGCTTTGAGCTGATCGCGGATGTCCTTAATCTTTGTCAGATGCTCTTGTAAGGACATACGTTCATCCATCATAATGGAGAACAACTGATTCTTTAGAAAGAATCCCCAACTTTTGTCAGATGTTTCATGTAGCTCCTTCAGATATTTCCAGATTTCTGCAGCTGACTTGTTGGAAGGAATTTGCGGTAGTTGATCATCAATAACAGAGAGCTTAAAAAGCATAACAGCTTCTCGATTGCGATCATCAAACTTGTCATGTTCTGCTTGGTCGGAGATCGGACGAGTCTTTGTGCCCAAAACAAGCTCATCCAAACAACGATATTCGAAGATTGTCAACATGCGCTGCTTCCAATGATTATAATTGTGGCCATTGAATCGTAGACTGCCCTCCAACATCAGATTAGTCAAAGATGCCATTTGCACGAAGTTCGAGGCAATGCTGAGGCTGACCCAAAAAAAAGACAACTGCCCAGAAGAGTAGACAGAAAACCCAAAAGGAATCTACAGTCACAATGTAAATCCGCCAGCTCGAAAATTGAGGCACGGAAAAAGAGGTACCCAAAAATTTTTGATGAAGACCCAGATGAGGTCTCGAAAAACCCACCAAGAATCTACAAACAAAAAAATTTTCTGACCCCAAAAATTAGGGTTTCGAAAAAAAAGGCCCTGGCTGAAAAAAGCTTGAAAAAACTTCAGATTTCTTGATAAAAATGGTGGATTTTTTTCAAGGAGAGCGCAAACGATGAAGAATGCAGACAAAATGAACTAATCCTTGACCCTACAATCACGATTTTGCTGTCAAATGAGCTTGAAAATATATGGACGCAAGTTGCTTCAAACGCGTGTGATTTGGACGCTATTTGCAAAAAAAATTTGCGAGCTTTCCCAAGGATACAAGCACAGATTTTGCAGACCAGGAGGCTGCGAGCAGAGACGACTGTCGTGGTGTGCAAAACTCAAAAAAAAACCCTAGCTATTGCGGACACGACTTATAGACCAAACAAAAACTCCAAGCCGCAAACAAAATAATATCAGACATGATTTGCTAAGCACGATTTTACCAGTCGTGAGCAGATAAAAACGGCTTTTGTTTTGCATGGACACGATTTTCAGATTCATAAACCCTAGCTGAAACTTCGATGGGCACAAATAAATTTCTCAAAAAAGTAGAAATCTTGGACAGGCTATAGAGAAATCCCTAGAAATAATTTCAAAAAATTTAGCAAATAATTTCAAAAGAAATTATAAATTTTTCGAAAAATTTCTTATCATGGCTCTGATACCATGTTACAAGATTCAAGAAGAGTTGACAGATTAACGGATTTCCGGATGATTGATTGATTAACAGAGGAACAAATGTGTTCCTTATAAAGAATTATAAGGACGTTGTTTCTAAAAAGAAACAACATAGACTGAAGACGGAATTAGAAACAAAACTAGAGACAGGATAGGAAACATTCCTATCTAGACTGAAAGACGGACTACAGACAAGTAGTTGACTATTATAGAAAGTATAAGATATTATCTTAATAGAAGGAAGGAGAGAGTCCACAAAATAGAAGCAACACTTGGAAAAGAAATTGAAGGAAACCTAAGCAAGAAAATAAGGTATGATAAAGCAAATCTTAAGAGCAATCAATCAAAAGAAAAAGAGATAACAAATAGATGGATCTTTATATAAGAACAATGATTCTCTCTTATTCTAGAGCTCTTGGAACCTCCACAGTTAACTTGTAATATGATGAACCAATGAATGTATTATGCTCAATAAGAAGGGCTATCTGTATTATATGTATTTTGTGTACACTATATGTGTTGAGCATTTAAGTGTATGCTTAGTGTTTTCATGCATGTAAGACCTTAATTTTGATTGATCTAGAACATTTTTTAGTAGATGATAACTTTTATTGACACCACTATGAAATAGTTTTAAATTGATCTTAGCTCAATAGAGAAAATTATGATAATAATGTGTCTTGAGCATTTGAGTGGATGCTTAGTGTTTTCATGCATGTATGACCTTAATTTTGATTGATCTAGAACAATTTTTAGTAAATGATAACTTTTTTTGACACCACTATGAAATAGTTTTAAATTGATCTTAGCTCAACAGAGAAAATTATGATAATAATTGCTTGAGGGCAATTTTAAGAGGGGTGGGCTGTCATGATCCGTAATTGATATAGGTACAATGCAAATGTGACTGATTGAAAAAACATGCTTTTCTTGTAAATACATAACTAATCAATATAATATCATTATTAAAGAATAATAATAATGAAATATTAGATAGTAAAAGATATAAAATTAGAAACATTCATCTTAATAATAAATGATATAGTATAATCCATGAATATTATTGCAAACGTCGAACTTAGCGGGAGTATTTGTTGTTTTTAATTTATGCAGTTTGTCCCCTTTGTTGATGTTTTGTAGCTTTACTCAAATAATTTACATCAAGATATGTAAGATCATATATATACATATATATATATATATATATATATATATATAAGAGTTTAATTAATGATAATGAATAGACATGTCCCATTAAGGGACATGTCTATTCTCTCACTCTCTTATAAATATACAAGGAGGCTGCAGTTGGAAAAGACATACCAAACATTATGGCAGTGCTATTACAATTGCAGCGATCCTTAGAAACTTAACATGGTATTAGAGCCAAGTTTCCTATTAGATTTAACAATGAAGGAAATTGCATAATTTGAAGGTTATAGGGGTCAATTGCGATAATATAACTATGTATGGGAGCTAGTTGATTTGGCTTCTATAGGATCCATAACGAGTTGAGACCACAACCTTCAACCAAATGTGACTTATTCACCACATATTTATTATTTAGATTGTAATAGCAAGTACGATCAGTCACCTCTGCATCTTTATACTTCCATTGAAGCACTAGAATATTCACAGAGAGAGCTTGAGTAAATGCAGAAAGAGTGGAGAAAAGTAAGTTAATGGATGTGTAGAAGAAAATTAGTAGCATGCTCAAGTCTAGAGTGGATACACTATTGAAGGGCGGACACAAGGATGCAGATACATTGTACAAGCAACTTCTTAAGTAGCTCTTCTTGTGTTCGACAAAGCCCTCCTTGCAAATAGTCAATGTTATGCCCTTGTTGTGCTGAACAAATCCCTCTTTGCAAACAGTCAACAACTAAAATAATTAGGATGCCCTTGTTATGCTCAACAAAGCCCTCTTTGCAAACAGTCAATATGACCACATGAAAATTTCTATTGTAGTGCTATAGCCGCCGGTACAAATTCTCTGTGAGCTTCACAGGGACTTGCGGAACTATTTAAAAGCATCTCAATTGTGTATAGATATAAAACTATGACAAAGCATATATTGAAGCATGCCTAGTTAAAGACTGATATCCCTTCTTCTCCAATGAGCCTAGACACAAAATACTTTGGCAAAATTGCAGGTCTCTTAATTGAATATGTTTATTTGCAGACCATCCACAACCTATGTCTTAGTCTTCCCTTAACATTGACAAGCGTTTAGGCTTTAGATAGAAAACTCTATATTATGTTAGGCATTCCATTTCTCTTTGTTGATAGAATTCCCTCCTAATTTTGCTCTTTATTAGTGGAATATTACATGTCATTGCATGTATGGAAGGAGTTCTATATTTTAACAACGATGATGCGATGTATATGGAATGAGAATTTCCTCTATCTCATCACCAACTTTGTCTACATTCTGTATCTGCAATATAGAGGAGCAATAACATTAACTAAACAATATGAACATTAGGATGAAGGTTGGTTCTTATCTACTCATCTCGGGTCTCTCAGAATGTAACCTTCGACATGAATCTGCAGTTGTCTACACGCAAGGCTATCCACATCGACAATGAACATTACAGATTTTTTTCAAGTTCAATAAAATTTATACGAAGATGCTATCTAAGCCTTGAAAATATATCTATCATTGAAATAATTAGTTCCCTATGGAGTCAATATCCAATGTACCATAAGTCGAAAGTTTTATGAAGCATCTAAAAAACACTATCAAGCTCTAATGAAGACTCCATCTATACCTATAAGATGTCTAATTATTTTGTTTCATTCAAACACCCGCAAAATACAAGTGCAAGGAACAATGGTGAAAGCATACAAGGTTTGTCAGACAACCAAACAAGGACATCTTCACTCCATTAAACAAATGTGTTGTCATGAGATATGGCTATCACGACAATATGTTTGTATGGTTATTGAGCCTCTCTAATATTTTATCTTATGATTGTCAGTTCAAAGATAGGTGTAACCAAAAATTATTTAAAATTCCCATGTTTAGAGACTGAGATTTAGAGCAGGCTGACATTTCGGCAACCTTGAAAGAGAGGGAGTAGATAAAGGATATGATTCAGTCAACCCTCGGTGATCTCAATCATATTGATTCAGAGGGAGTAAACCATGTCATGATGGATTCTCAAGTGATCAATAATTTGTAGCAATCAAAAGGACTATGATTTATGAATTTACCTTGTGACCATGTATTTTAATGGGCCTACCCCTATGTACATCACGAGGAAGTGACAATTTCCAAATGATGTCACTTGTATTTGCAGAAGTTATTGAAAGGTGATGATCTTATAATAACTTAATTTTCTATTATGATGAATATCTTGCGTTGTCTATGCAGATCATAATAGATTATACTTTGCATGGTGTATGTTTATATGGTAAGCAAAATGAGAATGCGTGTGTACATACTTTATAAACATTTTTTGAGTATATGATGAATGTTATGTGACTAGATATTCCAGAAGGTCATTACACAGAGTACTTGGTGAATATCATGCAATTTGATGTTCTAGAAAGCCATTACTCAGAGTACTTGGTGAATATCACCAACTTGATGTTCTTGAAAGCCATTACTCACAGTACTTGGTGAATATCCTGCATCTAAACATTTTGGAAGGCCATTACTCAAAGAGTATTTGGTGAATATCATTGATATTCTGGGAGACCAATATTCATGATATCATGTGATATCAAACATTTTTGAGTAAATGGTGAATATCATGTATTCTAAGAGACCAACATTCATGATATCAGATGTGATATCAAACCCTTTTGAGTAATTGGTGAATACTGAATGTTGATATTCTGGAAGACCAATACTCGTGATATCTAATGTGATATCAAAATGTTGAATATATTCTGATCGAAGATATTCTTATATTACATTGAGGTAATATATGGTCATGTGTTTATCCTCCTTAGCTAAGAGGGAGTGTTGATGTTTTGTAGTTTTACTTGGAAAAATCACATCAAGATATGTATGAGATATATATATAATATTATATTAAGAGATATTATATATATATATATATATATATATATATACATATATGAGAGAAAATTAATGATAATGAACAGATATGTCCCATGAAGGGACATGTCTATTCTCTCACGCTCTTAAAAATATATGTGGAGGTTGCAGTTGGAAAAGACATACCAGACATTATAACAGTGCTATTACATATGCAGCGATCCTCAGAAACTTAACACCCTTCTCATTGATGTCACAGGTGGAGAAAATGTTGTGTCCTTCAGATGTTATGTTGTGTTCTCAGATGATGTTGTTTCCAGATGTTTTTGCAGGTACATATGCAGGTTATTTATGTTGTAGATCAGCCAGTGGTATATTTTTTTCTGGTGATCAGAGTTGCGTATTTTGTCATCAATGACAGAGGGAGATTGTTGGGATAAATGTCATTAATGTCACAAACAAACATGAAGATGTTTAATGATGTGTAATGAAGATAAATCCTTATATCGCTGTAAATGTTTAATGACCATGCCAAACAGATCACAATAAACTATCATACGTTTGATGTCGAGATCTGTACGAGAAAAATATTAATGGGAGATCCCTATGTTCTTAGCAGCCTCCACGTAAAGAAGAAATATAAAAGGAGACATAAAGAAAAGTCAAATACAGACAAAATAGCAATAATGACAAAACAGCAGCTCTGTTATCTTTATCTGAGTCAGCTGTTTGCCTTCTTGTCAGCCCAATAAGAGTGAGCATTGGATATAGAAAAACATTATTTTGTGTGACCATTGGGCTTGATATATGGAAGTTTTTTTGTTTGTATCAATGATGGCTAAAAAATAGACAGGAGCCATCATTTCCCACAGATAAAAGACACATAACAGTAAGATATATTTATGCCACGACAAAGAAACTCAGCAGTTGTCTATTATTAGCACTTGCACCAAAAAAAGGTGCAATAGTTAGGCTCATAGTAATATATAATTTGAATAACTATTGCATATCAAATTCAATGGTGGCTCAAAATCTATGACAAAGTAGCTTATGCATTGAAAAATGGAAAGATAGAATAGTTATTGCATTAGAGTTGCAATAGGACAATTGAGTACTTTGACCACCTATTATAAATAGAGTTGTTGTTTACCTTCTATTCTTAATTGGGATAAAGTTGTAAATTATTTACAAAGAAATCTGTGTTTAAAGTATATCTAAATATTAACTTCATTAAATCTAGTAAGATTTATGCAATTTCATAAATTAGTTACTTTTTATCAATCTATTTACATTACCTAAAATGCAAATCGTATGAATAAAAATAAAAGTAAATGACAATCTTAAACAAAAATTACTCAATGGAAAGTATTGTTGTATTTCAAATGGAATGCAAATAAGAGTAAAGAAAAATATAATGCTTAATCATAAAGAATGTTCATGATGATTATTATTTAAATTTAATAATATATATTCTAAAAAATAATTATATATTAATTACTCAAATATCAAGTCTTTCTTTAAAATGTTATTATTGACATTCTAGTTTTAATGCCTTTGCAATATTTTTTGTCATCTTATTTCATCATCTAGTGTGACATGGAGACACAAGATGGGAGGTGGCAGGGATGCTTAGGATGCTTTACAAGGTATGGCCATCCATATATACTTTTGTAGAAGGGAGAATTTTGTGTAGTTGTAATGCTTTGGTATACTGATAAAAGACAAACTTCTATTAAAAAAAAAAAAATTTACAAAAAAACCATTCTTGAAGACTACAAATCTTAGATTCTATGAAGGGACATATATCTATTAATAAAAATAGTTGGTATGCTGATAACAGACAAACTTCTATTAAAAAAAAAATTAGAAAACAACCATCCAAATTCTTAAACACTACAAATTTTAGATTTGATGAAGGAACATGTACCTATTTGACAACCATTCATGTCAAGCTCCTTAGACATCTATTTCATAAATTAATTTTTTCCTTATATTGCGCATATGGTAATCTCACGAGGTCTTTTGACTACTAAGCAACTTATGAAGATGATTTATTTTGTTAACATCTGTTATAGGAATTGTTAGAAGCAAAAATGGATATGGCTATTGCAGCAAGCTTGTTAAGGGTATAAATAAAAAGTTCATGTATACTTCTCAAGAAGTTTGATCTACAAATGTTGTAACAATAGGGAGGATGGTGATAACTAATGCAATAATACTTATATTTTAGTTATATTCTAAAGGAGGAAGTCAGTGGTGGATAACTCGGTAGAGGCCTTTGAATTCGTGGAGCCTGTAGTTGTACCAACCTAATTCCCACATTGCCGTTGATCAGTTAGTTTGAATAGGCATTTAAGGAAGCAAATTATGAGCTTAGTATTTTAAAGCCCTAAGCCCATGAAATTGGAATGTTGTTTGTATTGTGCTGGTGAAATGATCATTCTGCATACTAACAAAAGTCACCTTCCATTACGCTTTAATGGATCTCCATATCCTCTTCCAAAGATCTTATTTTGATGCACACGAAAAGACTGAAGGCTGCTAGCTTACAACTACTAAATCATTGGCTTGAAGATTTCTTAGGCCTTATCAGAAAAAAAAAAAAATCTCCATATCTTGCAATTGGGGCATTCCATGAGGCCATACTTCTTTGACTCAATTTCTAAATAGATCACGTTTCTTGTCAATGCTTTCACATTTTGCATACAATGTCTTGCAGAGTAGTATGAACTACAACCTCTGACGAAATTCCTCTATCCTTCATGTTGTGATGGATGTCTTGATGCAGGAGCATCCTAGGTGTAAGAACAATCTTGCGTCAACCAAAAATATTTCATTTCAGTTGTTTGAATAAGGGTTGTCTTAATGCAAAGTTGTTGTATGTGGAGGCTTGCTACTCAGTAAGTCATTCATATGAGCTCGGAATGTCCTAATTTCAGAGGTGGAGGTTTATCTCAATCATATCAGTCTTCCAGTTGAGGGTCAATGACATATCATAAGTATTAGTGAAGTTATTGTAGATTTTTGGTATAACTTTTTTGTACAAAAACTTTGGGCTCAATTTTGAAGGCCTCAACATGTCTAAACCTATAGATCAGAAGTTGAGGATTCTGAAAAGGGGTTATGATAGAAAATCGGAGCAACGGTTTTGAAGTTATGGCCTTCTGAAGTTGGGTCGACCAAAACTTCCAAAATAAATGTCAAAGGTGTATTTGGCCGACTCTATATGTATTGTTAGGGTCTATCAACCCTAGGTATTAAGTTTGAGTGTCTAGAACCTTCTCGAGTGGCATAAAATTGCCTACTTAAGAGATGTTTGTAGATTGTCAAGGACAACTCTAGGTGATAGTTAGCAGCTTTGTCTTGCAGATTACTGTAATGAAAGCATCCATGTGGGTTAGCATATCGTAATTTTGAATTTTGTAATTCCGCATTTTCGGCAATAATAAGAAACCCATATTTTGTTCTCGCAAATTGTTGTTATTTCTTTGTTTATATAATGTGTTTATGGCATTAAGGGGAGCACCCTTCATCATGTCTTCATCTTATCCCATAGCCCTCATTTGGCACAGGCTATTAGGAAGCTGGCAAAGATTGGAGAGTTCAGCTTTACACCTGCCAATTAAGATTTCTTGAAATATTCCAAGGCTTTTTCAGCAGATCAATTTTGTGAATATCCTTCAATCACAGAATTCGATAAGGTCTGGAAAATCTTATTTTCTATAGGACTCTTGAAGTAACAGGAATTATATTTGTGTAACTGCTGAATTTTTACCATTTTCAATTTTGATTCCTAATAGCGATTATCTTGAAACTTAAATTGGCAGCATATTCAATAGTGCCAATGACATGTCTGTTGAAAGTTTTGGACAGATCCTGCTGATGATCTGCTCTACCACTGAGCAACTTGCCTGTTTCATGAGGAGACTTTCAGGTTTTTTCTTGCAGTGTGTCAAGCAATTTCTAACGCCCACAAGAAGGCACCACTCAAGCTGAGGTTTTTGCCAAGCACTGGTCCTTTCTCTTATGCTAATACGGTCTCTTCTTTTTTCTTGTCAACAATGGGAAGGCAACAGCAGAAGCTTTCTGAGTGGAAACCCAGTCTCGAGACTATTTATGGAAATCATCGCTCAGTTTTACATTGCTCAATTCATGCAGAGACATAACTATCGTATAAAAATTGTTAAAAGGTGCTAGTTTTTGGCTTTTTTCAGATATGAGTAGAGTATCTCTGTAAAACATTTAATTTTCTGTGTAAATTACAAACTGTATACTATATAATTTATTTTTTTCTTTATTATTTTGATGACAGAAGTATGATCTGAAATTAAATGTTTCAAGATGGATTACGGGAATCATGGTCTTATTAATTATGATAGTGATCTACTACACAAGAAAAATAATAATGTTACGATGTTCACCACTTGACAGTTTGAAATTGCCTGGATAATATTGGTGTTATTAGATTTTATTGTTTGAAATAATGAGAACACTTGCATTCGAAAATCTTATTTCATTAATGTCTTTGCACTGTTATGATTGGCTAATACTCTGTATGGTGGAGGAATGGGCAAAATTTGTCTTTCCCTGAAGCTCAGAAGAAAATGGCAGCACAATCGTAAGCCACAACTGCTTCCATTGCGGAGAAGAAAGTTCCAAGGCAAACTCTTCATCTTCTGGCAGGATCTTTGATCTCTGCTGCGAATCAACCGGATATTACTGCAGACTTCCCCCAAGCCATTCTGTTGTTTCCGACAAAATTGGCAATGATGCTTTTGCCAATTTTTCCATCTTTCCAGCCTTAGACCTAAAATTTGGGTGGGCAATCCCCACATAAATAGCCTATCAGCTAATAAAAAAAATACAAAAGATAGGAATGATACGGTTAAAATCTGGAAATGAATATTTTAACAATGACAAAAGGAATGAGATTTACTTAGTCAGAATTCAGCACATCTTCTATTATTGTCCTTGGTAACTTCATGTGGCAAACAAGGGGTCGGCAACAATATACAAAGCATGACTATTAGGGTGTATGTATATGTGATTAATTATTGGGCTTCACTCAATTTTGGGTTAATTGTAATGGTTGTCAGGTTAAACATAAAAGGACAGGAGTTACTGACAAACTGAAAATAGTTTGTCTTGACTAATGTTTATTTGCTAATAAAAAGGAGTTGTTACATACCCGACGGAAGATGACCGAAGGTAGTTGGAAACAATTCCAAATCATCGCTGGGTCACTCCAAATTTATAAATTAACATAGAGTAACATCAATTTACATTGAAGATATTGGAGGAGACAAATGATTATGTAAATGAATTTTGAATTTAATTAAAAAGTTCCATGGATACGGATATGGATACAAATACAAATACGGTATTGGGTACATACTACAGATACACCCATTTATTAAGACCCCCAATATGGATATGGCTGGACACAACATTAATAAAATTCACGTAAACATGTGTTTAACACAGTTTTTTAAGTTAATATAGAAGATTTTCATTACTTCGAAAGCAATATTGATACATAAATGCTACAAATATTTATAAGTTACTTTAACACTTTACAATATGTAAACATAGTAGAGTTGCATTAGAAAATAACCCAAAAAACAGGTTGCTGAAATAGGAAAACATTTTATGTCTTTCTATTTGGTGCAGGTTTTGTTTATACTATTTTTTTTAAAAATTGCTTTAATAAAGTTTTTAAAATTTAATTTGGGAAAAGTTATGCCAAGTCTCTTAAAAAATCAAATCCGTAGTATTTGGCCCAGTTGGAAAATCAAGTTTTTCTAGGCAGACATAGGTACAACATTCAATGTGTATCTGGGTAGTATCGAATACGTTTCCAAATTGGATACGGGGATACAAGTGCCCAAGGAGAGACAGAGGAGTTTCCGGTAACTCTGGTTAATAATGATTGAATGTGTTGAATAATGCTGAGTTTTTGTACAAAAACTCATGTTTAAAAATGTAAATGAGTGTACAGACGCTAAAGGGGAAATGGGTTTTGGAAAGGCAGCATACTTGATAGAAAGACTCAAGTGTAAGTGTGTGTGTGTGTGTGTGTGTGTTTGTGAAGTGTGTATTCTGTTTTGGTGTATCTAATTCTGTATAAGGTCTGATATTTACATAGAAGTTGTTCTTCAGGCAGCTGTGTTTCAGAATTCAGATTATTAGAGATTATTAAGTTGTGTTTTTAGAAATACTTTCTCAGATTACATTCAGACCAGATTCATAACAGAGATTCTTCAAAATCATTCTTTCTGTTAATGTTCATAGCTTACAGACGATTATGATCAATTCATTTCAGTCTGACCTCAATGTGCAGATGTAATATTCCAAACTATATAGTTTGAAGTCTGTCCGAAGATATTTCACAGAGATATGGTCAAGATTGTCCTATTATATCAGAATTGCACTGTGATCAGTTTGTAAAAAGACAAATAAGCTTTGATGTTCTGAGTTATTTCTCAGTTTGATTGTTCATGATTTAGAATTGGTGACTCTGAAAGTCTGAGTTGGGGCTTAGATTATTGAAGAAAGTTGGTGCTAGGGGCTTTGGAGACTGCATAGGTTGGGGCCCTTAAAGTTGTAATTGGTATCAGATTTGTGAGGCTGGATTAGGACAGTAGATCCTAGCAGCATTACACAGTGGTTTTTCCCTGTTGGGAGTCCACTTGTCTCTTCTTGTCTCTTGGTCTCATGGTGCTTCTCTTATATCTTTCATTCAATGCTTTAGTTTTACAATATAATCTGAAGAAAATGCTTCCAGTTGAAAATTGGATTGAATACTAAGACATCAAAGCTTCAACAATGTCAATGAATAATACAAAGCTATAGCTTATAATCACTAAGACATAATGTTTTTATGATTCAACAAAGTCAGTGAATAATAGAAAACTTACTTGTACCAATTGAACAAGCATACTCCAACAATAATAACCGAAAGTCCAATACCCTTTAATATTGTAAAGCGATCATGAAAGAAGAAAACTGCAACCTGAAGATACAACCCACTAGAACATCAATTAAAACTATTGCATTGAGATTGTAGCACTGACAATTAAAATGTTCTTGAAGGAGCACAAACACAAATGAGAATAAGTTCATTAAAAAAAATGCCGTGCAGATCATAGTCCAACAAGAGGATGCAAATTAAGTAACAATAAGAAATTCCTATGCTGCTGTAATCTGTTGCCATTTAACATCATTTATGCACCTGTGGAAATATGAATCCGAAAACAGATTCAAAAAATTTAAAACCTATACAAAGGTGCCATATCAAACAATAGAAACATATAATATCAAAAATAACTTCATAATGTGCAACAGGTTTGGATCTAGTGGTGCTGAATGTTGATTTTCACACTACAGACCTGTTGATACATGTTTTCTGACGACACCAACACAGAATAAAGTGTCAAAGGACACTTTATGTTCTCTTGTGCAAAGACCCCTCGTAAGCTAAGTTGTGGTCATAGAGGTGATTTCAAGGTTCCCACTGAAAACATGTGACTTTTGTGTAGGATATGAGCTTGTTTGGCTTGACATATGCTGGTAACACAAACGGACTTACGTTTGAATCATTCTTCACTTCTTCTGCAATGCTGGCTGAAACTTCTTCATTGGATATTGCAATCTTCTGATGCTTGTCCTTTGAATGGACACAACTGAAATGAACTAAAATTAAAGGGGAAAGGGATCATAAGGATCTAAATCTACTACTAAGGGCAATGATATCAATGGAAAGTGCTCTAAAGAACGAGTTCCAAATAAACCAAGTTCTGAGTTGCTAATCTGAGCGACAACTCCCTAAGAATTGGTGCAATCTTCCAAGGGTTATGCAAAGAATTTTCATATGATAATGAACACCATCATAACAAACAATGCACATCCAATGATCAAAATTAAGCATCCATATTTTTACCCATGTTTTAGACTTAGCCTTTAAATGCCCTTGCCTGTTTTTCATTAAGCCCTTGTCACACTTTGAACCTTGAACTTGAACCGCAAGGTTCAAGGTTCAAAGGTTCAAAGACACTTCGCCCATGTCAGAATGTCTTGGTCATGTTTTAGCTTTCCATTGATCCCAATCTCGAACCCGAACCTTGAACTCGAACTCTTGAACCAATTGGTTCAAAGGTTCATATTTCAAGAGTTCAGTCTGCATTTTTATAGAACCCTGGCGGGGCCTGTAATGTCTGTCACATTTCAATGCTCTTCTTTTAAGTTGAACTTTGAACCAATTTTGGTTCAAGTTCAAAGTTCGGTATGAGGAAATCTAAATATTATGTTGAGTCGGTCTATGAGCATCGTATCCCAATATTTGTGAGACTATTGAGCTCAAACCTTGAATCATAATCCATAGTTCAAGAGTTCGAAGTTCATGAGTTTGAAAGTTGTCTCATCGATGAACACGTGGCAACGCAATGGGATAGTACGGAATTCGATAATTCTTTCACAAAAAGGCCGAAAAGTCGCACATTTAATGCTAATTGTTACAAATGATGGCGGAGTAAGATTTGGTATGTGCAAAGTTAAGAGGCACTCATTAATGATTCAGGCGCTTTGTCAAATCAGTACTTTCCCTATCTGTTCGCGACATGATCTCCAAGTTTAAACAATTAAGAGTTTCTCCTTTTGATCATTCTGCCATAATTATATGAGGTAAACGTTCCTATTTTCTTTGGAGATACGAGGAATTTGCAACTTATTACTTTTCAGAAGGGGATTTTCGTGCTTAAATACATTGTTTGGCCGAAATCATAGCGAACAGATTGCATGAATAGCTTTCACAGGTCTTTGAGATTTATGGTTTTTATATGTCATCTTACCTGTTCTACATTCTAGCATGTTGTAGGGAATAGGAGGGCTTGTCGCATCAGGTATGGGTTGATACTATGTTGATCTATGAATATTTTCCTTCATTACAAAATGAAAAGAATCCAAAGGACTTTAGGAGAGTACAGGACACCTTCCTTGCCAAGCTGGTATTCGAACTTCAAGGTAAGGAAAACATAAGGTTAACTGAGGAGGCAGCTCTCTACTCATTACCATTTATGGCAGCTTCTTTACCCAATTCCCCAAATTCACATATGTAAGGGCCAACAGTTGTGAAGGTAAGCCCTTGAAGTTACCCAAATATTGTTTGGATCGCTATGTCCTGACAGAAGTTTGCAGGCAAGTAGCAAAGGTGGACAAAAACTGTAAGGCCAAGAAAGGTTCTTGTTATACCTTTCCAATTGAACTTTTTCATTATCCATGTAAGAGCATCCAGGATGCTCTTGTTCTGGACACTGAGTTGAAAACGAAGAACTTGACATCCTACTCTACCCAGCCTAAATTCAATAGAAAAGGATTTGCATAGTCTCAATTTGAGTTGCACCCCTCCTTCACTCATGTGGCACAAATAGAGGATTTCTGAGTTGATTGTGAAGATGATTATGAAGTGAGCAAGAGATGGTGGTCCAAGTTCACCCCGAAGCAAATTAAAGAGTTCAAGTTGCAAATAGATGTTACTGATATTGAAGAGTATGAAAACGAAGAAGTGGTGGATCCATTTTACACAAAACAAATTTAAGTTTTTCCCATACCTAAGCTAGACTGGGATTTACCTCCAGAAGATGATTTACAAACTAGAACTTTTCCCATTATTGACAAAACCAAAAAGTGGTTGGCAAATAAAAGGAAGTCAAAGTTGAGGCAACTGAATCAAAACTTCAAAAGGGTTTTACTAGTTCTAGCTCAACATTACCTATTTGCCATACTGATAGAGTTGCCGCATGTTCTTCGGTAGGTGATTTGAATCTTGAACCTAAAGTTGAACTTATTGTTCAAAGTACAGTTTAACATCCACCTCCAACTAGGTGGACTCGTTCACGCACCCAAAGGAAGGAAGCTCAACAAGTTGTCGCAGTTAACACTGATAAGGAGCCAATTGAGGTTGAAATTGTAGTTGAGACAACTGTTGAAAGTTCAAATGGAGCCATGGATCAAAGAAATCAATAGGTTGTAGATGAAGCTAGCACTCTCAGTTCACTAGCTGTTGGAAATTCCCCTATTTTTCAAACTCCACCTAAGAGTGGTTCCTCTACACCAAACTGGTTTGATTTATCAGTCAGTAAGAAAAGAAGCGTAGTTCTAGTGAATGTCTCATTAGAGGATATGATGAGCAAATGCCTAGGCAAAATGCCTACGAGCAAGAAGCCTAAAATAGAGACCCTGCTAGAGTTGGATGAGAAAAAAGGCATTGGATAGCAAATGTGTATAAGCCCACAATGGATAATGATCTTGTTACTATTATGCCTCAAGATTATACTGTGGAGAAGACTATCCTTGGACCTACACCCAAAGCCGCTGACATGAAAATCTTCAATATCAGCAATGCAAGAGTTGCAAACAGGATCTGGAAAGATTGGAAGGATAAGAAAGAGTCAAAACATTCTATGCAACCGATGGTCAAATATATCCACGCGCTATAGAATACTGACGCTGAAACATTGTCGAAAGCTCTCCGTGGTTGACGTTACCTCTCCAACCAATCAGAATTCAATCAAATAGGTAAAAAGGGATAGATTAGTCCAATGTGCATTCGATGAATGGATTGATTCTATAATCTCTTGTGAAGTTAACTTTATTTCTTGTCTCATTGGAATGAAGATGAAGGCTAATAAGGTGGTGATTGATCTGGAGTCGAAGCTAAACGTTTGGGAAGTAGAGAAGGAGAAATGGGATGAATTTATCATCCATATCATTGAGATTCAAGAGTACAGGGTAGATAAGTGTCTAATGGATAAACCAAACATCAAAACAGACACTAACTTCCTATTTATATCCAAAGAAAACTTGGAATGGAGGAACGTAGTGATCGAGCAAAGTTTGGATGAATGCTCTAAGATGTTGAAAGAATTGGAATGCCTAAAACAAATTATGAGCAATGACATCAAGTGCATTAATATCGGTATCATGGAGAATGAGGACAGGCTAGATAAGGACTTGAAAGACATTGGATCAGCCTACTGAGACAAATTGAAGGCTATGAAAGAGGCCAAGGAGGTCTCAGATAAGAATTTCACAACTACAGCCCAAGTAGACTCCATGATGATCATCTATGACGATCATTTGGTAGCTCAGGATAGGAAATTGGAACATGCTCACAAGATTATAACCATGTGGCAATTAAGGCTGGAGCAGTTGGTCATGCCTTGGTAGAAAGAATTGATCAAGTTCATGGCTGTTTAGAAGCAATGGAAAGAGGTTGGAGGAGGGCTTCCTACAAGCCACGTGCAAAACCAAGACGTTGCCAACTCAGTTGGAAATTAGATAGGCTTAGGGGCCTCGAGCCAATAGTCTTACTCTTTTTGTTTTTAAAAAAAAGACTATAGTCAATTCAAATAAGTCCCTAGGAGAGTTAGTTTTCGAAACTACTTTTGGGGACCTATGTGGCTATTTATATTTGAAAAACTTTGATGGGGTCAGCTCTTGTGATATAGACACTCTATTTTGGTTTTGAAATTACTTTGAAAGCATCTACTATATTTTACTATTATATTTTCATGTTGAATAGAGAAAGATATTAAGGTTTTTTGGCTGGTTATTTTGCATATGAATCTTATGGTTCTCTTTGGTGTCAGATGAATTTCTTGTAGAATATAATCTTATGCTTGCAATGATCATAATTTGCTATCAAAACGAGCAGTTAATATAACTTTTTCCTTATTCGAGTTTTTTGATCAATCCCTTGTATTTATGCTGAGTGTAAGTCTTAAGGCTTGTGTTGGCATTGATATTTTGAAGAATCTACAACGTTTTTTTTATATTTATGGAAGAATGTTTTAATGCCTTTGATACTTTCCAATTAAAAGTATGTGCATAGCTATTCTTTGTTAATAAAGGTTTTAATTGAACAATCATTTAAGAAGGGAGCTACACCTTTAAATGCAAAGTTCACTTTCCAAGAACTCAATTGTTGTGAATTTGTCTTTCCTCTAAGAAATTCTAGTTTCAAAATTAGTTATTTCAAACGAAGGGAAATATTGTTCACTAACACATGTAAAAGGGCTTAGACTAACTTCATTTAACAATCAAGAAATGAGAAAAACATCACTTAACAACTTGAGACAAACATGAATGAACCATATCTTCAATAAAATCAAATTTTATTTCTCCAAGTCTTACAACAATGTCTTCTCCTTCTCCTTTCCTACTACTTTAAGGAGAAAGAGCTTTTTACTTCTAAAGGGCTACCTATTATTATTACAAATGATAAGGCATGGCCTTTTATAGAGCACCTTCCAAAAAATGAATGACCAAGACTGATTTGAAATCAAGCACCAAATTTACAACATGGAACCCTAATTATGGTTCTACTATAAAATAGCTTTTGTGGCATAAATAAGTGGAGCCAAGTGGACCAATGAGAAAACAACATGTCCACTGGCAAGAAAGTGGAGTCAAGTAGACCAATGAGGAAACAGCATGCCAATAAGCATTCAATAACTCATTCCTCAAAATAGTTTGTTCTTTATTCCTCTCTATGAATGTAGTGAATTTGGACATATCAACTTTAAGACCTTTGATTAGTAGATGAAGATGATTGGGTGCTATGTCAACATGTTGGGTGCCATGTCAACTTGGTAACTAATCACAAGAAATATTTTATGGCTGCATTATTTCATCAACAAGGTTCTTCTACGCTAAACTCTTGTAAAAATATCTTTCCAGTCCCATAGACCTTTTTGTGGTCTTCTGTTGGACATTAATATCATTATCTTATCTCATCTCCTTGATCATTTCCTTCCTTCCATGCACTTGCTAACGAATTCACCTTCTTAAAATGGACTGAATTCCCTTAAAGATTTTGTCAATTTGGAATTTATTGATCAAAACTCTTAGGCTATGGTCTTGGATTTCTAGGGGAAATTCAAGATGTTGCATTCTTCATTCTACATTCATACTTGAACTTTGATCTTTAGGGTCTTGGACCTTAAATGCCTTGAACTGCATTGTTTGGAACTTGCACGTCTTTCCCCCTAGATTTCCATGTTTCCTGATGTCACAATGCTGTCTTTAGATTGGATGGATGAATCCTCGATGTTTTAACATTATCTGACTTGTCAAGAATGTCATGTTTTACCAAAACATTTCCTTAGGAACTTCAATTTTATATCTCAAGTCAATTCTCTTCCATGGGCACATTTGAGATCTAAAGAAGGAATTTCCACTTCATTGCTATAGACAAGTTTCAGCATGATCCATGTTTTGAAAGCTTGAAAACATATCAAAGGAAGAGGAAGAATTTATCCATACTTAGCCAATTCTTTTTATTTTTCATGTCATTAAATGCCTGGGTGCACTTTGGAGGTAGAGGATTTTTCCTTGTCATTGCCAAATTTTGAATGTTATGTCACCTTGAGCAAATTTGAACACTGTAGGAGAAATTTTGGATTGATTTGAAAAATTCCTTGAGTATGGGGAATTAGCACCCTTGAGTGCATTTTAGCCATGAAGATGTGTAATGAGCCATGTGGCTCTCAAACAATTTGTGCTCAAGAATTGATTTTCTTTTTTGTTTTTGAGGTTTTGCAGCTTTTTATACAACAATATAGCAGCAAAATAAAAGATATTGCAATAGCAATTTCAACTCAAATATTTGGTTATTACATAAGGAATATACAATTGAAAATTCCATATTTTAATATCATCTTAAATACTGAGTATATTCACAAAATACCAACAACCTAATTGATAAAATATCCTCTATTATCTAAATCAACAATACTCAGAAAAAATAGAAATTACAATCCATGAAATTATAGGTAAGGCGTGCCATGAAACCCTCTAAAATGAAGACTAGCAGTAGCAAAAGAATTCTTCAACAAACAAATGCAAGTGTAGATATGGAAAACACTCCTCCCAAAGTGCAGATAGAAACTAACGCCTATCAGCAAATATAAATGGGCACTCAACCAACTCCATATTAACCAGCACACAACCGCTTCTCAACAACAGTAAATAACAGTATGAAAAGACGTGAAAATCTAGATTCCCAACACTATTGTATCTCTCAACTACAGTGTATATAGCAATGGAGATGAAGAATAATTCCTAGATATTTATTTTGCAATACCTCGGCTATGAATTACTATGAACTTCTCAGAAACAAACCGTTATACTTCAGCAAGGGCACAAAATTCATCAAACTCAAAAACTCTTCACAAGCAACAAAAGCAAATAATTAATTTGATGTTTTCCTCATCAAATGGTCTCATATTTATAATCTCCAAATGGCACAAGTTTCCCAAATAAACTCCACAACATTAAAATATAATAAAGTATCATTATAATATAATTTAAAAATTCCTTTTGGCTCCCAAAAATGACCTTTTCCACCATAACATAATATTTTGACACACAAGGCCACTGTTTCTTGTGCCTACAGTATAAAACTTTTCAACCTGGTTCCAACGAGCTATGATACTGAGGTGACCAATATACAACACCAACAAAAATAGCAACCTCAACATATTTAGAAGAATAATAACAATTTAACCATCATGCAAATACAACTAAAGAAGCATCAAAATCGAAATCTGACAACACTAGAGTGATCTTGATAATGAAAGACAATGAATTGACCTAACGGGGTGACTTACTATAGATAGACACTTCCTCCAAGATTCTTGGAGCCCAAACCAAAAGCTCAAAATAAAAATTGAGAGCATCACTCAACTCCTCTAACCCAATCGAGCTCATCGGAACCAGCCGTAGTAAGTCCCTCAAATGAAACCAAAAATCACTGTCGGCTACTGGAAAGCCTATAACCCCACAACTAAGACCCTCAAGTGCCACTATCAGCTCACGAGGGTCACGATGGTGAACTAACCAAGCCAACAACAGGAATGTGTTAAAAATGGGGACATTACAAGATGGATTTTTTACATATTTTGATGATTCCTTGGCACCTAGGAATTTGCGCTCCTAGACGCAAATGAGGTATGGTGGAGGAATTTTCCAACACTTAACCCATTTTTTCTAAATGTTCATGCTCTTTCACTTTTGGCACATTTGAGTAAAGAAATTTTTTTATGCTTTCTTGAGTGTAAAGGAGACATTGAGGAATCCAAAATTTTGGAAAAATTCCATGCACTCTAGGAATTCCCCTTCTTGGGAACAAATGGAGCATGGAGAAGGATTTTTCCAGTTTGAAGAAATTCCTTGCACTCTAGGAATTTCCCCTCTTAAGCGCATATGGAGCATGGAGAAGGATTTTTCCATTTTGAATAAATTCCTTGCCCTCTAGGAATTCTTGCTTTTGGCCGCAAATGAAACATGAAGAAGGATTTTCTCCACTTAGCCAAATTTTGATCATTTGCCTTAACTGTCCATACTTCATTCCTTTGGGCTCAGAACTAGATATTCTTTATTTCTATCTCAATTTTAGCTAATCTATTGCTAAAAATAGACCTAATGTTAAGTTTGTTTGAACACAAAAATAGGCCACTTAGAGACATAATGAAAATTACCAAAAATAAACTTATTAAAACTACATACTGCTAAAAATAGTAAGTTCTTCCAAACTAAAAATTAAGCCAATCAAGGACACGGTAAAATCTACTAGAAATGGAAATGACGAAAAATAACAAGTTCATCAAGACACTTAAAATTTCATTGGTAGACTTTGAAAGATCTATTTCATTTTCCAAACTTAAATTCCACTATCCCTCCAATTACAACTTCCTTTCTTAGGATCTGCAAGACAAAAACCTTAAAGGTGAATGACCCTTGATTCCATACTTAGCATAAATCATCAATGTATTCCAAGGGTTGAAAGATGACACTAACTACAAAAAGACTTGTCCTATTTGGCGAAAAAAGGGGATTCCCATTTGCAATGGGGCAATGTGTGGAAATGTCAACACAAGACCCAGTCTCAATTCCCACCAACATGGACACCTTGTAGTGGCCATGAGGACACCTAGAGGTAAAGAGTGCACTTATGGTAATGCATGGACCAAGGCTCGATGCTATGTTTTGGCAAGGAGGCAGCTTGAGGCATGGTTATGACCATTTTGTGGATGCAAGGCAACCCCCATGTCTTCTATAATCTCTTTGGCAAAATTACCACATAGATTTTTTTTGTTCATTGCATAATGCTATGGTATTGAGGTGGCATTATTGTTTTAAGCACCCAAGTTTAAGCCCTCACCGTCCAACACACTCCAAGGCTTTGTTCGAAAAAACTAAATTCACAGAATCAATGGAAGAAACTCAAGAAAACTGTCTAAATGAAAAAGGCACATAAACTCAGCCTCTTTAAGCACAAGATTAATACATGTTCAAACACAAATAGAAATGTAAGTAATAGCAAGACAGGTGTTGTATAAGTGATATTTAAGACCTTAGATACTAATTCTCTCCCAAAAACTTTGGGTGCTAATGCTGGTGTGTAAGGATGCGCTAGTGCTTTTGGATGTTGCACTAGTGCATCCAAGAAGCATGTCCAGCAACAGTGGATGTGCTTAGGATGCTTCCAAGAGCACCCAGGCGCATCTGGAGAGCACCCATGACTTTTTCAAGGCCCAGTCACTTAAGTGACTTTAAAAAGCATGTGTTAATTGATTTTTTTAATTCTATTTTTGCTCCTTAACCTTAAAACAGCCCTAAAAGACGCTATTCATTGCTCATTCTTCTGATTTTGTTTGCAGCTGGGGTCTCTTCTTATTTCAATTTGAACTATCAATGGTGAAGTATCACACTATGGAATGGTTTATTTTTGTATATTTCTTGCATTTCTTTGCATACATAAATTAAATACATAAAAAATCAAAAAAAAAAAATCACGCATTAGCACCCCACACCTGCATCAGCATCAGGACCAGCATCAGTAACTTAGCTCAAAACAAAAGAATCACAAACTGCTTTGGCATGTGCAAGGGATCTTAAAACATCTAATGAGTTTTTTTGACCATGTAGGTAGTAAAAGAACCACAAACTGCATTGCTAGATGCAAGAACCTTAAACTATTGAAGAGTTTTGTTGTCTGCATAGGTGTTGAGCTTAAAAAAGTAAAGATGAGTCCATAGATTGGAAAGGTCTACTTGTCTCAGTACATAAATCAATCAAATTCATGCAAATAAAAGAAAATTTGGCCAGATTCAGGGATGATAACATAGTTAAAAACAAGAAATAAAACAATGAGAGGAAGTTCTGATAAATAAAGTTCAAATCAAAAGAGTTCAACAAAGAAATCCTTAAAATGGATTTTGTTATGAGGCACATGTCCCAGCGCAGCAAATCATTAGTATTTGGGAAGGCTCTTCATCAATGGCATGAATGCATTTGTCTAGAGAAACTTTTATGATGACATATGAATCTCCCAGAGCTTGAGAAGGGAGCCTCCCAAGCTCACCAGGGAATCATCGACACTCACATGGGAAGTAAAATGTTTTTAGGTTTTTCTTGTTTACAGGTTTACAGCTGTTTACACGCATAATAAGTAGAATATTGTCATAGAAGGAAAGTTCTATAATCCATTCAGAAAAAAATGGAATAGAGATAAAAGTATAAGCAATTACCACAATAGTGACAACTTCCTTGACTATGCCTGCTACAGTAAATGTCACTGCACTAGTAGCTGATATAAGAAGATATTCGGTTAACACCTGAAAAAAGTTGCAAATAAGACCACAATATGTTTCAAAAACTTAAAATCAAAACTAAATGAAAGCTGAAAAAAAGAAAGAGAAGAAAATAAGCGAAAGATATGTAGTATTCCTTATTCTGAAAGAAAAATCCTACTCTATGAATCCATTTACCAATTCTATCCAGTTTCCAAAGCAATAGAAATGAATTTTCTTATCTATTCATAATCTATATTACGTCTCCATTCATAAGATATAAAAACTTGGAATACTATTTATCATACCATAAAAAATGCAAGTGATCCTCCAAGAAGCATGAGTAAAGAACTCTGAAAAAGATGATGATGAGTATCGAAGTAGCGAGTCTTAGAAAGACTTGACCAAGGTTCAGTTATTAAAGAAAAAATAGCTGTTATCAATGCCATAACTGGTGTGAGGTAACTCATCACAGCAAAGGGATTTGTTAAGCCTGAAATATAACAATAAGAAACATGAATCAGAGTTATTATTGGATTTGTTTTAAAAACAAGCAATACACATGAGTCCTATCAAAATATAGGAATAAGGTAACATCATCAGCTCATGAAGAGGCATTTACCAATTTAATCAAAAGGATAGAAACAAATAACAGTTTTACTTTTCTTACACTATGAGAGGAATTCGCAATAGGAACATAGCTCTAACAATATTCTTTAATTTTATATTTTATATTCATACATAGAAAAGGTGCTCTGGATAAAATCACTCACCATATTCTTCTTTCTTACATTTGAAAGCACGTCAAGTCCCACATAGCCACATGGAAAATGTGTCACAGCATGTATCAGTTGCCAGATACAGAAAACCAAGGCATGCTTACAAGCACGATTGGTAAATGCAGAATTGATAAATGAAAAGTAAGTGTAAAAGGTGGCCTTCTAGATACACACACCAATAGCAATGATAGTAAGAAGTGCAAAACAACCAATGATGCCTGAACTACCAAAGGATAATTTTAAAATCATGCAACATAATGTTAAAAAATAGTAGAAACCAAATCTGAAAAGACATGCAAAAGTTGAGAAAACAAAGAACTTGGAAACAAGTATTTATATATACCTGCAAAAGAATTTGTGTGACAGTCCATCGGAAACCTGACATCAAAGCAGCAAGCATAACAAAGGCGAAGCCCCAAAAATTAAATTCCGTTGATTTTGCAACTACAAGTTCAGAACACAACGACCATTAGCCAAGTCCAATCTGGCTACTCAAACTACTGACAAATGATACTCAAATCTGCTAACTTTTCTCTATATCATTATTTATATACTATGTACAGGATTTGTCCAGAACTGAATCCATTTGCAGTTCCTAAGTTGCTTAAAATGTCAAAAAATAGGGTTACCAAATCAAAGGATTTTTATTCTGGGTGTCCCCTCAACTTTTTTGTATTTTTTTCAGATTTTTGTTTTGTGTTTCCATTTTTTTATTTTCAAACCATTTGGGGTTTTGCTCTTTTTCAAGTTGTTTTTGTGCCACTTAGCACCTAGACCACATTCCCAACATTTTCAAGTGAGAAAATAACTATACCAACAAATTCCAAGAAACACCTTCATGTGTTCCAAGATCTAAAAATGGCTTTTGGGAAACCACTCATTTCAAGAAATTAGCTGGCAATTATATTCTAGAAACATCTGCAGACAGAGGGAAGGAATAGAGGAAGGGGACCACAAACTGTGTAAGCCATTAACCTGCACTGAGATTTCTTTTTTTGTTCTTTTGAAACATCAAAGGGATGATTACAGCATCTATACTGCAAGGTTTAGAGAAAATATTTCTAATCTATCGAGTGTATAATGCAATCAACACACAGAGAAAAAGAGAATTACTAATGTTGAAATGAAGTCAGCATATTTACTCTGATTGTTGACTAGTTCAAAATTTTCTTTCTAAGGATTCTTAAAATACATGACAGATGACATGAGAAAAAGTCTTTTGATCGGTACAAAGCAGAACATTATCATTTATATTCTCAGAATATTGTATAAAACCTTGCTGAATAGCCAAAATAGAATAGTAACTTCAGTTCAAAAAGGCAATTTATTTACATCAAAAGCCTGATCATCTCTACAAAATTTATTTCAAATAACCATGTTTGTGCTTAAGAATCTACACTATAATATTTTCAAGCTTTCTTAATATTAAAATTTGAGATTTCATGCTAACAACATTGAGTATGTATAAGGAATGCCAAGACTCTTCTCTGAATATTTTAGTGGTTGCCCACAATAGTCAAATTTAGCCTCTCGGAGTGAAAACTGTAGCTCTAAATGGGTGCTCATGAGGATACAGCATTACTTGAGTCAAATATTTAGTGCATTCAAATTCTCCAGCCTAATTTGAAAAGCAAACCTGTTTGACGATAAAAGAAAATTTCAAATGATACAACCAAACATTTTAAGAGAGAAAATATTACCTGTCAGCATAACTCCAAATGATATGACAAATATGATTCCTAGAAGTTTAAAACTTGGAGTCTCCAACCTGCCAAGGAAGACCTAGTTGTGAATATAAATTATAATTCATTGGAAAAAGATCTTACTGACTAAATTTATCGTTAATTACAAAATTCTGAAATACCGCATTGCTTATTCAATAGTACAACCTTTTCATATGTAAAATAAAAGGTGAGGAACAAAGTAAATTCAAGTGAGTTGCAATTTGTAACAACCCTTGATGTCAAACCAAAAAGTAGAACGTGGCAGTCTGCGGCTCATAATTAAGGGTTATTTGTTGAAGCCCAAAGAAAACATGAAAGAATTCCCCAATCTTAGATTAAAAACTTAAAAAGTAAATAAAGATTTCCACTATGCTCAAAAAAATATGTTTGACTCATAAATATGTTAATTCATCTATTTGAGAACCATGAAATAAAATGAGTTGACAAAGCATTTGGTAGTAACATATTCAGCTCCAACTTTGTGCATCCATTGCATGACACGTCCCTAAAGAAATATACAAATGCAAACTATGCATTCTATAAACATATTAACATGATCAGTTAAAAAAAAAAATTAACAACAATTATGAATCGCATACAAGTTAAACCAAATCAGCAAGAAAGGTCAGCCTGCCTCACATGGACAATGAAATCATCCTCGCCAATGCAAGGACAATGTTGGTGAATTAACTTGTACATGGCTATCCTGGTCAAATGACTTCTAAAATATGGTAATCCACTAGTTAGCTTGCTCAGAAAGTCACTGTTGCTAGGTCTGATAGGTTTGAGTTTTCACCAAACTGTCATAATGCACACTTGCATTCCCCAAAATTTAAAATAGCGAGATGAGTAAGCTGAGGAGTAAGACGAGGACTCGTCCCTCCTTCAAAACCCACATGCACCCGGTTGGGGGACATGGTGTTCCCAAGTCCCCCCACCACCACCTTTGCACCACCATCTCACCTCTGGGGTTTTCTGCAAGAAAAAGTTGCAGCAGCAGCACTTGCGATAGAAAGTGGGTTTATTGGCTACCGTAAAGGTCATTACTACACGCACACACACTACATATGCATATTTATGAATGTATGTATATGATTTTGTACTTGTTTTGATATCATGCTACTCACGGTAATCATCTTATTATAGTTTTCATATTCATGTTTCAATTTTGCTATGTTCAAGTATTTGCTATTAAAATTTATTAGTTCTTGTATTATTAATATTATACATCATTCCAATATAACCAAAGCTATCCAAGGATGTGTCCCCAATCTAATTTCCTATGTCCTAGTACTAGAGACATTTCTGGGATTTGGGGATGATTAGAGGACATCCCCACACCATCGATTTTTTAAAATTTGGTGGGGACATCCCAGAAACTTGGGGAAATCATCCAAAAAGGGGAGCGGCTGGAAGTCTTGGGACGTTGTAGCCGTCCCCCAACCATACCAAGGACGGTCATCTGTTCCCAATGTTTTACACACAAAAAAGTCAAAAAAAATGCCAATTTGTTTTTCCCTACGGGGGATCGGTTCGTGGGCCCCACCTTCTTACATGCCCTAAAAAGCCAAAAATGTGCCTTATACTTTCATTTCTCCATTTGTTATACATGCATAGAATTTTCAAGTGTTTTACTTCTACTCTCGCATTGACAGCAGCAGCGAGATTAAAATTAACTCAAGAAGGTTAAAATACAAATACAAATGTGAATTCAATGATAGTAGATTTGGAGATGGGACAAGAATTTAAAATGATAATCAATTTAAACAAGCTAAAACAAATGACAGTCACAACATTAATCTCTTAATACAATAATAGACCCATCTTTGCAATCACATAAACATTAGTAGACCAAGATGTTGGTCATCGTAGGCTCTCATGAGCCAGAATTGATTCTTTTCAAACCTACCCGTTCAATACTTGCTGCTTCAACCAGGCCTATTTTAAGTTCTTTTGTCCCTGTCTGCCTCTAGATAACTCTAATTCTGATGCAGAATTGGCTGAATCAGAATAGCATCAGCAGTGTGCCTTTTTTTTATGTATTTTGATTTTTATGTTGAACATGAAACTATATGGCCTCACTTAGCCTTTGGGCATTTTGGTTTTATATATTAAAGTTATTTATATATTTTTTTGTCATCACATGCATATATGATATTGACAATGAAGACTGGAATCCAATTTTCAAATTTTGAATGCATATAGCGTTTTGAAACAATGAAATATTGTAAACTTGTATGTTAAGATTCTATGGTGTTTAAATGGCATGCTTTATCTATATTTTCATATGAATGTCATGTATATTTGCAAATTTTCCCATATATTTTAAGATTTCCCTATATTTTCTATGGCCGTCCCCTTTGTCATCCCCTTGCCATCCCCAACCTTGCAAAAACGATTGTCCTCTTGGAAACTCGTTCCCCAAGCCCCTGTCATCCCCATGCCCGAAACTAGGGGTAACACTGGTTAATCATTATGTCTCTTGCATTTTTCATTATAAAATCAACAAATGGAACATCAAAATGGCCTAAAACTGCGATGTTTTCCTTTTCTATATATTGTTTATTGTTAGTCAGTTGCTTTTCTGCTGACATTTTTTTGGTAATTGGGATTTAGGAGCCCTAAAAAACTTATTTGCCCTTTGATCAAAACTAGATATTCAACCATAGCATATTATAAATGAACAAGATCAATGTTCGTGAATTAAGTAATGAGATGTCCATATTAATCATGGATTGTATATTTAAAAATGGATAGATACTACAACATTAAGCATTGCATACTTAATAAACAAACCAAATTGAATATCATGCCCATCAAAATGTACCATGGTGACTCCAGTAAATTGTACAGCTCTGATTATAAGTATTCCTTTTCATTAAAAAAGTAATTCAATGTAGTGTCCCCTATTACGGTTTTACATAAAAATCACACAATTAAATCATTTCACATTTATAAGCTTCTCAACAATTTAAGTTTATGAGTAAAAAGTAATTATATACCCAAGTGTTATTAATTGGTCCATGGATTCGAGGGTATAGACGTTATCCAAGTTGCCTAGATACCATCTCTAGAACCCCTCAAAGTTTACAAGTCCAAGCCCATTTCACAAAGATTTACAAAATGCTGACCCCTACCCTCTATTGGGATAGATCTAGAGATTAGGTTTATACTAGCTCCTCCTTAGTAACATCATAGACTTTACCAGAGATCAAATAATAGTAACATTGGAGATAATTTAATAATCATATGTGATGGTAATAGAGAGTTAAATCTATTCACAACAATATGAGAGCTAACCTGATAACTAATACTAATCTCATTATTATTATATATACTTAAATTCTATTATCTTTCTTAGTAGTAATATTTGCAATTGTATTTTCAAAACCAAACAATACGACGAATATACTTTCACTATCCTTTCATATTAATATTAGGTAAGGTGTCTAATAATCTTCCCATTATAAATATGCTTTATAAACTTCCTCACATTTAAAGTGAGATATTGATGCATTATATCTTACCCTTAATTAACATAAATGCCCAAGCGGTAGTGGTGGCCCGTGTACGATCCTGTGTGATTGGCCTTATTTCCCCTTCCGTGGAGTCCACATGGGAGCGTCTATGGATAAGTAATAGTTGATCTGAATTCAAACAGTTAATCTGCTTTCACCTTCGATGGCGAAGGCCATGTGTAAATGGCTTAAAAACAATGGGTCAAACCTGTGGGATTCACCCTTTTCATATATTTCTTCCTTTGATAATTTTTCCCTTACCGAGAATGTGGGATCTGAGCCCTTTTTGTATTATATAATGCTTTTCAATATTTTTTTGAATGATCCCCCTGTAATGCCATGTGCACCATATATATATATATATATATATATATATATATGTTTGTGATGCATTATTTGGGTGGAGTTCGGTTCGTAAGCCCGCCCCCCTTAGGTTATCATATTAATTTATATTTGTTTATTTTTCATTAGTTTAAAATTTATTAATTATATATATATATATATATATATATATATATATATATATATATATATATATAATCATTTAGTAACATAATTACATAACTGATATTTAGTTATGTGATAAATTTATTATTTGATAAACTAATAATTTATTTAATTGATTCAATCATAGATGGAAAACTCGCCAAGTACTCGGCGAGTTTTTAAAACTTGCTGAGTTTCCTAGCTCGGCGAGTTTTTCACCAGTTAACTCGCTGACTTAAAAACTCGGTAGTCTGGTAAAAACTCGCCGAGTATTCGGCGAGTAATCGTAAAAAACTCGGCGAGTTTTTCATAAAAACTCGCGATTTACTGGTGAGATTTTTGCCCGCGGCCTATGACGGATTAAAGCAGTAGTGAATGTGTTTTTTCTCATTCTTTCTTGTATTTGCATTGTTTAGAGCCTTGAGGAGTGAAGAGAAGAAGGTTTGGAGGCATTCTTGGCTGATTGCAAGTGATTCAAGACGGATTTGAGTGGATTGTAGAGGATTCTAACCGATTTTAGAAGACAAATTTCTTTCCAAGTATGTTCATCTTATCATAGTTTGAAAACTTTTTATAGTTTTATAACAAATGTTCTTTTGTTTTTGTTGTTGTTTGTAAATGTTTTCAAATCATTTAAAATCATTTTGAATCATTTGAAACCCTAGCTTCTAAGGATATGGTTGAAGTTTGTTGTTTGCTAAGAATATGGTTGAAGTTTGAACTTGAAGTTTGAAACTTTGAATCATTTGAAACCCTAGCTTCTAAGTTCTAACTTTGTTTATTCATTTTTCTATATATTTATGTGTAGGGCAGCGGTCAACCATTAAAAAAATGACAAACCCGCAAGAAGAGTGGCCACAAACACCATGCCCATCTGGATATATAGGCACTCGGCCTAAAAATGCAAGAGATAAGGCATGGCGGTATGCCTATGAAGCTCCAAGTCCAAATGATATTGGGAAGGTGATATGCATTCCTTGTGAGAGAATTATTCTGGAGGCATAAACCGCCTCAAATACCACCTTGCAAGCATAAAGAAACATGACTCAAATCCTTGTCTCAAGGTAACTGATGAAGAAAAAAAATTCATCCATGCCCTACTTGCAGCTGCTGAAGAGAAAAAATTGAATAGGTAGAGGGCAAAATTAGCTATGAAGGCAGCCATAGCTGAATCTGAAGGAGCTCCTTTTGATATGCAAGAGGAAGAAGAAGCACTTGAGAACATACCAGGATCTTTTCGTGGCCCACGGATCCGCAAACAAAATTTCTCTTTTACCGTTTCCACTTCTTCTACATCTCCTACTTCTTCATCATCACCATCTGGATCCCCATCAGGGATAGGTGGTTATTTTGTGCCCAGGAACACACCTGGAGCACAGCCATCATTAGAGGGCACTGCATGGTTTAAGGAGGTGCATGAGCAAACTGATATTGCAACAGCTGATTTTTGGTTTTTTAACAATATCTCAATGAATGCCGCTGATAGTCCCTATTGGGTCAATATGGTGAATGCAATGACAATATTAGGCAAAGGGTACAAGCCGCCTAATCGAAAGGATATGAGTGGAAGTTTAGTATTTTACTATTTAGTAATTGTAAATAATTGTGATTCACTTTAGTTCATTGTTATATTTTAAATCTTAATTGTTATAACTTATTTCCTAATTTTTTACTAACACTTACACTTTATTTAATATTACACCTAAATTTTGTAGGTTGCTTGACAAAGCGGTTGGTAGGGCAACATTGTTGATAGAAGACCAAAAGAAAGAGTGGAAGAAGTATGGCTGCACCATTTTATCTGATGGGTGGACAGATGGAAGAAGTAGAACCATTATTAACTTCTTCATTGCTTGCAAAGACGATGTGATGTTTTCAAAATCTGTCGATGCCTCCAACAAGTGAAAAATGCAGCCACATTGGCTTTAATGTTGGAGAATGTTGTCATGGAGGTGGGAATAGAGAATGTGGTGCAAATAATCACAGATAATGCAGCAGCATATGTGGCAGCAGGTAGATTTAATTTTTTATATTTGAATCAATATGAATCATGAATGTAATGCTATGGTATTATTCAATTTAGATTTGATGTAATTTGTAAATACTAAATATGGAAAGTTTGTTACTGATTATTGATTTTTTGCTAATCTTTTAGGTAGAATCCTCCAAGAGAGGCATCCCATACTTTTCTGGTCACCTTGTGCAGCACATGTCTTTGACCTTCTTTTGGAGGACATAGGAAAACTTGATTGGGTGAGTCCAGTTGTGGAAGATGCTAGGCGAGTCACGAAATATATCTATAATCACCCATGGGTTCTCAGTTTGATGAGAAAAGCCACTAAAGGCAAAGATTTGATGAGACCTGCTATGACAAGGTTTGCAACGGTCTTCTTGACGTTGCAAAGTATTCTTGACCACATATTGGCTTTGAAGCAAATGTTTGTGTGTGCTGATTGGGTTGCTTCACCTTACTCAAAGAAGCCCGAAGGAGAGGCTGTGGCACGAATAGTCTTTGATGATAGCTTTTTTGCAAAGGCTAAGGAGATTGTGGAGGTAACTTCATTATATTTTTAGTTTATTCAAATTTCATTATCAATTCATAACTTACTATGTTATTAATAATTTGTATTTTTCAAATTTCAAATGTAGATGTCTCTACCCCTGGTTCTAGTCTTGCACACATGTGATGGGCAGCAATCCCCAATGGGAGGTCTTTATGAGGCCATGGATAGGGCGAAAGAGGCTGTTAGAAGTTGCTATCACGGGGATAGTCTCAGATTTGACCCCACTTGGGAAATAATTGATAGGAGGTGGAACAATATGCTCCACCAACCTATTCATGCAGCAGGCTACTTCCTCAATCCCAAATTCAGGTACTATGATAATTGATTGTCCTTGAAGTTGGGATTTTAATAAGTCTTTATTTTAATTTACTTTTTAAGGTTGTGTAGTAAGACTTGATATCAATTTCTATTTGTTTTAGGGCTGATGATTCCTACTCAGATCCTAATGGAGAGGTCATGAAAGGTCTCTCTAAATGCATTGAGAGAATGATATCAAGTGAAGAGGAGAGAGACCTTATTGTGACCGAACAACAAATCTATGTGGAATCAAGGGGTCCTTTGTTCTCTTCTATGCTAGCAAAGAGAGCAAGATCTACTCAAGCACCAGGTAAAGCGTCAAACTTTAAAACTTTTGCTAATTGATAAGTTGTGCTTCTGATTTTATTTTTTATTGCTTTATAACTTTTTTAATTTTGTTTTGCAAATGCTTGGTGGGCAAGTTGGGGTGGCAATACCCCCAATTTAAGGAAATTTGTTCTCAGAGTCCTATCCCAACCTTGTACCTCATCCCATTGTGAGCGCAATTGGAGCTTATTTGAGTCCATCCATACAAAGAAAAGAAACATAATGACTCAAAAACGGCTTAATGACCTTGTTTAAAAAAGGCACAGCTCTTAGAACTACCTAGTCCGCTTGATCTAGATGAGATAGATCCTTATTCTGATTGGACAGCACAGGAGCCAAGTCCATTGTTTACACCAGATGAGATCACTGATTTGGAGAGGCAGGCCATGGAGGGGGAGGCTAACACTGATTTTCAGTTCACTATGGATGACATTGAGGATGAGGACGAGGATGATGATGATTCAGGCGAGGATCAGGCATTACCATTAGGAGGAGATGCATCCTCTTCTAAGACGTCGAGCCAGTCAGTAGGGACGTCGAGCGAGGGGGCACAGCCACAGAGTTCACAATCACGCAGCTCACGCCTATCCCAGTGCGGGGCACTTCTTCTAGGACTAGACCCCCTCGCTTTCCTACTAGTGCAAGTGGAAAGAGGAAGATGTGATTGACATTGTCACATTGTATTGATGTATTTAGACTTGTATTATTTACTTCTAGTTTGACAAATTGAAACTATTTAGTAATTTACTATTTCGCTTCCGACCATGAGCATTCTGCATGAGAATGCAATTTTGTACGCATTATGCATTTATATATATCTAAACTTTCTTTCTTTCTTTTGTATTGTCTTTAATTAACTTATTAGATGCATCTTCTCATTAAATTTTGCAAAATAAATGTATTTTTAATTAAATTCCAGCGGTTTTTTAGGTTTCCGAGTTTTCCCCGAGTTTTTTTTTTTAAATTGCCGAGTTTTTCCCGATTAAACTTTTGGGGGGCTTGGCAAGTTTTTGCATTTGACGAGTTTTCCAACTATGGATTCAATAATTGAATCATTTAATTATTTAGTAAATTATTTATTAAATGTTCATTTAGTAATATAATTACATTACTGAAATTTAGTTATGTAATAAATTTATTATTTGATAAACTAATAATTTATTTAATTGAAACATTTAATTATTTAGTAAATTACTTATTGAATGTTTTACAAATCAGAATATCAATTTTTTTTTAAGTATTGAAGGGGGATATTACATTCAGCCCATTAGCAATATCATGCCCAACATGAGGTTTTGGCCTGCATAACATCAAGGATGAGTTTTGTGCACTTGACCAAGATCTCTCATACCTTATCTTCAGTCAACCTTAGAAGCCCATGGTGAGAAGTCTACAACACCAGCATTGTATCATTCAGTTTTAACATTGAGGAAACCTGTAAAGCTTATCTTGTCCCAAAATATCCTAACCATTGGGCAAGTATCAAATCAAAACACAAGACCACCTCACTTATCGTCCATTATTGCTGTCCAAGAAAGATTAATCCTAGCAAACCATGTAAGACATCAAGTTCACACTGGTGAGTGTAAATAAGTCTTTCCAAGTTCCTCCATCAT
Organism: Cupressus sempervirens; assembly: GCA_028749045.1. Classification (NCBI taxonomy): domain Eukaryota; kingdom Viridiplantae; phylum Streptophyta; class Pinopsida; order Cupressales; family Cupressaceae; genus Cupressus; species Cupressus sempervirens. Next base: position 312,856,418 of record CM053785.1, read on the forward strand.
GCATTTTTTCCCTCAAACCATAGATGAACTATTCGCAAGTACTTGACAAGTTGCCAAGTACTGGATGTAATTTTTACCATCAAGTTTTCAGTGTTTTAATCTGTGACTCTCTTGCACCAAGTTTTACATGGCTAGTAAGCAAGTACTCAGCAAGTCCAAGTGTTAAACTCAGCCTGAACAAATATACACTCCAGATGCAAGAAAAATGGGGAGAAAAACATAATTTTCACACTGAAAAAATGGGTATTGACCAAAACTATGTACCTAAGAGTTTAAAAGCAAGATAAAATCCATTTAATATTAATGATATTATAACCAAATGCCAATCTCTAGAGACTCTAGAGACTATCTTCAATGAAAGTACGGTGCACTTGTCTATTGCTTCCAAAATAAGTAATTTAATCATTAAACCTAGTTTGTGTTGTGAGAGGAGATCAATAAATCCTTGAACATTTTGTCTATTATCCAAAACATAGTCTGCATACTCAAACTCAACAAAACAAAAGGAATACTAAAATCTATGCCTTTTTCTATTGAAACACTTTGCCAATGTTTTATAGACTCATTTGTATTTTATATCTTTCACAAACTTTGTGCTTTTTGAAGAAATCTTAGAATTTTTTAAATATTGTCGAGTTTTGTAAAGTTTTTCCACAAAGGAATATTATTGGTCTGTTGAGTTCAAGCTGATTCCTTGTAGGCAAAATGCTTAAATAAGCACTTCTAACTTGTTCATGTGATGAAATATGAAGCTAAAAATCGATAGGTAGAACTTAGAAGTAATCTGACTAGAAGGATGGAATGTTATTCTAGCTGCAAAAATAGGTGAATGGTATGATTGTTTTCTCACTTCGTTCGTGCAAAGGAGCAATCACAACTCCTACAAGTTGCTACAAGTTGTTCAATCCCTTCATTGTTTGGAAACCTCTTTTGTTACCTTTGTATTAATTGCTAGAATTTCACAGCACCGTATTCCAAATAAAACAATAAGTTTAGGCTATCCAAGGAGACTGCAAACTATTCTCCCAAAAAAACTGTTTCTATTGAGAACCAGATTGAGTGTAACTTCATCTAACTCAACATCTCTCCAAATGTCAATGCAAAAAAATGCATTTAAGAGCCTCGTGGAAGGCATATAAACAGAGCATCCTCCTTCTCTTCTATAACTCGTATAAGAAAATCCTTATGGCTTCTGCCCTTGATCTTCCCAAATTGATGTATCTTTGAAACCCTGTAAAGCAGCCAGCAGGAATTTTATAGAGCTTTAGATCAATCATCGCTATCATATTTAGGAGTTGTCTCAACAATCGTTGTCATGATTTATCTGCACTTTGAGCCTCCTGTTGTGCAGTTTCACGCCACCACCCCATTTAAAATGGGGAGCCCTGCCATTTATCTTTTTTGCACAGTCGGCTGCTAATGAGGTGCCAGAAATACTCCCAGCCCATCGGATTCTGATCAGGCAAAGGGTTTTAATTTTTTTAATCCTCCAGCACTACAAATTCCCGCACTCTCAAAGACTGGAAAATCTTCTCATATGTCGGATCCCACCGTGGGTAGAGGATTTTAACCTCTCACCCATCAAATTTCGCTATGGGTAGAGGTCTTTATCCTCTGGGCAACGTATCTTTCGCCCAGCGTTTCATGATGCCTTTGTATTATAAAGTCCCCTTAGGGAATAATGAGTCGAGGCGGGCCATGGGTGACGTGTGAGAGATATTTCTTTTTAAAAGTTAAGATAAAAAATTCCTCTATGGAGTGCAGATTCCACTCTCCATTGAGGATTTAATCGTCTCAACTTATATTCTGCTCCCTTTATAAATTTCAATTCTTTTGGGGAAAGTTAATCTTTGTTGAATTAAATTAATCTCTCAGCCCTGTTGACCTGTAGAGGCCCTCTTATTTTTCTAAGGATCTATTGCAAATGTATTAAGAACTGCCTTATTAGGTATGTGTTTTCCAAATGGCAGCAGTCTCTTATTTATAATGAGAAAAGGCTAAGAAGAGACATGTCTCTTCAACGGACATGTCTATTCATTAATTTGACAATTAATATAATAATAAATATAATCATAGTGTTATATATATATATATAACACACTATGATTATATTTATTATTATGATTGATATATATATATATATATATATATATATATATATATATATATATATAAATTTCTCTCATATAATAAACTTATATCTCATATGTAATTATATCTCATATATAATTATATATAGTCATAGGTTTATCCGACTAAAGCTACCAAACATCAACACTCACTCTTAGCTAGGGAGGATAAACACACGTATTACTCAATGCTCCACGGAGTTTCCGAGAAGGGGATGTGTTTCAAAGCCAAAATTGAGGGGACGGGACCTTAGCGGATGGTGATTAAAAACATAGGGGATTTTTTTTAATAGAGAGACAAAATTCAAGTATGCATATCATAACATTGATAAATCATTCACCATAGACATTTTTGAAGATCAATACATGGAAAATTATCAAATGACAAATATCAAGTACCTGCATTATAACATATCACATACATATGTAATAAAATCAAAATGCCCAAGTCTCCAAGTATTATGCATGAAATCATAATGGAATAAAGAGAAGTGCAACTAATATAGTAAGTAGTAAATAGAAATACTAAATGCAATCTTTCCTCACTACTGCTACTACTGTTGCTCTATGTTTTTTCCCTCTTAGCAAGTACATCATATCTTAAAATGAGTAGAAGAGTTAGTGTTTTAGTGTTTTAATGGACAAATATGGTTTGCACATTTTTATTATGTCTTTAAGACAATTACAAACCCACACAAAAAAGCAAAATTTATTGTTTTACCTTTACCCGACTAACTAGAAAAAAGAGGACAGCTAGAAGTTTTGAGGACAGCTAGGGGACGACTGACGGCAAAGCCGTCCCCGATACTGCTAGTCGTCCCCAAGTTTCCTACCCACTTTTTTTTGTCGTTTTGGGGATGTTTTCGAAGTTGGCAAAAGGGGGACAACTTTGGGAACGGCAAAAATTGGTCCCCACATCCCCATTTCGTTCCCGGGACGAGTACAAGCCAAAAAGCATAGGGGACGTATCCCCGTGGAACACAGGAATTACCTCAAAATAATATCAAGTTAGCAAGATTAAGGATATCTTTGATCAAAAGATATCCCTCATTTTGATATCAAGAGTATTGGCCTCTCAGAATATCAACATACGATATTCACCAAATACTCAATAAGGTTCAATATCACATCTGATATCATTAGTATTGGTCTCCCAGAATATATGATATTCACCAATTACTCAAAAATGTTTGATATCACATCTGATATCATGAGTATTGAACTCCTAGAATATCAATGATATTCACCAAATAGTAAAATGCTCTTTGAGTAATGCACTTCCAAAATGTTGAGATGCAAGATATTCACCAAATACTATGAGTAATGGCCATCTAGAACATCAAGTTGTGTGATATTCACCAATTACTCTGTGAGTAATGGTCTTCTACGACATAAAGATGCATGATATTCACCAAGTACTATGTGTAATGGCCTTCCAAAATATCAAAATGCATAACATTCACCATCTACTCAAAAAATGATTATAAGATATGTGCACTTGTATTCTCATAATGCTTACCATATAAACATCCAACATGCAAAGAATAATCTATCATGATCTACATAGATATCATAAGATATCGATCATAATAGAAATTTAAGTTATTGTAAGATTGTCACCTTTCAATAACTTTTGCAAATACAAGTGACATCATTTGAAAGTTGTCACTTCCTCATAATGTACACAGGGGGTAGGCCCATTAAAATCACAGTCACAAGGTCTATTCATGAATCACAGTCCTCTTTGCTACTACATTTTATCTAAGTTACCGAATTCGTGCATATACCCCCAAATCCGGATTCGGGTCTGACCCGCGCGTGGATACGTGAGGATCCAGGCAAGATCTGTAATATTGCCTGTGTATCCGTCAAGATCCGCAGCCCCTAGATCCTAACGGATCCACAGGCAGGATTACGAATCCTGCACGGATCCTCAAGGATCCAAGCGCCGATCCGCATGAATCTGTAGCAGGGCCCAATAAAACATGAAAAAAAGAGGGCCCAAGTTGATTTTTTTATGTTTTTTTTTCCCTAAACCCTAAAAATGACCCTCTAAGTCACAATGCAAGTTCATTTACTCTCTATTTTGCTCTTTCATACTTGCTAGTTTGAAGTAAAGTGTTTGGATTCGAAGGAGATTGGTTGTGGAGCTCCAAATACCTTGCAAGAAGTGTTAAAGGTATGCATTTCAACCATATTCTTGAGTTCTTTCATAGATTATTGATTTATTTTTAGTGTTCCAAATTTTCAAGGTTTTGTGTAAGTGTGAAGCATGGTTTTCTTTCTTTTTCTTTTTCTAGATTGCAAGAATAGAACAATGAGTAGTCAAGGCTCAGTGGGTGGGGGTGGGGCTGCATCACCAAGCTTCAAAATTGATAAGGGATAAATAGATAGATATATAAAATTTTAACGTCCGCAAGGCTAAAAATAGCCTATGGGACAGCAAGAGAACTTAAGCAAACTTAAGTAGCTCCATTCGTTTCTTGTGTAGGATGATGATGAGCCCACCCAATTACTCAATGTACTCTTCATTGAATAGGTTATGCCAAGAACTGTCACATATAGTATCCGCAAATTTATCTCTGTTGTCCTTGTAGGCCTCACATTCTAAAATAAAGTGTTGTTCAGTTTCCACTTTCCCAGAATTGCAGAATCTGCAAATTCTCTCTTCCCAAGCCTCCTTTGGCCTCTTCCAACACCCAGTCTCACAACGAAGTTGGTGAGAGTTGGTTCTTAGCTGAGCGATAAGAATTTTAGCCCTCCAAGAAATGTTGGCTCCTATGTACGCTTTTTGGATTTGATCACAAGTGGGGTTGAACTCATTTATATAATATATTTTCTTCCTCCCGATCTCACTTCCCCAATTTCTCTTGAAGAATTTCTCCATAACAAAGACCTTTATTTCTTTATTATTTGTGGGGCGCATATTGAATTGAATATTCCATTTACTCATCCATTTGATGTTTTGCTGCATCCATGTCCTTTTTCGCTTACATAGTGTATCAATAAAGACAACTTTAGGCCATCTATCCTCTTCCATTCTTTTGATTCTTTTTAGATAGCTTAAAAGGCGAATCATAGCAAGTGCCTCGATAGGAGCAGCCCCCATTTCACTTAGCATGATATCATATGGAATAGTGTTTTTTATTTTAAACTTGCTTGTGATCAAACACTTTTGGATTCCTTCGATTTGTTTCCATTGTGCTATAGTAGTGTTGCTGACCCATAATTCACACCTGTAAAGAATAACCAACAACACAAGAAGACCAAACAAGGTTTGAATAGTTTTCCAATCCCACAACTCTACTTTACGGCACCTATTCTGAAGAGCATAAAAAGCCTTCCACCCACCTAATGTCCTTTTATGCCTGCAACTAGAGCAGCTTAGTTTTTTGTTGAAATCGATGCCAAGGTATTTATACTCCGCAACTTCTTCAAGAACACTTCCATTGTAATAAAACTCATGTTGATGCTGTTTTTTATTATTAGAGAAAACCATAACCTTAGTCTTGTTGATATTGACCTGCATCCCCACCATTCTGCAAAAGCTCTCAAGAGGAGATAGATGATCTTGCAAACCACAGGCAGATTTAGCAATCAAAATGAGATCGTCCGCATATAGGAGCAACTTTATAACAAATTCACCTAGCTGAATGCAATCACCCTTTTACATGTTTAACCACTCTTCCAACTTGTCAATATATAAACCAAACAAAGTAGGAGATAAAGGGCAACCCTGCTTGACCCCGATATCACTCCTAAAACATTCTAAAATGCCATCTGAAGTTCTGATTTTGACTTTCACCTCTTCGTACATACTATGAACAACAGCTCTAAGATGCATAGGAATCCCCAATTCTTCCATTCTGAGCCAAAGCTTGTCTCTAGGAGCAGTGTCAAAAGCCTTTTTAAAGTCAACAAAGCAACAAAAAACCTCTTCTTTTTTCTCCCACTCTTTTTCAATAATGTGCCTCAGAATGACACAATGATCCACTGTCGAGTGCTTTGGCCTAAAACAAACTTTCCCTTTAGCACGTTTATGGTTTTCTTCTGCCCATTTGCTAATCCTAGTTTCTATCATGCTGCCAAAAAGTTTAGCAAAGAGGGGATTGATCATTATAGTCTTGTAGTTGGAGGGGTTGTTAACATCACCACTCTTAAAAGTGGTATCTCCTTTATGGAGACACACAAGAGTCGCATAATGTCCTGGAGATGGGGCATAGATATGGAAATGTAATTATTGCAACATACAACATAGAAGCTCCTATTCCTGAGTGAAACTACATTTATTGGGCCCTGTAGGTGAAGGAATTAACATGTGTCAGGGTAGTGATAAGAACGGAATACCAGCTGCACAAATAGCAACGTTAGCAAAAGAGCAAGAGGATGTTGATAGAGCAATTGCAAAAGCAAAACGTGGCGCTTCCAAAAGAACAAATACACCAACACCATCATTCGATTAAACAAACACAAGAACACATCCTTTTTTGCCTATGCCAACTACAAATGATGAAGATGAAGACCCATCTCCACTCACCCGCAAGAGAGGCCCACTAGATAGGGCATTCCAAAATGAAAAGAGAGACATTGCTGATCACAAAATTGGACGTTGTTTAATTGCAAATGGTGTTTCATTTAATTTTGTGAGATCACCTTATTTTAGGGAGATGGTGGAAGCAATAAATGATGCACCCCATGGTTACAAACCGCCTGGTTATGAGAAGTTGCGAACTACCATATTACATGATGAGAGGAAATATGTAGAGGCTCAACTTCAACCAATAAAAGATTTTTGGGTTTAATCGGGTGTGTCTATTATTTCGGATGGGTGGAAAGATTGTAGAAACCGTCCATTGATCAATGTTCTTGTTGTATGCCCTAAGGGGGCAATGTTCTTGAAGGCAGTTGATTGTGAAGGTCAAGTGAAAGATGCAAAATTTATTTCACACATTCTCATTAATGCCATAGAGTCAGTGGGTCCTGATAATGTTGTCCAAGTGGTCACGGACAGTGCAAAAGTTTGCAGGGCTGCAAGGATAATTGTAGAGTCTGGATATGATCATGTCTTTTGGACACCACGCACTGTCCACTCTCTCAATTTAGTGATGAAAGCAATTGGCACTGAAATAGATTTGGTGAAAAGGATATATGAGGAAGTTGAAGAGATTCAAATGTTTGTGACAAATCACCACATGTCACAAGCAATTTTTAGGAGTTTCTCGGACTTGGAGTTCTTTAAGGTAAATTTGTATATTTAATATATAACTGAATATTATTGGATTCCATAATTTTTGTTGTTGTTTACATTAACATGTTTTAATTTTTAAATGTATTACTAACTTGAGTTTAACATGTTCTTAGGTTGCTGAAACCCACTTTGCCTCTCACACAATCGTCTTGAGACAACTTGTGAAGGTAAAAGAAGCATTGAAACATATGGTCATTAGCCCCCAATGGGGCATTTGGAAGAATTCCAATACAGCAAGGGCCTTAAATGTGAGAAGAATGATACTAGATGTGGATTGGTGGTGTCTTGTGAGTTATGTGTTGGAAGTCACCAATCTAATAATGGCAATGCTTCGCTTCGCAGACAGTGATGAGCCATGCTTTGGGGATATTTATGATTCCATGGATAGTATGCTAGAAAAAATTAAAATGGTTAAGTTTTACGCTCTTTTACAACAATTTTTTATTTGAGAGATATCTAGATTCTAAAGTTTAAATTGCTATATTTACTAATTATAATTATTATTCATATTTCATATCCTAGGTCATACAGAGGAGGGAGAATGATCTAGAGGACACCCTTTACAAGAAGGTGGAAAAAATTGTTCATCATCGATAGAACAAGATGACCACACCTTTGCACCTCCTTGCATATCCCCGAGGTACTATAGTTCTTATCAAATGCTTGTTCATATTTTATCCAATGTTTGTGCTATTGATATTTGATAGTGTTCAATTGTCTTTTGTTATCCCCAGGTAATATAGTGCAGATGTACTTCGCCTTCCAGGTAGAGTGCCACCATTTAGAGATGCAGAGGTTGCAGATGGGTACAAGAGAGCACTAGTTAAGATATTCTGAGATCCAGAGATTGGGGCAATTGTGAGGAGTGAATTTGTTGCCTTCAACTCAGGTGAGGATTTCCACCCTATTGCCATAGCAGAACAAAACAGGATGGGTGCCATCAAATGGTGGTACCTTCATGGGCAAGCCTTCATGTACCTCCAACCTCTTGCCATAAAGGTCCTATCCCAAGTAAGTTTGTAAAATTAAGCTTAAGATTAACACTCTCAATTCCTTGAATTTATTATTTAATTTATTTATCTTGATTGTTGTATTGATAATTTTTAATTTCTCTTTAGGTTGCCAGCTCTTCTACAGCTGAGTGGAATTAGAGTACTTACTCCTTTATCCACTCAATCAAACGCAACCAGTTGGCTCCAAAAAAATTAGACGACCTTGTGTTCATTCACAACAATTTGCACTTGTTGTCACGGAAGGATCCTAAGTACAAGAAGGGGCCCGAAAAGCTTTGGGATGTAGCACCGAGACTCCTGATTTAGATATGACCATCCAAGATCTTCCTAGATCCAGTTTGATTGATGTGGATGATGAGGAGGAGGATTATGAGTTAACAATCCCCTCTACTACTAGTGGTTTGGGTTCCTCTACTGATACAGATGCAGCACTTGCAGCTCATCAGTACCCCTTTGATGCGGATTTTCTTGAAAATTCATTTGATGATTAAATCAAAAACTTTAATCTTGACTCTTGACTCTTTTATGAGTAAATCATGTTAAAAACCTTAAATTTAATGATCTATATTTTGAATGTTACAAACTTTCACTTTCAGTAATTCAATGTGAATGTGTTGATTTTCTTTATAATCATGAAAATAGATTAATTATCAATGTCATTGCTCAAGTATACTAGAATACTAGATTCATAGATTCATACTATGAAATGATTTAATTTTAGAATTATGTATATTTCTCTTATTTTTTAGTATATATAATGCATATATATGCAGGAATCCTCCACAAATCATAATTGGGGGAAAAAAAATCCCGAATCCACGGATCTGATTCACGTGCCCGAATCGGATTCGTGTCACGAATCAACAACTAAGCATTTTATTAATCACTATAGAATCCATCTCAACATGATTTACTCCCTCTAAATCAATATGATCAAGATCACCAAAGGTTGACTGAGTCATATCCTCTATCTGCTCCCTCTCTTTCAAAGTTGTCTCTAATGAAACGCCATGCTCCCTCTCAATCTCAATCTCCCTCTTCTTGCAATAACATTCTCGGAGGAAAAGATCAAGGCAAATAGCTCTTGGTGGGATGTATAGAAATATAATAATAATTTAATTAGGATTCTAGCAATTTAACTCCTGCCTATTACTAACAATAACATAAATGATTTTAATATTTAAATAAAAGTAAGCACACATAATACGTAATCTTTCATACTTGCATAAGATCTCACAATCATTGTATCAATTTATTAAATGTCATCAAATGTAATTATACATATATAAATACATACATATACATATCTACATACTTATATATATATATATATATATATATATATATATATATATATATATATATATATATATACACTTGTCACATATATTCTCAATATTCAATAAAAGCAAGCATATTATATATTCATTGACTTAATAATATAGAAGAACTTCACATAAAATATATATGTATATCAAGGTGAAAATACCACCAACCAACCTTGGTGGGATCGGGGACCCACGTTTCTAATGGATCTCCCTCCTATATAACTTTGGCACTAACAAGTTTTATTACATACGATGGCATCTCTATTCCCTCCACACAAAGTTCAATATCCCAAACATGTGATTGCCCATACTATGGCAATGTTGGTAATTCCTTTTAATACATTCAAATAATATTCTCCTTGTTACCACTCTCAAATAATGTTCAAAGCAAATCAATAATGTTTAAGATTGGATTGATGGTTCTTGGGAAGAGGAAAACATGCACAACGATTCACTCATCTATGGGATCCATAATCCTGGTTTGGACCAAACCATTCAATCTCTCATCATATAACTTCAAGATTTGATATGTGTTATCACAAAATGAAGTAACATGTCAAACTTGTTTCACGGATTCCACATTAACATCTCGTTTGGTGTAGGGCGGAAGAGAATGATAAGGTGTAGCATAATGCTTTGTGGTCTTCCTCTACATTTATTAATACATCAAAACATTTTGTCCATCTACTATTTATTCTCCCTCTATATCTCTTTGGTATGTGATATGATTGTCTCGAGCTTGTTCTTCACAATCACTTCACTGGTCTGTGTCTATTGAATGGCAACTGTCTATCACTAATTTCATTTAGTATGCTATGCAACATCGAATAAGGTTGGTAGGAGCCACATAATATTGTCTGCTATCAGCGATACATAGAAAAATAGATTTATATGCATTCGTTGGTTCTTACGTGCTCCAATTCTTTTCTATATCCTGTCTTGTTCTCTCATTTATACATTCCACGTGGTTTTTGAATTAATTGGTAGATATTCTGTTAGTTCTCTCCCCCAAGTCGACATCTTTCTGCACTAGTTGGAAGAAGCTTCATGTCTGTAATGTTTCAATATAATGCTGACAAACCACCTTCATGTATAGGTCACCAAATAATCTGAATTCTTAACCAATACATTTGCAATCCTGCTCTAATACCATGTTATTTTTCTGAGGATCTGCTGCAAATGTACTAAGCACTGCCTTATGAGGTATATGTTTTCCAAATTCCAGAAGAAGAGACATGTTTCTTCAGGGGTCATGTCTATTCATTAATTTGACAATTAATATAATAATAAATATAATCATAGTTTTATATATATATTTCTCTCATATAATAAATGCATATCTCATATGTAATTATATCTCATATATAATTATATAGTCGTAGGTTTATCCGACTGAAGCTACCAAAATCACCAGGCCCGAGTAAATTTGAAATCAAATTTCTTTTTATTGGTCAATTGGATCCCAAGTTGGCCTCTAGCTAGGGATTTTATTTTAATTTTTTACACACCTATATAAGGAGTATGGAAAGTCCTATTTTAACTCCCATCAAAAAAAAATTACCGCTACCTATGGCATGCGAACCTTCCTAATATTTAAGTGAACTTCGTTAAATTTTAAGGCTTGGCAACAAGGATTTCAGGGTGAGTTTATTCCAAGGTTAGCAATGTGATTTTTTACTTTCATTTGAAGGAAAAAATTTTCATTTGGGTGATATATTTTTCCACTTAAGCAAGATAAATTTTGTTTGGGTTGGAAAATTTTATTTAAAAGGGGATTGAGGATAATTTGTTTGACAGGGGAATTAGTTAATTTTTTGGAGGGCCCTTTGACTTTAACTAAGATGATCTATAGGGTTGTGTGATTTGATTTAATTATTTCCTTTAACCTTAATTTCCTTTTTTTTTTTTAATATTTGATATATCGTCAAAGAAGATTAAGTTTGAACTGAAATGGTTTTGGTTAGGATTTAAGGCGATTAAAATTTTATTGGAACGTTTGAAAAGCTTGTGGATTTTAATTTAAAAGGGGGAATTTACATATATTTTAGACTAAAAATAAATTATCAAAACCTTTTAAGTTTTCTTTAACTTGAGAAAATTTATTAAGATCTTTTCAAAACTAAAGTGGTAAGATTCACTAAAAATATAAAGATGAGAACAACTCGAGCTTTTCAATTCAAATCCTAATCGAAATTTGTTGATTCTTGAGGACTAATGAATTTTCGAAAGGAGGAAACACAGTCAAGAGCTAAAGCCAGAGACTTGGTAGGATAAGGTTGATGGCAACAGGAGGCTTGAGACTCCAAGTTGATGTTATAGGAAGACTTTGAGCTTCAAAAAAATCAAATGAGAAGGATTCAACATCAAGGTTATTAGAAACAAATTCGAAGACAGAGATCAAGTTACCAAGAAGGGAGGTGCAAAATCAAGGCCATGGCCATGATAAAATTGCCAAGAGATGGAGAAGATGAAAAGGATGAAGCAATTTGGAAAATGAAAAAACACAATCACCCTCAAGAAATCAATTTTTGGAAGAGTTAATCAAAGCTAGTAAGTTGGACTATGTTAACTATCAAAGACTAAATTGATCTACAAGATAAGGACGATGAGGTGGAAATGGTTGTCTCCACTAATCAGAAAATTTCAATTTCAAACATAGTCAATCAACTCATGACAAGTGTTCTATTTCCTCATTGGCACATGATCTAGTACTCTCATGTAATTTGGCAACCCTAATTAGGGTTTGCAGGATTAAATCTCGACACGCTTGATCTTAAATCGATCTTGACCCTTCATTGTATTTGAGCAACTATAAAAGGCCAAGGACTTCTCATTTGTAATTCATTAGTTTAGGAGGTGGGATTAGAGAGCTAGGGTAGAGTAGGCTAGCTAAGGGAGAGACTTGATCAAATTGTTGCTATGATGCTTTCAAAGTAATTGGATAGTTCATTGTTGGTTCTTCATAGAGCATTACTAGTATTGCTTTGGAGTGTTGCATGGTTTCCTCAAACTTTCACTTGGAGTAGATTTATTTTAATGTTGAAGTAGTTAGTTGAATGGAAGTTGTTGTGGATGTTCACTTGAATGATTTGACAAATCCATGCCTCTAGCCTCTTGCTAATGCTAGGAGTGCCTTGAGTAATATGTCAATGATTGAATGCACTTAAATTGATATCCAATCTTTAGTTTATATCCATTTGATGGGATTCAAGAGGGTGTATATTAATTTTGAAATCATTTAAGCATATTTAGAAGCTTGCACTAGGTGGTTGGAATCACTGGTGAGATTACATCTAGGAGAGTCCAAGTCATCCATGATTCCTTGCATTCATAGTTAGGAGTAAAGGTTAGCCAATTAAAGTTTAAGTGAAAAGGTTTACGGATCAAAGCTATAAATTTTTATTGCACATTATAAAGCAAAATCTGTAGAAGTCCAAGAGTTGATATCCATTGAATGAATAGTGTAAGTCCCGTGCGATAACCAACATATCAGATCATAAAACAAAGTGAAGTCCATGATTAAGAAGGAACCTTTAAGTCATTTCATGATCTTACTTTGCAAGCTTAGCATGAGGGATGACTTACATCAAGAGAGGATTAAATGTTTGGTGTTTCATCTCAAAACATTGAGTATTCGATTCTGCATGTTGTAGTGGAACAAAACTCACATCAACACCTCCTATTGCCACATGATCTTTGGAATCTAGAAATTGGTTAACGGAAATTGCATATCATACTCAAGATTGTTTCTAATAGACCATACTTTTTCAGCTACATATCTTTTATGTATATATTGCATTGTCGAGGACTTGGATCATCGGTGGTGCCATGTGTGTTAGAATTGCATTAAAGGTTCCATATGTTCATACATGACATAAAAAATTTACACTTGCATTGTTTGAACAAGATTTTCCCTCCTAAGACTATTAATTTGACCTTTTTCAGTCCATATCTATCTCTATGACCTCTTTGCTTGGTCTTAATTTTTATCCTCTAGTTCTTGCTCTCTTTTACCTAGGTATGTCTCCTTGTTTAGAAGTTAGGCTTCCAAAACCACTTTTTCATTTTTCATCCCTTTATTTTGTTTTCTAATACTGTTTATGGTCAAGGAGTCAATATCTTCTATTTTTTCTCCATATTGCATCTATTTCAATATATCATGAGGACTATTTCTGAAATATTTTAATCAAACTAATGTAAGTCTATCCTTTCAAACAAATTGAAGATTATTTGATCCTCCTCTAGCTGTTATCACTCAAATGTTGTCCGGCATATGGTCTTTCTTAATAATTAAGCATAAATGTTGTATTAGCTTTCTTAAGAAATCTTTCAAAAAACATTACTTTGATAATATAGATGACAACTTCAAGATTATTCATAATATAACTCATGATGCCAAGTTCCCAAAACATGAAAAATTTAATTGATGGCGGAAGTCTTGAGTTTTATAGGATCATTTTTTGCAAATGTAATAACACTACACATTATTTTTGTGTGTTCCAAGTGCAGATCCAAATGCATATATATATGAGCAGAACAGACATGTCTCTATGTTAATCAATATTGGTTGTGGTAAGTTAATAACCATTAGACATTATTATCAGCAATATATATATAATTGATGATTAATTAAATGCAATAATGTTTAACCAATAAACCTTGGAGATTAACTCTAGATCAATTCAATCTGACGGAAGCTACAACATTAACACTCCCTCTTAGCTAGGGAGGATTGTTATAGAACACATTTAGATCACATTATGCTCTCAAGCATATAGAGAGATATCATCTCAATATGATATTCTTAGAATAACATATTTAGGGATATCAACATATATCCATCAAATCAGATATAATGCAAGTGATGCTATTTCATCAACACTCCCTCTTAGTGAGGAAGGATCTAAACAACACAAACATCTAACAAAATGGTGATCTAATTCTGAGCAATCTTACCAATCTCGCATTCTTGTGATATGAGCACTAGCATCAACACCAATATGCTTATCAACAATAATATCATATCCTAGAAAGTTATGAATTATCTGATTTCCAGCACACTCAGGGATAGTACTGAATGTAGTCTATCAGATAACAACCTTGATCATAGGGACATCAAAGTAGTCTCCATTATGACAAGTATCACGATCTTCGACACACTCTGGGACATCAACTTAATGTAGTCTATTGTTATACGTTAGTTATCATGATCTCCGACACAATCCTGGACAACAAGTTAATGAAGTCTATCATGATAATAGATCGATAACTCAAGCACAACAAATGTAGTATCATGATCTCTGGCACATTCCAGGACAACAACTTAATGTAGTCCATAATGAGAACAGGTCAACCCATTGTTAAGATCGTCACCTTACAAATAGCGACCTCACAACACAAACATCGATGAAAGATCATCACCTCTCATAATGTTTTCCAGCAGAATCATGTAGAAAATCACATGACATCCACCATTAACCATGTCAGAGGATGGACCCACCATGGCTACTCCTAGAGGGTGGAACAAAGGGCTTTCACAACTTATAGAGAAGAATGCATTACAATGAATTTCACCTCAAACTTTTCTTTCCTACAAAAGAACTCATTAACAAGGAATTGCACCTCGAAATTATCCCTCTAAACAAAGATTTTGGGAAGTGATATTCTCTAGATGCTCCCTTGAAGCCCTCTTTATCCAAGAATGCCTAAGACAAACCAGCAGACTCCCTATAAATCTAATATCAATCTTTTGACTTTCTACTGACAAGTCATCGCTTGATCATGATGTACACAGGGGTAGGCTTATCAAAATCATGTAGTCACACAGATGTATCTTTAGACTCCCTCTTAATATAGAAGGATACTCATAATCTCAATTATCAAAGATATTCACTTCAAGAGCCTCACTTTATCCAACCTGATCATCAAATGACTAATGAATTCTAGATCACAGCTTCTTTGAAGCTACTATCATAAGATTAAGTTTGCACAATATTTGGTAGTATGTGTCAAGTACTAACCTTCTTTTCCTGCAAGAATATCCCTACACATAAAGGAAAGATCAAGGCAAATAACTCTTGTTATACATATACAATTACAAGAGAGTTCAGAGAGTAGATAAATGTAATACTCAAAGCTAATGAATGCTTATCTGTGCATCCTTGATACAAGTTGCTTTAATTAAGGTCCATATCCATCAAGTCATAAAATACCTCCCTAAAAGCATTTGTCAAACAATGGGAATGGAACATTGATTATTATTCCCCCCCCCCCCACCCCACAATGTGAAGTTCACACTCTTATTTTGTTGAACAATTTTGCATCATATTCAAGTATGAAAAACTTCTTTCTGTTCTACTTTGCAAAGAATCATCCTTGAGAATCAAGGGAAAGAACAAGAGCATAATAAAGCAAATGACTCTTTTATTACATGTATGGATATAGTTAAGAGATTGACAATGATATGCAAATAAAATTAGTATTCAAGAGGAAATAACCAACAATACTTATCACAAGATGCTCATTAACATCTTTGCAATCTGCTTCTTTCTTATTTGAGTATTGGTCTTCTTCCAAGCTCTAGTTTGGTCTTCAATAATGCAATCAAGTCTAAATTGCCTCCAATGACTAAAATATTGGATAAATCAACCAACTTCGGTGCTGTTGCACTTTTTCTCTTTACGACATTTCACATAAGTCGCAGCACTTAACAACCAAATCTCATTGTATAATTTCTTCTCTTAAATCTGATTGCAGCCTTCTATAGCATTACTTGTTTTAGTGCTTGTAGTCTTCCATCAAAATAAATCACAGCCTTTGAACAAATTTTAAAATTTTCGATCTAGCACTTCTCTTTGTTACAATTTTGGCATAGCTGAATCGATTGAGATCTTTAACCATTATATTCAAACTTTTGTGGTAAACTTATCCAGTTATTACGATATAGGAAAAGTATCAGAACTGAGACTTTCAAACAATATGAACACCATAGCTAGCAACAACAAAACTGAAAATGATTACTGCCCAGGCTCAATTCCTACAAACCCATAAATTTTAGAGAATTCAAAGACCACAATCTTTGCCAACAAACTTGACCATTCCAAAGTTTGCAACCTTGGCACAGTTAAGAATCCATTCTAAATATTCCAATTCTTGACCAGTCTACATTTATTTCATTGTAAATTATCATGAGATAGATCTCTTGAGTCTTCAATTAGTCAAGATCTAACATTATCAGATTTCCACAATCCATTAAGAATTGAGAGCAATGTTTTTGGATTAGATTGTGTCAGTTTTTTTAGCATCAACGTTTCGGATCACACTACATGATCCATCATCAGGATGAGAGAATGCCAAAATCCTAATTATTCCTATTATGGCATTCTCTCATCCTGATGATGGATCATGTAGTGTGATCCGAAACGTTGATGCTAAAAAAACTCACACAATCTAATCCAGAAACATTGCTCTCAATAGCCAAGATATTCTGAAGATCTTCACATGTAATTTTTTTTTACTTTTATAAAACTCAATGTTGTCACTATATAAGCTCAGTCCCTTCTCTACATAGAAGTTTAAACATATTTAAAACTAATTCAGAGTATGTACCCTTTTAAATCACCATTTCTCAAAATGTCTCCTCTCCAGCTATCAATGTACATGATAGGCATGAGTTGCTTCAATGAGACAACACAATTATATATTCGCAACACGGTCTAAGAGATCCGATATTTCATTTGTTAGGAAACTTGAAAATAAATCATATCAGTGGCTAATTCAAACTTGAAACCAATTAGGTCCCATAAATATTAGTGTAACACTTCTTTGTGTTAAGTATATAGAATCTATATCGGTATATTAAGATGCACTGATGGTGTTGATGTTTGGTAGCTTCAGTCAGATAAACCTGACTATATATAATTATATATGAGATATAATTACATCTAAGATACAAGTTTATGATTGATAGATTGATAGAAAGATAGGTAGGTAGGTAGGTAGGTAGGTAGACAGACAGATAGATAGATAGAGGGGCAGACAGACAAATAGACAGATAGAGAGACAAACAAAGAGATGTACAAAAAGATAGACAGAGAGACACAAAGAGAGAGAGATAGACAGGTAGATAGGTAGGTAGGTAGGTAGGTAGGTGGACAGAGAGATAGACAAACAGACAGATAGCCAGATAGACAAATAGATGGGTAGGTAGGTAGGTAGGTGGACAGATAGATAGGTAGGTAGGCAAGTAGACAGATAGACAGATAGATAGATAAATAGATAGACAAATAGATAAATAGATAGATAGACAGACAGAGATAAATTGATAGACAGATAGACAGATAGATAGATAGATAGACAGACAGATAGGGAGATAGAGAGACAGACAGACAGACAAATAGACAAATAGATAGACAGACAGACAGATAGACAAACAGATAGACAGATAGATAGATAGATAGATAGATAAACAGATACACAGATAGACCGATAGATAGATAGATAGATAAACACACAGACAGATAGACAGATAGATAGATAGATATGATATTATTTATTATTATAATAATTGTCAAATTAATAAATAGACATGTCCCGTGAAGAGACATGTCTCTTCTTAGCCTTTTCTCATTATAAATAAGAGGTTGCTGCCATTTCGAAAACAGATACAAACATTATGGCACTAATATTACATCTGCAAGCGATCCTCATAAAAATGACATGTATCAAAGCCTAACTGCAGATGTAAATCGAATAGAAAAAAAGGAAGGAATTATTATTAATATAGAACTATTTTTATATATCCTGCTCTATCCACTCTATCATAAGCTTTCCTAATGCCCAATTTCACAAGCATTTTCAGCTGATTATTCAATCTGTTTGAGTGGATCGCCTCATGAGCTATAATTATACCTTCTACTATGGATCTATTAGGGATGAATCCACTTTTTTCCTCGAATATCAACGACTCCAATAAATTTATAGATCAGATTACAAAGGGATATAGGATGGAACCCCTTAAATGACTTAATAGCTTCCTTCTTTGGAATTAATGCAACCAAAGTATTGTTAAAATCCTTAAAGACAAAACCCTTTTGCCTAAACTCTTCAATCACTTCCCACATATCTTTCTTGACCACCTCCCAATGCACCTGAAAAAATAAAGCGTGGAAACCATCCGACCCTGGCAACTTATCACACTCTAAAGCGAGTAGTTCTTTGACTTCCTTAAACCATTCCAAGGCCATCAACATTTCATTGTCTTGATCTATGACTAACCTTGCAATAACAACAAGAACATCGCCATATTCCTCACCAGAAATAGAGTCATCAAAGTACCATAAAGAGGAGAAAAAGGTAATAGCCTCCTTGTTAATCTCATCAACCTCAAAGCACCTCAACCCAGCTCCATTCATAATAGAAGCAATTCTATTGTCTGACCACCTTGCTTTAAGGGATCTATAAAAGAATGTCATGTTACGCTCTCCTCCTTTCAACAATTTTTCAATTGACTTCTGACACCAATATGTTTCCTCCTTTGCTAAAATCTCATCATATTGGGCATTGAAATCTTTTTCCATGAGAAAATCCACTTGATCCATATTGCAAAAGATCACTTTGTTATAGAAAGCTTCAAAGATGATCTTCAATGATCCTTTTTTCAGCAAAAATGTGTTTGAAGTGAATCTTCTTCCAAGCCTTCGAGATGCTCTTGATGAATAGAAGTTTATTGAAAAATTGAAAGCTTTTGGTTCATAAACATGGAGGCGAATTGCCTTGCCACTCTACAACCGTCTCCATAAATCCTTCTTCATAGAACTGCGTCCTTTCAAACTTGAAGGGGCATCTCAAAAATTTGAATCCTTCTGCAACATCAATGCAACTGGGAAATGATTTGAACAAGTGAATGGAAGAATAAACGATTCAAGGACCAAGGGCAGAGAATCCCATCCTCCTTCCCAAAAGAAACGATCTAATTTTTCAACAATATTGGAGAAACCCTTCGTTCTATTAGCCCAAATAAACAAAATATTCTAACTTGCCACAAGCCATTCCCTATAAAAAAATAAAAAATTGAATGTCTGTTTGAACTTTACCCAATGACCCCTTTCCTCCCTTCTTTTCAGCTAGCCCCAAGTTGCATTGAAATCTCCCCAAGGATGAAAATCTCCTTATCCATACTCCCCAAATCCTCAGATATGGCGTTCCACAGTGTTTTCTTCTCCTTTATAATTATCGGTCCATAGACATTAAAAAAGAACATATTATTCTAAAAATGCAGAATGTTAACTTCAACAAATTGCCAATTCCTTGCATGAGAGATATACCAATCCTATACATATCTTGGATTCCATAAGACACCTAAGCCACTCGAAGCCTCGACAAATTAACAAAAACACCTGACAAGTATTTTCTAACACCTAAAAGATCCACTATATCTTCTTGTTTATGTTTGGCTTCCTATAGACAAATCACATCAAGTTTCGTTTGATCAAAACACCGTTTGATAAAATGAAACTTGTCAGGGGCATTACAATTTGACATTCCATGATAGTATTTTCATTGTTCCCTGTAATGTCCCCTTTTTGGGACATTAGAAATATTGAAGTCTTATTTTATATAATGTTAAAATTGACTCTGAGACGTAGACTCAAATTATTAAAAGGTCCATTTAATGTTATAAAGAGGGCAAAAGGTCAAGGAAGAATAAGATGAAAGCCAGAAGGAAGTTGAAGAGTCTTAGTTTTGTGTATTAAAAGGGGAAAGAGGCTCAATGCTGGATATGCTTGATTTATGATTCAGTTCAGTTTTCTCTCTTGTAAGAGTTTTCAGAAAGCTTCAGCTTTCAACTAGTTTGAGGACGTAGCCCCTCGTGCTGGCAGACAATGGACACAAACCCATTGTCCCAGGAGGCATCAGTTTAAGTGTTTCACATGCACCAACAATTTCTTATTCTAGTATTCCAATAGGACTGTTAATCTGTATTTAAGGATTTGATTCGTAGCATTGGTTATTATTTGTTGTTGTATAAAGCAATAACGTATTTTTAGGAGTTAAGAGTTTTTTGGTTTAATCTTACTAGTTTGTAACACATGGTTATATGCTCAACATCTTGAATGCTATTGTGAAATAACGGGTTACATTCTTGTGGAAAATCTTATGGTTTTATTATAGTATTGTATTCCATTTCCCTATATCTGAGTTTGAATGTTATATTCAAGAAGAAGCTAGTCAAATATCTGTGGGGATTTCTACTGGTTTGGATTGTATTCGTAATACACCTGCATGTGTTTAATTATAAATATATTGAAAAGGGAAAAACGAGTAAACATCTAGTTAGGGGTATTTTAGTGGTATCGGAGCTATGTATCCTACCATCTTTAAGGGTTAGATTTACTCAAAAAATATTTGCATACCAAAGTTTAGCAGAGGTAGATTTTTAGAAAATCGTGTGTTGCCTGGGAGGTTCATAAACATTTACAGAATCTTACTAAGTTCGAGTATTAATATATTCATTGTCTGACATTTTAAATTGAATATCGCTCTCTGAACTTTAAGGGCCTAGATCCAATAAGAAAAGTGGGAGACCATATCAATTTTTGTTTTATAAAACTCCACCTGAGTTTTGGCTAACATTTTAATATTGTTATCAAACTTCATACTTGGATTTGACAATATTCTAAGAGTAAACTCTGCCGTCGATATCCGTTCTTCATTCCTGAGGTTGGAGAAAACTATTTACTGTTAGTATATGGAGATGATCACGGTTGTTGTGAAAGAAACAGACACACACTCGCAAATCCTATGGTATGTTGGCCTAGACATTATACAACTATTCTGAGACCTGTTCTATGGTGACAGAAATCGAAGTTTAAGGGAAGTCATTGTCGTAACAAGTGGATGTATCATGGAACATTGTGAAGGGACTAAATTGAGGTGTAAGATTTAACTTCAAACAAGCTGCACCAAAGGTCTAGACCTGCTATTCAGGAAGGTTCTTGTAACATATATGGCATCTTTTCCAAGAATATTGGAATTCTGAGAATGAGTTGGCATGATTTGGTTGAGACAAGAACATCTGGAACTATTGGTTCCATTATCGGGTTAAAGAAGTAGAGAGGGACATAGCAACTAGCAAACATTTTCATAACGACTTCATGTTTCCGGGAACAAGGGGATTAATTTAAACATTGAAAGTTTTAATATTCACTTGGGAAATTATCGAGCCCCATCAAGCAAGCTATTATTTGATTAAGGAGTTTTCGACTTAAATATTTCCCAAAAGAAGGCCCTCTAATAAGGTGATTTTGTCCATAGTCGAAAAACTAAGCCAACCTTGAAACTATTGGTTTGTTTTAAATGAAGTACGTGGCAATATCAAATTATTAACTACAAATACTTGAGTAGAATATGAGTGCAAGGTAACGTGTGGGTTCCTAGCAGAAGACGTTACTCACAAACTCAACTATCATTTCAAACCAAGAAGACAGGAGTTGAGCTTCAGTCAGACTAAAAACGCACAGGGGTCAAACCAATTGAGGAATTTGAACACAGAGGTTTGCGGAGGAATCTAGCTCAATATCATTTTCAGCAGTCTTCACTAGACAACATATTTTACAGCAGACAAAGGGTACAACAGTGTTTGTAATCTCTGGAAGGAAACTTTATTATAAGCTTTCAAATACCCTTTCTCCAGACATGTATATGCTATAGGAATTCTGGGGGTCGCATGAGCAGGTGTTAGCCAATTACGTGAAGTCTACAGGTTGAAGAGGAGATTGGAATACATATGAATTTGAAAGATCTTGTTAACCTTATTGCTTTTCTAGATCCTTCAACTGGCAACAAGATGTTTCCCTCTCCGTGTGAATAGAATAAATTTGGGACTTATATCATTGGTGATTCGATAGAACTAATTTCTTGCGTGTTCTACGTGTTGCATCATTCAAGGCGGATGTAATGAGGAAATCACTTTATTATTGTATAGGACCCATAAGGAAAAAGAGGTTATAGATTCATTACATGGGCAAGAAACATGTCTTCGCGACGAAGGTGAATACATAAGTTGCATATAGTACCCTACACAACACTTTGGCATGTAACTGCAAATGCAAAGGCTCTTGCTGCAATTGCATTGTTTGAAATGGTCATGTGAGTTTTAAAAAGCAGCAGGAAGAATCCAAGATAGTAAAATAACAGTCAGAAGGTATTTTGAGCATGAGACGCATCACATCTAGAGTGGTGGAAATGATCAGTGAACGTGATATTCGCAATGCAGTTAACAAGCTAAGCTGATAAGTATCCATGACTTCGGCAGATATCCTTGTTAGGGTCGACGAGTGGTTGCTGGAGATACTCATGGTTGTGAAAAGTCTGTCTGGACGTAGAAGTGACTAGTCCCAGTCACATAGGCAGTCATCTTCTCCATTCATGTTTAACTTGCTCGGTTAGTTCAGAAAGATGAAGTTATTTGGCATAATATGAAAAGCTTGTACTCGCACCCAAATACCAATAGTGGTTGTGCATTCTGCCATAACGTGAAACTAAGCATATTGCATTTTCTATGTTCTGGATTGTGAATTAGTCTTTGCTAATAATCAAAGAGTTAATATGACAGTAGCATCAACAATCTTATATGTGGGTTGTACACCACTGTTGGTCAAAATTTCCTCTAGTCATAACTTAATCTCTTGTCAAACCAAGTGGGAATTCTTATAGTTGCTGAACATATTACCACAGTAGTCTTGTTGAAAATCTTTGCACATCGATTTCCTCCTTTTTAAAAGAGCATCCATCTTGCTAATTTGGTAAGTAAAGGATTTGGATAAAATCAGGAAGGGTACTATGAAGCTTCAAGAACAGTTAGCCTAGAATTTTGAACTTGATATAAGGGCAGAAATACTTTATATTTACAGAGAATATAATGCTCTTCCTACCCAAATTAAGAATGATTTATCATTTAGTGATTACATGGATTTTCATCTGGAGCAGCAAAATAAAACTGATGTGGTAAAAAGAAAGTAATTGGACGTGGTTCAGGATCTCCTTCCAAAAGACCAGCACAAAGGCGTGTATGAAGAATTTCCAGCAAACCAAAATCATCGAATAAAGGATCCTGAAAAAAAGATCAGTCAACTACCTTTGATTTGCAGCCATCCCGTAATCATGTAGAAGATGTTAAACAGGGTTAGCTATGACATGATTATGGCATCGTTGGTGCGTTATGACAACACTCACAAGATGGTTGAGGATATCTACAGGAAGGTTAAAAAGGGAGTGAAAGAAGATGGGCTTGTTTCTGATTTGCAAAAGATCAAAACAACTCTTGAAACTATGAAATCAAATTATTTATATTTGCTTTCCAACAGTGACAACATTCTTAAGGTTGTTGAAACTCATGTTGATTAGCTGAATAAAGAAAGCAATGAGATTAAGGAGCTCAATAGAGAGCTTAAGGAAACCCAGGAGGCATTAAATGATGCTCGGATTTCCCTTCAGGAAGCAGAAAATCAGATTAAGATCATGAATCACTCTCTAGAACAAGAGGATAAAGAGAGGAAAGAATTTTTCCTAGAGGTAATTGATGAACTTGATAGCATTCAGCAGACATGTGCTTTGGATAGTTGCCCCAAGCTATCAAGTTCCAAAACTTCAAAACACATTCAACTTATCGATAACCCTGTGTTTGAAGTAGATGCTGATTGGATTTTCAATAATCCTCTTTTTGAGATTAATAAGGACTCTCCTTTTGATTATCATGAAGGAGATGATTCTGATTTCTGAAGATGTAATCCTAGGACAATTCCTAGCAATGAATATGGGTCACAGGTTGGAAGTGGTGATTTGACTACGGTTGGGCATCATTGGATCAGTTCACAAAGGGTTCCTAATTTCACACCATACAGGAATTGGTTGGATTATTTACATCAGCCTTTGGATAGTTTTTGGTATAGTTTTGAGGAGAGTTATGTGTTGATCATAGGGAATGCCCTTTCAATTTCATTCTTATTCATAGTACCTATTTACTCGGAGATACTCCAAATTGAAGATGACAATTTGGTATTTATTGCACCAGGGGTGTTACACTCAGATTTTGAGCGACTTGTTTATTACATCAGCTATTTAGGTCGAGTTGTCATCATCTACTGGGTTATGCATAGTTCACTGATACATTTATATCTTATCATAATCGGCTAGTTATAACAACAGGATTTGGGATCCAAGTGTTGATTATGTGTATTTATGGCTTCTTGTTGTAATCCCTCTCAGTTTGAGATTGGACTCAGTGATATCAGTGATGATCAGAGTTGTTCAGTTTACAAGTGCATAGTTTTTTCAGAGAATTATACAAGATCCAAGGATCCGGTTGAGAGATAGATTGCACAGTGACATCTTGCTTCGCTGTATGGTCGGAATTGTTTTCAGTTTAGACTACAAAGCTACCTGCAGACTCATGTGGGATGTTGTTGATTGCTTGAGGACAAGCACTTTTAAGGAGGGAAGATTTGTAATGTCTCCTTTTTGGGACATTATAAACATTGAAGTCTTATTTTATATAATGTTAAAATTGACTTTGAGACGTAGACTCAAATTATTAAAAGGTCAATTTAATGTTATAAAGAGGGCCAAAAGGTCAAGGAGGAATAAGACGAAAGCCAAAAGGAAGTTGAAGAGTCTTAGTTTTGTGTATTAAAATGGGAAAGAGGCACATTGTTGGATATGCTTGATTTATGATTCAGTTCAGTTTTCTCTCTTGTGAGAGTTTTCAAAAAGCTTCAACTTTCAGTTAGTTTAAGGATGTAGCCCCTCATGCTGGCAGACAGTGGAAGCAAACCTGTTGTCCCAGGAGAGATCAGTTCAAGTGTTTCAAATGCGCTTACAGGTTCTTATTCTAGTATTCCAATCTGACTGTTAATCTATATTTAAGGATTGGATTCGTAGTGCTGGTTATTGTATTGCTGTTGTATAATGCAATAACCTATTTTGAGGAGTTATAAGAGTTTGTTGGTTTAATCTTACTAGTTTGTAACACATGGTTATATGCTCGACATCTTGAATGTTATTGTGAAATAAAATGTTATATTCTTGTGGAGAATCTTCTGGTTTTATTATAGTATTGTATTCCATTTGCCTATATCTGAGTTTGAATGTTATATTCAAGAAGAAGCTAGTCAAATATCTGTGGAGATTTCTACTAGTTTAGACTATGTTCGTAATATACCTGCATGTGTTTAATTTTGAATACATTGAAAAGGGAAAAATGAGTAAATATCTAGTTAGGGATATTTCATTGCCCATAGTAGAACAGGTCTCTCTTGAATCTTAATTTGCTCTGGCCTTTCATATTGCCAGTCGTTTCTAGCAACATCTGAACTAATTTTATGCCTCTTGTTTTTCTTACCCCTGTATTAATCTTTTGCATTTTTTTATTTACTTTGACTAATTGTTCTCTTCTCCAAAATGTCTTCTTCATCTATAACTCCCAAAATATTGTCTTCTTCATTCTGATTTGCCAACCCATCTCCCTTATATTCCTTGTCGTCGATCTTGGGGTTTTCTTCTATGATTGGAAACATATGAATATTTTTGAAATCAAAGCATTTTGCCCACTTTCCTCACCTTCTAGTGAGCTTAGGTTCCTCTGAGCTCAAACCTTATGGACTTCTATTTCACCCACCAGAGCTAAAACCCTAATGCATTTGGCCCCAAAAAAATTCCTCTTTGGTTCTCCAAAACCCCTTCAAATCCTTGACAGTAGCCTAGGGCACCCTTATCAGCCAACTACTTCAACTACCAATCTCTCACCCATCTTTTCAAACCCAGAATCCAACCCTTGTTGTCCAAGTTCCCTATCAACAATAGTCTAATTCTATATCTTCTTCTCTGGTAAAGTTATGACATTTTGAAGAGGAACAATATGAGGATCTTGTGAACTTTACTCAACTGCTAAGGAAATATCCCCTCTTCAAAATGTTTGATTGAGATCTTTATTTCTTTATTCCTTAGGAGTCGTTGCACTTTCTTAATTAGAAGCCTTCTCTTCAAATCCCCTTTATGGACCTCTTCCATTACTACTAGTTTAGTCTACATAAGGTCTTGTTCTTTCCCCTTCTTGTCAATCAAGCATTCCTCTGTCTGATGCCACTTCTTGCAATGCTTTATAATCTCCTCTACCTTGATCTCTTGCCACCAAATCGCTTCTCTAGTCCAAATTTCCAGTACATGGGTCAAGGGAGGGTGAGATTTCAACATTATATGGATTCTAGCATACATATTGAAATCCTTTTCTCTATTGCTTCATTGTCTTTCAAAAGCTTCTCAAGTTTATTTCCTATAATTTTGAAGGTTTCCACATTCTAGTACTTGTGGGGAAAATTGTGCAATCTTACTCAGATCAGCACTTCCTATATCAAGGCTTGTTTAGGGTTAAAATTGAAAGACCAATCTTTGATAAAAATGGCCAATACCCCAACCCCCCTCCCCCCAATGAAAATGAATCATTATAAATCAACCATTTTTCTCTCTTGTACATCTAGTTAAAACAAGGAAAATCCATTTGAAATAGTTTTCAGATAAAAATGCTTACTCTAGTTTTCATCACACTAGTTTAGTATGCGAGGATATGTTGGCCAACCTCTTCCCCATTTCATGACGAAAGCTTGTCCCTCATACAAATTGACTTAGTCCTTCCAACCATCTAACTCAATGTAAACTGAGATGCCTATTATCCATCGTGATTGGTTTTCCCTTTGTCAATTGTGTTGGAAGAAATGGATTCTTCGGTCTCCATCCTTTGTTTTCCACTTTCTTAAACACATCGTTATGACTTTGAATGATTCTCGAGTATCCCCAACAATTTCTCTTCTCTAGTCATTTTTGGGCACAAACCCCTCTCGGCCAGGAAAATTAGGTCTCCTCTGTTGACCTTCACGTACAATACTAAGAGGGTGCCACGCTAAGAGCCATCTCCAAACCTATCGGTGTTCTTTTCGCCACTATCAGCTACTTTTCTGCCCTCTTCCATGAAATCCTAAATCTCTACCAATTCTCCACCTTTTTCCAAATATTTATTATTAACTGATTTTGTATTTACGTATTATATTTAATGTTAATATATCTTATGATTTGTTATTTATAATGGTATTATGAAAAACTTATAAATAGTTCATATTATATATATAGTATGGCTAACCCAACCAAACCAAACCCAATTAGAAAATTCACCATAATAGCAAAACCAATCATTGATCCCCTATCTAGCTTCATACCCAAAGAAATGTCTTAGAATTCATAAATTATAAAAATTTGCAAGACGCCAATCAAAAATAACAAGACTAATTAATATGAAAATAGTAATTATTTTATATATTTAATATTTACTTTGTCTTTTGCATTGTCTTTTTGGACTTTACATTGATGTGTTGGAGACTTGCCTATAGGCACAATGCCTTCCGACTGACAGTTGATCCATACATCAAGTCTTGATCTATATTTTGGTTTTTGTGAATAATGTGGTCCTCTTGGCCTCCTCCCCACAAGGTTTACAGAGACTTCTTGATGGACTAGCTTCTTTCTATGACTTGCGGCAACTCACAATGAACTTGGAGAAGACCAAGGTGATGGTCTTCAATTGCCTCAAGACTTCTCTCCTCCATTTCTTCTTCCAAGGTTTTGAGATTGAAATTGCGTTGACGTATACATAATTGGGGACCATGTTTTCAGGTCCTTGTTTCAGTATGAGACCTACGCTCCACCCTACATCAACAAAGGGTATGGTCTTTGGCCCTTGTTGAGAGACAATGTTTCAAACATCACTTTTAGGATAGAGCGCCCAAGTTGGCTCTTATGGAAACTTTGATTCGAGCGACAGTGCTCTATGGGTCTGTGATGAGCGGACCCTCCTTGCTAGAGATTGATTAGGCCTCAATGGAGCGGGTTCAAATGCTCTTTCTTTGGCGCATTATTTGTTTTTGGCAAACTACATGGCGTAGCATTGTCCAAGCCGAGTTTGGGGTCTATTCGTTCAAATTTGGTACTATCTTTGGTCTAATCTAGTTCCTTCGTAGTGTGCGATGTTTCACAAATTCCTTGGGGCGTCACCAGAGTTATACCTACCTTGCTTATTCTTCCTCCGTGGATATTTCTCAGTCGGACCATGCAAGGAGATCTTATTTTTGGTTTTCTCAGGCTTCAATTCTTCTGAGGTCAGACAATATTGACATTGATTGCCTTCCTCCATACTAGTACTCTTTGGATGCCCTAGCCCATCTGTTGCCTCATCAAGAACTAAACAAACATATCAAGATTGATATTTAAAGCTAGTACATTCTCACCACTTGGGTCAACCCCCCAGGGGTTTGATTCCATGAATGGCTTTCTATGCAGAGTACTTCTTGGAGATTCAGGACAAGATCATTGCTCATCCCTCCTATCTCTGTCACTAGTCCCATGCACTCTGGATCGTACTTCCGTCCTTTAGGGTTGGTTCCCATATACTCTATATTCAATCTAACCATCACTTATTGAGAGAGGATTGGATTTGCCAGATGTGTGATATGGGGGTGGTCGAGACTAAGACTCATTTCATTTTTTGTTGCCCCATATACTATGCGCTTAGAGGGAGGTTTTATTGTTTGTTCAAAGGGACTTAGTCTCTCCCCTCCTTTCATTACACTAGCTAGAGGTGCCTTGCCCTCTATCTTCAAGAGGCTCTAAGACTCCGGGATCACTCTTCCTAGCAGCACTTTCACATAGGAGTGCACCAAGATCAGCTCATCACATCATTCTTTACAGTGGTTTCCTCGAAGTGGGAATCAAGCAGCCTCTCAATCCTCCTTCTAGGATCCCCCGAGTTGTGTATCCTTGCACAGCCTCCTTACAGTTGTGCCCCTCCTCCACACCCTCCCCCAAAGGTTCTCAATGACGAATTAGAGTTTCAAGGTAGTTAAAGGGGCGTTTCTCATCTCGGTTTCTCGGTTTGGTTCTTTTTGTTGTTGTTTTGGTTCCTTTCCTCGAACGTCATTTAGTGGTCATGTTCTTGGCATTTCCTTTGCTAGGTTGTTGTAGTCCCTTGGACCCACTTGTTGATCTTTTATTGGACATTAATAAATTTATTTTATCTATTCTCAAATCTTCAATAGTTAATTAATTTAAGAGATGATGGTGCTAAAAAAAAGTTCCCTGTCTTATAATGCTTACAAAAGCCTTAATAGATGAAGATTCCCTTTCGAGAAGCTACATCAAAGACCTTATGAATTATGCTTTGTTAGCATGTACAAGTCATTGAATTCCAAAAGCCGGTGTAAATACTCCCTGTGTCTCGTCCTACCCATGACCTTTCAATATTGGATTTGGGCTCTCCAATTCCTTCAAAAAGGGTATAGAGGCGACCAACACATTGTCAACAATTTTCAAGGTTGTGTACGACAGTATGTGAGGTTCTATTGATAATGTGATAAAGATATCACGTACAGTACAAGATGGCACATATAAATTTTCAACAGTCTACTATGAGCAGTTGCACAAAAAACAAGGATTCGAGGAGCACAAGAAAGCTATGGGCTCTAACTGAAGAGATTCTCAAGGGTTTTCCATTAACAAATCTCAAACTAGATTATATCTTTTATCAAAATGTCAATTAGTCTGAAAAGGCAAGCTTTGGCACAAATGAGGAGGTTCACAAGAACAGGAAATAATTTGTAGCATCTAGCAATTTTCGTAAAGTTTCACAGTTTTTGACCAAGTTTACAAGATCAACATAAATGGTAAAGTAGTAATGGAGACACTAAACCTCTTCCTCGTGTAAAAGTTTCTCCTTCATCTATTGTTTGACTCTTGAAGCAATGTGATTACCTTCGGGCCTTAACTCTAGGATAAGCATTTCTTGTTTAGAGCCTCGGTACCCCTCTTTCACCCGAAGAATTACTCCTTCGCAACAATTCCTACAGGGTCCACCTCTCCTACCTTCCACTCCAATTCTGCAATGACTAGTCTATGAGTGGTCACTCATTAGGAAAGTTCTTGAATGTGATGGATATGATTAATCATTATTGTACTACCTTTGCAGAGACTTAGGTTGAAATTCGAATGGACCTAGATAAGAACTTCCAAATCAGTATCCCTAGACAAAATTTAATGATTTCTCTCTAAATCCTTGGGTTATGTCAAAAATCCTCTTATATATCAAAGGTGCTTCAATTATGGTCACTTTACAATTCATTGTTACAGATGATATCCAGTGCTTCAAACTAGTAGGGCAAGAATACCACCTAGTGGCAAGGGGCTGAGTTCCATCACTACTATGTCAAACCAAACTTACTTCAGTTGACCACTATATCCCAATAGCTTAGTGGACAACCTATGATGAGTTCCTCTATCTTGAATAATGCAGGTCTGACTGACTTGCTGCCATTAGAAGGAGCTCCCAAGTGCATACCCTTCAAACCTAAATATCTTGGTGATGAATGTAAGGATGCCTCCCACCCTCCAAGAATCAAACTCAATCTTCTATACAGCACACTAGAATAGATCATGTGTCATTCAACAAGGAAAGGTTAATCTTTCAGAAGAAGAAAGACTCCTCTGAAAAAGGAAAGGTCACTGATATCATGGCCTTCACTCACACAACAAATTGGAAGATAAAGGCTATAGAAAGATTAGACCTAAAAGAGTTTACATTATAGCAGTCATTTTAATACAATTTTATCATTGCACCCCTCTTTTAAAAAGTGTCTGAAACCTATTTTATCTGATTCTTATCTTTTTCTGCTCCCAAAATGTATAGTCGCCCTCTACCCTCTCACTAATTCAAAAGCAAAATTAATTAATGGTTGTCCAATTTCATTAAAAAGTTCTTTTGGTCATTACAATGCACTCCTACTTGCCACTGCAGTACGCCTTAGCATAATTATGCAAAAGGCCCGCATTTTTCTTTTCAAAATTAGTGTCTTCTTTAAGTTTAAACTTACTATGTAAAATTCATGCAACTTACTCTGAGGAAGCAGTCAAAATGTTTTGTTACACAATCCAACTAGACGCTTTTTGGTAGAATGCTAGCATTAAACAATGGATCGATAAACACACACACATGATATATATGTATTAATGTAGACCCACAAACTTTTATCTCTTTCTTTCCCCAAATGTTGAGCACAATTTTGTCATATTTTAAACCTCCCTCCGTTGTCCACTTCCATCACCATTATAGGAAAACCATGGAACATAGCCTCAGGTTACAACCATCCATTCAGAACCAACTGCTCTGCTCTCCAAGGATACCATCTAGACGTAAGATTTCCAAGGGCTTTTGATAGGAAAACCATTTTCTATTTCTGTTGCCCTTTTCTCACAATGAC
Source organism: Cupressus sempervirens (assembly GCA_028749045.1). NCBI lineage: Eukaryota > Viridiplantae > Streptophyta > Pinopsida > Cupressales > Cupressaceae > Cupressus > Cupressus sempervirens. The sequence goes on from CM053785.1 coordinate 312,888,488, forward strand.
ATATAATAAGTAGAGTCATGACATGGGATTTTCAAGTTTCACTGTGATTTGAATGCTAATTATTGGACTAATATCACTCATAGGCTCAAAAGGCTTTTCTGTACTACTTTGCCAATGGCCCAGGATACATTAAGCTATTTTCATTTACATAAATTGGAATGTCAATTCTTGGAGTAACATCTGCCAAAGGCTCAAAAGTCTTTGCTGTGCTGGTTTGCCAATCAGATATATTAGGTAACTTGATTTACATAAAATGGAATGACAAAATTCTGCAGCAGCATCACTGAAAAGCTAAAAAAAGTCAATGTATACTGGTTTCTCAATCAAAGACAATAAGACATGTTCACTTACATGCAATGGAAGGTAGCCACTACATAATGACAAATTTTAGAATTTGTGTGGTTAATAATTGAGACATTAACCAATCAGGTCTCAGATGATAGTCTAATTCCTTTCTTCTAAGATAAAAATTTGACAGGTCAACAAAATTGAAACATTATAGCTACTTTCTACACCATTTCAAACCAAACTATGAAAGGGAATTGAACAAGCCCAATGCACCACTACAAAGGTTCATGAAATTTAAACCAACATTTTCATTAAAATCTTTCTTTAAATAACATTTTTCAAAAGTAAGAATCAATCAGTTACTGCAAACTACAAAGTATCGTATAGATAAAAATTTGCTACTGTGAAATAGAGAGTAAGTATATTTAGCAGAAAGACACTCACCAGAAATAACACCAACCTAATCAAATGTGCCCTAAATATGATTGATAATGCATGCATCATCAAGATAGAATGTGAATACAGATCAAGAAAATAAATAAAAGTAATGCAATCCCAAATTCCAGCTTTACAAAGTTCCATTTCCTCTGGGAATATCAATATACTTAGGAAAATGCTGAACATTACAAATGTAAGTGAATGCAAAAATGTCAAAAAATTGAACCTACTTGAAGGCAAAAGCAAACAGGAGTAGAAAAACTGGAGCAGAGGATTTACACTGCCAAAGATCATCAAACAATTTTTATTTAGGGATACTGATTAGTCAATAATAGTGTAACATAAAATCTAGAAAGCATTGTGACATCAAATACTTATATAAAGTTGTACTTAAATCATAATAACACATGAAATTCAAACATATGCGCACCATTGTTGAAAAGGTCACTGAAATGAAGATGAGAGCCACATTGCTAAGATCTATGTCAAGTGCAGTTGCCACAGCTGTTGGCACAACTGGTACAGGACCAGAAAATCTCTTATTAGCCATGGAAATCACATTGCATCAAATTAAATTTCCATTGTTGTGGAGAAATTTTTCTGTGCATTCCAGAATGACAAACTATGGTTATAAACTTCAAAAGAACAAAAAAGTTAAAATATCTGGATTGAATCAGACTGATTCAATGTGTCTAAAAATCTTAACCAAAAGGAATTATCCAAATCTGGCAGGATTTATTATGCATGAAGTAAAGACACTATCACATACTCAAATTTGACATGCCTTCAAGGAAGCAATATTTCATTTAACAAGAAATTATGTTTCTATTTTCAGTTAGTATTGGACAAGAAGTCAAACAAATAAACAGAATCCTACAATGGTTCAAAGTGACACTTTAACCCATACGATCAACAATGCTACATTTATGTGTTACTCCATTTCAATTACTTTAATCAAAAATTTCCAACAATCTCATGCAAGTAAGAGATCGCCATGACTAAGTGTTTGCAAAATAAACAATAAGATAAATTCTTTCATTTTTAAAATCAACTTAGCTTTCACAATCTACAACATGGAAAAGACATGATCCATAGATTCCATACATGTGTGCGGAACCTGGAGCATCAACAAAATAAAACTCATAGTATTTTGGAAATGAAGATGAAAAGACATAATTGCATTTTCAAATGCAATAAAAACCCCTAAGGAGGCAAAAATTTATTTAACAAGAAATTACTTAGTATTGAACAAGACGTGCTGAAACTAAAATGCAGCCATCCAAGAAACTAAAAGCATTATCCAATGATATCAATGACACATTACCCGGTCAACAAATTTTGCAATTATGTAATAAATCAATTTTAATGGCTTGAGCAAAACCTTGCAATAATTTCATGCCAACCAAAGCTCACTATGAGTTTGCAAATTAAGATATAAGCTAAATTATTTGAATTCCGAAATCAACTGAATCCTTCTCAATCTACACCATAGAAAAGAGATTATCAATAGAAAAATGTACAGAATCAGGAAAACAATAAATATAATTAAGCTCTTGTTCAACAAGTCAGGATTTCTACAAGATAGGAATGGCATCTAAAAATAGAGGATAGGATTACAGTCAAAGAATTACAGCTGAAATTCAATACAATCAATCAAGGCAAAAACACAAGATAGAGCATAGTCAAATAGAAGCAAGCAATCATGGTTCAGTCAACTTTTGAACATATTTTGATGGTATATTGTAAGAACCTATTAGTGCATAGCAAAATTGATTTCAGATGTTTCACAACTGGAAATGTAGACTCTAAATCCTTGCTGGAAACTGAGGAATGGGGAGTAGAAATCTTCAAAATCATTTCCAAAAAGACCCTTCGCCATAAAAATTCATATCTTCCATCCAAATAAGTTTTCTGACACTTCCCTCCTAAAATTCATTCCCTGTGATTAAGAAAATAACCTACAAAAAATTGGATGGGGAGAACCGAGTGAAATGAGAGGTTCTCTCATACTTTAAGTGAGCAACTGATTCTAGGTATCAACTCAGAAAGTTTGTCCCAACAAGACCAAATTAACCTGCTTTGGTGAAAAAATAGGTTGGACTCGCAAGTCTCACCAAATTTGGCCAAAGTTGCAAGCCCACATCTAAGAAATAAGATGATCATGTCAGCCTCTGAATCTCATAGATGAGAAAAGACATTAGAATGCATGTTGTTCATATAGTCATGGCCTCTAATACTGTCGTTTAGATCAGATGTAGAAAAATGGCAGTATAAGAGTTACCATAAGAAAATCAATATCCATAAATCTAACATAATTCATAAACATATAAAAGTGTCAATAGAAAGTAGTAGAGTAGCCCCAGTGCATTAACCCAGGGGTTGAGCTATTGAAAGATACAAACAATGGTCACACATTCAAAGCCAATTAACAAGCTGTGCCAAGGTGTGCAGCCTCTTCAGGGGCAGCCCAAAATTACAGTAGCTACCCCACCCCTTGCTTTCGTCCCGTGGTTGTAAAGGTGTCCTTGGTCACTGAGCTTTTGATTCTCCAAGTTACCTTAGAAAAAATAAGAAAAAAGGAAAAGAAGTAGTAAACTACAATGTATTCATAAGGTTAACATGTCCAAGCCTAAAAACACGTAGCAGTTGCCAAAAGATGTAACACAGAGGCAGGGAACAGAAGAGGATTGCCATTTTGATATATTTTAACTTGGCTATACATAGTTAAACTCGGCTCTCTACCTATCGCGATGATAACAGCTTATCATCTATGGTTGGGAAGGCAACAGATCTAATGGTAGGTAGGGCAATCAATACATATTTTGTACATCACAGAATTCATTACTATTGATGCAAGAAAGGCCTTGCCTAAATATGAATCAGAGCCTCCTAATAGAGCTCCAATAGGCCTTGTAATTTTGGCGCCAAGAATAGGGTCAGACCTATTAATTACAAGTTACATTCTTATAGGTCTTGCCAAATTAAATAACTGCAAGTTACATGAATCGCCCAAATAGAGCAAGACCAAAATAGGGATTGAAATGACAAAATTCATTACTAAGGTTGACATGGCAATTAGTCATTAGGTATACTAGGTCAGCCCTAGAGGGGATCCAACCTAGCTACACATCAACACTCCCTCTTAGCTAGGGAGGATTCATTCTCAATATATGAGTTACATCAACCATTATGGCTACTCCCATGAAAACGGCCGTAAACAAAACCACCATGGCTATTCCAAGAGGGCAGATCCATCATGGCTACTTCCATGAATGGAAACACAAGTGCTCATCACAGAAATGTGATGGCGTTCATCATGGCCGCTCTCATTGGATGAATAAACAAAAGTGCTACATCATGGAATTTCATCCATAACATTCGCCATCCTACTTGCAGAGGGTGGATCCACCATACCTACTCGCAAAGGGTGCAACAAGGGCTTTCACCTCAGACCTCTGATAGAAAAGAATACACCTCCACCATGCTTACCTATAACGAGTGGATCCACAATACCTACTAGCACTGGGTGGACCGAGGGCTTTCACCTCAAACTTCTTCGATAGAAGAATGTATCTTTGTCATGCCTACTCACAAAGGGTGGTGATGGAACTCTAAAATTTATAAAATTTTGGAGAATTTTAGAATCCTAAGCACCATAGGCATGAGAAGATTTTTTGATCTTATCCACTACTTGTATTTGAGAATTATGCTTCAATCATGAGGAGGGCAGTTATAAGTGGTTCAAGGAGAATTATAGAAAGAACAAAAGGGTGGAGTTCTTTTAAGAGGTTATGCAGCATTCCGGAGCTTATCTTTAGGGAAATATGTGAGGGACAAAATATGTGAGGGACAGGGCTGTTGCATGACGATATTTGTGAAGCTTTACAGAATGGACCTGATATACTCATCTATGATGATGCACATATGATTAGGAATACAAAAGCTGATATAACTCAAGCATTAAAACAAGTGAAGACCCAACGCAGAATTGCATTGACAGGTTCATCTGTGCAAAATAACCTGATGGAGTATTATTGCATGCTGGATTTTGTAAGAGAAGGTGTTCTGGGAACTAAGCACGAGTTTAGGAACAGGTTCCAGAGTCCTATAGAAATGGCCAGCATGCTAGTTCAGCAGCAGATGATGTGAAAGTACAGATAAGGATTGTCCAGTCATAGAATTTGTTGTTCCAGATAATTATGAGGATGAAGAGTGTTTGATTGACAGCTTAAAGAGGAATTTATATATATTGCTGAACAACAAGCTTCATTTAAAGTCATGATTTAACTGTAGTTAATATGGAGGCAGATCCAGAAGCATTGGGCAAGCCTTCTGCGATTTTGGAAGAAGTGGGTGGTGTTCATAAATTTGGCTGCAGTACTGATAATATGCTGTTATTCAACTGCCATGGTTCTTTTGATTAAAAAAAAAAAAAAAAACAAAGAAACAACTGCAGAAGAGAATTTACATCTGAGTTCTTGTGGAAAATGTTCCAATAAAGAATGTTCATACAAGCTATCTACCTCTTGGGCAGATTGTATTTCTTGGATTTTGTTTAAAGAGAAACCTGTTTTCAGAGTCCCTGAGGAAACGCCAGGGCTTTCCATGGTACCTTCTCATCATAAGCAAATTTAGAAATTCTGACAAAATTTCTGATACACATGGGGTATTTCTTTCAGTTTGCAACTTAGAGCTGTATGCACATATGCCCAGGGATATCATTTTCTTGCACAGTTTGGATTGGCGCTTTCTAGCTCTTGGTAAAATCAGATCGGAGAATCAGGTTTAACCAATTCAGGGAGAAGTGAGCATTCATCATCACTCGGCTCTATTTTTATGAGTGGCAAAATGAAGAATGAAGAAAGTGCTAGGAAAGGTGACATATCACCAAACCTTCCATTATCACTATTCCGATTGCTTGATGTTCTTGTAAATCTAGCATAGACAAAGCATTTCAGTGCCTGGAGGAAGAGCCTCAAAATCTGTATGCAATAAGGTTGGTGGGTGTGCTAATCGACCATTTTTTAACTCTGGAGGTGGAACAGGTGAAGAGACAAGGAAGAAAAAGATGAGTGGTAAAGTCAAGGATCTCGAAGCAGTGCAGGAGTTGTTTTCCCTTTGTTGCTTGCTACAGCAGAAATACAGCTACACGGAAAGGGGAAAGCTCCTCTAACTGATGCTAGTGTCTCTGAGGTAGCACAAGCAGTGCAATCTGAAACATTGGTTCCTTATCATAGAAGGCTTCTAATGAAAGTTTTGCTACGGGCTATATCTCTTTGAATATATGCTCCTGGAAATACTGCACGACTGTATGGATCTGAAGAAAGTGCATTGCCATTTTGCCTTTGTACCATATTCAGGAGAACAGAAAAGACATATGGAGGGGCCCTCTGACCAGATGTTTATCAATAACCAAACATTTTCGTTATATCTTATAGTGTCTAATGTTCGTCACAGGATAACCACCAAGCAGTATAATATTTAAGCAGAATCGCTATGTAACTGAAGCCCGATGAGAGAGTGCGTTCAGAAATTATCTACCTCTCCTTATTTTTGCCGTGAGGCTCCAGATTCAAAAGGGGCATGAATCTCTTTGGATTATAACCATTCATAACTCGCTTGGATGTTCACTATAAAACTAGGCAATTCGTGCAGCAAGCATAACCTGAGAGTGAAGAGGAATCTGAATGCAAATGATCCTGAGCCGCGTCCTAGTGTTCATCACTAGAAATGCCCAAGTGTAGGAGCTCTGCGTCGTGTATAACAAATATATATCTAACCTTATTCTATTTTTGTTGCAGGTCTTCAGATGCATGACGGAATTGAAAGGATGGCGCTGAAATTGTTAATGATTAATGTTGGAGCATCAGCGTGGAAGCAGAGAGAACAAAGAAGAGCAACCCACGCAGATTTGGAATGAAGATATTCAAGCGTCTTCAAATATTTAATTGAACTTTTAAGACCCAACCTAAATCATCGATGGAAAATAAAGGGCAATATGGTTGTCAAACCGCTGATTATTTTGCCAAAGTTTATATTTTAACTTTATGTTATTTTTGGATAGTTATTTGTTATAGAAAGGTGCGACGCTTAGACAAGCAATGGAAACCTTTTTCTTTCTTATAAATATGATATGTAAAATCGATCTTGGAGAGACTTATGACATTATTCATTATTCATATTTTAAATTTTTTGCCTGCCTATGCACGATGATATATTATATTATTTTATTGGTGGAGAAATGAAGTTTTTGAACTAAGCCCGTGGGTTGCATTACGGAGTAAATTCATATGCGATTTCGGATAAATTCGCAGTAAATAGATCATCTGTAAGGAGTGTCTTTATTGTGATTTTATTTCCAGCAAATTTATTTATTTTAATTTCGGAGTTTTAAATTATTATTAAGTTGTGTCCTTTGTAAATGTTTTTAATTTATTTTCTATAAATATTTTAATATTCGGATAAGTGGATTGGATCATTATTGCATTTTAAATTTGATAAACGTAAATATTGTGAAATATTTTATTGTTTCCATATTTATGTGTAATTTGTCTCCACAGGAGTTAAAGTGCATTTTAGAGTTATTTAAAATTGCATTTATATAATTGATCCATCGCATTTGAATTATTAAAATTGTTTATAGTTTAATATATTGAACTTTATAAAGTTGTACGTCTCAGCTTATAATGTTGACTCTGATTGCCCATTTAATTAGGCACTGGTCCTTTACTCCTGATTCATAATCCATATGCTAGCAATTGTTTCATTTCTTTCCCTTTGAGGAATTAATATATTCATCTATTGCATTAATCTATATTTATTTTTTATCTAAACATTATTTCAATCATTTACTTTTGTTCTCAGTTCAGAAATTGCAAGTTTAAAGTTTTCCTATAATTCTTGCCATTTGGGAAACTTTTATTGTATTTGTGTTCTAATCAATTTGTTTTAAGCATCTTGGATCTAAGCATTTCGTCCAGGATTAGGTACACCCGCCTCGGTCTTGCAAATCCGGAAGTGCAGGGAACTCGGACCATGTTGTTCAGTTTCGTCAAGTTGGCCTTAACCAATTGGATATCCCAGCATCGAGCAAGCAAGGCTCGTAGGATTCCAATCTGCGGTTTTGGGAACCAACAGGTGGAATAAGGGCTTTCACCTCAAATTTCTCCCAAAGGAGAATGCATCTTCGAGGGCTTGCACCTCAAACTTCTCCCAGAGAAGAATGCATTATCTAGGGCTTGCACCTCAAACTTCTCCCAAAGAAGAATGCATTAGCAAGGTAACATTGCTCCCTTTGAACCTAATATCAACCTTTGAAATGACCAATTCCCTTTGAAGCAGTTATCAAACTTCTAGCCTCTTTGTCCAAGGTTGCTTTTGATGATATGTCACACTCCCTTTGAATCAGATATCAACCTCCTGACCTCCTTGATCAAGGTTGCCTCTAATAAATTATCAAACTCCCTCCAATAAGTTTGTCCTAAAAGCATTTCACAAAGATTAACAATAGTCCAAGACTATTTGGAAGAGAAATATCAATGCTTGAATCATACATGATTCACTATCCCAATGATATAGCATAAATTAATAAGAACATGAAAAATTCAAGAACATAATTCAACCATAAAGAATGCTCATCTCTTTATAAGTTAGTCTTCCACCAACGTTCTTTTCTAATTTGCTTAGTAATGAAATTAGATCAAATGTAAGGAAAAGCGTTGAGTGAAATGAAATCTATAGGCCTTTCCCAATTTTTTGAACTAGCTTTGATACCATGTTGACTTTATCGTATTGCTCGTTAACCACAAGAAACCATCAAATTTGTTGCCTTCCAAGCCATAGATGATAAGCTCTTATCATTACCCCTGAGCACGCTACATATTTTGTAAAAGCCCTGTTGGCTCACACTATAGCAATGTTGGAGAATATTATGTTTTGTTTTTTAAGTTTTTCTCTTTTTTTTTGTATTTTCAAAAATATATAATCAAAGGCGCATAGGAAGTTGAGTGGGGAATCGACAAAGTGATAGCCTACCCTTCTCGGTCAACTTACTATGGTCAGATGTTCATCGGTGAGATAAGAGCAATGCTCCCTTCTCTCCTGCTACCTTAGTGAACCAAGAGTAGCACCGACCATAGACTTATTCCAGTTATGGATCTCGAACTACAACTAGAATGGGATTAATGGCCCTGCTCTTGGAACTTGGTAGCCTGCCTATATTAAGTTAGCTCTAAATCTAGAACCGCCTCTCACTCTGTCTCTGTGCCATAACATGAAATGAAACAACTAATAATGCCAAAACAATTCTATGAATTGCAGTTATAACATTTGTATTTTTATATATACAATAACTTATTGATAAATAACTAGCAAGGGACCTGGAATTATTGTTGGTGTTAATTATATTGCAGCCATGTCTCAATAAACTCCATGCCAACCATGTATATGGAAGGCAAGGTAATAATGTTGCTCACAGATGCAACATTGTTGGCATAGGGACCCAAATGCAGCTCTGGCAATGCAGATGCTGCTACGACAAACCCTCACATGACCATACCAAACTAGCCACCCAAGTAAATAAACAATTGCAAATTTAAGCCGCCTTCAAGCAACAGTCTTGCAACAGGAATAAAGGCTAAAATAATGGTGTCTAACAAGTAAACCCTTCTAATATAAATCATAAGCATATCTTGAGATCAAATTGGTATACTTCAACACCAATTCGTCAAACCCCAAATACAGAAATTATTCTCAGAGTTAGAGCATAATTCACGGTATATTTTCAACAGCTCAAAGTGCCAAATGAATTGAGGAATCAGTCCTCTCCAACAGCTAACGTTGAAACCCAGAGGTCCCAAATTCATAAAGAATGCTATAGACAAAAGATGAATAAACCAAATCTAGAGGCTTTCTTTTATAACAATTCAAGCCAAACCTTCTTCAACACACCAAGGGCAAGTGGCTTCTTCCATACACTTTTCACTTAAATGCAAACTTCGTCTTTGGTTGCATATTTGAATTTGTAATAATATAAAATGATAACCATTTACTCCAAAATTTTAATTAAATCTTTGGCATAGGCTTCCATGAGTTTATTAAATAAATGGCCCCTTCCAATGATGACTCAACCCTCTTGTGAGATTATGAAGTTAAATTATAACTTTATAATAAGTCATTTAATGATTTAATAATAATTTGGCCACTAAAATAATAATAACTCCCAAAATACTTATCCTTCAAATATGTCATCTGAAACAGAAGTCACACCTATTATTTCCCCATGTGACCAAATGCATTTTCCTAAAAGAGAAGGGGTGCCTCTCAACCATCACCAAACTTGCCATAAATAGTAGGTTCATGAAACTAATACCCAAACAAAGTCCAATCTGCGTCAAACAAAGACTAAATTTGAACATACTAAATTGTGAAGAAGACAAGACCCTCTCATAACCGAGCCTCGGCCTCAGAAGACCCTCTATCAAGAATAGTTAGCCTACAAGGATCATAATAATAGACTAATCCCTCCAACTTTGGTGCTAGCAAAAATGGGACATTACATATTTTGCACATCACAAAATTCATTACTATTGATGAAAGAAAGGCCTTGCATATATATGAATCAACACCTCCCAATAGACCTCCAATCGGCCTTGTAGTTTTGGTGCCAAGAATAGGATCAGACCTATTAATTACAACTCATATTCCTATAGGTCGTGCCCAATTACATAATTGTTGTAAAAGCCCTGCTGGCTCGCTCAAGAACTATGCTGAAGAATTTTTGTTTTGTTTTTGTTTTAGAAGTTTTCACAATTTTTTTGTTTTGAATGTATATGGTTTTTTTGTGTTTTTTGAATATAAGAATGCTCATACAATTCACATGAAAATCAAATCACTATGAATGCTAGCACAAAAATAATGAATTGCAATTATAAGTTTTGCAATTATTACAAACAGTTTAGATGAGCAATTTAGAATTTAAGTGAACCTAGATGTAATTGGCGTTGGAATTTACTTGCAGCAGTTTATATGAATCCACGCTACCAAATAGCAAGTACTTCTCATCACAAAAACACTGCTAATAGTATGATGCAGCTAGCAAATAATTCATAAAATGCCCTTGAATTTTCAAACGCAGCTATACCAGATCAAATGCTGCTTTAACACAAGAAACTGCAGCACACAGACGTCTCTCAGTGTTGTTTTCAGCCCAAAATTCGCAAGTATACTCCCGAACACAGAGTCGTCCCAATTAGCTCTTAGTTGCAGCAATCTCAAGAAATAAACATAGTAGAAATACCTTCAATATCAGAATGATAATTGCATACCAGAATCGTTAGATTAGTATACCTCAGCACCAATTGATCTCATACACCTTTCAGCAACAAACACAATTCCAAGGAGGAGCTCAGATTTCTACAAAACCCACGTCCAAACCCTTGAACAGGAAACTCAAACAAAATAAAAAGCGATCATGGAATGAGTAGATTTCCTCATGAAGTCATTTTTATAATATTTGCAAAGCTAAATATTCTTCAATACACTAGATGCCATTTGGCTTCATGGTTACACTTTTCACTTAATAAAAAACCTTGCAATATGCTATTCAACAATCAAGCCCAATCAACAACAGAAGAAGCCAAGTCACCAAGTGCCTCAATTGTTCTTCTAAAAATAGGAACTCTATTAGAACTAGCTTATATAAATAACAAGTCACTCCACTAAGACCCTCAAAACATAATGTTAGCTCACGAGGGTCGCAATGATGCATTGACATCACCAAGCTATTCAGACCTGCTAAATCGTGGACATTACAGTCCTCCCTCCCAGGATTGCTTGTACGCAAAAAATTGCAGTCTAGGGTGCTAAAGTATATCCTCAAGCTCCCAAGCGACATCCTCACTTGGAAGAGCCTGCCACATCACCAGAAACTCTCTGATGATACGTCTGCACAAGTGCCTCTCCCTGGTATCCAGCATAGCCTCAGGGATCAACCCTAATCTCCCCTCATCATCCACTGAGGATAAAGTAGAATATGGGGCAACATGCCTGCCCAATGCCTACTTGAGGTGTAGTAACCCTCCACTGGCTATAACTTGATAAACCCCAATTTTCTTCAATAATCAGCTATTTGACATCTTGGCGCACAACTCATGTTGTAACTGTATGTGATGTTTTGGAATGTATTAGTGTTTTTTGTGTTTTGGATCATATGCTCTAAACAACTAATGATATAAAGGAAATGCAAGCAATGCCAAGAAATAATTCTCTAATAATGCAACAGTATTATTGTAATCAACAACATAACATGAAACAAATTAATTATCAAAGAGAAACTGATTAACATTCAATTTTGATGTTGGTCTGCTGTAGGTAATTGCATTCACACTAACTCCAACCCACTGTGGCTTTCAACATCTCTACAAATGCACTATAACTGAGCAGAATTACTCTGCTATTTGAATCGCAGCCTTCTCACAAATGCACGCAGGGTATCCAGACCAAAACGCAGCCTGTTATCTTGATTGCAGGTTCCAAATGTCTGATCGCAGACCCCTCAAAGTAATCGCAGGTCTTCCTAATTCACAGGTCTCTAGGTTTCAAAAGCAGGCCTCCAATGATGTCAAATGCTGCCCAGATTTGCAGAATATGATCGCCCAGCAGATGGTAATAAACAGACAGTAGCAACGTCTATAGGGGAGGCAAATTCTTCAACGGATCACACATCAAACACTCTTGTGTGAATGGCATAGAATAGAACACTTCAAGCTGAAGGGATTTAATGGCCTTCTTATCACAGGAACAACAATCAGGAGGCTGTAACAAATTCACAAATCTAATCTCCAGATAAAACACCAAACAAATGAAAATGGTTACAACTCCCAATCACTAAATTCTCCAGCTAGTAGATCACTTCTCAGCCACAGAGAACACAGTAAAGAAGATTCAACCAATATCCCAAAATATAATTAAATCACTCTACTTCGGCAGTGATTCAAAACAATTTTCAAAAACTAATTCACAATACCTCAGTTGTGAATTACAAACCACTTCTCAGCATCAAAACCCCTATACCTCAGGGCATCAAAATTCAGAAACCTCAGAAAAAGCCACAAAGGCACCAAAAGCAAATAAATATCAAAGTGTGCTTTTTTCAATGAAATAAGCTCATATTTATAATGCTTTGCTGATATAAGTTTCCAAAAGAACTCAACTTCAAAAAATGCAGAAGCTTCCCAAAAGAACTCAGCTCTTGAGACTTTCCAACACAATGCCACTTTAAATATTTAATATTTGGCTTAGGCATATAATAAATGGCCCCTTCCAAGGATGACTCAACCCTCAACTTATGTGAAATTATAAAGTTAAATTATAACTTAAAAATAAGTCATTTAAAGATTTAATAATAATTTTGCCACTAAAAATATAATAACTCTCAAAATACTCATCATTTAAATATACCATCTGAAACAGGAGTCACGCCTATTATTTCTCCATGTGACCAAATGCACTTTCCAAAAATAGAAAGTGTCCATCACAAGCAACGCCCAACTTATCACATATAGTAAGTAAACAAAACTAAGCCAAAACAAAGTCTAATCTGAGTCGAGCGAAGACCAACCTGTAACTTACTGAATTGTGGAGGAGAAAAGGCCCTCCCAAGCCAAGCCTCTACCTCAAAAGACCCTCTATTCACAATAATTAGCCTACAAGGATCACAATAATAGGATAATCTCTTAAACTCCAATGCTAGCAAAAATGGGGACATTGCATAAGGCGCGATGCATGAAACACATTATAAACTTTGTTGTCCTTTGGCGAATCAAGCTTATAGTCTACCTCGCCCATGCATCTAACCACATGAAAGGGACCATAATAGCGAGGCTTGAGCTTCTCAACTGCACTCTTCCTGATGGAAGACTACCTATAAGGCTATAACATCAAGTATACCATATCTCCCACCTAAAAAGAACAACCAGTCCTCCTCTAATCAACATACTGCTTCTATTGATTCTGTTCCCTTTGAATGTTGTCTCTCAAAGTCCTCATGACATCCTAAGCGTCCAGTAGTGAATCACCTACAAGGGGGTACCCTATCGTCACTGATTAGCAAATCCATGAAGCTCATGGGATCATGCTCATACAAGGTCTAAAAGTGGACATCAGAATAGACATGTGGTGAGTGAGATTATAACAATACTCACATAAGTATATCCACTTCACCCAAGCTCACTGTTGTGCCGACACATAATTTCCAAGATAGCCCTCCACCCATATATTCACAATCTCAGTCTAGTCATTAGTCTGAGAGCGATAACATGTGCTCAAAGTCAACTCTATCCCACACAATCTAAAATACTCATGTTAGAAGCAACTCGTATAACGACTATCAAGGTCGGTCACAATGCTCTGCAATAAACCATGCAATCTATGCAATCTAAAAACCTCCCGAAAGAACTATAACATATTTGTGTCACTGAAAATGTAGTAATGATGGGAAAGAAGTGTGCATATTTGGTGAGGTGGTCCACCACTACATAAATATAGTCTTTTCCTTGGACTATAGGGGAGCCCACAATAAAATCCATAGATAAACATTCTCACTTCCTCTCGAGAATGGGAAGTGTCTGAAGCAACCCAAATGGATAGGTGTTGGCTCCTGATTTGATAGGATTTAAAATACCTTATGAAGTGCAAGAAATACCTAGGAGTTAGCTAAAAACCATAGTGGGTATTCATAACAAATCAATAGGGCCAACTATTAAGACTGTCAGTATTCTTCCCTTTGAATTCTGCAAGATTCAGCCAGGTATACCTTGGAATCACTCCTTTTGCTTCTTAACAATAGTTATGTAGTATGAATTCCAATTAAGTAGTTAATCACCTATAAAACTTCTACTTTAAGGACTGTAAAAGGGACAAAGAATAGCTAGTTCTTCAAAACCCTAAGACTCCCTAAATCAAGAGCAAGCTTACTTTTTCAGATCTATAACAACAATCTTTTAAAGATTTGATTGATTAATGTTGCACCATACAATCCCTCCAGAGTTCATCAATTTTAAAATGTGATCAATGCTTTTATCCATTGGGTAGAAACTTACGAAACTTGATATATGACATTTGACCTATCCTATCACTTTGTGAAAAGGAAATTTGTACTCAATCTAAGTTCTCATTCTTATCATTATCTTCTTATATGGTAGCTCTCAATTCTCCTAACTCATATCAAGCATTTATATAATCCATTAGATTATCAGCAAAACATAAACTAAGATATAATCCACAATGAATAATAACTGGAATTTAATAGACTTTGTCACCAACAGAAGAAGAGACCAGATCCAGATTGAGTAACCAGCATGTAAACACTTTGTATTATCTTCTTTCAAAATATACAATTCAATATCAATTTCTATGAGAAAACTCAGACAGACTCAGCAATATAGCTTTATATTTTCATTCATGACATTTTTGGAACAACAAAACTATGTAGCAATGGACAGACTCAAAACATCAGAATATACATTCACTCAGAATTAAAAACTTGGGCCTCTTCTCTAGCCTTGGGAACTCTCTTATATAGGGTAAGTTGCAACAAGCTTTGGGCTTAGAGAGAAAAGAAGACAAATGTGCTTTAACAAAACATAATTACACTCGAGACAAAAAGTCATCAGTAAACTCATGAGACAGTTGATCTTAAATACATGCGGCATATTCTATATGATTTGAAAGTAGTTTCATCATTTGTTACGTAGGTATACCCATAGTGGATGAACCACAAAAGTAAGGTATCCTATTGTAATAATTACTTTCTTCTCCTCTGATAATCATTTGCTGATATGCATCCTAGTTATCCTTGGGTTATGGTGAACCAAAATCTTTTTTACCCTTTTCTTGTTCAGGCTCACTAACAACCTCCAGTGCCTTTTCTTCTTTTGTCCCTTCTACAGGTTGTGGGGCCACCTATTCTTCTTCTTGACCTTGTTCGTACTCTTCTACTTCCAATTGTGAATGCCTGTTTGTTGGGCCATATTTTATCAACAATTCATCATAAACCGTATCAGTGGACCACTCAAACTAAATAACTACCTTTTCTTTATAGGTGATATCTCTCCACTTGTTCCTCAGTTGCTTAACCTCATATATGAAAGATTTGTAAATCCTTCTCACTTCTATCGGGTATGTTATGCCATCTATAAACATTACATTATCATCGTTATTTATTATAGTACTCACCTTATCATTTGACATGGCAAAAATGTCCTCATCCCAATCTCTGAGTGTCCACATTTCATGGCCATTTGTAAAAACTAAAGGAAAAAGAGTATGACTGTTGTTTTCACACTTCGATATATAAAATCTCATCTTTATTTGTAATAACTCTCTGTTTATATTGAATTCCAACAACCCAATTGTCGGACCATATGTCTTTTCAATTTGATAATCAACATTTGCCTTATCAATAACATTGAAACATAGGTTGGTCATCATTTTCTCTCTACCAACAAATTTATCCACAATTCCCCTTAACCTTTCTTCATTATCACCAAAAGATTTTTCCATAATCATCAATTTTGTTATCATATGGTGAAGCAATCTAGTATCAATTTCGAAAACAAAGTGCAAGATAGTGTTCCTTATCTTCTCTCCACACCTCTACCATACTTCTGCTTGCACAACCCTGAGCCTAGCATTCTCCTCCTCTATATCTTCTTTAGAAAAGTCTTCTGGATGCAATGAAATCTCTGGAATCTCAACAACAGGGCTAGCAAGGGGTAGTAGAGCAGGCGATGATACAATCAATTTTTGGGAAGATTCCCCTATCTCCAACTGTCTAACTTGCTGTCCCTTATACATAGCAAGCTCATTTTCAACTTTCATTCTTTCCCTTCTTTCTTCATTGTAGGCTGCTAAAACCTGTTCATATTTTGTGTGCAATTCATCCATCTTCTTCTTTTCTCTTACTCTTGTAAGGAAAGCTCATTTTTTATGATATCTTTAGGGTAGTAAAATTTATGATCATGATGTTTGGCCTTGGTCCTCTTTTTAAACATCTCATAAAAACCCTCAGGATCAGAAAATCTAGCATGAGATGTAGCCATCTTATAGGGGTCTAAAATTTTATATAAGAAAAGCCATCCCACTTTTGTGATAACAAACTAATGGGCAACAACATATGTAGGGAAAATACTACCTCTAGATCTCCTTGCTAGTTCAGCCTCCTCCAAGCCTTCAATTTTCCATAAGATTTCTGCCAGACCCACCTTAACAGGCACTTGGTAAGGTAAAAATGAGGGGTTACTTGGAATCCATCTATTCTAAAAACAGCAGAAACTGGATAAGAAATAACATCACCCCAATTCTGGTAAACCTTCAATCCAGTGGTGAAATCCTTAGGCCTAATAAATTCTAACAACTTTGGAATCCTTAGATTATCACGAGACAACAATGTTCTCAACCTTGATGCAAAATACCTATCAAACCTGACAAAACTGGCATCATCTATGTTCTAAGACATGTCTACGCTTCATAACTAAATAGGTAAAATATCTCCATCATGCCTCTTATCAGTAGCTTTTCTTCTCTGAAATAAGTAGCTCCTTTGAAAAAGAACATGTGCATCAGCATAGAGTACCAATCAAAAGACTTCTCAACTTTGCCTTTTCCAATTCCAATCAATCCATTGTGAATTTCTTCCAAAACATAAAATTTGAACCATCATATACATGAACCTAACAAGCATATAGCTCTGTTCATCCTCTCCAAAAACCCTACACAAGGAGATATACACATCTACGGCACAAAAATTGAAGAATTCCTTCTTAAAAGGCTCTGGAGTTGACGATGTAACCAAAGTTGTACTTCCAATAGCTGCCAGATGTTCCCTTAAAGGTTTGTGTCTAATGTAAAACCTTTGAGCTTCATCTATTTTCTCCAATTTCTGGAAATCAATAACCTTGTGGTAATCAGAAGGAGGATTCATCCCAAAAACTTCATAGATTTCTTCGTGCATTATATTAACCTTACAATCTCCATTTAAACCCTCACACATCTGACAATTGGATCCTACATCCTAGAAATTAGAGTTAAAAGGTCTAAATCCATGAAGACTCTGGGTACAACCAATTTCCCAAGATCAAAATTCCAAACATTTCCATGTGGCACAAAAAGCTCTCTATGAGAACCATTTCTTAAAAAGCTGCCATCCACTTTTGTTGGTCTTTGCATCCCAAGAATAATTTCCTCTGTCATATAAAACCTCAGCAATCCTCAAACAAGATGTGACAGGGACTAATTTTTTACCTTGCGCCACATCATTGGTTGAACCACCTACTTGTTCTAAAAGGTCGTCACAGACATTCCTTTGTTGATGATCGATTTTCCTGATGAAATCCCTTCTAGGAGGCATCTTTTCTGAATTAGTAATATTCCACCATAGACAACTATCCCTACCCTTCTACACTATATAAAAATAAAAACAAAAGGCCTAGGAGAGGGTACTTACCATTTCAAACCTGCAATTCCTTCAATTGTCTTCAATACAAATCCCCTCTCTATCTGCAATTCTCCTTCAGCTTAGAATTACCTTTACAACAAATGTAATTAATATGTACTAGAGTTTTACAAGTTATAGCCGCACAAGAATGAACTATTTCCTCATTAATTTGTTGCAGACAGCGGGTATGCAAATCCCGTAGAAAACTTCAAACGTGGATCATTGATAAAAAGGTAATCCAACAGTTTCAAAACTTCCCACAAGCTCAATCATCCCTTTTCAAAATGACAAGGCAGTCAAACCAATCACATTTTGCCAACTGTAATTCATCCTTCCAGAGCAAGCCCTATTACTGTCGCTCGAAACTCCAGGACACGTGGCACATGGTCGCTTTGTTGCGATGGGTAAACTTCGTGAATTTCTACTCAACGACAATACGACCATCATTGATCTTACCAAGATCAACGATCCCAGATCTTAAGGCGATTCCCTTGTAGTAGGCCCACTACAGACGCATGACACAAAGGCCCATTGTCACAATGAATAACAACCCTGCATATTTTAATAATGACACAACGCCAACCATCAATTTCCTTTTGATCCAATGATTAGCAACCGATCACCATCCGCAATCTTTCAAACAAAAACACCATCCAAGATCTGTTGATGCGAGTTTTGTATCACTTACATAACATATTAGCAATTGAACATTTGATACGGAGTATCAAACATACAATTCCTCTCTTGAAAAGTTATTACTCATGAAGACATAAGCAATAGCTCCAATGTTCCTTACACCGTTGGATACTCGCTCAGTTTTATCGATGTGATTTGCTGATAATCACGTAGGCGGCCTTACATAAATTGTTGAGGATGACTTGGACTTTGATGGGATGAAGGTGATCGTGGCTCGATTTGTGAAATGTGTGGAAGCAGATAATGTTGATGGTCGCGATGATGGAGGGTGTGTTTGCCGATGATGATGTTGATAGGAAAGCGATGGTCGTGGAAGGTGAATGGATGTGTTTTAATGCTTGACCTACTCCTTCTAACTTCCTTCTCTCTAAACTTCGACTACCCAACTACTCACTATTCTACTCCTACTATAAATGGAAGGTTAGCAAATGGACGGGGATTGAACCTAATGAGAGCTGACCAGCGGCCTCACTTCCACAGGTGCAATGATTCAAAGGAATGATAAACTAGTTTACCACACAAAGCTTCCCAACCAGCCGCTAGGATGCTAGTGGCCTAGTATTGATCCCTATCAAACATTTACCAATGCTACCATACAACTATCCATCTACTTCACTCCTACTTAGCAACTTGAAATGAAACCAACTTTAACAACTTGAAAGGAAATCTAACTAAGTGGGAGTAGAAAACATGCAATAATACCCAATCTTCTTAATCAACATGCAAATTGCAACAATGAAAAAGAGAGCAATTTGGTATTATCTTCACAACAATTTCTCCAACCCCTTTACAAATGAGAGCAAATGGCCTTTTATAGGGGCCAGAAATACAACGGATGGTGGAGATCAAAACAAGATCAACGATCCAGATTGGATCCTAAAAACCCTAATTAGGGTTGGCACCCCATTGGCCAATGAGAAGACGCCACCTCATCAATGGACCAATGGAAAAAGTGCAAAAAGTGGCAACCAATGAGAAGGCACCAAAATGGTGGCCAATCAGAAATAGACACTTGTCCCATTCTAGAAGAAAGGGGAAATTTGCCACTTGGGCTTACATCAAATGATCTTCTAATATAAATCTTCCCTTTTCTTTCATTTTCTTAGCTAAGGCAATGAACTTAGCTAGCCTTTTGTTAACTTCTTCCATAGGAGGACAAGGTGTGTGCTTTGCCTTGAGTTCCACTGACTTCGCCACGTTGTTCGCTGCTTGTAGTATCTTTTCGTGATCCTTCTCATATTCCTTTGCAAATACAATAAAAACACTGAGAGAGGAAAGGGTGCCCAAATGCTTCTTCTTGATAGCAACCTTCCCCAACTCATCCAACCTCGATCCAAAATCTGTTTCATTGACATCCTCTTCTCTGATATCCTCAAAATCAAGTGCCACCCCAACGTCGCTCATCATGGTTGAAATAGAAGTGTCGACGCTTGGACTGTGTCATGCAATCTCATTATGTATCTCCTCAAGTGTTCTAAATCTGGTAGTCAATGCAACAAACCAAGATTCAAATATACTCAATCCTCTCTCATCAACCAATCTGGCCCTTTGCAAATATGCCTCCGGTAGCCCAATGAACGCCTGTAGCTAGGAATAGCCGAATCTTTGATGGGAAGGAAACCTTTCCACTCCTCTTTGAATAATTTGAACTTGTCTCTAACGGCCACTAATGATTGGAATGTCGAGATAAAGGAAGGCAAGAAATTTCGCCCATCTTGGATTGTATCATGGATCCAATCCCTGACTTCATGTAGCTGAGCTAATATCTCTCCTGAATTGCTCCCGCTGTCTTGAGGAAGGGCTGCCTGGTGCAACTATTGGATGGGCTGGCTATCTCTCGAATGTTTGTTCTCGGCCTCCAATTTTACTATCCTTTCATTTGCCTTCCTTAACATCTCTCTGATTGATGCTATACCTTCTTGGACCTCCTCACACTCCATATCATCTGTATTCCTTCCCAAGTTATGTTCTACTATCTCGTATTCCTGGGCTGCAATCTCATCTGCTGCCTTATTGACTGTTGGAATAGCAATCTGAACCTTTTGATGACCATCATTGTCGCTCTTGATTACCCTTGCCACCGTTCTTGCCATTTGTTTTTGGCTCTCGCTATCACCCTTTTCCATTAACCCTTGGATGTCCTCAGCAGTATGGGTCGTTACTACCTCGCCTCTTGGCATAAGCATTTGTCTTAACCATAGTGGTGCAGTGCATCTCCCTAAATCCGGATTTGGTTCGACTAACAAAGCATCACCAACGGCCTTGAGTTCCTGACTTATTGTCTCGATGTCGATTTCCATCTTCTTCTCTACTAGTTTCTTCTATATCATTTCCTTGTTGGTTCTCCGAGAGAGGGGAGTATTCAGTGCTTTCACTATAGCCACTTGATTCCGAATCAGAGCTCACCTCCACCGCAACCCCTTTATCATTTGAATTGACCTCTTGGCTTCTAGCCTCAACTATACTCTCTCTTGATGGCACTGCATGCTGTCTCTTGGCTGGAGGCTCTGGATGTTCTTTGCCCTTCTCTACCTCCAAAACTTTCTTCTTGCTATTTCTAATTATTTCCTGTTGCAAGCTATTTCCTTTAGTCCTTTGTCCGACTAATTCTGCTTGTCTCTCTTTTGGCTTCATCATCTCATAGGTAAGGGGAATCCTTTGCCTTTGTAGCTTCCTTAGTCCTTGATTATACCACGATTCGGTATGTAAATCCACTACCCTTGTAAGTGCTTCCAAGGAAGGATCCTGATGGTCATCCCAATCCACTGGATTCAATTCTATTCCTTCTATGGTATCATAGTCCTTTCTCAACACATTTCCATCATCCTCCAGTTGATCCAGAATATCAAGGCCTCTCCATCTAATAGCCCTCATCATGTTCACCGTCAGCCTTGAGAAAGCTAGCTTTCTCACATGAAAGTCATCTTTGGTGTTGGCCCAAAAGTCTTCTATGGTGGGAACATGCTCAAATTCGTTTCCATGAGATGCCTTGATAAGACCATTAGGGTCAAATCCTTGCCTTGGTCTGTACCATCCTAGATGATACCATTCCAATTCTTTTTCTGCAGCTTCAAAGGAGGCCCGATTTGGGCAACTATCATTGCCAATTATGATTGAGAATGAAATGCCTGTTTTCTCTTCGTTTCTCATTATTCTATCATAGTGCTCAAGTTGTCTAGCCAATTCTAACAAACCTACCTTGTCGGGTGGGTACCTTGGAAGCCTCTTGGGACAAACTGTACTTCCTACCACTCTAATGTATGTAAACTGTGGAAATTGGATGAACCAACTCCCAAACTTCTTAATTCTTGCTTCTGCTTTCGATGAAAGTCTCTTAGCAAGTGTCCCTTGTAATACCCTTACTGTCTTCATGGCGAAGGCATCGCTAAATATCTTGTAATCTTTGTTATTGTGCAAATGGAGCTGCGGATAGCATTCATGTACCAAATATTGTCCCGGTCCACTACCAACTTCTCCTAAGGCCTTAAGTCCCGAACTCTTGTACAATCTAGCAATTAGGTAGAACAGATAGGAGCCCATGTAGAATTGCCTTTGGTTTTGCACTGTTCTGAGTTGCAATTCTAAGTTCTCGCTTATGATCTTGGCCCAATCAAACCTTCTTTTCCCTCTCTCAATCTCATCAATGAAGAAGTACATCCAGTTTTCAAATCTCATCCCTTGAGCTAGGCCCATGATTTGACTGAGTAGAACAATGAGATCACCATATTCTGGTTTGAAATCTGCCATTGTGAGCCTCGATGATCTGTTAACTCCTTTCCTTCCCTCGCGTATCCAATTTTGCTTTAAATGCGTGTAATAGGCCTCTTGGTTATCTTGAAATGATTTAGTTGCTTAATCCATCATCACAATCGTCATGCCCTTGTACTAGGGAATGTTGAATGTTTCTTTGATTGCTTGTTGGCCAATGCTGGCCAACACTCTCTTCCCTTCATCAAAAATGATGGAATTACTGTTTAGATCAAATCTGGATGCACATTCCATAATCCATTCTGGACAGGGCAATGTGGGAGGAAAAGCCGCTGCGTGTACAATTCCGCTCTTGTAAATCCTTTTTGCCAAGAAGGATTGTCCTTCCTTCAGTCTGTCCCTCATCCGTATCATGTCCACTGTACCGATATTGGTGTCGGTTATTCTCTTCATTTTCGAGAAGAAGTTTTGGGCATCATATCCTCTTTGTCTTTCTTAGTGTTCGCCCGCTTGGGATTCTTACTTGCACTATCATCCTCCATGCTCGTCGCCCTATTACGGGATGGTAGAGTGGTGGACCAAAAGGCAAGAAGAACCAAGCGGAGCAATCCTTAGACTAGAACGAAAGATGGATGTCAGCTTAAGCACCCCTTGCAACTCTAGATGATGAAAATTCACCTTAACCAATAATCTTACAGCGACTTTTCGAAACCTAGGATATGACTTTCAAGAATTTCAAATCCCTTTGCAAAATAGAAATTTAAACTTTTAAAACTATCCAACACTTGCCTTCTATGCAAAAATCAAACCTTCATATGTATCTCTCCTCCCAACAAAATTGCCAAAATCTGGTATAAAAATGCAATCCTAAATAGAAAAAAAAAATCAGACCTTCACCATGAATTGCCCAAAAATCAGAATCAGATCTGCCTCAATAAAATGCAAAGAATGGAAAATTTTGCCTTTGTCTCAAATTCGCCCAAGCATGAAGTCTGAAATCTGCCCAAAATGCCACCTAGGGCACAAATCGCAGCCCACAAATGGAGGAGAAAACCACCAAAATCTGCAAAAGGTCTGCCCCTTGATAAATTGCCAAGCATGAAAATGGAGAAATGCAAGCAAAAAAAAATCGCCCAAGCATGCAAAAACTGCCTTCCACAAAGTCGCCTAAGTCTGGAAAAATCTACTCAAGAAATTCGCCCAACATGGAGAGGAGAGAAATGATTTGTGAAAATGAAATGGGGAGGAGACTCCCTTTATAGCCAATTCCCTTCTCCTCAAAGCTGGCCGACCTGGTCTAGGAGAACAAAACAAAAAAAACAAAATTAACTCCAAAACATGGCCCACAATTAAATACTTAGCTCAAAAAATTTAATTTTGCCAAAAGAAAATTGCACTTTAAAATTTTCCAACTAGCTCCAAATTGCAAAACGAAATTAAATGGCCTTGAGGGTGTTATATTTCCATTTAATGAGGTTTAGTAATTAATACGTCATGAAATTTGGATTTTGGCTAACCAAAAGCCATTTTTTCAATATTAAATTACCAAATTCATTAAAAACTAAAATCTTTCAAGGCAATTTAATCCAATTAAAGCCAATTTTTTGCAATTTTCCACCAAATCAATTTTGCCAAGCTAAATAAAAAAATGAAATAAAATTGCATCTAGAACCAAAAATCGATTTTTGGCAATTTTCCTCATTTCAACAAAATTAAAATTTTCACCAAAGAAAAATTTGAGATTTCCAAAACTCAAGTCTAATTAAAATTTCTCTTTTCAAAATTATCCAAATTTCCACAGTTTAAACCAAATTTTCAAAAGAAAATGTCTAAGTACAAAATTCACAACTTTATCCTGCCAAGTTGAAATTAGATCAGAAAATTATTCGGCCTAGGGATAAAATTGATAGCTCTGGAAAATCAAGTTGAAAC
The DNA here is from genome assembly GCA_028749045.1 of Cupressus sempervirens. Lineage (NCBI taxonomy): Eukaryota > Viridiplantae > Streptophyta > Pinopsida > Cupressales > Cupressaceae > Cupressus > Cupressus sempervirens. Next base: position 312,913,044 of record CM053785.1, read on the forward strand.
CGAGTGAAAATAAGCTAAGCCTCCCCATATTTGTCTTGAAGGTGCCAAGGCGTGAAATTTTCAAAACTCAAAAAATTTTGGGCAAACCAAAGATTTGTCGAGGCGATTAAAAAGAGGGGGGTCCCCAAGATTTGGGGTGATGTGTGAAAACCTCACAACAAGATCTTGCCATGTGGAAGCATCTAAACACAAACGAGAATCACTAAGCTTTGTAAACACTTTGGCCCCATCGAGGACGCATGTCACATTGTCACGTTGTCACAGTGAATAACAACCGTGCTTCTTTCTGTAGCAATAACGCGACAATCGTTGATCGTGATCAAGATCAACAGCATCAGAACCAACTTTATTATATTTGTAGGCCCTCAGGCCCTCCAAGGACACATGTAATTCCATCGTGTTGTCACAATACTTAAAAATAATGTTTCTCCTTAAGGCAACAATGCGATAATCATAGACATTCAACTAAATCAATGGCTTCTGATTTACAAGATAACCCTTCATTAACTGACCCGCTTGGGACACGTGACACGATGTCGCATTGTCACATTCCTTGAAGAGTTTGCATATTCTCATAACGGAATCGCGACATCCGTTGATTCCTTTTAAATCAGATGGCGCTAATTATTTACCACCTTATCCTTACTTGGTCCCACTATGGACACGTGTTGGCATGTCGCATTGTCACATTACTTAAAAACTTTGCTTCTAATAGAGACAAAATGACAATCGCAGATCTCTTCCAGATCAATGGCTCTAAATCCACAGAAAAACTTCTCATTGTCTGGCCCACCTAAAACACGTGGCGCGTTATTGCATTGTTGCAAAAGTTAAAAAACTTAACACTTTTGTTCAGCAACAGAACATTCGTTGATCTTACTCAAAACCGACGGTCCAGATCTTGGCAAAGCAATAACCCCCTTTATTTCTTCTCCCCCTTTATTTCTTCTGAAATCACCATAAAACATGTCAGCTAGTCGCATTCTCACTTTTGTAAACAACCCTACAACTTCAAAGTACGAAAATGCGCCCACCCTTGATCTTCTCACGATCCAATGACTCAGAATGAACATTTTCTTTGAAACCATTGATGGCCCACTTGGTACACACATCACACTATCGCATTGTCACAAAAGATAAAGAACTTGCATTTTAATTTAGCGACAAAACAACGACCCTTGATTCGGCCAAAAATCTAACGGCTAAGAAGAAAAGGGGATCTGGGCCAACCTATCTTGATAGTATGGTCGTAACAAATGACAAGGTGCCAAGTGGACAAATGAACACTTAATTTAATGATTTTAGAACCTACACTCAATAAAACAAGGGTCGTTGGGTCAGGACTTAAGTTGATTTACACCTAGGGTTTAGAACATAACACACGGAAAAGACCCTCGTTTGAAAAGACCCCTCATTTAAGTGATACAAAAGATAACGAGAAAACAAAAGATTTAGGAAATTTTCTAAGTTTCACATAGGGTTTTGACCTAAAACCATTTACAACTAGGGTTCTACCTAAAAGGAGCATCCACAAAGACTAAAAGCTCAGAAAACACCCTATTAGCAATAATAAGAAAAAGCAATTATGAAATATCATACCAACAATAGGTATGCTCTTGTTTGGTATGTTGACAAACAAAGCACTCTCTGACAAATTGTTGCACGTCTAACTTCAAGCCCTTCCATGTGAACCTCTCCTGAATTTGTCTATAGGATTTAAAGGACCCAGGATCTCCAACGAATGGATAATCATGAAACGCCCGCAATACAACCTGCGTAACACCTGATCTTGGGACTAATAAAATCCTCCACTTGTAAATGATCAACTCATTTGCAACGGTATATATGTTATCCTAAATGTTCTCATCAACAATACCAACTGCTCACTATTGCATGGCATACTCTACAATGACCAAGTATCTTTGATCCTTAGATATCTCAATAATCACACACAAGTAGAGTCTCCCTAAGAGTGCATCAGAAACTACATTTTGCGTATCCTTAACATAGGAAATATCAAAATCATAGGATTGAAGTTTGTTAACCCACTTTTGCTGCCTCTTGTTAAGATCTTGTGGTCCAAGGAAATGCTTCAGGTTGTCATGATCCGTTTTAATGCAAAATTTGCTACCAAGTATTGCCTAAATTTGACCAAAGCATGTATTATAGCCAACATCTCCTTATCATAAACACTAAATGATCTCTCAAACACTTGAGCTTCCTGCTCCCAAATGCAATGGGATGGTGAATTTGGGAAAGAACAACACCATTGCCCTCACCTGAGGCATCACAATGCAACTCAAACGGCCTCAAAAAGTCTAGCAATGCTAATATTGGGCATGATGTCATTATTTATTTAAACTTTTCAAAGCACTCTTGTGCCTGAGTACTCCACTCAAATGCACACTTACAAATCAAATAAGGGCAACTACATGATGAGAGAAACCTACCGCAAATCTGCGGTAGAACGCATACAACCCAATGAAGTCTCTGAGTTGTGTTAGGTTCTCCATTGTAGGCCAATCCAGTATACCACAGACCTTGTCATGACCCATGCAAACTCCCTCTGCATTGATAATGTGCCCAAGATAGAGCGCATAACACATTTGGACTCCTTGGCATACAAAGAAATCTTATCAAGAACATCCAGCACTGTATCCAAATGTGCACATGATCATCCCATGCCTTATTATGTACAAGTATATCATCAAAAAACACAAGAACAAATCTACTCAATTGGCTATGGATGACTCTATTCATAGTAAACTGTAATGTAGTTGGGGCATTAGTCAAGCCAAATGGCATGACTAAGAACTTGAAGTGAACACAGTGACACCTAAATGTCATCTTTTCCACATCCTGCTCTTTGACTTTGATCTAATGATACTTGTATCTTAAATCAATCTTGAAGAAACAACATGCCCCGTACAACTCATCAATGTGTGGAATAGGATACCAATTCTTAATAGTTTGTTTGTTCGGCAACCAAAAATCTAGGTACATTTTGAGTGTACTATCATTTTTCTTCATCAAAAAAACTGATGAAGCAAAAGGTGACTTACTCGACCTAATATGTCCCAAAGCGAGCAGCTCCTGAATCGTCTTCTCTATCCTTTAGCCACTTAGGGTGCCAGTAAGGAGTGATCATAATGGGCTCAGTGCCCTCCTCGAGCTCAATAATGTGCTCAATCTCTCTATCAAGTGGCCTGCCAAGAGGTAGGTCACTAAACACTTTAGAGGGTTTAGTTCTAAGATGTTGTATATCTAGATGGCAGGCTGGTTTTTCTGTCACATCAAATGTAGCCAACATCCTACACTCTATTGCCCAGTCAACTGTGTCATGATCAACTAGAAAGGTATACCATCTTAAGGTTAGAATCATCCATCATTTCGTTACCATTACCTACTGCCTTGTGTGTCTTTTTTTCATTATCAGCCGGCTGTTCTAAAAACTCAGAACTCTTGTCCTTATCATAGAATCACTCCATCATCATGTTTTTACCCTTAGGTTTCAAAGGGTGATCATGTTTATCATCATTGGGACTCCTACAATAAAAACATAGTCTCCTCCTTAAATCATTAAAAGTCTCCTAATCTAAAGGGGCTGCCATATGTCTCTTAGAATCTCATCTATCATCTTTCTTAGGAGTTGCCTTATTTTCAGAGGATGAAGTAGATGGTTTGGAAGCAAACTTGCTTTGTGGGGTACACATCTCAAGGTTCCTTGCTTTTTTCATGGCTTCCTGCAAAGTAGGTGGATCCAATGACTTTACCCACCCTCTGAGAGGCTCAACTAATCCATTTATGAGTACCATAACTTGTCTCCACTCTGAAATGTTGTACACCATCATAGATAGATGTTGAAACTCATCGATAAATGGCTCAAGGCCCCTTGTCTGTCTGAACTATGCCAGCTCTTGAAAGTAAGTATCAGGGTCGATGCTGAAACTCTCTACTAACCTGTCAACAAACTCTTGGTAGGATACTATCTGATCATGACGCTGTGAAACTAGCCCATGGTACCACTAGTCATGGACTAGCCCGTCCAAGTGCAACACAACAAAGCAAATGCCATCATCCTTATCATGGGACGCAAAGAGAGATAGTTGTCAAGCTTATGCACCCAAGCTCTTGTTGTAACCTTTCCATTGCCATCAAAGTGAGTCAAGGTCATCTTGTTGGTTGCTTGCTTCAGATCACTCTATCTAGGTCTTTGTCTCTTGAGTGCAGGCCCACCTCTAGTGTGCTCCCACTTCTGTGTCAAGAATCTATTCAAGTTCAGATTTTGCTTAGTAGCATGTGGTAGAGCATCTTACTCAACATAATGGGGCACCACATCGTCAACGAATGGTACAGTCTCAATCTCAATACTAACCACATCAAACTCATGTCTCACAAAGGTAGGTCAATGTGGCTTGTCATAGGTACCTATATGGTCAATCTTGTCCTCATCTCTAGACCTGTGGGAGCTAATTGAAATGCTCCTGGTACCTCAATCTTTGCTCCATCCTCTAGGGAGAGAAATGGATTGCAAAGCTCTCACATAGCTACTGTAATGCAATACATCGGCAATATGGTGTTGACCATGTGCAAGGTCTCTCAATGTCTACCTAGCCTCCTTGTCAATCTTGGAATTTGTACCAACATCCCTGTAAACTGTACCACCAAAGTCTCCAAAACCACCAGCACCCCTATAACCTATGGTGCCAAACTGTATCTCATGTTCTCCCTCACCTGGTGGTGAAGTCCTTCCCCTGCGGATATAATGCATGTGAGGCATGAACCTTTGTGTCATAATGAACCCAGTTTCCCTACAAGCTCACAGGAAACCACTCTAAGAGCCCCACTGGCTCGCTCAAGAACTATGTTGAAGAATTTTTTATTTGTTTTTATTTTAGAAGTTTTTGCAATTTTTTTGGTTTTGAATGTATATGTTTTTTTTGTGTTGTTTTGAAATATAAAAAATGCTTATACAATTGACATAAAAATTAAATCACTATGAATGCCAGCACAATAATTATAATAATGAATTTCAGTTATACCAAACAATTTAGATAAGCAATTCAGAATCTAAGTGAACCTAGATGTGATAGGCATTGGAATTTATTTGCAGCAGTTTATAAGAGTCCACGCCACCAAATAGCAAGTACTCCTCCTTATCAGAAAAATGCTGCTAGTAGTATGACACAGCTAGCAAATAATTCAGTGATGTTTTCAGCCCAGAATTTGCAAGTATACTCCCGTACAAAGGGCTGCCCCAATCAGCTCTTAATTGCAGTAATCTCAAGGAATAAACACAGTAGAAATACCTTCAATATCAGAACAATAATTGCAGACTAAAATCGTTAGATTGGTATACTTCAGCACCAATCGATCTTATGCACCTTTCAGCAGAAAACTTACCAGCTCAAAGTGCAAAGGAGTTCCTCAAAACCCACATCCAAACCCTTGGAGGGAAAACTCAAAAAAAATAAAAAGTAATCATGGAATGAATCAATTTCCTCATGAAGTCCTTCTTAAATACACTAGATGCCATTTGGTTTCCTGGTTACACTTTTCACTTAAGAGTCTTCAACTTCACACCATCAAATTATAATGAAGACTTATAAATTATTCATTAACTTAATAAAATAACTTGCAATATGCTATTCAACAATGAAGCCCAATCAACCACTGAAGAAGCCAAGTCACGAAGTGCCTCAACTGCACTGCTAAGAATAGAAACTCTGCCAGAACTGACTTACTATAAACAGAAAGTCACTCCACTAAGACCCTCAAAACATGGCGTTAGCTCATGAGGGTCCTGATGATGAACTAACATTGACAAGCTATTGGGACCTACTAAATTGAGGACATTACAATTGTAAGTTACATGAATTGCCCAAATAGGGCCAAACCCAAATAAGGATTGATATCATAAAGTTCATTAGCAGCATGGCTAAGGCCAACAGACCAATTATTCATTAGGTGTACTAGGTCAGCCCTAGAAGGGCTTTGACCTAGCTACACATCAACAGAAATGTGTTCCATTTATGTAATTGTGGTCCCTCATGCTATCATTTAGAACAGATGCAAAACAATAGTAGTATAAATCAAGAGAAAGACCATAAAAGCGTTAATATCCATAAAGTAATAGGGTTTATAAATTTATGAAGTGTCAATACACAGTAGTAGAGTACAAAGTTTCCAAAGGGTTAAAAAGCCTAAAGCCTAAAAACACATCAGCCACAAAGAGACATGTCATACAGATACAGGAAAGTGGATACGATCATCGTTTTGAAAGATGGGCAGATTATTTTTACGTTACCACCCACATTTAAAAACATTGCAGGTCCTAGCAAATCAATCCTGCACCAAGCAACTTACACTCGAACTCAACACTAAGTCAGTGAGTTTAGCATGCCAACTTGTGGTAACTACTCACCAAGCCATTCATGTAACTTGCAAGACATAACCAAAATACAAGATATGGTATTGGCATAAGAATATTTCTGCAATTTTCTAAGTTCAGGTGTCTTTTATAAATTTTTTTCCCAGGCATTTCCAGAATTCTTTAACATTCCTAAAATCATCATTTACATGTTTAGCCATGATTGTCAATTCAAACTAGTATTTATGTATTATAAATGCTCTTTTTTATTTTCAACAAGAAGTCTGTTTTTTTTATTAGTGTAGGGTATATAAAGCACTGTTTCTTTTTTTATTTAAGCATTGTTCATTCATGTTTTATTGCATTTGGTTTCAAATAAACGCTGTTTTTTGTGCTTAAATCCCTGCATGAGGATTTGCACCTTGCATCCAATGGCATCAAGAAGTGAAAGTCAAACCATTGTTAGAAAGGCTATTGATTCCAAGACCAATTGCAGGGACTGACATTTTCAACTATTGTGAATTGTCATTAATCAGCTAAAATACCACTTTGAATGAATTGTTGGTCATGACATGAAATAACAAACGGTCAAATGCAACTACTGAGTTGAAAATGAGCAGTCATCAATCTCATCAAATACCACATTGCATGCATAGTTTATGACATGAAATAATTACCAAACACCAAGTCAGAGATAAAACAGGAAATGAAAATGGCCAAAAAAACATGGAGAGGATGAGGACAACCACAAAAAAATCAGAAGTAATAAATCCTGACATGATGCAGGAAACAGAGGTAGACAAGACAAACATTTTATACTCCAATTGTGGTCGATGTACTTGCAACACATTTAACTCATCACACTCTAGTTGAGTCCAGTCATAGGTTCTCTCTTAACAGAACAAGATCGCAACCTTTGCTTGAACGACAGCTTATGTGGTTTATGCAATTTTGAAGAAGCAAATGTGGCTTAAGCAATTTTTTGGTTTCACAAGCTTTCATGGTAAGAAGCCAACATTGGGAGAAATCAATCCTTGAGAGTTGCAAGGCAGGCATTCAAGGTTGCATGCTACACATGACATAAGTGAGTCACTGATCCAAAAGCAGAAAGAAATGTAAAGACAGATGTGGAAGAATGAAAGTGATAGTTGTGCAAGTATGGATCCATCATATTATCAAATAAGTAGACAAATTGAAGGAATTGTAGTTTCAACTATATAGCCACTTCAAATGTTGCGACAGAGTTATTTGGGTCCAAGGGCATCTCAAACAAATTAAAAAGTGTAGTGAAATGGAATCTAATGTTGGAGTAGATTCTGCTAAAGGTCAAGAGAGGAAATGCAGACCAATTTGTAACAATTAATGCAGTGGCATATGAAGCAGGAGGGAGACTGCTTGAGGAGAGGCACCCAATACCTTTTTGGATTCCATGTGCTGCACATTACCCTTATAATTTGCTGGAGGGCAAGGGCATGGTTGAAAATTGAAATAGTATTGGCACAAAGAACATCACCAAATAAGTAAAACAACAAACACCCTTGGGTACTTAGTTTGATGAGAGATTGCAATAAGAGAAAAATGGTTAAGTTTGATGGGAGATTGCAATTAGGGAAAAAAGGTTGTCCAAGCAGGTGCAAAACAGCTTGCAACATGCTCATTCAGCTTGTAAAGCAATTTTAATATAGTACATCTGTGAATCAAATGCCTGTGAGACTGGGCTTATTTAAATCAAAAGAAGTGCTTGAAAAGAGGATCACAAAAACTGATTTTAATGTTTCTTTGCAAAGTGTGCTAACAAAATCATCAAGGTAACTTCAAACTTCTAAATTTTAAATTGCATCTTTTAATTTTACCTTTTCTACATACTCATTACAAGATAATTCATTTTTAGTTGCAACTTTTTATTTGGTTGTAGGTGCTGGAGCCTTTAGTTAGGGTTTTGCACTTAGCAGATGGGAAGCGAACCCTGATGAATTTTATTTATGAGGCTTTACAGTTTTAAGAGCAAGCAAGGTCAACCAAGAAGCATGACACATGTAAGGGGGTAAGGTATTGAAAGTGACTATCTTGACTTCACAAAATCTATTTGAAACTATTAAAAGTGAGACGTAACAAAGTTTGAACCCATTTGGAATATTGTTGATTGAAGGTGGAACAATCAACATCACCAGCACATTCATGCAACTTGGCACTTCTTCAACCCTAACATGCATTACAAGGATATCATCTAATATTGAGGCCATGGACCTGATTATGGAAGAGTTGCAAAACACAAACATGTTCAAGATAACTTCTTCTTTGCACCACTAGATATCCAAGGGAGAACCACTCAAGGACCAAGTAACAAAATCTCAACCTTCAATTCGCTTTCACTTCAAAGTTTAAAATCAATGTCTTCTTTGCCAACTGGTGAGAAGATGGACGCAGAAAACCTCTATATTTCAATAGTTAATCTTCCAAACTTTATCCCAACTTTTCAATCCTCTTCAATGTGAGTGCAATTAAAGCTTGTTCGAGGTCATTCACAAAGATGCATAACAAGTTGACACAAAAGCACCTCAATGACATTATCTTCATGTAATACAACCTTTGCTCTATACCAAAAAGATGGATGACATAGCTAGTCATAAGCCAATTGACTTGGATGGCACTAATCCATATAGCAACTAGATTACGGTAGATGAAGCCTCATGTTTATGGGAGGAAAGATTGGTGATTTTGAGAGGCAAGCAAAGGAGCGTGAAGGAGGAATTGGATTGGAAGAAGTCATGATTGATAATGATGTCATGGGTGTGTTAAGAGTCGTTAACTTCTAGTTTGAGGGTGGAGTAACAACTAACTACAATATGTAGGACCCAGATCGTAACTAGTATGTGTACAGAAAATAGTGACTTGTATGAAATTATAATTTTTATATGATTTTCGAATACAGACCATATTTTTATCCAGTTTTATGTTTCCATGGCAATGCTATATCAAACCCATTTATTCAATTTTAATAGAAAACAATTCTTCAGTGTTCCATAAACTCAGTTGGCATATAAAACATATTTTGCATGTAATTTATTTTTTTTGAAGAGAATTTAACGTCTCTTTTTTGCCAACTACCCAAGGTTGAGTCAAAATTGGGTATGGGGTTTTTGTGGCTACCAATAGATGTGTGGATGGGACCTACATCTTGTGATATCCCCAATTTTAATGTAATAATTTATTAATTAATTAATTGGTCCCTAGAATTAAATTAAATAATTAAGGACCTTTAATTAATTAATTAATTTGGGACCCAAAATTCATAAATTAATGAGATTATTGATATTGTCGGCCTGTACTTTAAAATTGCTAGATGCGTCCATGAGGCCTTTATAAGGAGATGGATGGCATTGTTATCATCATGGATTGGATTTGATTTCGCTTTGTATTTCCAGAAGCTGAAGGCCGAGGAAGATTGTTTGTAGTTTCGGAGGTGGAAGATCCTCCCTGTTCTGCCTATGCGGTTTCGATGGTTCAGCACTACCCTATTTTGCCATTGGGAAATATCATACAGATATTTCATTTGTGCGCCAAATCTATCAATCATCTTCATTTGAAGGTTGATCTATATTTTCCATGATTTATATTTGTTTGGATCTTGTCCGAGGCTTCGTAATCTGAACTGTTATCATTATTATGTCAACATCGTTGGCATTCCTGGCTACTATCTTCTCTACATTTGCATTGTGTCGAATTGGAAGTTCATTGGATGCGATGGGAACTCTATAATGATAATACTTTTCGGCACAATATTTCTATGTTTCACATTACGAAGCCCACCCTCCATTTTGTGCACTCTACTCCTCCATCCATCATACTACCTTCATCCACCATCCTCCATCTGCCATCCTCCATTTGCTATCCACCATCTGTCTTCCACCATTTGCCATCTTTCCATCTGTCATCTGCCATCCGCCATCTACCATCTTTCCATCTGTTATCTGTCAACTACACACTTCAAGTCCTTACGCCAAACTCTCCTCCAGTTCGTAAGCCAACCTCTCCTCCAATCGGTACGCCAACCTCTCTTCCACTTCCTCCCTGTACGGCCAGCCATTTCCTCCTCGTACAACCAATCACTTCCTCCCGTATGACCAACCACTTCCTCCCCATACAGCCATCCACTTCCCTCCGTACGACCACCAATCTATAAATTGGGTTGTTGGATAGAAGACAGGACATTACACATCATGAAACCCAATTTTCTCAGTAACTATGAACTGTATTCTGCCTTGGAATTTAGTTTGAATAGATGAAAGTTTCCAACAAGTTTGTCAGCTTTTGCAATGCTTCAGTACTATCTCCTCTTCAAACCCAAGTTCCTAAGTAACTATGAACTGTATTGTGCCTTGAAATTTAGTTTGAATAAATGAAAGTTTCCAGTTACTTTGCCACCTTTCCAATGTTCTAATATGAACTCATTGTGTCAGCTTAATATTTAAATGTATGAAATCAACAATACAGTAATTTGCACACTAAAATCCTCCTTCGAAGGTCACATGTCTCTAAATTTGAATTTAACCCACTTCTGCGTAGGCCCCTAATTACAAAGGGCGCCTCACAAATACTTGCCTTAAAGTACCACATATATACTTACCTAACCATCTAATGCAAATCTCTATCTTTAGTTTCTTCTAATATATAGATTCTATGTCATCTTATAAACTTGCTACAACTGCATGCCAAATGGTCTAGCCTTAGTCAAAAAGGATCACATATTATGCTGGTTATCACCCACCATTTACCTTTAATAGATGAAACAGCAGTTGTAATGTCTTTTTCATTGATGCATCTGAATAAAGAAGGAAAGCATATCATATAGCAGATTTCCCATCTCCAGTTTAACAAATTCAGTGCCATAAACAAAGTTTTATTTATATTCTAAATTTTTCAATTGTGTTCCAATGAGGAACACCAGGTTCAATTATAAACCTTGAAATTATACACAGTATAAAGTTTTAATTTCCTATCTGGAGTATCATGGGACAGTATCTAAAACCATTCTGTCAGATAGAGGTTTAAAATTTAGATTCCTAAAATGCTCAAACATTGATCTGACAAAAATTTCTGAAAACTCATTTCCCAAAATGCAAGTTTCCAAACCATTATCTGTAATATTAAGTGACTTTTACTACCCATTAAATCCAAATTATCAACACAAATAAGAAAAATCAGAATATCCTGCGTTCTCATTCTATTATTTAAATTAGAATCTGCTGAAAACTCCCCTGACCAATTTTTGTGAGATTTCAACAACTTTCACCTAACATGTACTGAGAAAATTATTTAAACCATAAATGTTTTATCATTTTATTTTACAGCAACATGTTGTGAATCTTTGATCAAAAAACTCTCCTCATTACACACATAAATCTTTCAGATTTCCATTCAGGATGACACATTTTATGCCTTGTTAATAATATTATGTTTAATGATAATAACATCATGGAAAACAATTTTCTATTTATTATTTACAGCTGACAGTAGCATCATTGTATATGAAATGAGATAATTTAAGCTTTATATACTTGCTGCTCATAACAATGCTCAATCCTATCTCATGACTTTGGAGCCAATCAAAAGTAACACTCAGCAATTAAGCATCACATAAAGCAATCCATGCTGGTGTTTATGGATTTCTGATATGTTTACTTCTATAAAATTAATAGTCTGTCATCAGTGTTTTTTGTAAAGGAATGTGAGATCTTATGGTATAGTATTATGATTTACTAATTCTCTGATATTTGTATAACAATCCGACCTTATTTAATATCTTGAGTAATCAAGATAGTGACTGATTTATCTCTGTGATAATTCTGCAGGATGTCAGTGCTATTTCACAAGATGATACTGTGAGCAGGTGTATGAGGATGATCACAATAACAAGATTATGGATCTGTGCAAGAATGCACTCTATAATACTGCAACAATGTTTATGAATCTATGCAAGATCACAGTCTATAATACTGGTTTATATATGCAGAAGATAGGTGTTGTAGTGCAATATATTTATTACTGAGATTGCAGTTGCTTGAGATACTAACATGGATTGAATTGATGCTTACTCTCAACCAACCGTATCAATATAAATATGAGTCAGGAAGGTCATGTCGACATAAAGGCATGACCCTACATGGCATGTGCCACATAGGGTCATCTCCCTATGTGGACATGACTCTTGGTAACACAAGATGTCCATTAGTTAAGGCCCAATAACTTCAGGACATTACGACACTTCATTAGAGACCATTTTTCTGGGCGCACTATACGCAGACCCGATCTCAGAGCAATATACATATTGATACACAATAATGACAAGTGCTTTAATCACCATTAATATGTTACAGACTTGCATAATGTCCGAGGTCTTTGATCAGACTAAGCACAGAGATAGATGCCGGATCTGGGCAATGTAATGAATAACTATGTAGATTCATGGGGTCTGATTTCATACATCAGGATTTGCATCATATTATTATTATTATTATTATTATATATTACACACACACACACACACACATATGTGTGTGTGTGCATATCCATATATACATATATGTGTGTGCGCACGCGCGCATGTGATCTATGCACATACTGATGTTCCCTGATCAGATCCGACTGATACTACATTTCAACACTCCCTCTTAGTGAGGGAGGAACTGATCAATCCAATAATGAGATTAGCACCAACAGTGTACTCATCAACAAGAGTATCTTAATGATTATCTGAATTCTGGCACATTCCAGGACAATGAAATAGTCTATCAGACAATTAACCTTGATCACAAAACAACACAATAAGTATCATGATATCCAGCTCATTCTGGGACTAACATAGTCTATCATGATTTTTATTGTCATAGTTTCCAGCATAATCCTGGGACAACAATTTAATGTAGCCTTAACATGACAAGAAGTAAAAGATTTTTAAAAATAACAAGACAAGTAGTATCATGGTATCCGGCACAACCTGGGACAACTTATTGAAGTCAACAATGATACTTTTATTATCATACTTTCCCGCACATTCCGGGACAACACTTAATGAAGTCTATAATAACAGGACAATCTATTGTTCAGGTCGTCACCTTACAATAGAGACCTCACATTTCATAAAATGAAAGATCGTCACCTTTCATAAACAAACACGTGCACAATAGTAACTCTTTAAACAACATATATATATATATATAAAACACAAAAGTGAGATTTCTGGTCTCAGGAGTTACAATTATAATTACAATTTTGTCATACCAAGTTTTCCTTTAAAGTATTCCACAATTAACTTTGCAAGAGGTTTGGTGAATATGTCGGCAAACTGCTCTGCAGCTATACCAACTTGATGACATCCCTATCCACCATATCTCTGACGTAGTGGAAGGGTATCTCTATATGCTTGAATCTATTATGGAAGACTGGATTCACTAAGAGTTTGATACAGCTTTGGTTATCACAATGTATAACTATAGGTCTTAGAGGTTTCCCAAACAACCCAACCAGTAACTTCCTTAACCATACTGGTTCTCCAACTCCTATCGATCTGGCTATGTACTCTGCTTTGGTGGAACTCTGAGTAACAGCAGATTGCTTCCTACTAAACTAGGATATCATTGCAAATCCAAGAATAAAACAACATTCTATAGTGCTCTTCTGATCAGTAGAACATCTGGCCCAATCAGAGTCTGAATGTCCATCAAGCTGTAACTCAACTTTGTTATATTTTAGACCAAGTCCAATAGTGCCTCACAAGTACCTCAAAATGTGTTTTGCTGCCATGAGATGAATCTTCTTAGATTCACATATAAGCTGACTTAGTGCATTTGTAGCATAACAAATATCAGGACAGGCGTTCACCAAGTACATTAAGGATCCAATTATCTGTCAGCAATATGTAGGATCAATGGCTTCAGACTCAGTTGCTTCAGTTTTGAGTTTATGAAGATTTGTCTCCATAGGTGTGGATAATGGTTTGTAGTCCATCATGCCAAATCTATTCAATATGTCAAGAGTATACTTTCCTTGGTTTAGAAAAATATAGTCTTCCTTTTGCCATACTTCTAATCCTAAGAAGCAATGTAGAAGACCCAAATCTTTCACTTCAAATTCAAATTTAAGGTCTTATTTACATTTAGCAATAAGGTGGTCTTCTCCTCTTATTAGAAGATCATCAACATAGAGAACTAGTATTAGCATATCTCCCTCCGATTCCTTGAAGTGTATGTTAGGATCTACTTCATTTCTTCAGTACCCTAATTTGATAAGGTAGCTATCCATTCTCTCATACCATGCCTTGAGGGCTTGTTTAAGACCATAGAGAGCTTTTTTAACATTTGCATACATGTGATTTCTTGTCATGAATAACAAACCCTTCTGGTTGTTCCCAGTATACTTCTTCATCAATGACTCTGCTCAGGAATCTACCTTCCAACCTTTGGATACAGATATTGCAATTATGGTTCTAACAGATGTGTAATGAGCAATAGGAGCAAACATTTCACCACAATCAATTCCTGCCTTCTATGAGAATCCTCTAGTCACAAATCTAGCTTTGTGTTTTTCAATACTGCCATCAGGTGCCTTTTGATTTTAAATAGCCATCTTGAAGAGACAACTGATTTGTCTTTGGGTCTCAGCACAATATTCCAATCATCATTTTTTATTATAGATTGATATTCCTCAATCATAGCATCTTTCCACGCTTGGGATTTTAGGGCTTCTTCAACATCAGAAGGTTCTGACCTAGTGGGCTCATTTGTGTTAGCAACATAACATGAATGGCTTCTTGTCTTCTTGGTTTCTCTAAAGATTTCATCTAGAGCCACATTGTTGCAATCAAAGTTGCATAAAACTCTAAGAGAATCCAGTGTTTCGTGATAGGTCAAAACACATTGACATCTGATATCATTTCATCAGAGACAAGGTCTTGAAGGGAGCAATTAAGCTTCAATATATTTTGACGGATGAACAAGTTGTAGACATACTCACCAAACCCTTGGTAAAAGGGAAGTTTGTATTCTTTCGAGACAAATTTGGAGTGGTGGTGAGTACCTTCCTCGCTAAGAGGGAGTGTTGATAATTGTAGCTCATAAGTTAGAAGAGTAGAGTTCAAGTAGGACTCTACTTTCTACTTTGAGGAAGGTAGAGTTCAAGTAGAACTCTACTTTATCCACCTAAATAATTAAAGTAATCAACTAAGAAGAAGACTTCAAGTAGGACTCTACTATATAGAAGTATACTTCAAGCAGGACTCTACTTTTCCCAATTGCTATATAAAAGGAAGCTTAGGGTTAAATAGAAAACAATCTTTCTCAAGGACATTGAGAGAGTGAGAGAGAGAAAATCAGAGAAGACATTTCTGATTTCAGCAGGGCAGAAAGAATAAAGTTTACAATAGTTAGTAGAAAAGGAGAAGGTAGCAATACCAAGTATATTCCAAGTTTGTTGTTTTGTTTGTAACTTGTTTCAAAGCCGTTTTCCCATGTACTAGGAGCTCGTGTAAGTTCTGAAGTTATTTTGAATGATGAACTGATTGAAGAGCATGTAAACTGTGTTTTGCTTTTCTATTTTGCATTGCTTTATTTCATTAAATAAATCTAGTAGTGTAAATCTAGATCTGATCTATTTACCTAGATACTAGATTTAAGAAATTAGCATGGTATCAGAGCTTTAAGCTCTAAAAGAAAAGCACAAGACAGATATGGCAGTCAGCAGTCTAAGGTTTGAGGACAAGCTAGATGGAGTTTCAAACTTCTTGCCATGGAAGGCCAAGAGTTATACTACTTCTCAAAGGGCAAGACTTGTGGGAAAATGTAGAAAAGGTTCTTCCACTACAAACAGATCTTGCACTTCAAGCAGCGCAGGATAAGGACACTAAAGGACAAAGGGTCATTCTGATTCCGCATATAGCAGAAAAGACGAATGCCAAGGACATGTTTGATGCCTTAGTTGGTCTCTTTCAAAGTGACAATATGATCCGGAAGATGGTTCTAAAGAACAAGCTCTGAGAGTGTCAGATGACCAAATCTTATAATGTTAACAGTTTCCTTATGAGGATCACACAAGTCCATGATCAGCTTGCAGCAATTGGAGAAAAGATCTTGGATGAAGAGCTGGTGAATGTAGCTCTAAATGGTTTCACCAAGTCATGGGAACAATTTGTGAAGGAAATTTGTGCTCGAGAAATCATTCCATGTTGGCAGAGGCTATGGGATGATTGTATTCAAGAGGAAAATCATGAGGAGATTAGATCCAACAAGTAAGCAGGTGCTGATGAAAACTTGGCCCCCATCACTAAGACTAAGAAAGGCAAAGGGAAACCTTTAACAATTATGGAGAACAACATCATCCCAAAAAGAAGAAAGACTTAAGCAAGATCAAGCGTTTTGTTTGCCATAAGCAAGGTCACTATGCTTCTCAATGTCCAGAGAAGAAGAAAGGCACACGAAAGACGCAACAAGTAGCAACAGCAGCAACATCAAACTCAATTGAGTGAATTTGCAACAAAATTTGAGAATGATTTTTCCCTTGTAGCTTGCCTTTCTACCAACACTACAGTTAGAAGTGCTTGGTACTTGGATAGTGGCGCCTCCCGTCACATGACTGAAGCACGAGAGTTGTTTAGTCAACTTTCTGAATATGAATCAAGGATCACTGTGGAGCTTGGCAATGATGCCTTGTATGCAGTTAAGGGACAAGGAGTCGTACAATTTCAGCTTGAGTCAAGAGGATCAACTGATGCTCGGGAAGTGTTGTATGTACCTGGTTTGAAGAAGAACTTGTTGTCCATCTCAGTTATGGAGGACAAAGGTTAGACAATTACCTTCCAAAAAGGGCAAGTGTTTATATGCCCAGAGGGAGCGAATCCAGACACAGTTGTGAGGATTGGAGTTAGGGAAGGCAACTTATATAGGCTACAAGGTAACTCCATTCAAGCACTGGTGCATAACAGTGAGAGCTTGTGTGAGTTGTGGCACAAGAGGATGGGGCACTTGCATCACAGAGCACTACCTATATTAAGAGAGATGGCCATTGGACTTCCCGACCTTACTCTGGAGCTAGAAGGGGTATGTAAAGGTTGTGCTCTTGGCAAAAATGTCAAACCTTCATTTCCCAATAGTGAAGCTCGATCCAAAGAGATTTTGGATCTAATACATTCCGATGTTTGTGGGCCTATGTCAATGGCATCAATGAATGGTGCATCCTATTATGTCACCTTCATTGATGATTTCTCCAAGAAGACATGGATCTACTTCATGAAGACCAAAGATGAGGCTTTCACTCTATTTAAGGAGTTCAAAACTCAAGTGGAGAATCTAGTAGGGAAGAAGATCAAGGTGTTGAGATCAAACAATGGGGGTGAGTATACCTCAAATGAGTTCGAAGATTTTTGCAAAAATGTAGGAATCAAGAGGGAGAAGACAGTTGCCTACAATCCGCAACAAAATGGGGTTGTAGAGAGGAAGAACAGATCTATCATCGGTTCTGTAAAGGCCATGATCCACGATCACAGTTTGTCATTGTTTCTATGGGCAAAAGCATGCAACACAACCATATATTTACAAAGCAGGAGCCCTTAAGGTTTTAGAGGACAAGACACCAGAGGAGGCATTCATAGGGATTAATCCAAAGATAGGACATCTTAGGATATTTGGTTGTCTAGTCTATTTTCATCTGCCTATAGAGAAGAGGACAAAGTTGGAGCCCTCAGGTGAGAAAGGCATTCTTGTGGTATACAATGAAGACTCAAAAGCCTACAGGATCTTTATACCAAGACAACGAAGGACAATTGTGAGTAGGGATGTCAAGTTTGAAGAAAACCTGGCCTCCAAGAGATCTCATGATCCACCAACAGTTGCAAAGGATATTTTGCATGAGGATTCAAAAGGTGAGAATAGTTTACAAAGTTCTAATACAAAGGGCAAATTTCAAGAGAAGGACAATTAACCCCTTCTAAATTAGTTAGGAGGCCCAAATGGTTTGAGCAGATCTTGAGAAATGCTCAGGAACATGTTGAGGCTCTCAGAACCACATTCAGGGAGAGTAGGCCTCCACAGAAGTTTCCAACGTATATGGCCTTGATAACCAACATCATAGACTCAAAGCCTTCCAGCTTTGAGGAAGCAGCTAGACAACAGGTGTGGAGAGATGTCATGGTGGAGGAGCATAACTCCATCATGAAGAATGATGTTTGGGAATTTGTGCAAAGACCAGTGGGGAAGTTAGTAGTGACTTCTAGATGGTTGTTCAAAATCAAACATCCAACAGATGGCAATGTGGAGAAGTATAAAGCAAGATTTGTGGCCGAAGGATTCTCTCAAAAAGAGGGAGTAAACTACAAGGAGACCTTTGCTCCTGTTGCTAGATATTCTTCTATTTGAGCTGTTATACCCATTGCTTCAGAGTTAGGGTGGAGGATTCATCAGATGGATGTGAAGACAACATTCCATTGAGGAAGAAGTATATATAGAGCAGCCACAAGGGTTTGAGGTACATGACAGAGAATCACAGGTATGCAAGCTTAAGAAAGCCTTGTATGGACTCAAACAAGCTCCGAGGGCATGGTACTCCATGATCCACAGTTATTTGCAGAGCATGGATTTTACCAAGAGTGAGTCAAATTCCAACCTATACTTCATACTTGTTGGATCTGAGATCCTCATCTTGGTGCTCTATGTGGATGACTTAATTCTTACAGGGGCGGAGAAAATGATCGTTGAGTTCAAGTCAGATTTGGTAACAAAATTTGAGATGAAGGACATTGGGTTGATGCATTACTTTCTAGTACTTGAGGTTTGGCAAAGATCGAGAGAGATCTTTCTTGGACAAGGAAAGTATACACTGTAGATCCTTAAGAGATTCAAGATGGAGAACAGTAGATCAATGGCTACTCCAACAGTAACCAAATTCAAGAAGGTTGATTCTTCAAAGTCAGAATTGGTAGATTCTAGACGATATAGGCAATTAATTGGCTCATTGATGTATCTCATCAACACTCGACTAGACATTTGTTTTAATGTAAACACCTTAAGTCAGTATATGGTAGAGCCAAGGCAGGTTCACTGGATCGCAGCAAAGCATGTGCTCAAATATTTGCAGGGCACAGTGGAGTATGGTTTGCAATACCTCCATGGAGATGGGGTAAAGTTGCAAGGGTATTCTAATTCGGACTGGGCAGGGAGTGATACAAATCGAAAGAGTACTTCAGGGTGTTGTTTCAATTTAGGATCAGCCATGATTTCCTGGTTCAGCAGGAAGCAAACCTCAGTAGCACTCAATTCAGCTGAAGTTGAGTACATGGCAGTGAGTTTGGCAAGTTCTGAAGCAATTTGGCTTTGTAAGTTGCTTACAAGTATATTTGATCAGAATTTGGAGCCTATTGTGATTAATTGTGACAATCAAAGTTGCATAAAACTCTAAGAGAATCCAGTGTTTCATGATAGGTCAACACACATTGAGATCAGATATCATTTCATCAAAGACAAGGTCTTGAAGGGAGCAATTAAGCTTCAGTATATTTTGACAGATGAACAAGTTGCAGATATACTCAACAAACCCTTGGTAAAAGGGAAGATTGTATTCTTCTGAGACAAACTTGGAGTGGTGGTGAATACCTTTCTCACTAAGAGGGAGTGTTGAATAATTGTAGCTCATAAAGGTAAGTTAGAAGTAGAGTTCAAGTAGGACTTTACTTTGAGGAACTAGAGTTCAAGTAGAACTCTACTTTATCCACCTAATTAATTAAAGTAGTCACCTAAGAAGAAGTGTTCATGTAGAACTCTACTTTATGGAAGTAGACTTCAGGTAGGACTCTACTTTATAGAAGTATACTTCAAGTAGGACTCTTCCTAGCTGCTCCATAAAAGGAAACTAAGGGTTAAATAGAAAATAATCTTTCTCAAGAAGGACATTGAGAGGTTTGAAGATTTTCTCTTTGTTGAGAAAAGGTTTGTTTTGGGATTTCTGTTAGCATGTTTTTGGCAGGGGATTCTTTTTGCAGGCAACTTCTTCAGATTAAGGATCTCTCTCCAGATTCTTCCATACTGAAGGGATGGGATTCTCCCTTTCTCATTGTCACTCGACTCACTGAGAAAGTACTTGTAAACAATTTATCGAAATGTAATAAATCAAATCTTTAAAATTATTCTGCACTTTCATAATGGAGGGTATGCCCTCTAAAATTCTGTAAAAGAGGATATACCCTCTCCAAGTCCCTGTTTGGGCATCTGTACCTATTCGGGGCTTCGGTCCCAAGCAACACCGAGGGTTTTCTTAACCCCGTTCTTTTTCCCCCGGTGCTTGCACTTGAATGGGGTTTTTATTTTTAAAATTAATAAAAAATGGGCATTTGCCTCTTATCGATCAGAAAAAAGTTGACAGTGCACAATGCATGCAAGCATGTTCTTTGCTTTCCTTCAATCTCAGTTTACACACACTGACTAAACTATCAAAATCAACAGCCAATTTGAAATCATCATATAACAAGTTGTCAATTCAGTTAAAAAGTTAAATGAAATGACATAGCCAGATAATTTTGTTAAAACTTTAAAGTTTAAATAACAAAGTTTGAAGAAAGTATGGGGTATATGTCCATCACAGATGCATCCAATAAGTGTTTTCATTTCAAAGTCACTACATTCTATGCATCAAATCAAAAGCATGAGAATTCTAAAATTACAAACTCTGAGTAAAGCACATAATGGATAAGTAAAATCAATCTATAATATGGCTCAATCCTACCTGTACATAACCTAAAACTCTCATCAACCCAACTTAAATAAACTCACCTCGGCTAAAGTAATCTTTCCATGTCATGGACTGAGGCCGCAATCCTGGATAACAAAATCGTACAACTATAGTTGACACCAAACCTTGCATTGAAAAGTGAATCGTATTCATGAGTAAGGGTGCGGGAAATTTTCCCATCTTCTCCCCCAGCAAACTGAAATTTCCCATCTTCTCCCCTACCAAAAGTTTGTTGTAGCTGTCATAAGAAAGATGCATCTTTTGAGAATGCAAGAAATAAAATAATCAATACAACACGAATTGCAGATATCACATGCTTTTTCATTATTTTTTCCATTTTTTCATATGTAAGATTTATGACCTGAAAAAATGTTCAGTGTTGGAGAAAACTTCTTCAGATTTTTTTTTAACTGATAGAATATTTCTTGTGATATTTTAAATCAAAGGTTTCCAGAGGGTGACTGTACCAATTTTTCAAATTTTAAGTTTGCTAATTAGCAAATTTTTGATAAGCATGAAACCACTTTTCACACTGAATTTACCTGAATGGGATATATTTTCTTGAATATTCATTCCTTTTTTAGAACCAGAGATTTCTGCACGAAGATTCTTCACATTTTTTTAAACTCTAAATTTTTTAATTAGTAAATTAACATATAAACATTAAACCATTTGTCACAGTGATTATACATGTACAGAATATATTCCCCACAATTTAAATGTGCCAGTAGCAATTTCTTTCCTTTTCAATTTTCATCGACATTAGCATATAAGACTTTTGTTTCTTATGGTCAATAAGGTTGTCTTTCGAAGGTCAAATAACTAATAAGAGAACAGGGAATGTCCAGGCAGAACTGATTGAGATTCAGAAAACTTCATTGCAAATGTCCCAAATGACTCTAAGGGAATCAATCCAAGCCAACTAAATTCATTAAAGACCCAAATGGTCCCAAAGTAATCCAAATAAGTTGTCCCAGCTAGACTCAGTTATATCCAGACAATGTCAAAATGATAAAAAGAAAACTTCTAACTTAATCAAAACCCTTTGTTTGGTCCAATTGGCTCAAGTGGCGCTTGTTTAGGGCAAACAATTTGCATTTCTCACCATTATTTGGACCTCTCTGTGCTTGCATTTATTGGGGACGAATTATAAACTCGCATAGATATCTTAAATATACCAATCTAAAATACACTGAACGATATCACTCTAGAGAGCCTGTGTTTAATTTTTTTTCTGAGAATAGATGTTTGCCTGGAGACTGACATGTCTTGGCCTCTTTTGATATAGGTATGTAAGATATCTATGCTAGTTTTTCATTACTCTTAAAAATTAAAACATGGAATTTTAATAGTTGTGATGCCCCCTTTGTGAAATATGACTTAATAATAACTAATAATATGAAAATCAATCTATTAAAAATAATGATGAATAAATACGAAAATTAAACATAATATGATTAAAAGTTAATTAAATTAATAAAAAGTCAAGAGCAATGCAATGAAGAGATGTGACTCCCTCACGCATGAGATATAAAAAGGGAGAGGATTTCATTTGTGAGGATCTGGGGAAGGAAGGAACCATAGAGAAAAGAGTTTAAGAAGAGAAGAATTTAAGAGAGCTTTAATGGGAAAAGGCAAGAATGGAAAGAAGATAATGAAGTGACTCTCAAAAAGGGCACAAATGATAAAGGGTTGTGACCTTTCAAATGGTAGTAACTGTGAAAGGTTGCAACCATAATGAGGAAATGTTACCCTCCCTCATATGAAGATATAGAGCCAAGAAGACCTGGAGGAAGCCATGAAGAGATCAGGCAATCACTCCAAATAACATTGATCCTCGTAAGAGAACAGAATGTTCATCAGCAATTAAATATACTCATCAAAAGCATAAGCACTCATCCAAAGAGCGTAAATCAGCATCCTGAGGAAAAGGGCATCAGATCAGATCTGTCTAAATACTCTAAACAGAAAACATTGTCATGCCCCCATGTTGAGAGAAGACTTCTATAGCCAACAAAGGGGTTAACAAGTAATAGCAGCAAATAACAAATGAACTGGTTGTAGAGGCAGCGATCTGTAATTAAAGCCATAACAAACAGCCATCAAGATTTATAGTGATCAAGACAATAATAGACAATAATTAGGTTGTTGAAATGTGTGGAGGGATGCAATAAAGAAGGAAGAAACAAATAATTAATTTGCAATTAAGAAAAAGGCATGTCTCCTCTCAAGGATCGCCTCACCTCAAAAAGGAAACAAGATATAAAATGGAGAGGAGTGCAATGGAAAGAGGCATCATCCAAGCAATTAAAGACATTCCACAGTCCATTGCACCAACAAATACAATTATCAAGAAGTATAAAAGCAAAACAGCATAAGCACCGAAGGGACTAAGATTGACTCATAGAGAGAGATCATCATTTACACCCAAGGATTAATCTGCAGAGTTTCAATCTGATATTATATCAGATCTGCCATTTTCAGCATCTTTCCTTCTTACAAGTAATTGTGGTATAATCATATCCATGTGCATATGAATACTAGATGATGCTTCAAAGAATGCTCATAGTCGAATATAGAATGTGCTTGACCGTCTGCAGCCCATCTTGTAGGAACGGTCTTGTTGTTACCTTTTCAAACCATCACCCCATTACAAATGGGGGATCCCTCTTTTCCTCATAGTTGTTACGTTTGGCAAATTTTGGCATTGCACTGCACAATATATAGCTTTGAAAGACCGAGGAGAGTTTAGAAACCAAAAGGCAAGGTTGTGATTATTAAGTGGGAATGTTAAAATTGAAGTTTGTCGAGGTCATGTTATAATGGCTTGAACGTAAAATCCTACATGTATTTAAACTTTGGCTAGTCAATTAGTCCAAAATTCAATATAAAGGCATATTTCATATACAAGGGCCTCGAAATTCTTATAAGAATGATTTTTCGCATTCAAAACAGCCAAAATCCTAAGGAAAATCAATTTTTCTTTATAAATATACAAAAAAATCCGGACTATAAATGGTTTCCCTTCATATTTTGATCAAAATCTGGACTCAGCTAAATTTCCCTTCTTATTTTCACATTTTCAGAGAAAATTTCAAGTGTTGGAGGTCAAAATCCAAGCTACCATGAATTTCCACCACTTTGGATGATCTTGGCTTCAAAATTTTCTAAGTGTTTGAAAAATCCAGATAAGAGGTGATTATCCCCAAAGGACAAGGTGAAAATTTTTCTAAGTCTGAAAATTGTCCAGACTAGGGTCATTTTTCCATAAATGGCGAGTATGGACTCCAAAAATTTCCAAATGTTTGTCCTAACATGAGTCAATTTTCCCTTAGGGGGATTTTGGAATGAGGATTTTTTTCTAAGTGTTAATAATGTTCAGACTAGGTGTTTCCCTCCAAGGGCTATTTTGTGAATTTTTTCCAAGTACCAAGATTGTCCATACTAGGGTCGATTTTCCCTTTGTGATGGCAAAGTGAGATCAATTTTTTTCAAAGTACAAGATGAATTATGATGAAGCCTGCTCGATTTTCTCCACCTTGCATGGATGGGGATGAAGTTTGGACATGGTTTTCGGCATATACAAGTTGTGGACTTGGACAAATTTGAGAGTCCCAATATGAATTGTTTTTTCTATGAAAGCATTATTTTCTTAATTAATTGAAAATAAAGGGAAAAACTTAATGAAGTCAAAAATAGAAGCTTCTAGAGAGGAGACTCTCTTTTATCCCACATTGCATAGGTGAGGCAATAAGTGGCAAAAAAAACAAGTATAAATGAGGACTATGTTGTAGTAAGCCATGAAAATGCTTGCAGATTGAAATTTGGGGGTAAACTCCATGGAAGCAATTTCTCGCCAAAATTGAAGTATCTACTCCCTCTTCTAAGTTCATTCCTTAGTGATTGCAGACCAAAAGGGGGCTTTTCTCTGGGATTGTGGAGCCATTAGAGGACCAAAACAAGGAGATTTTTAGACCCAAATTTGCAAAACTCCATGACCAAGCGATTTTTTGGAAAATTCATAAAAAGTTCTCTTGACACTTGTTGATGCTTTGTAGCTTCAGTAAAATTAATTTATTTTATTTATATATATATATGATATTTAATATTTTGTGAGATATATATATATATTATATACAATTATTATGGAAATCATTTGTAGATGTTCATGGTATCAGAGCCAGGCTGCAAATGTGCTTAGAGTTACGCAGCATCCAATCTGAGAATAATTTGACTATCCAGTCAAAAGGAATATAGAGGAACGAATATATGTGGAGACATTACTTACTTTATTCATCATTGGAAGACACTGCAAGCAATTTAGAAGTGTTCTCAGCATAGGTGGAGAAGAACATCGACAATATGAAGGAGAAAATTAAAAGAGAAATCAAATACTTACAAATTGCAGTGATTGAATCCATAGACTGCCATTTTCCAGCAACAACAAGCCGATCAACTCACAATCCGATTAGTGTGAGCTCTGATCTCTGCGATCCTCTGTAATCTTCAAGCAACTGAGATCTTAGATCTGACTCGGGCCCTTCCAACTTGTTGCCTATATGTGGGTTACAAGCTATTTTGTGCCTCCATCTCCACAACACTCTAATAAGATCTGTGTCAATGATCTGATCCAACCAGCACATGGGTTCTACCATTGAGTGTCATCTGACTTATCACATTTGACAGTTACTGACTTGCGGCACTAAATTGCATTTCTCAAAAAGATATCGAACATTGGGCACACGAGCATTGGTGGCATCCATTGGTGAGCAAGATTGATCGACATCAATCTAGCACACACACCCGAGCGAGAAAATCCTGATCTCAACCTCGGAAGCATATCAATGAATAATAAGTTTTGAAAAATATAATGATCGCCTAAGGAAAATAATGCCATCGACGTATTATATATGGGCTTCATTGAATAATACACTATAATCTACAATTGGGTAAACCATACTAAGCACTTCGCCAATATTAAAATGATCTAATTGGGGGCTTCAGAAGTATCGATGAAATAACAATATATCATCCAATTCAGTTGTATATATAGTTCAAGCATCAAATACGGTAAACTTTAAGAGAAAGATGAAGACGTCACATAATTATACATATCTGCAGATAAGCAAGTCAAATTGATGTCAGAAAATTATAATAATCTAAAAAGGTTAGACACATCATACAAGGTTGAAGGAAATTACATAGGGGCTCATTCATTTCATAGTAGAGTGGATATCATAGTTCGTGGTCATCATACTGATTACTTGGAAATCAAAATCCATGAACACTACCATTATAGAATTCATAAATAGAGCCTCAACCTCATATCTTGTTAATATAAAGATGTTAGAGGCAACCTTTAAAAGAGAGGGACCAGATAGAGGATATATTTCAGCTAACTTTTGATGCTCTTGGTCATATTGATTCAGAGGGGTAGACCATGTGAAATGGATTCTGCAACGATCAAGAAGTTGTAACAGTCAGAGGACTATGAATCATGAATGTTATTTCATGACTATTTTTGGCCCTGTGTACATCATGAGGAAGTGATGACTTCCACATGATTCTCAATTGTATTGTTAAAGTTACTGGAAGGTAACGATCTTACAACAACTTAATCTTCTAGTATTATGAATATCTTGTGTTGTCTAAGCAGATCATGATAGATTATATCTTGCATGGTGGATTAAGTTCCTTAAACAGACCATGAATGTTCCCATGGTAAGTATTTTTGAGGATATGTGAGTACATACCCTATTAAGATTTTGAGTATTTGGTGAATGTCATGCAACTTGATGTTCAGGAGGCCCTTACTCAAAGTACTTGGTGAATATCATGTGACTTGATGTTCAAGAGACCATTTCTCAAAGTACTTAGTGAATATCATGCATCTTGATGTTCAAGAGGCCATTACTCAGACTACTTGGTGAATATCATGTGACTTGATATTCTAAGGCCATTACTCTTGATATTATGAGATGATATCTATTGTGAGGTTTTCACATCATCGCCCCAAAATTTTGGGGACCCCCATTTTTGACCTCTGCCTTGACAATTTTTTGCGTGATGTTGACAATTTTAGCCTTGTCCGGATTCAGTAGAATGGCAATTCGCCATTAGGTCCCTTAGGCATTTTCGTTTTGTTTTCACCTAGTGTCAACTTAATTTCGATTTTCATGGACTGGCAATTTCCTCCATAGGCCAAATGAATTCCAAAAGGCAATTTGTATTTTGATACTTTGGCAGGATGAAATTGTGAATTTTGGGACTTAACGGATTTTGGAAATTTGGTAAAATTGAAAAACTTAAAACGTTTTCAAAATCAAATTTGGATATCACTGTTTTGAAAATCTTGAAAATTTTGGTGAAAACAAATTTTTTTGGATGAAATGGATTTCGATTTTAATTTCAATTTTAATTTTTTAAATTGCCTGGATGAATTTATTTTTGCAAAATTTGGATTGAAATTGCAAGTAAAAAAAAAAAATTGGATTTGATAAAAAAAATTCGTTTGGAATGATTTAAAATTGTCTAACATGACTGGCGAAATTTTTTAGAGAACAATTGAGTTGAAATTGAAATGTGGTTTTAGGCTTCTAAATTTCGTTTCAAAGGGATTTTAATTACAAAATTCATCAAGAGGCAAATTTCAATTCTTAGTGGCTAATTATTTCAATTTCCCTTTGCAATTTACAATTTTAGGCAATTTAATTTCCATTTCTTTCAATAAGTTCATCCACTAATGGAACAATTAATTACAATTTAGGCTTAAATGGTCCATTTAATGAGTGTTTAACCCCTATTTAATGTCATGCAGAAGGTCGGCTCTTTGGTGAGAGGCAAAAAGTTCCTATAAAGGAGACCCCCCCCTCTCTCCTCTCATAATTGCACTCCAAAGTTGGCGAACTTCTCCAAGGCAGCACTTGCGATTTTTGGCAGCACTTCTACCTTGGCAATTTTGCATGCAAACTAGGGTTTCAAGGCAACTTTCTTGGCATCCATACTTGCGATTTTTTTATCAGCCTTCCATAGTGGTGATTTTTCATGCAAATTAGGGTTTGTGGCAGCATTTGAAAGGGCATATCAGATCTGTTCATGGTCAAGCATCTAGGGTTTTGGCGCCTCATTTGTGGACTGTTTTGGGCAGCATTTGATTCATTTTCAGATCTGATTCTTTGGCGTCAATTCCAGTCTTCATAAGGCAGCAAAACCCATCACATTTGAGCACCTTCATTTTGGGCAATTTGGATGTGCATGTTAGGGTTTAGTGGTGGCAACTTCTAGGGCATTTTGGACAGAATTTGGATAGTGTTTGGGAGGTCTGATTTATATCATTTATGTCAAATTTGAGGGCCTGATTTGACTAGTTTTATTGCAGCACTTCATGCCCTGGCTGGGTCATAACCAAACTCTAGCAATTTTCATTGACTTCTTCTACTATTGGCAACTTTTTTTTTTAAATATTTAAGGCAGATTTGAGGACATTGTTTTGTGCCCTAGATCAAGTATTTCAAAGACAATTTCCAGAATTTGATCAAGTCTAATTTGGACAACATAAGGGCAGATTTTCACACATTTTGGTGCCTTAGACAAGGAGTTTTAATAAGTATTTTCAGTATTTGCATAAGGTGGACAGAATTCCAAGGTCTTATTTCACTTGCCATGACTTCACATTCTTGCTTGGAGGACTAAATTTTCACATGCCGGACAAATTTCCGAAGGTGTTCTTTGTTGGTAGAAGGACGAACTTCATTCCTTGTTTGGAGGCCGCTCTAAGGGTAAGGTTGTCTCTCTCTTGTTCTTGCTTGGTTTCGTTCCTCTTCTCTAGCTTGCACTTTTCATCCACCACTTCATCATCCCATTGATAGGTTGATGTTGGGAGATATAGGTGTAATTTTCATGATAGATCATTTGGAGAGGCAGAAATAAGCTAGACTACCCTAGGTATTGGAGAGGGAGTCATAAGTGTAGTCCATCCTAAGGCATGAAGAGGCAAAAATAAGTGGTAGTCCCACCCCTAGGTTGAAGATTGGAGATTGATAAGTGTGGTGATAGGACTTGGCAAGGCAGAAATAAGTTAGAATCCATCGATAGAAAGAAGGTTGGAGATTGATAAAGGTAGTCCATATCACTTAGAACGAAGGGGCAGAAATAAGTGTTTAGGATGGTAGATGTTAGTGCAAGCAAGAACACAAGAGGCACGTATACCAAAAAAGACAAGGAAGACATGATGTCAAAGACCGCCTTCTTCTCGAAATTGAAGCAAGTCTGTGACACCAACAGTGGCACTATAAACATGATACAGTTAAGAGACAAATGATGGATCAGGCTGCCAAGTTTCGCCAGGATAATCAAGATGCCTACTTCACTCTCCTAAAATAGACCAAGGCATCAAGGTTCACCCGATGAGACTTCAAATCAGAGCATGGCGACCTCATTGTGCTGCTCAACTAAGTCATGGGTGTCTCACAAGGTATGCAATTCAAGAATTGGATGTATTACTTTAATGAAATTGTAAATGGAAAGGACAATTTTGATTGGGCTAGAAGTATAAGTGAAAATCTAGAATTACAACTTGGGGTAGTGCAAAACTAGAAGCAATTCCACATGGGGTCCTAGCCCTTCTATTTGATTGCAAGCCGACAAAGGTTGAAGTGCGAGCTTTGGTGAAGAATGAAATTAGGTGGAGGGCGAATTTGATTGAAGATTGAGATTCAAGAAGCCCCACAATTTCAAGAAAGAGCGGATTAGTAGAAGAGATTTGAAAATATTTGAGACTAGGCAAGGCTTGGCTATTCGTGCAAGCTAGCTTGGTTGGATTCGAATGGGAAGGTTGGAAGATGAGGAAGGCTAAGGAAGGCAAGGATAATGGGGGAGGTTAAGTTTGATTTCAAGGTAGTGGCAAAGAGCAAGGCTCTCGAGTTCCAAAGAAGTTCACATACAGGGAAGCCATCGAGGCCGAGGCAAGATTACCCCAAGTGCATGAAGACCTCATCCTTTCAGGGTCAGCACATCAAGTACAAGCAAGTTCGAGTGGTGATGAGAAAGTTTCCAAGGACAAGCTCAAGCATCCAAGGCTTCACCTTATCTCAAGGATTGAATAAATCTATAAGATAAGGTTGATGAGGTGGCACTTTCATGTGCATGCAATCAAAACATGCCAAGTATCCTATGTTCTCATTGGTTGACAAATTATTGTAATTTTCTCATTGGCCCACAAAGTTGGTGCCCTCATGTAATTGGTTGAATAATGGTAACCCTAATTAGGGTTTGTAAGATATAATCTTGGCCCTTGATTTTACCTCTTAATCCCGGCCATTTATTGTAATTTGGAGCCTCTATATAAGGCCATTTTGTTCTCATTTGTAAGGGAGTTATGTTGCAGAATTGTTGCCAAAATACTATCAAAATTGTTCTCTATTCATTGTTGTGGCTTGCATGGTGGATATACATGATCATTTTAGCGTATTGCATGGTTCTTCTCATCTCTCAAATTAAAGTAGGATTTCATTTCATGTTGTTAGAGTAGAAGTGGATGGCTAATTGCATGGTGATGTTAGTGAATAATTGATAAGGACCTATGTACTAGGCCACTAGCATCCTAGCGGCTTGTTAGGAAGCCTTGTGTGGTAATCTAGTCCAATCGCTCCTAAGTTTTACTTGCATATCATCTTTCCGCTTGTACTTCAAGTTGGGTTGGAAGATAGGTGTCAGTGTGAAAATCCTAAGAGTATCCCTTAGAATCATCGCACCAATGGAGGTAGCGTCACTGGCAAGCTTTCATTTGGTTAGATCCCCGTCCATTTCCTAATTTTTCATCCATAGGAGTAGTAGTAGAGCAATAAGCATTTACTGGTAGGAGTAATTGAAAGTGAAAGTGATCAAGGAGAAAAGAACAAGTCAAGCAAGCAAAGTACCACCAAGTTATTTTCAAATGAATAACATAAGCCCGTCTACGTGATTAACTAGAAAATCACATCATTAAAACCGAGTTAGTATCCATAGGTGTAAGGAACCTTGGAGTATCCTCATATTCTACATGAGTGATTACTTTTCAAGAGAGGGTTGAGTGTTTGATATCCCATATCAAGTGTTCAATTGCTATATGTTATGTAGTGGTACAAAACTAACATCAACAATATCTAATGGTGAATATCTTCTAATCAAGGATATTCTTAAACATGTCATTCTTCATATTACGCTGAGCTAATATCATATCATTTGTTTATCC
Source organism: Cupressus sempervirens (assembly GCA_028749045.1). Classification (NCBI taxonomy): domain Eukaryota; kingdom Viridiplantae; phylum Streptophyta; class Pinopsida; order Cupressales; family Cupressaceae; genus Cupressus; species Cupressus sempervirens. The sequence continues at coordinate 312,944,414 of CM053785.1, forward strand.
TCCCTAGCTAAGAGGGAGTGTTGATGCTTTGTAGATTCAGTCAGATAAATTCTATATTGAAGATTAATATATAATATATTAAATATTATGTGAGATATATATATATATATAGACATACATATATGTATGTATGTATATATATACATACATACATACATGTATGTATGTGTATATATATATGTGTGTGTGTGTGTGTGTGTGTGTGTGTGTGTATACATACATATATGTATGTACATATATATATGTATATATATATATATATATATATATATATATTATGTGAGGTATATATATATACATACATATTATGTGAGGTATATAAATATATATGTGCATACATACATATATATAATACTATTATTAAGGAAATCATTTGTAGTTGTTAAGGGTTGAAACCCAATTAGAGATTGGACATGACGAGGCACCTTTTCCTGACACGTACCCATGAACAGGCATGTCTCCACCTTGGGGAGACATGTCGGCTCAGGAATATGTCTATTCATATCCTTTATAATGCAGATCCAATCCCAATGAAATACATCGAAATCAATATTGAATTGTTATTTTGTACACATTTGCAGTGATCCTACTTTCTCAACACCACTGAATCTGTCCAAGGTCATTTGCTGAGTCTTAACTTGCCAGTTACCAATCATCTCCAACCATTTTCAGCCATTAGAGGATGTGGTAAGGCTGCCATGGACAAAAGTCTAAGGACTGGGTCTGAAATTCTAATTTTCTTTCAAAAAATCTGGGTTTGTTTTTGTTTGCAATCTGATCCTAACCTTGTTACAGGCTTTTGGTAACATCTTGTGGCACATTCTAAGCCATCTGCATGTCTGAAACACCTTTTCCATCAGACCAAATCTGAGGTATCCACGTACAGGGGTAAATTTTGAGAAATTCCTAGAAAATTAATAACCCCCTTAAGCTGATCCAGATTGAATTACTTTGTGCTGGCAACGTAAAAGGGAGTATTTTTGGACTGATCTGATGCATTGAATGGACAGACTGGATGGGTTTTTTCAGACCCAAATCTGAAAATTCATCTATACAGTGCAATTCTTTTCTGAAAAATCATGGATTTTTTTGGGCATACCAAGCATTTTTTAAATTCATTGCAGGTCATTTTGGGGTGATTTGAGGCTTATTCTAAGGTCATTAGAGGTCTGAAAACCTAAGTTACAGACCAAATCAGAAATATCCATGAACAAGGGCAATTTTGAGAAAAAACCTCATAACTCACCAACTTGCTAGATCACTATAAGGATTGTTTCTGAGTGTTTGTGGATCATTCTTGTCACTTGTGCAAAGAAAACCAGGTTTGAAGAACAATATCATCCAGAGAAGGCAAGTTTCAGATGTCTAAATTTCATCAGAATGATAGGGCAAGTTTGTTGTCATGATGGCTTTGCAATCTGATTCCTGGTCTATATGATGGTTTGGAGTTAATTTGACAAGTTACTAGGACTGATGTGAAGATGATGGTATCATGGCTGGTTAAAAAATTGTAGCTCTGTCTAAGTATTGAGGATCCTTGGTGTCTTCATGATCTTGCTAGCACATTGCTTTTTCCTTTCATTGGGTTAGTTCATTAAAACTAAGTGTAAAATTGATCATTTAATCCTTGGATAAATGCAAAAACTCGCACGATCTAAAACTCGCTATTTTCTTTAGTCTTCAATCCTTGCTAACTAGCACATTGCTTTTTCCTTTCATTGGGTTAGTTCATTAAGACTAAGTGTAAAATTGATCCTTTAATCCTTGGATAAATGCAAAAACTCTCACGATCTAAAACTCGCTATTTTCTTAAGCTTCATACAGAAATGGCAGAACCAAAAGGATTCGCAGCAAGGACAGTGCTAATCAAAAAGCTATCCAAAGGCTTCTATCCAGAGCCCTCAATGATATCCAAGTGGGGAAATGTCACTGACACAAACACAGAACACCTTGATTTGAAGAAGTTAAAAAAGAGAATGAAAAGACACAGAGAAGACTTGCCTTCACAGCTGACAGTAAATATAGTGAAGAATGGGCTTTACCAGGCAGCTGGATTTTCTCCAGCCATCCAATGCAGCGAGCTCATGGTCGAATGTGCGAAAAACTATGATCCGAACACTAGGACAATTGGGGCTCAAGGAAGGGTGATTGCATTCCTGAGTGAAGAGGCAATAAGGGAGACTTTTGGAATCTCCTATCACACTGGGATGCAAATCGGGACCAAGGAAGAGACTAAGAGGCTATTTGAAGAAAGGAGAGATACCTGCAAGGATATCATAAATAAGAAGTGAGTCAGTGAACCAAAGAAGCATCAATCCACCTACCAAAGAGGTCAGTGAGTGAAGACTTCAAAGATGAATACAGTGACATAGTGTCCATGCTGAACAGAATTATGGGATCACCTCAGGGAGCTTTCTTTGATAGATGGATGTTCTACTTCATAGAGGAGATAGCCACAGATGAAGTAATAATAAATTGGGAGAGGATAATAAGTGACAACACAGATGCACAATTGAAGGACTTAAGGAAAACCAGGCAGTTCTACATGAGTTCTTACATAGTTTCCCTATCGGCAAAGAATATAAAGTACCCAGGCCTTATATATCGAGGCGAGGCTCGGAATGGAAAGGGTCAGCTCAAGATCTATCACTATCATCCTGAGTTACAGTTACATGGAGGAGCAAGTAACAGAAGGATAAATGGCATCTTCAGCGTGAACATCACTAGTACACTTCAAGGGGAAACACATAGGAGATTATCTAAGGAGGCAATCGAATTGATTCAGCAATATGGAAATTGGTATATCCAATTCCCTACCTTCACTTATATCAAGATCCATGGATTTCCCTTCAAGCCATACAAGCTCCCTAGGTATCCTACCAACAAAATCGTTTTGTTGAAGGTGGTAAGGCAACTTTCAGAATTCAATCTTATGCAGAAGGAAAAGCACAAACAGGGGGTGCTTTCATCCATCACTTTGGGAAAAATCGCAGGGACAACAAGTGCAGAGCTACAGTTTTATCAGTTGGGAACATATCATGCAAGAAAGGATTTTGATCCATTCCAAAAGATCCAAACCCACAAAGGCTTGATGTAAAAGCACAAGGTAGACATAGAGGATTACTGGGTGAATCTTATGGACAAAGAGGTTGCGAGGAGAAAGAGGTGGTCTAGAATGTCAGTTGATTTCATGAGGAAATGTGAGGTATTGCCCATTCCAAGTCAAGTTAAAGATGATAGGAACATACTTCATCCTAGCTATGAATATTAGAAGTGTAAAGCAATTGAGCCACCTATTTGGTCACAACGGGATGAACCCTCAGATCTGAGGATTCTAGTGAGAGAAGTAATTAATAAATCAAGGGCAAGGATAGACAAGAAAGTACGTAAGTTGATGAGACAGGATAGCACCTTCACCTATGCGAAGATGCAGAAGGAAGACTCTTCTTCCAAAAGCAATGAGGGAATTGTTAGCACTTCAAGATTACATACTCAAGATGCAAGACAAGTTTAAAAGGTAAAGGATAAGGTGGGGAGGCATCACAGCATTGAGTGACAAGACCATCACTATGGAATCTGGGAGCCAAAGGCATAAGCCCACCATACCTAGTAGTTCTTCATCAACTACAGAGATAGAGACACATGTTTTGTATGATGATTCATTACAAGGCAGAGATACAGAGATATTACCTTGGGGATTCAGGAGGCAGCTTCATCCGCGCATTCAATTAAGCAAGATATGGAGATATTGCCATCCTCTACTACAATGCAATTGGTAGTGGATTTGGGTGATGGCATGAGACCGCATAGTCTTAGCATTCAAGAGGTGGCCAATGAGGTTCCTCCTATTGAAGATATCGACACATTGTTGTAGCAAAATTGGAAAGACAAGGAACCTGAGACAACCAAGAAGATTCATAGGAGACAAGAATGGGGATGAGATCACTCCTAATGATTACCATACCTCCTTATCTAGTGTTGGACCAGCAACTACAAAGCAAAATTTTGAGGAATCGAGGGGCGATACAAATGTTACAGAAGAAAGAATAAGTAAACTGACAAAAGAGAACAATAGTAGCACAGGGACATGACCCCCCCCCCCCTTTTGACCCACATCCCGGAGACAAAGATGCATTGGGAACTTGGGGATTTCATTCCCTCGTCCCCAACAACACCACCAAATTTTGCCACTTTCGTCAAGCATGGGGGGCTGTCCCTATTAAGATAATATCTTATACTTTCTATAATAGTCAACTACTTGTCTGTAGTCCGTCTTTCAGTCTAGATAGGAATGTTTCCTATCCCATCTCTAGTTTTGTTTCTAATTCCGTCTTCAGTCTACGTTGTTTCTTTTAGAAACAACGTCCTTGTAATTCTTTATAAGGAACACATTTGTTCCTCTATTAATCAATCAATCATTCGGAAATCCATTAATCTGCCAACTCTTCTTGAATCTTGTAACATGGTATCAGAGCTAACAATTAAATTTTTTTGGAAAAATTTATAATTTCTTCTTGAAATTATTTGTTTAAATTTTTTCAAAAAAAAAATTTCAATTAATTTCTCTGAAACCCGCCTAGGGTTTTCTGCCTAAAGAAAATTTGAAAATCTCAAACTAGGGTTTTACGGATTCGTGACTAGTACAAATCGCGATTTTTTGGCCGAACTCCTTTGCAAATCGCGTCCAACCTCGTGCCCACATTCGTTTTGGCTTTCTCTGCTACAAATCGTGGTCCTTTTTTCAAGTATCTGCAAGGAGCTCGCAGATATTCCTTGGCGTTTGTTTCCTTGAAAAATCGCAAACGTTCTTAGCTGACGGCTCTGGTCTTGCTGAATCTGCATTATTTGAGATTCGACCTCCACGGCCACCGCCTGAATTTTCGCTCGAAAACCTAATTTTTGGGGTCGAAAAAATATTTTGTTTGCAAATTCTTGGTGGGTTTTTCGAGAACTCAACTGGGTTGTCGTTCGTTTTTTTTTGGGTGCCTCAATTTTTGTGCCTCAATTTTCGAGCTAGCGGATCCAGAAAACAACAGCAAATTCCTTCTAGGTTTTTCGAGCTCTCTTCTGGGTCATTCTCTGATTCTTCTGGGTCTTTCGTATTTTTGCCTCGAAGAACGTGCCTTCAAAGATTTTCACAGTTTTCATTGAAAAACGTGCCATGGCATCTCTGACAAATATTCTGCTCGAACATAATTCCAAATTCAATGGTCGCAATTATGGAACCTGGAAGTAGCGCATCATCGCAATCTTCGAATATCGAAACACTAATCAACTTGTTTTGGGTGTTACGTAGCGTCCGACTTCTCCGGGTCCTGATCAAGGCGAAGCTGCATTTTTCGCCTTCTGAATTTGTTTCTGTTTTTAATGGGTTTGTTGATTTTCTCCTCAAAAATCATTTCAAGTTGTCTGTAATACGCAAGGTTGCGTGAGATTCTGGGTTTTTCCGTTTTTTCCACAAAAACGAAGTTTTGTAAATGCAACTTATTTTGAGCCATAGCACTCTTCTAGCAAAGCTTCTTGGTTTCAGCATTCTGTATATCCAGGGAGGGTCTCAATTATCACAGAATGTTATCCGTACGTTGACCATTAAGGGAGGGTATTAAGATAATATCTTATACTTTCTATAATAGTCAACTACTTGTCTGTAGTCCGTCTTTCAGTCTAGATAGGAATGTTTCCTATCCCATCTCTAGTTTTGTTTCTAATTCCGTCTTCAGTCTACGTTGTTTCTTTCAGAAACAACGTCCTTGTAATTCTTTATACGGAACACATTTGTTCCTATGTTAATCAATCAATCATCCGGAAATCCGTTAATCTGCCAATTCTTGAATCTTGTAACAGTCCCAATGTTGACTATTTGCTGATTTGACTACTTATTTTCAATGTTCAATGTTCAATGTTCCAATTCAATGCAATGTTCAAGTATTTAATCTTTTACATCTTTATATCTTCTATTGCAATACATTTTTTCATAACTAGCATTTTATGTACCATATGTATATATATACAACCCCCCTGGTCCTCTGCCCCTATCCTCCACCATCCCCTTATCATCCCCAAATTAAGATCCCTCTCTCCCCCTGTCCTACAAACTTGTCCCCCTGTTCCGTCATCCCCTCATCCCCAGGGTGGTGTAACTATCAAAGAGAATGACGAGCTGGAGACAGAAAGCTTGATGTTGAAAGAGATCATAAGAAAATATGTGAATCCAACAAGGCATGAGGACACAACACCTATCCTATCTGTTCCCACTTCCCAGGGTTCTCATTGTGCTTGCAACATAGGAAAGAAATGGGCCAGAGATATTAGAGAGCAAACAAAGACTTTTCTTACAAAATGGTTCGAACACATGGAAGGACCACCATAATTATAGATAAGGCACGAGGATTAGAAGAAATATGGAAGGAATTTGAGCTCATCAAGCAGAAAGTCATTCCTCGTCTCATGGCATTAAGAGCTATCCACACATCGATCCTCTGTGGGAGGGAGTCATTGATAAGGGAAGCACCTATGACTTTGGTTATTGGTATCTCTTATTGGTTACCAAGAAGACTACATATGAGCGTGCTCGCACACAGTGCAGTGATATTGAGGATCATATCTTGGGGATACATTCAAAGGGCTGTATCGCAATCAAGTAGTTGCTTGATCTTGATTTTGATGTTGCTAGTGAGTTAGATTTGGAAAAGTTAATGGAGAAGTTGAAATCAGTTTATTTCACAAGCATGGAATCTCTTGAGAGTCACTTGAATGGTTCTCTCTCTCATGTTCCCTATTAATGATCTATAGGCGCATTCTTCAAATTGGGATAACAAACTAGATGCGTGCATGGAGCAATTGGAGGTTATGGCGATGCAACATGGCAACCTTCAAAGTATTGACATGGAGGAACTTAGTAAAATCTTGATAAGTTTCTTGATTTTGCTAGAAGGGAGAAGAGGAAGGGAGTCTACATCTTGGATGATGACTTGTATGATGACTAGGCGGCTTCCTTGCTTCTTATTGGTCCCCAAGCCTTCAAAAAATTGCATTAGCTTATTTTGTGGTGGTTCTTTTCTATTAGCTACTTTTGGTTGCCCTAATTAGGATTTGTAATGGGTTAATCTAGGCCCTTAGTTTTAAATCAATCTTGGTCATTCATCGTAATTGGGGCTCCTATGTAAACCCCACCCCCTCTCATTTGTAAATGAGATTGTTTGAGAATTGTTGCTAATGTAATGCCAAATTTGCTATACTTTTCATTATTGTGTCTTGCACGGTGAATTGTTGTGATCAAGTTTGCATTATTGCATGGTTATCTACATCTCTCATTTAGAATAGATTTTCATTCCAAGTCATAGACTTGATTTCACTTCAAGTTGAAAGAGTAGATTTTTCTTTAGGTACCTTAGTTTGTGTGGATGGAAGAAATTGTGGATGTTCACTTGTTAGACTCGAACAAATCCGAGCCACTAGCTTCTTATGGATTGTAAGAATTATCTTGTGTGGTACTCGATGATCAAAACCCATAACTTCAATTGATATGGAATCTTTAATTTGCATTCACTTAATGGGACTAAATGTGAAATATTGATTTAAAAATCTTTAGTACCTACCATAGAAGCTTGCACTAGGCGGGTGGAGTCTTTGGTGAGATTACATCTAGTAGTGTCCAAGTCCATCAATATTTCCTTCATTCATTGTTAGAGGCAAAAGTAGCAGCAGAAGTTAAGTCTAAGTCTGAATCCAAGAGTTGAAAATCAAAGCATAATTTCAACGCACATTATAAAGCCAAATTATTAGAGTCAAGTTGACAAGTATTGAATGAACTAGTGTAAGTCCCCTTAATGATCCAACAAATAGCATCATTTCCACTAAGCAAGTGTCCACAACAGAGAGAAACTTGAAGTCACCTTGTGATCTTACTTTATAGGCATTGTATAAGAAGTGACTTTATACCTAGAGAGAGTTAAATATTTGGTATTTCCCTTTGAAACATTGAGTGTTCAATTTTGCATGTTGTATTGGACTAAAACTCACATCAACAGGTCTGAGGTGTAAGAGGAGGGTAAAGAAGGTCAAGTAAAGACAGTCAAGTAAAAAAGGCCAAGAGAGCACTTACATAGGACCGAAAGGTCATGTAATGAGACCAAGAGGGAACTTGCATAGGATTGAGAAACCACCTTACAACCTCTATCCAACTCTACAAGGTAACACGTGTGGTAGGATGAGATTAGGGAAAGTATGTACAATCAAACCATTAAACAAGCAAAGAGGAGAGCTTTGCAAACATCTACTCATGGGCTTAGTGTGGAAATGGCTTCAAGCGGACCTATCATGTTTCTTCCTCCAATCTTTAATATGCTTGTATAATGTTATTGATAGTATATGATTATGATGCTATATAATCTAAACCCTAAGTTATCAATCCTGGTTCTAACACAAGTTCATGGTTCTAAAATTACAAATAAAATACCTCATGATATTCATAATTTCCAAAAGTCTCAAACTGTCATTCCACAATGAAAATTCAAACAAGTCATTCTCTATATTTAATATTCATATTCATATTCATCTTCATCATGATCATTGGCATCAAGGTCAGCATTTGGTTTAACTTCATTTGAACCACACTCCATGTCAGGCACTATCATAAATGGAGTGTGGTCATACCCATGTTACCATAATAATAAGCTAGATGAGTGACACCCACAAATCCATAATTGCCAAAATAGTTATGAAATACTTGTTGGAATCATCATTGTCGTTACACCAAAAGCTCGAGCTTTCAATGAACATCACAACAACCAGAGACGAGGATCCATGGGATGCGGTTAAGCACATGTCACAAATCCATCGGTCTATGCTGAACGGTACCTTCACCTAGAGGGAACGGAGGCACCAACCTCCCAACAATCCCCCCCTCAGCATGACCTGAGAAATTTGAACTCGTAACCCAACGCTCTGATACCACTTGTTGGAATCACTGTTGTCGTTACACTAAAAGCTCGAGCTTTCAATGAATGTCACAACAACTAGAGATGAGGATCCGTGAGAGGCAATTAAGCACATGTCACAAATCCATCAGTCTATGCTACACAGTACCTTTACCTAGAGAGTACAGAGGCACCAAGCTCCCAACAATACCTCATGTATCATATTCATAATTTGCAAGTATCTCAAAATGTATTTGCTAATGGAGTTTTAGTGCTAAATAGTTTGTTAAGGCATGTGGGGGCCCATTTTTTGGCACCCACCCGCATTTGTGTCCGGGTTCGGCCCAAATACAGTCCAGGCAGCCAAGTTCCTACAAACCATAACCCATCTTGACTACAACTGTAAACAAAACTTGGCCTCAAATGAGGGAACCTAATAACATAGTCTAAAGTTCTAAACCTAATCCTTGGATAGAAATATAGATATATATTTGTATATTTTGTTTATGTTATGATTGCAGGAATCAAATCCAGCATCAGAATATTTAAAGGGATTATTTACTTGGTACAACATAACTATAACCCTAATTTGTTGCAATTGATTCTACGATAGATAGTAGGGAAAATTAGGAAGCGGACATCACAAAAGTTTTATAATTTTAAGCTATTAAGATTGACATTTATAATATTTTTATTATTTTTATTTTATAAATATTATGTTCATTTTATGAGTATTGTTTATAATTTTATTAAATCATTAAAATTTTATTTGGATATCTTATTTAATTCAAATACATTTTTTAGAAAATATTTGAGTTACAAAATAAAAAGGTAAAAAAAACTAAATTTTGTTTTTAAACTTGCTAGTGGATAGAAAATATTCAAGTTGATAAAAAAATGATAAAATACTGATCTTGACTTTATTTTTACAGTGCTTTGTCTTAAATCTGTACCTTTGGTTTTGATTTTTTATTGCTTACTCCTTTATAATTCATGAAAATTCTGCTGATTAATTCATGACTTTTTTTTTACTTTTGTTTGCTTTCCTCTAATAGTTTTACCCAATATATGTATATGCATTGTATTATTAGTGATGTATTTGTTTGCTTTACTTCTTTGGTTTTGAAGGATTATGATATTACGGTTATTACCTCATATGTCTGCCATTTAATTGTTTTATTTAACATCTATTTGTCAACATGCTCACACCATTCACCCTATGCTGTCACTGTAGGTTACACCTCTCGGCATAATATAAATAAATAAAATTTCTTCAATTTTCCAATATTTTAATGATTTTGCATTTTTCAACCTTATTTCATCTAGCTGAGTCTGAAACTCAATCATGGTCCAGACAAAGATTCATATTCCTGAAGATAATAAAGCCAAGTTAATTATAAATATCTAAGTAAACCTAGTGGAAGTGCTGGCAACATTGACTAAAAATCTACCAGTGATAAAAATACACATATACCTAATTTTTAAAATAGAAATATGCTCCAGCTATTTCACACTAGTACAGAAAAAATTGTCCATTCCAATCTCATGAGACCACAATTATACTTACAGTGTCAGGCACGTACTGAAAGTATACCACAATATAATATAGACAAATGGCCGAATCATCGAAAATAGCAGAGAACCAATATTTGAATCCTTCAATGGAATGTCGCCAACCTTTGTTTCCAATTCATCAAAATCCCTCAGCTTGATTGATCCAACCCCATTCTCTTTGGATTCAATGCTAAAAATACCTGGGCCAGACTTGCTCCTATTCAGATCCTCTCTAGAACCTGCACAATTATCTCCCCTCTCTGTCATTGAAAGGCTTCTCTGTCTCATACCATTTAAATTCTCTGTTTCCCTACTGGCATCTTCAGATGCAGCAGTAGTGTCCTCATCCTGGGGCCTCAAAAGGGGCAATTCGAAGCCAGAGTCTCCATAATTTAAGTCTACTGACTGACGTGAATTCAATATGACCTCTTCCAAAGGGGTGTCAAAGCACCACCTTGAAAATGAAGGCTCCTTACGCAGTGTAGGCATCGCATTCCCATTCTCTGAAGACAGAATTTGAGGTTTCTCTTCACTACCTCCGTCCATAATCAAGACAAACAGTCAAAGCATGGAAAAATTGCTTTAAAATTGAGTGCCCATATAGCATCATTGACAGGCACACCAATGCATTGTCTCTTGCATCTTTGCATAAGGCTGGATACTTTCTAACTCGATAAAACAATAGAAGATCCACTCTTCAGAAAGAAGTAGCAATGTCTCAAATTTAACCTAGCTGCCCTTGAACAATTCTTTGTGTAGCTTTCCCTTTCATAAACCTGCATCAGAATGTAGTTGTTGCTTTGTAATCCCATACACTATTTTGAATTTTCACCTCATGGCTGTAAATAAAATCAATCTTCTTTGTTTTTTCTATATATACACTTTAATAGCCCCTGCAGACCAATTTAGCATAAAGGACAACTTTATTGATCACATCTTCCAATCTCATCTCATGAAGCTTAAGCAAACACCATTATTGACATCAAATACAGCTCCTGATACAAAATAACAAAGCTATATAAGCATATGATGAACTCCAGAGTGACCTCTTTCAGAAGAATCATTTAAGAAGGAAAAAGAATACAGTTCCATGAGGGATAAGTAAAGGAAAAAGCATTAAAGCTCTAAGAAAGTTTCTACAGCAGAGATTAGGCTTAGTTATTGATAGAGTAAATTGGTCTGTTATTTTAAGAAAAATTGATCAAAAGAGATGAAAGAATCAATTCAAGTAGACAAAACAAAGGAATACAAAAGTAAGGGCGATAAATAAAATACAAAAAAAATCAAACTCAAAGAAAGTTATCAGCTCAGAATGTAATAAACTGATCAAATTAAAATATAGATTTTATTAGTAATGAACACATACAATTAAAGCTCTAAGAATGTTCTTTAAGTGTGAAAAGTGATCAAAAGGCAATAGAACTAACTGCAGATAACTAACTGTAGCCAATTAGATAACAGCAAGAAGTATAATGCAAAAATGATATAAGGGAAAAACACAAATCATGAGAGCTCCAAGAAAATCTGAAGTAAAATTGGGGAACACAAACCATTGCACTAAGAAAGCTACTGTGGCACGAAAAAGATCAAAAGGAAATAAACAAATCAACTTCAATTATAGTATAGAAATAAAAACCCAAAAAGGGAAAATAATAAGGAGAACTACAAATTATTCAAGCTCGAAGGATGTAAAAAAAATCAAAGACACGAACACGAAGCATTGGAGCTCCAAGAAAATTATAATAGTGAAGAAATGTTCAAAAGAAAGTACAGCCATGATGACAAAACAACAGATAAAGCTTCATGGAAATTCATGTGGTGCAAAAAATGAGGAAAAAAGCAATGACGGAATCAAAATTATTTGATAGAATAGTACATAACGCAAAGAAACACATAAAAGTGCTACATCTTCAAAGAAAAATGGATAAAACAGAAATGAATGAATCAGACCTAATTACATGATGCAAAAGAAAACACAATACTGCACTGAACACAAAGCATTAGAGCTTCAACAAAGTTTTCAGCATGAAAGAATATTCAAAACCAAAATAAGCAAGACTTGACTGCATGATTCAACAGTGCTTTGCAATGAAAAACACAAAACATTATTGCTTCGAGAAAGGCTTTAATGTGCAAAAACAACCAAAATGAAATAAATGAATTTGAACTTAGTTACATATGTCAAAACAGAAACTGTCGTAAAAGGGAACACAAAGCATCAAAGTTCAAAATATTGAGCTCCAAAGTTCTTACAAATGATCAAATGGCAATCAACAAATGAAATTCGATTACAAAATAAATACACAATGCAAACAAAACATGGAAAAACCCAATCCATTACAGCTCAGGCGATTGTCTTGCAGCAAAAAACAATCAAAACTCCATACATCAATCAAAATCAAAATTGGCAAAATAATATTGTGAGAAACAATGCCAAAAAAACACAAATTATTAGAACCAGAGGGAAAAATATCAAAAGCACATACATCAATGAATTGAATTATCTAATACAACAAAACACAATGCAGAAATGATTAGACAGCTTAAGTGCTCCAGCAAAATTTCTTAAAGCACAAAACCAAACAAAATGCCACACATCAATAAAATTCAATTATAAAAGCGAAAGAAACACCAAGCAAAACTGATGATAAATAACACGGGATGCTTTAGAACTGCGGCAAAAGTTCTTAAAGGGTAAAGCCGATAAAAATGTCACACATCAATCAAATTCAACTGCAGTGAAGTTCTTACAATGTAAAGCCGGTCAGAATGCCAGACATCAAGCAAATTCAATTTTACAACAGAACAAACACACAATGTAAAAGCTACAAGTCAAACACAAAGAATCTAAACTCCAAGAAAATGCTTTCAATGCAAGAACACGATCAGAAAGGCTGAGGTGAATCAAATCGCCAATTATCAGTGTGCTATCCTCTCTCATTCAATCTAAGAATTCTAAATCAACCCCTAATTTATCATACAAAATTTCGGCCCCTGCTAAAACCAAAAATAAATATATAGTACGTCTCGTATAGCCTTTGACATACCAAATTCAATGCGCTGGTTGAGCAGCTCCGCCCCCTGTTATAACTAACAAAAGAAGAGCATGGACTTATCGGCAAAGCACGGTTATGAACAATTCATACAAGGTTTTGCTTCTTTGACGCGTTTCCATTGATGACTCCGCTAGTTTTGGCAGTTCCGAGGCTATCGTAAGTCAAGTGGCCGGATTTGTGAGGGTTTTAGAATCTGTTCTAGATCTAGACTTTGATTGAAATCATACTGGTTTTCCTTGGGCGCTAAATTAGTTCGGTTCAGATTTAGACTGTGCAACCTCCGGTCGGTCAGCGGATCGAATCGTCCTCGGGTCAAATGGCTTCAGATGTAGAGAGAGAAAAGAAGGGTTTTCTGAGATAGTTTTCGAGGAAATGAATTTAGAGAGAGAATATTAGTTTTATTTTCTCTATGCCAGCATGATGTACGGTGCACGGATGTCCAATAAAATTTAAGGCAGGTATTCAGGTCAGCTTTGAGTTTGAATGGGCATTATCGGGCCTGGAATTTGATGGCCATATTGGCCGCATTGATTTACATGTCATGATACTTAACTTTATAAATAATTCGTCAAAATTCATAATAGATAATATTTTTACTTTCTAGAATTTTATATAAATTTTTAGATTTAAGATGTGAGATTTTTTAAAATATTATCAACTTATATGTATATTAGATTGATTTTTGATAATCAATATTTATTTGAAAACTTAAAATGAAAGGCATTAATATACTAAATCGTCATAAAAAAGTAAGATGACAGGGATGATCGTCAAATTCCAAGCGTGGGCATTATTGTATTTGCACTAGAGTTGCATGCTTTTGTGCAATTAAGTGGATAGTTAAAATTTAAATGATAAATTATATATTTAAAAAATATATTACTTTATGATAGTTATGTATTTAATTTGATGGCCTATAATAAAGCTTGATCTAAATATTTCTTAATCAAAATATACTTTATAAAAATATTAAATTTTTTTATTTTTCTTTTTTATTGGTAAACGGTCGAAGTCTTGTATTTATATTATATGAAATAAGAAATTATAGATTGTTTCGTTCAAACGGGCACTGGTAGGAAAGAACAGAGAAAGAAAACCTCTAGTCTTGTCCATAACCATAGTCCTATAATATACATATTTAAAAGGGGCATTCCCCAATGAATATAAAAACTAAATCATCAAATATACAAAGTATTGAATCTGTTTATAGCAGAGAAAGATCCACTGAGAACTTGCAAGGGCAAGTTCCACCCATATGTGCTTAAAGCCCAATCAGGGAAAATTACTCTTTTGAGAATCTGCATCAAAAGAAACTGCTAACCTCCAAAAAGGGGTTAGTAATTTGGATCGTGTGAAAGGGAAAAGAAGGAAGAGTTTATACCAACCATTATCCATAAAACTCTTAATAACACGCCTTATAGTAAATGACTATTATTCAGGCCTAGTTTAATTTAATAACTCTTCTATAGGTGGGATTCTTACAATCCTTTAGTCTCACACTCATTATTAAGTGTTAGTGTGTTGAACATTAATAAGTAAGATTCCTAATCACTACTAAGAATTAACAAGGGGATAAAAGAGAAGAGGGAAAAGAAGAGCGGAAAACCTACTCAGGAGCATCCTCCACTTGATCAATCTAGTCTACTAGTCTACTTATTATTATAGATTAATATATTTTCACCATCAGCTCCCTTATTTGCTAACTAATTTGCTATTATGTTACCTTCCTAGAAAATATGTTGAATCTGAATTTCTTCGAAGAGGTCTAGAAGTTTTAGAACTTCTTCCAATTTAGAATTCAAAACTCAGTTTGGGGTCTCCCTTTTTCTAATGGCATTTACGGCAATCTATGAATCTCCTTCAATAATAAGTTTTGAAATTCTTAGGTTTAGGCGAATTTGGAGACCTTCTTGGAGGGCTTCTAATTCTGCTAGGTTGTTTCTGGTGGAGCCTATAGATTTGGCCCTTTTAAAGATCCAATTGTTAGAATCATTATTAATGATGCATCATATTCCTGCAATCCTAGTGTTGCCTCTCAAAGCTCCATCAAAATTTAATTTTGTCCAACCACTTGGTGGGGGGGGTATCCATCTACACTTGCCCCTAGCATCTTGATTCTTTTTTTTATACAAAAGTGGGGGATTAATTAGATTTTTCCAACTCTTTTTCATTAGACCATCCCAATCTGAGAAGGATCCTTCTTCTTTTGGGGTTTTCCTAAGGTGAGAATTTAAGGTTTCAATAATACAAGCTTCCATTTTGTTAGTAAGCTCAAATACAAACATGTCATGATCATGAAATATTCTTATATTTCTTTCTTTCCATACTATCATTTAAGGATAGATGGGTAGATATTCTAGAGTTTACCATAGATGCAACTATTACTATTAGATGGCCAACCCTTAAGAAGATCATCTAGATATTCTGGCAAAGGAGCAATCCAGCCCAGCATTTGTTAGAGCCATTCCCAGCAATATTTTGTATATGAGCAATTATATAAGAGATGATCAATATCTTCACTATCATGCTTACATAACACTCATCTTGATGGGCCCTCAATGCCTATCTTTCTGAGTCTGTAAGTTGTTAGAATCCTTTTTTGGGAGGCAGTCCACAGAAAGAAGCATGCTTTTGGCAGGCAAGAAGAGTCTCATTAAATTTTAAGGGGAAGAATAACTTATTCCCACCTTTGTGATTGAGTGATTATTTTATATCCTTTTTTACCGTTATATCTACCGTCTTTTGATGATGGTCGTATAAGTTTGTCTTTTCTCACTAATTGCTTTATTTTTCTCTTATGAATGATATTTTCATAAACCTCTTTTACTGTTGGTTCCAGGTCAATATTATCCAAAAAAAATTCATTCCCAACTTATGTTGCCATGAATATCTTTCTTAATTTTATAATTGTTGACCTTAAGCCCCCAAAGTTTGACTAGTTGATCTTTAAGGATTACTGGGATACTTAAGCTATCTACTAGGGGGTGGCTATCCCAGGAGTCCTCCCAAAAGAGAGCTTCATCACCTTTACCAACATCCTAGGTGAAATATTTACTAATCAGGGATCTGCTTTTTGCTATAAAATTATAGCTTTCAGATCCTTTAGGTAGGTCCCTCATTCTAAACAAGGAGTAAGGGTCAACTGCATTTAGGTATTTGTTATATAAAAACTTTGACCAATTTTTATCTCTTTCTGGATTAATTACCAAGTCAATTTGGCCCCTGGGGCTTCATTTTGCCAGCTTAAGTTTTTGATACCTAAACCCCCTAATTCCTTTTGTTTACATATGTTTTCCCATTTTATAAGTGCCAGTTTTTTCTGTTCATCTATGTCATTCCATAAGAAACTTATGATTTTTGCTCTAGCTTCTTATTAATAGTTTTAGTTAGAGGTAAGCAAGAAAGAGGATAGGTTGGGAGAGCAAATAAGACTACTTTGATCTTTGTGACTTTACCAGCTTTCGTGAGCCATTTATCTTTCCAACCTCTTATCTTTTAATCCATTCTTTCAAGGATGCTATGTCATCCCTTGTTTGTTTTACTACATTTTTTTAGCTATATTCCTAAGTATTTACATGAGAATGTGCCTCTTCTATATCCCATAATATTATAGATTTATTTTTCTATTTCAAGTTTGGTATTAATGAAAAAAAATCTGATTTTTCAACATTCACTCTTTATCCTGATGCTTCCATATATTGTTGAATAATAGACTTAAGGTTTAGGTCCTCTTCTATTGTACTTTCTCCTGGTAGAATGGTATCATCTGCATATTGTTGGTGATTAATATTAGAGACATTTTTTGTTACAGTAATTCATTTGATTTTGCCTTCAATCTAAGCTTTGGTTATTGCTCTACCAAAGGCTTCTACCATGATAATGTATAGGAAAGGTGATAGAGGATCCCCTTGTCTTATACCTCTTGATGTGTCAAAGAAGCCTTCGGGAGTACCATTAATAAGAATTGATATTTTAGTTGTTGAGATGCATTGAAAAGATAAGCTTAGTCCATTGGTGTGAGAATCTAAAGGCTTCTAAGGTTTTGCATAGAAACCTCCAATCGACCATGTCATGTGTTGTCTAAATATCCAGTTTCATGAACATGCTTGTCATTTTATTCTTATTGGCTTAATGCAATGTTTCTTGAATAATAATAATCTCGTCTAGAATCGATCTTCCTGGTACAAAACCTATTTATTTTTTTGAGATGAGCTTAGGGAGAATTGATTTCATTCAGTTAGCTAAAATTTTGGATATGATTTTATAAATGGTGTTGCAAAGAGCTATAGGTCTAAAATCCCCTAGATTTTCAAGGTCATCTTTTTTGGGTATCAAGTTAAGAAAGGTATTATTGATTTTTTATAGTAATGATCCACCATTTCTTGATGCTTCAATGGCTTTCCTAAAATCAATTTCGATAATATCCCAACATTTTTGGTAGAAGAAAGCTTGGAATCTATCTAGACCTGGAGATTTGTCTGGGTTCATGTTGAATATCACAGATCTGACTTCTTCCAAAGATATGGCTGTATTTAATACTTTATTATCTTCTATAGTAACCACTTTTGGGATAGCTAACATTTTTTATTGAGCTATCATATTCAAACTACCAAAATTATTTAATAAATAATTGAAATGACCTACAAAAATCTTTGCTATGTTATATGGATTTTCAATGTCAGTACCTATCAAGTCTTTGTTTTTTATAATTTTTCTTTTAACTCTATTATACAGTGTTGTTATGAAAAAAAAATTTGTATTTTGATATCCTTCTTCTAGCCATTTTTCTCTTGATTTTTGTCTCCAAAAGACTTCTTCCTTTGCTAGAATATTTTCCTATTTGGTGAGTAGTTCTTTTCCCAGAGAAAATTTCTCGCTATTCATTCCTTCTTTAATTACTTCTATGTTTGATTTTTTTAAGCTTCATTGTCTATTTTTTCTTTAAGTATATTGTTGAATTGTTCTCTATTCCATTTAAGTATATTTTCTTTAATCATTTTCATCTTAGAGACAAATATGTACATTTTGGAACCTTTAATATTGCCTTGAGTCCACCATAATTTAATAAGCTCCATAAAAAATTTGTCTAAGAACCACATTTTTCACATTTAAAAAGATTTATGAAAGGTTTTGTAGGTTCAATAAATTCAATTTTAACAGAGTAGTGGTTTGATCCTGCTATAGGTAGAATTGAGGATTGTATATCTAAAGTTAATTCTCTTAGTTCTCCTTTGAGAAAGAATCTATCCAGTTTCTCAGTGATAAATGAAAAATCTTTCCTTTTATTGTTTCATGTGTACTTACCATTATTAATAGGAAAATCGAATAGGTTGTTAAGGTCTATCCAATTTTAAAAGTCCATAGATGCTTGGGAGATTCGCTAGATGCCTCTGAATTTTTCATCTATGTTCATGATAGTATTAAAATCTCCACCTATTAGAATGTGTTCATTGCTATGATTTTTAATAAATAGAATTATTTCTTCCCATAAAAGTTTTTGTCTATGTTATGGGTAGGTCCATAAATGTTTATTAAAATTATTCGTAAGTTAATCTTTATACTTTTAATTTTGTTGCTCATCCATGAATTATTTGATTTTAATACATTTAGAAGTACTTTCCTAGGATTCCAAATCATACCTAATCCCCTTGAAGCTCCTCCAGATTCTTGTAGGTTAATGTTCCAACTACCTAATTTCTTTTATAGCTTAATTCCTTCTCTCCTTATTTAGTTTTGTTTCTTGTAATATAATAATTTCATATTCAAATTGTTTTTAATTTTTCTTTAGTAAGCGTGTCTTGCTAGAAGCATTTAAACCCCTAGCATTTCAGGTAGTAATCTTCATGCTTCCTAGAGAAGGTTATTCCCCTTCCCTGGTTTGAGTAACTGACTAATCTTTTGTTGTTCTTTTGCATACCCATCTGCTTCTCTAAGTTCTTTAAGAGACTTCCTTCCTCTTTTAGCTTTCAGTCTGCCATATTTAGGGGTATTTATCCCTTCTTAATTCATCAAAATACCCAATCGCTCTATGTTCTCCTTTGCATTTATCGCACTATCAGATAGTTTTCCTTCTTTCTTAGCTTTTTCTTCTTTTTCTAATTCTTTCATGATTTGTTCTGCAAGGATTCTTTGAGCTTTTGTTTGTATATTATCTGCTAAATCTAATATTCTCCATACTCTGTCCATATCTGTACCATCTTTTTGCCCTGTTACTATTCTTGATTCGATTGTCTGTAGACCTTTACTTATCTTATCTTCTTCCTCGATGATTAACATATCTCTTCTTAAATCATCAAAGGTGTAGTTATCTTCACCTAGCTTTAGAACTCGCTGTATTAATTCCTCTTTCTATGAGTCACTGCTTTTATCGATATTGTCAAAGTTAAATACTTGGATCAATTCATCAGTTAATAGTTCCAAGTTATCTTTCTCTACCTCATTTGAATTGAACATTTCCAAATCTTCATTCTTTGTTGGGTGATTATTCAGAAAATCATGAAAATCTTATGTTATATTTCCTTTCATCTTACTTTGATCCTTCTCACTTGCATTGTATTCACTAAGATTATTAATAGGGGAGTCCTGTATTATGGTTGGTGTTTGCCAAAATTTGGTGAACATATTTATTGCCTCTCTTTTGGATTCTATGGTCTCCTTCATAGACTCTTCTTTCTTTTGCAGTAGAGTTTCTATTATTTCCTTTATACACTTAGCGTTTTTGCTCTGGAGATTCATCAGAGAAAAAAAGTTTGTTTTTTATTTCTTCAAGAGTACTATTGTTATTTACCGAGAGTTTTTTGTCCTAAGACCTGAATTCCTTCTTTGACATTTTTTCTTTCCTAGTTACTTCTTTTATTTTATTTTCTTTTTGTGCTTTCTTTTGTTTCTTGTTTAGTCTTCTTCTGTTGTTGACTACACTCTGCATCCTTATGCTAGGAATATTATGTTCTATTCTTCTTCTTTCCTAGTGTTTTCTTTAGAATTTTGATCTTCACGAATAAGAGCAATTTTCATCAGTGAACTAGTGCCTTTACATTCTTTCATTTTTGACAACTGGGTAATTTTATTATTATTATTATCTAATATTGAAAACTTTTCCTTTTCTTTGCTTTGGGTTTCTTTTTTCCTTGCAGCTTGTAGTATCTCTATTTCTTTCTTCTAATCTTTCTTGGAGATTGGTGTGATAATATTTTTAATCTTTGTAGTTGAAGTTAGAAATGTTGTTTTTTCTTTTCTTATTTCACCATCCTCCAATTCCAAATTTTTTTTTCTTGATGTATCATGAATAGGCTCCAAAACATCTTTCTCATTTAAGAACTACTCATGATATTCCTTTTTCGTTTCTTATATTCATCATAGGGAAGGTATCTTTAAGATCCAATGTTGATTGATAAGTTTTAAATGTAATCTTTCCTTGATTATTTCAAAGATTTTACCTTCAAATATGTAGTAGTTTAAGTTATATATTGATCTATTTGTTATTAACTTAATAGGTTTGAATTTCGGATTTTTAGTTTTGAAGTTGATCAATAATTTTAATATTATTGTAGTATTTATGAGAACTGTCTATTCCTATCAAATTTCCAATTTAAAAACCTATTTCCCTGAGAATCTCTACATGCATAAGTTTAGGGGGTAGAGATTGAATGGAAATCTAGGTTGGTATGGGGAAGTTTAATTGTTCTTCCTTACAATCTAGAGTCCATTCAAATAATTTAACAACATAACTTTTAAAATAACAATCAGAGACAAAGAGGAAATCTTTTTTAACATATTCATTGCTGTAATATATATATATATATATATATATATATATATATATATATATATATATATATATATATATATATATATATATATATATATATATATATATATATATATATATGCTAATCTATCAGAATGGTGAGATATGCTTACCTATTTTTTACAGAATTTCTTTAGCCAATTAATGAGATTGATCATCTCTTATTTTGGCCCATTCCAATATGTGAAAACACAAACATTTTGATAATCCTGCCAACAATCTTTGATGTCCTGATTGTTGATGATTAGGATCTTTTTCTCAATATATATATATGCTAATCTATCAGAATGGTGAGATATGGTTACCTATTTTTTACAAATTTCCTTTAGCCAATTAATGAGATTGATCATCTCTTATTTTGGCCCATTCCAATATGTGAAAACATAGACATTCTGACAATCCTGCCAACGATCTTCGCTGTCCTGATTGTTGATGATTAGGATCTTTTTCTCAAATTTTTTTAAAGTTTAATATTGGGGTGAGTAGATGTGGGAGGTTGAAGGGAGGAATGTATAGGAAGCTTGGGGATAATATTCATGTGGTGAGGGGGGATATATGTGTTAGGAAGGTTATGAGGTAGTTTGAGGTTTGAATTCTCCTTCTTCCAGAGATGTGCTTTACGAGTATTGAGGGAAATTGCAGGGGGTTCATATAGGAATCCTATATGTTGAGAGTATAAGGGTAATCTATCTTGGTCTACATATTTATTATGGTTAAAAAAGAGAATTTGTTTGTCTAAACTTGAAGTGGAGCAGATGATACTAGGTCAAAAGCCTTTCTGGGTAGAAGTGCAGACTAATTTGGGGAAATCGTCTATTTTAATGGTTTGACGATTTGACAAAAGCTTACTTGCTTTTTTATGAGCCAGGGAGACTTAGAGTGAAGTGACTTGATTCATTTCTAATTTAGCTCTGGCTCTGTTATTCTCATTGTATTTTACCTCTAGCTGAAACCCTAACCTCTCTATTGATTTCATCGATATCTCTCAAATGGTAGCACCTAGTTTTTTTTATTAATGATCTGATATTTGTAATTCACTTGCAGTATATTAGGGTGCTTCAGTTCATTGTGCTCAATTAGGGCCGAAAAGGGGTTTGTCTTCTTCACTACATACCGTAAATTTGTAGAATGTGCGAGTTTGAGGAACAAAGGGTCAATAAATTGTCTCCTATACTTGTTTGCTTCCTTGCTAGGGCATCGTGATTTTAAGTCTACTCTGATTGCCATTTTTGCAAACCTTTGCATTCACTTTTCCATTGCAATCAGAGCACAAATCTGATCTATGCTTGAGTTGTGCTTTTCTTTGCCAACGACCAACCTCGTCATCAGATCTTTGAGCTCAACATACAAAATTGTGGACTTTCCTATCTGTGTCTCTGGAGATTTATCGATTATTGATCAATTCAATCTATGACATATAGTGAAATTGGTTTGTAAAAGCACAAACTTTCTTGGACCTTTTGAATTTCACCCTCTAGAAAACCCTTGCAGAGTCAATCATCCATAAATATTTCAACCAAAATTATTTTGTTCACTCTTTTGGCGAAGAAACCCTAGTAGGGAATAATAAAGCGACCAATTTGCTTTAGGAAATGCAAACTTCCAACTTGTAAGTAAAAAGAATAATTTGTTCTTGCCTAAAGTACTACCAGATGATAGGCAGATTGCAGCAGAGAAGAAAACTCCATAAACAAAGCCTTAGTGTGGCCACCTTAAATTGCACTGGTTTGAATTATCGAGGTAGTTGAACAAAACTGTAATTGACATTAGTGCAGCTTTATTCTTAATTATGTCACAATTCCTCTGGAGTGAATAACCAGCTAAAAGCTGAATTTTCTTCAATCTCAATTAAAAGCTGAATTTTCCACAATCTCTTAAAAAATATTAAACAATTTTTTATTTTTTATTTTTAAATCGGTAAATGGCCAAGGCCTTCATAAATTTTATTAAATTAAAATAAAATTACAATAGTTGTCCTCCGTTCAAATGGGCACTGATAGGAAAGAATGGAGAAGAAAACCTCTAGTCTAGCTTGGGACACCAGTCCTATATTATTACATTTTAAAAGGGGCATACCCCAATGGAATCTTTACAAATATTAAATTACAAAGATTATAGGGGCATACCCCTCTATATTACATCGATATTGAATAAAATATCTTTTTTATGCCTACTCAAGTCCACCTTTGAGTTGTCCAAGCCTTTCATGCTAAATTCATACTTCATCTACTATACTTATCAATTAACAACATTAGAGATCTCAAAGTTATAAGGAAATAACCAATTGTTAGCATAGGGATCATCGCCCCAAAAGGTCCTAAGTTAAAAATGTATGCATAAAAAGAACATACATCTAATAATATAGAGATAAAATCCCAAATTAGCACCAATAATAAAACTACCAAAAAAGGAATTTTTAGACTGAAACCTTATGATATCCTCTATGTAAATTAAAACAAAGCTACTACTCCATGGAAATGAGGGCACATGCCACCTTGAAATCAAAGGGATAAAATAATCGACATTAAAATCCATAGTGGCAAGTAGATATAGACCAAAGCTATAAACGATAAAACACATTATGTCCATCGCATTGAAATCACCCTTTAAAATATCATTCTTGAAACACCTAAATAGAGAAGTCAAATTAATCTTCATTACCATAATAAGCATAGATTTAAAATATGAACGAAGGGCTAATCTGCTGATAAACGAACATTAGAAGTTTTAAATCTCCATGGACTATCAGGGACCAAACACAAATTCCATCCAGACTATATATAAACCAGAAAGATTCAAAGCCTACTAAACTACTTACTAAAAGAGAAACAAATCGATCATTCGCATCTCATTGTCAGTTCATTAAAAAGTGAACTAGAGTGAGCCCATAAAAAACATCATAATTTAACCAGTTTTATATTAGCTTTAAATCCACATACTTGTTTTGCAAATAATTGACCCTATAGTATACTGAGAGTTATACAAAGTATATAGTCAAAATTTCTGCACCCTATCCATCCTATCTATTTACGAAAGATACTACCAGGAGGACTATAATTACAATTGAGATTGATACTAATATATACCATAAGCGCTAAAGTGCTATAAATATAAGCCTGGAATTAAGCTACACAGGCTATACCTATTAAGATTTACATAGAACAAAAGGCCCCTCGAACCATCTAAGTTGCATTAAACAACTAGGACAAAGACAACAAAAAGGTTAAGCTTGTAAGAGCCTCCGTTACTTTTTCCAATATATCATGATAACTTCGACCACATCATTTGGATTTTTTGCCTCAAAAAATGGAGGGAACTTGAACGAGGACTTCTCCCTACTAGTCTTCTCAATGTTTGGAGTGCAAAAGTTTACTTTGTCAAGGTCTTCAAATGAAACCCTTGGGTGATGTATGCCTTGTGAATTTTAAGGTAATTTACTAGCCACATGTGCCCTATCACCGGTGCTATCTTCCTCCACCCCATTAGAAAATGGAAACAAGGTTCCATTTTGGGCCATGCCAATTCAAAATCTACTCTATCTCTGATTACTAAAGTAGGACGCCTCAGGATATTAGCTATGATCAGGCTCCCTAGAGAGTGCTCTGTATACATTTCAAGGAGCAGAAGACACAAGTTTTCATCAAGACCCATTATCACCTCCTCTATGCCTTTACACCAAGTGGATTGAAATATGTTTAGACATAGACGAATCATAGCCCACTTTCTAAATCCAATCCTCGCTATGCAGCCTATAAAAGTGCCAATGAAATTGTTATTCGTCCTCCAAGAATGGTCATACTTGAACACTCCTTCTCCTATTGCTCAGCTGACAACAATTCTTGTCATGCCATCAACCAATCTAAGTATGTTGTTCCAGCGTTCTGGCTTCACATTCCCCATAAAAGCCATCGTTCTCACTTCGGATGTATGAAATATGCAAATGTTAGTGTCCATATTCTTGTTGCAAACCCTTCCTGCTGTAGACAATTCGAAGAAATAGAAACCCAGATCTTGAACCAAGGTCTCTCGAATTTACCCAAAGCCAAAATAAAGGAAATCACTACCTAATAATGAAAACAGGCTATTATATACTAAGGCAATACATCACTCTAGCTAATGAGTGCTCTGTCCTTGTTCACAGGTTTAGTAGACAACTTGTGAAAGAAACTTAAGGCATGAAATTCCTTATGCCATGCTTAAACATATAATTAAAATGGACCTTTAACACCTTATTGAAAGGTAACCTTAGTTCTAATAGAAGTAAACATTACTAGTAAGACATAAGGAATTAATTTAGTACTCTCATTTGGTAATGAAAATTAAGAGATGAAGGATTACCTAATTAGAAAGAGCCTCTGATCTAGACTGTCAGCCCCTATATTAGCTAATAAATCTACCTTTACATTACCTTCTCTACAGATATGGCAAATCCTAATCTCTTTGAATCTATCAAGCAAGAGGATGACTTCTTGTAGTCTTGAGTTAAGAATCCAATTTGGAGTTGATCTCTTCCTTATAACATTCAAAACAATATGAGAATTGCCCTCAATAATTAACTTAGTGATGCTGATGCAGGGGCATCCAAGGGTCAAGGCCGTTGACTCAAATGTGGGTTTCAATCAGGATTTACTTTCGAGGGTCATAACTTTTGACTCTGATGTGGGTTTTGGCTGAAATTTTACAAGTAGTTGCAGTAGAAGAAGTTATTTGGATTGTCAATGAGCTCAGCTCGATAGGTGGTCATTTCAACATTTTTTTGGGATCCTGAAAACTCATCTTGACCTCTGAAATCAGCTTTTAATGTTTTTCCAATTTTTCTAGAATTTTGTTTTTGTAATAAATCCGAAATCGTATCTTTAATTTTGTTGATTAGTTGGCAATTCATCATGCCTTAGTTGGGGGCTTTTCTTGGGAAAAATTAGGATTTATAGGATAAGTTTTTAAAATTACCAAAAATGGAAATTTTTATTTTTCTTGAAAATCTGCCAAATATGGTAATTTTTGAAATTGTAATAACTAGATTTTTTTTCATTGTAGAGGCAGAGTAGAGTTGGAGAATATTTTTTAATGAAGAGCTTGGTTATTCTAAAACACTTATCTTGTGTCAAATTCAGGTTTGTTGTTTAATGATATTGGGGTTACATCATACACCTAGTTGAAGGCAAGTATTCAAACCTTCTTCCAAGGTTGAGAATTCTGCTAAGTTATTTGAGGTCGGATTGATGGGTTTGCTATTTTAGCTATCCAATTACCTGAATCATTATTGACAATGCATCCTATACTAGCCACCCCTAGATTGCCTCTAGCAACACCATCGAAATTGAGCTTGGTCTAACCCTTCGGGGGGGGGGGGGGCACTTACAATTTTTCCTAGCCTCCTTATCTGCCTTAGAGTATAGCAATGGAGGATTAATTAATTTGGGCCACTGCTTCTTAATAGTACCATCCCAAACAGAAAAGGAGCCTTCTAACATTCTGAATTTTCTAAGGTAGGAATTCATATTCATTGCGAAAGATCCTCCTATTTCTTTCTTTCCAAATTTCCCACATGAGGATGGACAGACTAATGTTCTAGAGCTTACTGTATAAGCTCTTACAAATATTAGTTGGCGAACCCTTGAGAAAATCTTTAAAACTTTCATGAAGCACAGCGAACGAACCTAAATTATGAAAGAGCCATTCCCAACATCTATAAGAAAAGGAGAAATTGTAGAGCAGATGATTGACATCTTCACAGATGCTTTTGCAAAGATAACATCTAGATGAGCCTACCAAGCCAATTTTCTTAAGTCTATATGCCGTCAAAATCCTATTCTGGGATGCAAGCCATAAGAAAAAGCCTGCTTTAGGTAAGCAAGCTAGGTCCCAACACAACTGAGTAGGAATCTCCACTTCCTCCCACCTTTTGGAATCAATAAGGGCCTTATACCCATTCTTAACATTATAATTGCCATAATTAGATGTTGCCCAAATTAAAATGTCCTTCCTTTCAACTTGTTTGATTGCCCTAGTTGAGATGATCTCTTGATATGCCCGAACCTCCTAAGTATTCAAATCTAATCCATCCACTGATTTCCAACTCCCAATGTAGTTGTTATAAATGATGGACTTAGATTTGTAATCTTTAACTTTTCTTCCCCAAAGATTAATTAATTTTTGTTTAAGATTGACTGAGCTAAGACCCCTATCTATTAGAGGATGTCCATCTCATGAGTCTTCCTAGAAAAGAGCTTCTTCTCCATTTTCGACATCCTAGGTTAGAAATTTTCTAATTAAGTGTTGACACTTGCTCATGAAATTCTAGCTTTCTGAACCCTTTGAGAGAGACTTCATTCTGAAAATCAAACTTGGATCATCTGCATTAAGATACTTATTGTACAGAATCTTAGCCCATTTCTGATCTTTATCAGAATAAAGATGCCAAACCAATTTAGCTCCTAGAGCTTCATTTTTCCATAAAAGGTTCTTGATACCTAAACCTCCAAGCTCCTTCGGTTTACATACTTTATCCCATTTAATAAGTGCCAGTTTTTTGGATTCTTCACCATCTTCCCATAAAAATCTCTCAATTTAGCTTCAAACTTATGGAACAGATGTTTCAAAAGAGGAAGACAAGAGAGGGGATAGGTCAGAATAGTTGATAAGACTAATCTTATCTTAACACTCTTGCCTACTTTTGTAAGCCATTTATCTTTCCTACTGTCAATCCTTGCTTCCATTTTTCCCAAGGTATTGCGCCATACCTTCCCTAATTTTGAGCTTCTTTCCAAATCTATGCCAATATACTTACATGGAAAGAGGCCTTTTTGTATACCATTATTTGACAAATTTGATTTTCCATTTTTCCCTCCATATTAAGGGAAAAAAATTCTGATTTAGCTTCATTAACTTTTTGCCCTTATGCTTTCATGTAACTATCTATGATCAATTTGTAATTAGTTGCCCCCTTCTATGAACTTTCTCTTGGAAGGATTGTATCATCTACATATTGTTGACAGGTGATATTAGGCATGTTCCTAGTTACCATTACCCTTTGATGTCTTTATTCATATAAGTTTTTTTAATAGCTCTACCAAAAGCCTTAGCCATAATAATAAAAAGGAAAGGGGATAAAGGATCCCCGTGTCTTATTCCCCTTGAGACTTCGAAATAGCCTTTAGGTGACCCATTTATAAGGACTCAGATCCTTGTGGTGGAGATACACCTAAAGATGAGATTGATCCATTGACGGGAGAAACCAAAGGCTTCTAAAGTTTTGCAAAGAAACCTCTAGTCAACCATGTCATAAGCTTTCTGTATGTCTAATTTCATAAACATAAAAGCTTTCTTATTCTTAATAGTTGAATGTATTACTTCTTGTATAATTATAATGCCATCCAAAATGGATCTGTCTGGTACAAGCCTGTTTGCTCTTCTGATATAATTTTAGGTAGGATAAGTTTTAGTCTATTCGCTAAGATTTTGGAATAGATTTTATAGATAGTGTTGCAAAGCGCAATTGACCTAAAATCACTAGGATTTTTAGGCTCTAATTTTTTGGGTATTAGGGTGATAAATGAGTGATTAATTTCTGACAGAAGGGATCCACCCTTCCTTGAGGCTTCTAATGCTTCCCAAAGATCTCTTCCGAGAATTTCCCAACATTTTTGGTAAAAGAAAACCTAAAATCCATCTGGTCCTGGAGACTTCTTTGGATTCAAGCTAAATACCACACTTCTTACTTCTTCTGGTGTTATAGGTTGGTTTAAAGCTTTATTATCTTCTGGGGATATCAATTTGGCGATTACTTTCAGTATTTTGTCTTGCTCTACTCTATTTGATCCCTTTGTGTTGTTTAAGAGTTATTGAAAATGATTAACGAGAGTTTCAACAATTTCATATGGGTTATCAGTTAATTAACCTCCCTTACCTCTAATCCTAGTTATTGTATTCTTTGTTCTATTATATATAGTTGAGTTATGAAAATATTGTGTATTTCGATCTCCTTCTTCCAGCCACCTTTCTCTGGACTTTTGTCTTCAGAATGTCTTATTGTTTTGCTAACAATTCTTTTTCTAATTCATAACACTCATTATTCATACCATATTTAATTACTTCTATATTTAATTCCTTTAATTTATCTTCAATTTCTAATTTTTCTTTAAAGATGTTCTTAAAATTATCTTCGTTCCTTCTAAGTATGTATTCTTTAAACATCTTCAATTTGGATACAAAAACAAACATTTTTAAACCCTCAAAGTCACCTTGAGACCACCATACTTTGATGTTTTCTAAAAAATTAGCATCCAAAAACCACATTTTTTCACATTTAAATGCACTTCTAATGGGTTTTTGAGGTTCGGTCAATTCCAGTCTGATAGGAAAATGATTGGAACCTGCAAAAGGCAATATCTTAGTCTAGATGTTCAGATTGTTGATATCTAGATCTCCTTTGATGAAGAACCTATCTAGTTTCTCTGTGATATATGCAAAATCCTTCCTCCTATTGTTCCATGTGAAAATCTCGTTACAACAAGGGATATTAGTTAGATTATGATCTAAGCACCATTCTCGGAAGTCCTTCATGGGCTAAGAGATTCGTGCAATTCCCCCAATTTTTTCATTCAGATTTAAAATAGTATTAAAATCTCCTCCTAAAATAATTGGGATATTTTGAAAAATTTCCATATAAGAACTAATCTCTGTCCAAACTATTTTTTTCTCTACTATACTAACTAGACCATAAATATTAAACATAATAAACTTAATATTAAATTTAACACTACTTACCATTCCACAAATCCAGTTATTTTTAGACATTAAGATCTCTAAAGAAATTTTCCTATGGTTCCATATAAACCCTAATCCTCCTGATGCTCCTATAAACTCATGCATGCTATTGCTCCAAAAACCTATTTTTTTACCTAAATTAATACCTTCTATTTTATTTAGTTTAGTTTCTTATACTAGGATAATGTCAGATTCAAATTTTTTTAAGTTTTGTTTTAAAATTCTTTTTTTGTTAGGGGCATTTAATCCCCTAAAATTCCATGTTGTGATCTTCATGACTCCATGGGAAGGCTCTTCCCCTTCCCTTTATTAAATAGATGACTGATTTTTTATTGTTCTCGGGCTTTAGCATTTGCTTCTCTGAGCTCCTTGAGCGATTTCCTGCCTCTCTTTGTTGCTGTCTTCCCATAGTTAGGAAATCTATTTCCTTCCAAGCACTTTGAGATACCCAGCTACTCCATATTTTCTTGTGCACACTTGACTATTGCCTTTTTTGAACTTTCTTTCTTTTCTATGATTGCCTCTGAATCAAGTTGTAGTAGTAATTGTTCTGATAGATCTTTTTGAAATACTGTATCTATATCTTCAAGCTCTTCAAATATGTATTCCATCTCTGAGTGACTAACCATTTTGTCCTCCTGATCAAATACCTGCAAATCCCTTTTAAGATTTGTAAATGTATAATTTTCTCCTCCCAACTGTAGAACTTTCTTCAAAAACTCCTCTTTTTGTGCCATGTTGTCCTTATCTTTATTATCAGAATCAAACACTCTACTTAGTTCTTCTAACAGTTGTTCTATATAATTATACTCCTCCTTTTTTAGCCGATTTGTTTCTATTTCTTTTCTCTTGTCCTCTTTTTGATTCAGAAACTTCTGAAAATCTTGAATAGGAATGTCTTCGTAAGTTTCCTTTGATAAACCTTTGAGTATGTCTGAATGATCCTTCTTTGGAGATGGGGTTTGCCAGAATTTGGTCAACCTTTTGACAAGTACCATTCCAGTAGAGTCCTTTACCTGAGAAGGTTCTATCCTTTGACTTACTAAAGTTTGTTCTCTTAGTTATCTATCATGCTCTACTCTAACATCAAATAATAGATCTTGTTCCTTATTCTCTAAACTCCTTGGAGAGACTGCTAACTCCTTATAATCCTTTATGTTACCTTCTGCTTGGATTTCTTCTTTTCTAATAGTGCCTTTGATTTCCCTTTTCTTCTTCAACTTCCTTTCTTTTTTCTTAAGCTTTATTTCATCCACTATAATGCTCTGTAGTCTCTGTCTATTTGATCCTACATGACACTCTTTTATAGAATTTGAGAAATCCTTTTGATCTATCTGATCCAAGGGGAGATCCTTGGTCTCATTTCCATCTGCCAAGTTATCTGTATCCTTCTTTGGAGTCCCTTGTTTGTTTATTTCTAGAGTGGAACCCCTGACTTGCTGATCTTCCTTTTCATGTATTCCTGCCTTATGGTTCTGTTTGCCATGCTTATCCTCTTTGTCAATTACCCTTAGATTTGCAGAGTCGTCTATTGTGTTGGATGACCCAGGTTTTCCTGACTTCTGCTTGACCTATTCCAAGCATTGTTGCCTTACTCCAACCTCAGCCAAATAGTATTCTAAGTTGGTGGTTCCTGGGAGAAATATGAATGAAGAACTTCTATCATCATCCAACCTGATGATTTTCAAAATTTTGCCCTCATACCTTTGAATTTTTAGATTGTATGTAGATTTGTTTGTAATTAGCTTTACATGATTGGGGTTTAAATTATTAACCTTCTATTTAATAAGAAGTTTTAAATTGTTGCAGCTATCAAAAGTAGCATCCAATCCAATTAATTCACCTACTGCTCTACCAATTCTTCTAATGATTCTTATGAGATTAAGTTCTGGTGGAAAAGACTTAAGCTCAAATCATGTAGGAGTTATTAGATCTAAGTTATCCTCTCTACAGTTAGGTATCCAATCAAAGTAACTAATTGCATGTCCCTTAAACAAACGGTCTGAAATCTTCAAAAATTCTTTTTTAATTTCTCCATTCTTGCAAAGCATAAAAAACAATCTATCAGAGTATAGTGAAATACTTACCTAGCAGCCACAAAGATCCTCTAGCCATTTAATCAAATGTTGAAGTTCTGCTTTGGGGCCGTTCTAGTAGGTGAAAAGATTGAAATCTTGGTAATCTTGCTAGCACTGCTCACTCTCTTGATTACTGATAATCAAAACATTTTCTTCACAATCTTCAGAGTGGAGTAGATGATTCTTAGAGGGGGTTTGGTTTCCCTGGTTCGTGGGGTGTTCTCTACGATGCGACATAATATAAATAGGAGGTGTTTGCAACTTGGCTAAAGCTGGTTGATGCAAAGGGGTTGCAGCGAGTGGATGAAAATCAAAACCCTTTTGCCTTAGAAAAAAGAGGTTCAAATTTTGGTTTGCATATTTGGTAGCATTGAAAACGAAGATTTTCCTATCTAAGCTTTCTAAGGTATGGATACCTGATACATGCTTACTTTGAGAAACCACCGACTGGCTTAAAGGATGCTGCTTGGGTCATTGATTTGCAGACCTCTTAGTAGCCCCAATGTTTAAGCTTGCTAGAGGAGTGAAAGAATTTGACAATTCATCCCTGAATTGCCCTCCATTTCTTGTTTCAAATCTTTTTTTTTTATAAAAGGGCTGCTCGCATTGTACCATGGTGATTGATTCATTTTGACAAGCCCTAATTTTTTGCTTTTCAAGGACCTTTTGGGTAATTGCCTGCCTGCATTATGTGAATTTGCAAAATTCGCATCTTGTGAATTGTTTGCTCTGTCTACCATTTCAATTTACTATTATTATAATATTAAATAATTGTTAATATTTATGTTAAATAATTATTAATATCATACATGTTAATTTAGTTTTGAATTTAAAATCATATTTTAAAAAATTATACATAAAAATATTAAATAATTATTAATATTTGTGTTAATTTTTATTTATTTTTGATCAGTAAGAGGCTGAAGCCAAGATTAATTATTATGTGTTGTGATTAATTTTTTTATATTAAGCGTGAGCGTGGGTAGATTTGAACCCATGACCTCTCTGATAAGAGGCTCACAATTTATCGTTGTGTTGTAAGCTCTTACCTAATATCTGTGTTAAATAATTTTTAATATCATACATGTTAATTTAGTTTTGAATTTTAAATCATATTTTAAAAAATTATACCAATTTCTAAAATTTAAAAATTATGATACTTTAATTTTTTTTAATGAATAGATATTCTTATCAAGTTAGATTTTAAAAAAACCTTATTTTCAACATCATTTGAGTTTGAATGGGCATTATTGTTAGTTCCTCGAGGAATATTTATGCATTCATGTTAGAGCTAATATGACATTAACTTGACCAATCAAATCAAAGAATTTAAAAGTTTATATGCAACTTACAATGTGTATATCTATTTTTCATTTTTCCTTATTTTACAAATGACATTTTGTGCTCATTTTATTGGTCCATACTATTTTTTATAAGGAAAAAAATCAATTTTCCTTAACAAAAATTCACGTATTTTTTCCAACAACAATGATGTCATGCATTAATGATAGCTTTATATTTTTCACAATTGTGACAAATTGATTAGAGTTTCTAAAAAGTAATTATTTTATCTTCCACCTCACTACCTAGGACATAAATGCATGTTTAATCAACAATAATAGCTAAATCATTTTTCTTACCAAAGATTGTAAATATATCAATCTATTATTTTTAACATCTTGTGAGTTTAAGTTTATTTAAAATCTTACTTAAAAACTAATTATCATATCATTTTAAAATACATTTATTTAATTTTTTCTTCACAATAATTTAAAATTATTTTTATTCTAAATTATAATTAAATTAATAAATAACAAAAAAATATTTTTAAGAATATAATTATTTGATAAATTTTTACTAAAAATATTTATAAATTTTTTTACAAAAAAAAATTAAATTTAGTTTTTAATGTTTTATATTTTCTATTTTAAATATATTTATTAGTTTTACATTGTCCCTTACTTTTGTCAATCGTAAAATGCTAATTTTTTTTACACTATGTTTAACTAGCTATTTTTTTCAATCTTGTTTTAATTCTTTTTTACATTTTAAAATTTGTAAAATTATTATTGTTCTTCAAACTTACCAACTCTTTTGTTGGATTGGATAAGTAGTCAACAATTTTTTTTTATAGATTTAATATTTGAATTTATATTGGAAAAGATAGAAACGGATACTTCATCAATTTAACTCAATTTTATAATTATTATTTAAATATTTTTTAAAATAACATAATCCTTAATCTTTTTTCTTTTAATTCTCTTCCAACTATCTTTATTTAGTGTCCCTATAATAACATGACATTCTCTCTCTTTTAAATCTCTTCATATCCTTTGTATCCTTCATTTCTATCTATAAATCTCTATTATCATTGTTGACACTCAATTGTCAAAACCAATCTGAGATCAACGATAGTTGTTTTACCTCATTACTAACTAACTGTACATCAAAAACCTCTTTCTCCTTCACACTCTTTCAACTAGAAGCCATTTTTGCCAAAACTAGGGTTTAACAAATTTAAACTGCACAACTTGGCTTATGAAGAATACCTCGAAGATTTGATGAACTGGTGCTAGATCGTTGTTAGGATCTTTGCAAATGCTTCAAACTGGATTGTGAATCGCCTCTTCGCTCTGCTTGTTCTCACTTTGAATTCATAATGACAAAAAATACGTGAAAATTGACCTTATACCCTTTAAAACTTTGCATTTAATGTTGGGTGCTTGTACAACTATAAAGTAGGAGGTATAGGTGATATGGAAATTAGACAAGCTTATGATAAGTTGTGTGAAAACGGTGTCTTTAAGGAAGAATTTAAGATTATAGAGAGAGGGATCAAGATAGTACTAAGCAGAATACATGATGGATGTTTGTGGTTAGAGGGTGGACCTATCAAGATTTCAAAAAGAATTATTCATAGGGTGACTAGTTTTCCAATCCTAGATCAGCCAAAGACCCTACATAGTGATTCAAAAGAAGTAATTGAGAAGAATACAGGTGCAAAATGAAATAAGCCAGGAATGACCATTGATACCATAACATACCCACTACTTGACTTTGGAATTAGGGTTATTTCTCATAAGTTTTATTAGTCAAGTAGGTTAAATAGTAAACCTTGCATGTCTATTGATGTTGGACACAAAATTGTCAAGAAAGATCACACTTATGATCTTGCAGAGCTTCAGCAACAACAAATAATGGAAAATCTTGGAGCAATTAGGAAGACAAAAGTGCCCAATGCAAATTTGGATCAATTCTAATTTGCATATTATTCTATGTACAAAATGAATTCCCATCTATAGGTAAAGTTAGATGGAGAACAAATAGATCAGTGGCTATACAGATCAATGAGTATAATGAGTAGATGGGAGAGAATTTTGAAACAGTTATGACAAGTTATTTTGAAGACTTTAAGAAGTTTATGAAGCAGAGGTTAAGGATACCTGTCTCATTAGTTGAACAATACTACAATGACATATGTTTTCTTGTAGATATTCATTACACATACATTCAGGCTATTGTACCTAGGATTAGATGGCTAAGACCCTTAGGCTATGAAATCAATGTTGATGAAGCCTCAACTACCATTACTACACTCCTAGCAAAGGAAATTGATAAAAGTGCCAAGATATTTGGAAACTATAATGTCATGAAATCTAAAGTTGAAATGGAATTGAAGACAACTTCCACATTGAAAAAGAAAGACAAATTAGTGAGGAAATTGAAGGCAAAATTTGGAGAAGGTGCAGGAGATGAGGAAGGAGAAGATGATGAAGAGAACGAAGAGGTACAAACTCAAGAACCTCTAGCTTTGACCCAAGGCATGGGTGAAGATATTGAAGAAGAAGAAGGTGTCGAGGAAGAGAAAACCAAAGAAGCACCAATGCCATCAACACCTAAGAAGAGAAAGGCCAAGGCACAACTTGTGGCAAAAACAAAGGAAAAGAAAATTGCAAAACCCAGCCTAGCAAAGCCAACAACACTAACCACCAACGTAAGTACAAGGGCTACTACTCATTTAGAGTGGTAAGTCATACACCTAGATTTGATCTAAAAAATGTTTGTGAAAATGTTAGGAATAATGTAGATCTAATTGGTTTGAAAAGTATTAACTTTGAAAAGCTTGGTAGAGAAGAGCATAACCAAGTAGAAGAATCAATATATGCAATGATGGCAAAATTCAAGAATACTCCACTTGAATTAGATAATACAATGTCAAAGGAGCTGTACACTATTGTTCAAAATAAGTGGTAGTATTATCTAAACCTAGAGAAAAAAATAAGAGAATCCACTCTAGCACAGGTGATGCCAAAGCTAACAAAAGGACAAATTGTCAACGCAAATAAGAAATATGGTAGATAGTTTGCACCAAAATATAGGGCATTTAGCATTCTTCAAAACAACATTGAAGATGTTGTGAAGAAATCCACTCAAACATGGAAATTGATTTATGGATTGACAATAGTTAAAGAAGGAGAAGAAGACCCATTTGAAGGAAGAAACAATGGAGATGAAGAAGAAAATGAGGAAGAAATTGAAAAAGATAATATTACCTGTGGAGGAGACACAAAAGAAAATAGATGAAATGGCTACAACTAAAGAGCAACAGGAAGAACAAAGTGTGAAAGACACACAAATGCCGAGTATGAGCCCTCCACATGACACAAGCATGCTTGTAGAAATTATAATTGTTAAGGATGTTCTTGATAATTCAGCTCAGAACATTGACTGCTTAATTATAGAAGCCCTAAAGAATATCCTTGATCAATCCACACTACAAGCTAGATTGAGTGAAAATCCAGCGTTGGTCAATGTTGATGAACTTTAGAAGGTAGTAGCTGACATTATAAGGGATAAGGTGAACACACAAGAACCACCTTCTATCATCCCTTCAACTACTAGTGCTCAACCTTTAGTACAAACATCAGAAGACACATCTATGCAGGTTGACACAATTGATAAAATTGAACAAAAGCAAGCAGAAGAAGAGAAGACTGTAGAAGAACAAACAAGACAGATAGATACATCTGTACCTAATGCACAAACACAAGGTGCAATTCCAATAATTGTGATTGACCAAGGTAGATTTGAAGAAAGCAAGGGCACACCAAAGGAGAAGAAGCAAGAGGCCATTCAAGCATTGGTAACATTAACAACATCTGGCTCTCCTACAAATGTCCTTCAGAGGCCAAGCGCTGAAGCTGTACCATTGCAGATCTCAGCACCAGGCTCAAGTTCATCCAAGGTTGCAAAGGTAATCCACTATGGAGATGTAACTCTAGATGAAAAAATAGTGACACCTCAGTATGATTATGCAACCATGACATTATAACAAATAGGCATAATGCAACAAGCCTTGGAAAAGAAGAAAAACCAGGAAATACTCAGAAAGGAGTATAGACAGAGGCAAGCATTGCAAGAAATAAAAGATATATTTTTAGATGCTTTGAGTTTGCTAACATCTGAAGAATCCAAGCCACTATTAAAACAATTATTAGATATTGTGGAACAAGTGAACAATGAAGACCAAGATACTAATGCCAAACTTTTGGAATGGTGAGAAAGGAAATTTCAAGGGAAAGTCAATGAGAAGATATATCATGGTGACAAAGGACTAGCACAAGTTGAATTGGCTACAAAAATGAGAAAGTGAAGAAGGTACTTGAGAAAATATTCTCATTGTACACCAAACTATTTGATCCTACACTCTTCACACAAGAAACAAGCCATAGAATTCTAAGTCTAGAGAGAAATCTAAAAGTCTTAGGTATGCAACTACCTCAGAACCCAGCTCAGAGTGAGAAGCATTTCCACATATTGCTTCACTCATAGAGTCAACTGGTTGTGCTAACAACAGAAGAGGCTAATATAAGAGCCAAGTTGACTAACATCCAAGCCTACCTTACCCCTCATATGGAGATACTCCATAAATAACTAGCATATGTAGAAATTTTGTTGAAGAAAGATCCTAATCTTTCTATATCAGATGGACTAGTTTTCCTTGTAGCAGAGATAGCAATCCAAATAAAGTCATTAGATGTTGCATGTGACAATTAGGATGTTGCTCTGAGAATAATAATGCAAGTCCACAATTTTTTTTTGGACAAATACACAATTAGTGTATAGACCCTTTGACATAAGTGTCAAAAAGGGGGAGATAAATAAGCAAGGGGGAGATAAAGATAAATAATAAGCAAGGGTAAGATAAATATAAATAAAGAAATGAGGGAGATAAACCAAAGGGGGAGCAAATACAGAGGGAGCAAATAGGAGATACAGAGCAAAAGAGCAGAAATAGAGCATATCAACATATTTGAAGTCAAAGAGTATCAATAAGAGACAAAATTACTCAGAATGGA
Organism: Cupressus sempervirens; assembly: GCA_028749045.1. Lineage (NCBI taxonomy): Eukaryota > Viridiplantae > Streptophyta > Pinopsida > Cupressales > Cupressaceae > Cupressus > Cupressus sempervirens. The sequence goes on from CM053785.1 coordinate 312,982,955, forward strand.
GAACAATTTTTTTGATACAATATAAGCACATTAACTCAAGAGGAGTTACAAAATTTTGAGGTATATAGTCTATTGCAAAATTTTGAAAATTTTGAAGTCCTATATATATGTTGAGTTGTGAATATATTATATCCAAGAAGATTAGATTTGTTATGTATAGTTGTGTGTTTTTGACACTCATGTCAAAAAGGGATATTGTTGATCTCAGATTAGTTTTGACAATTGAGTGTCAACACACTTGAGACATTCACTAAGTTCATATTGAACTAGCAATGCATGTCGAGTATAATATGTAATATAGACTATGTCGAGTTGCAATGAGTGTCGAGTCACTCAAGTGCCAAGCAGATAGACCATGCTAAGTGATTCAGGTGCCGAGCAAGATAGTTGATGCCGAGAAGTTCAGATGCTGAGCTAGAAAAAAGAATTACAGTATGTGTCGAACATTAGTAACATCAAGTGTCGAGTAACACAGATTGGACATAGTTGATTGTGATGGCACAAAAAACTACGTAAACCATTTTTATGCCAATTTATGGATAGATCTCGAAGCTTTGAAGATAAGGATGAATCTATTTGAATTCCCTATGCAATCACATGCAGCCAATCAAAAAATAGGAAGAGTTAAACGACAAAATGGATGAATCTCTCAGTCATAGATCCATACCTAACCCTAAGCCACAAAGTCTTTATAAGGAAGATGATGCCCCAACATTTTAAGATATACAGAGGATTGAGAGAGCAGAGATATAAAAGGGTTGAATGACTGAATTGTTAAAAAAGCATTCGAGGTGACTTAGTAGTGTGAAAGAATTATAGAATCAATTTACAGAACAAAGGATCGAAGATAAAACATTAATATATCATATCAAAGAGGATCAAGAAGGATAGAATGGTGATTTGAAAATCAACAAGATAAAGTTGTAAGTTGTATTAGATCAAAGCTCTACTGTTACTCTCTAACAATTGTAATCAGTTAGGGTAAATCCTTTGGACTAAGGTTGATTTAACAGTCAGTATCAAATCCTTTAACAAGGTGACATTCCAAGTGAATGTTCTAAAGTCCTTTAAACAAGCACACTTCTAATAGGGTGCTTAAATCCTCTTACAAGGGACCTAACAATCCTTGTAAGCCTTTAACAGGGTAGATCATGTTTCATGGTCAAACTTATTGTAATCGTAATTGGTGATACTTTATTGTTGTAGTAGTAAAGAATTGTGGGTGTCATTTCCACCCTAGTTTTACCTTCTCATTTGGAGGGTTTATGGGTAATCATATCTAGTGTCAAGTGTGTATGTGCTTACATGTTTGATGCATTTTACTTCACTTGTCATTTTTAGTTCATATGTTACATGCATCTAATGACTGGTTAAAGTTTTAGTAGTTGAAGTTTGAACTTCTGATTCACCCCCCCCAGAAGTATATGTTTCCCATTTGTAATTCCAACAATCATTATCTCTCTTTTCAATCTGTCTTCATATATATAAATCTCTATTTTCATTCTTTTCTAACTATTACGACAAATATATTCTTTTAACTCTCTCTTAATATATTTTACTCTCTAATTTCCTTCTTTCCTAACTATTGGCAGGAACTTTGATGCAATGCGTCTCTTATTGTATTTGTAGGCAATATTACTTAACTAATTATTAATCTTTTCTATCAAAATCATAGTGTTTATTTGTGAGATTTTTTATTTATAAAATTCATGAAATTATTTTACTTGAGTTTTGAATTATTGAATAAATAAATTTAAAAAATTATTAATATTTATAATGTGAAAGCATATATATGTTGTTATTATAATAAAATTTATCAAAAGCTCAAAATTTCTATATTTTAACTTTGTGGAAATAATTTTTTAAATTTATTTTAATACTTAAAATATTATATGAATAATATATTTTTTTAAAAATAATTTATTACTAAAATATCATATAATTATTTTTTTATGAATATGAAGGACCAAATTTATAAATTTTAATGTATCCATCATGCTCTTTTTTAATAAGTAATATTCTCTATTATATTTATGTTAATTTAAATAAAATATTAATGTTCTAAGATATAACATAGTGAGCTATAATAGTAGCATAACATTATATGATTGATTAATTATTACTTTTATATTTTAAAACATTAATTTTTATATATTTAAATATTTGAAATAGAATGATGATTTTTTAATCTTTTAAAATTTAAAATTATTTTTTTTAATGTAAAAGTACAATTTAAAAATAGGCAAGTGCCTACATCACAAATGGTAAATTTTGAGTCTCTTATCTGAGAGGTCTTGTGTTTGACGCTACACAAGCTTAATATTAACTATAATTTGATCGCATCACATAATAATAATGAGTCTTGGCTTCAGCCTCTTACCAATCTAAAAAGAAGTACAATCTAAAAATATTAAAAATAAATTAAATATTAAAATATTTATAAAATGATTTTAAAATATTATCAAATTCTAAACTTTACTACCCTACCTAATTAAACTATTATAATTTACGGCACATACATGCCACTATGTGGCACTAGTTTTCTATTTTAAATATCCCTTGGGGTTTCAATATTGATAGAATCGTAGAGGAATGGATTTGATGGCCACATGGCAGTAAGAAGCATAAATGTTTAACAGAAATCACACATTTGTAGAAGTTCTATAACAATTAGCACATTTTTTGCTTAACTTCAACCTTCTCTCTATGAAGAAATATGAAAATAAGAGGATTTTGAGCATATTATTTACTTTATAGTTTTTTAGTTATGATCAATTAATTAAGTTAATATTGTGATATTATTATCATGATTCAATTGTGTAATCTTTCAGTCAAACTTATTGACTCATGTTTTATAAGTTGTGGTTCACAAGAACCATCGCTTGTGAGAATGAATGGAATGCTTACCACTAATTACATCTTGGTGATGTTCACAAAGGTGAAGCATTGCAACTTCTAGAGAGGTCACCCTCCTTCTCAAGTGCACTTAAGCTAAGTGTCTCATTATTTCTCATAAGAGATGACTTCTCATGAACCACTACTCATGAAATGTAGGTCAATGAGTTTGACTTAAAAACTATACAATTGAATCCTAAAATCAATATCATAATTTGACTTCTTGTGGAAAATATCTTCTACTTATATGTCAATAAGTTAATCACGGGGAGGTGCAATTGTTATGTTAATCGTAATTTATATAATCATAAATTTAGCAAGAGGTCTATATATGATGGTCATATGCTTGTATTGAGCATTATTTTTTTCTTAAAAAGGAGGAATAAAAATATTTAGTGGGTAACAGTATACCATTTATAGAACTTCTATAACAATTGGCATAAAGTTTGTTTCATAAAACTTGAACCTCCTCTTTATAAAGAAATATGAAATTAAGAGGAGTCCAAGGAAGATATGTCCACTCTTGAGTTTCACAATTATGGTCAATTAATTAATTTAATATTGTGATATTGCTATTAGGATTCAAATATGCAATTTTTTCGTCAAACTCATTAACCCATGTTTCATGAATAATGGTTCACAAAAACCCACCTCTCGTGAGAATAAATGGAACACTTAGCACTCATTAAATCTAGGTGATACTCACCTTGAGGTGAAGTATTGAGACTTCTTGAGATGTCGTCCTTCTTCTCAAGCATGCTTAAGCAAAGTATTCCACTCATTTTCATGAGAGATGGCTTCGTATGAGCCACTACTCATGAAACATAGGTCAATTAAGTTTGACTAAAAAACTACATAGTTCAATCCTAAAAGTAATATTACAATTTGACTTTTTGTAGAAAATATCTTCTATTTGTAAATCATTACTTGCATTTAAAGAGAGCCGCAATAATTATATTGATTATACTTTATAAAATTATAAATTTGGCTAGAGGTTTATATGTGAATATGTAAGTACTTTATTTTAAAATGGCATGATATGTGTACTTCAAAGTAATTTAAGGGTCTCCTATTACTTTTTGAATTAGGAGCGATAAATTACAATGACCTGACTAGACATAGTTGTTGCATTCTCCAAGTCGAACAAATCGGAGGGGTCATAATTAGGAACATGTGTTAGGTCTAAGAACCTTCAATTCTCCTCCTCCCCCCCAACCAACGCTAATTAATCCCATCCCTACTCTAAAATCCCTCTCATGTCCCCTTAGAATAGTAAGGTTCACTCATCCTACATGTAGAACTATAGTTTCCTATCCACCCTCCTCCCTTGTCCCACAAGCAATATAATTTAATCATCTTGACAATTTAAAAGGAAAAATCTAAATAGGAAAAACCTCAAGATGGTGTTTTTATTATTTAGAGGAATGGTATATTTTTTATGAGGGTTCTTATTTATTTATTTAGTGGGCTTCTATTTTATTGTTCATGCATACATGTAGAGGTAGATAGTTTTAGGTCACTATAGTTCATGAGAAGCCCTGGCAATATAATAGAAACCTTCTTTGTACATGCATGTATAAAGGAGATAGATTATTGTAGGGGCCTCCCACCCACCCTATATTGGGGCAACAAACTTGAGGGGTTATATTATTGCATGTTGAATAATGCATATGATGACACTTTCTATTATAAGGTACATAGGGCATAAATGTCAAGGGGAGGAAGAGATGTCAAGTACATATCATATGGTTTATTGGAAGATAATGTCAAGACTTGACCACTGTAATTACAATTTTGCAACCCTTAGAATAGTAAGGGTCTGCCACCCATCATGAATAGGAACCCCTACTATTGAAAGGTAAAAAAATATAGTTTTGGGAGCATTTGTTTACTCATCCTTTTTGGTGAAGAACCATAGTTTCTACCTACATTTGTGGAGATAGCTAGGGGGTTATGTAGGAATGAGTGGGGTGTTATATTACCACCTACCCTACATGCAATGATGGGGGCTATTAGTTCCTAACTATCTTGAGTTGGGGAGGAGTGATAGATTTGAATTCTTACTTGATCAATGATGCTTCATCATAATTAATCTACCTCATTGTGTATGCATACATAAAGGGGGCCTATATGTGAATGGTAGGGTCTTAAAATTGTAGGGATCTTATGGATGTGCACCCATTGATTCCCTACATGCATCAAGTGAGTGCTTGTTAATATTTTATTTATTATAGATCCAGAGTCCACTCACTTTGCTTGGTGTATTCTTTTCTGAGGCATTTGTATGGATTCGTCAATAGATTATATGTATATCACCCTTACTACCTTTTTTGTGGGTAGGTGGAAAATTTCAAACACTAGTTTTATTATAGAGCTCAACAAACATATAATGTGATTCAAAACTTCTTCCTTCCTTTTAGGTGAGGGCCTTTTTCCTTGCATGTGGCTCTTTTCTAGGATTGACCTTGCATTCCCTCCAAGGATAAACAAGTTTGGCATGTTAAGGGTGGAGGTTCACTTTAGCATATTGAAAAGATATAAGCTCTACTACATTCACTCATTATAATATGGACCATAATGTTCCACTTTGCTATAAAACTATCATTTACCCAAATGTTTTATTATAGACTTAGATGTAGCCAAGTAAGGTGGCCCTAGAGATAGCTCACCTTTTAGAATTTTCTCAACCATTTGGGTAATGACTCCTGCACTTTTGTGAGAGTCGATCTGGATTCATCCTCCCCTTATGGTTATTCACCCACTTACAAATACTATAGAGGGAATAGTCACTCAAGTTGTCACTTTTAGAGTGGAGTTTTCGTTACACCAAAAAATTGATCTGTCAATGCCCAATACAATCACTCAAATTATAGTATATAGGAGATGGTTAAGCCCTTATCACAAATCCCAAGGGGAGTGTTGAATTTTTTTCTAAAAATCTCCCCCTCAGCGATACCCAAGGGTCTGAGGATTCAAACCTATAACCAAGCTTTCATACTACTTGTTAGAAAGTAAAGTCCACCAAGATAATTAAGAGGAGAGGGGGGGGGGGGGGGGGGGGGGGGTGAATAAGTTATCAAATCAGTATAGCTTTTCTCACGCTTATTAAACCTTAAACATGTGAGAAATATAATCTGAAATCATAAGAAGATACACATACACAATTTTTGGAAATAACAATGGGAAAGTAAACTCTAAGAGGGGGGGAGGGGGGGGGGGTGTGGTGAATCAACACTTCAAAACTTTAACCATAAAACATTCACCACACATCCATCTCACAATTTAGCATGTAAATTGAAATAGCTTAACCACACATGTTCATCCATTGCATGAAACAAATAACACATAACACAATAAATTTGTTACCCAAAAACCCTCCAATAAGAAGGAAAAACTGGGGTGGGGATGACACCCGCAAATCTTCACTACTACAGTTGTAAAGTGTAGCCAATTATGGTCACAATATATTTGGCCATAATCTATGATCTATCCTGTGAGGGATCTACCCTGTTAAAGGCTTACAAAGACTATTAGGTCTCACCTTGTTAAAGAATTTCAACACCCTGCTAAAAGTGTGTCGTGTTAGAGGACTTAAACTTACAATAAAGCAAGCAATTGATTAAGAGATTTACACAAGTTTGTTAAGACTACTCTATTAGGAGATTTACTCTACATCACTTGTTAAAATAATTTATTGCCATGATCCTTCGATTAGCACTTTGTTTCTAGATGTAGGATCTTCTATTTTCTGATGTATCCTTGATTCTTCTGATCAGATATGTCTCCTCTATCCTCTCTCTGCTTTCCTCTATTCTTTCTAACTGATTCTGCAATTCATAACATTATCGCAACCTTCATAGCCATCATGAATGATCTCTCTACACTTAGCATTTGTCTACTTCCATGCATTCACTCATTCATACAAACTCCTTAAGGTTTTCCTCCTTAAGTAAACATAGGTGGGCTAGGGTTAGGTAAGAATCAACAACTGAGGTTGATCCATATTGCTACTTAAAACATCCCTAAATTTGATTGGTTGCATGTATTACAATTGAATTTGTAATATACCTCCATAAATATCTTCTAGAATCATAAAACAATCATTAAGCTGACCTAAAAAATGGTTTACATAGAAGTTTGTGTCATTAAAAACAACTATGTCTAAAATTGTTCACTCCATATTTGAAGACTCTGATGCTCAACCATCACTACATTCTCAATGTTGTAACTCAGCTTCTGAAAGACTTGGAATACACTGTTTACTTGGCTCCTGAATTAGTCGGCATATATAGTCTACTCAGCTTGTGAGTGACTCGACACATACTAGGTATATCACTCGGCATGTATTATCTGACCACTAATGCTTGGCATGTTTTGATTACTCGACTCGATCTGATTGCTTGACTCACTCTAATCACTTGGCTTGCATTGTAATACTGATAGATAATGACTAAGTGTTTTTTCACTGCCTTGTCAAAACCAATATGAGATTAACAATCTCCCCCTTTGACATGAGTGGAAAAAACACGTTGTCATGCATATACAATCCTTATTATGAGCATAACTCAAACAATATATATCTATGACTTGACTCTTCATACAAAATTTCAAAACTTCAAAATTTTTCAAAATGGATGACTAACTATCATACCTTATTTCTCCATTACTTCCCCTAAGTAAATATTTCCTTTATGTATTTGAATCTGATACTCCTATTGAGTAGATTTGTTGTACCTTTTTTATGCATTATTACTCCCCCTGACTCAAAACTTCACTATCCCTTTATCAAAAAAAAGCTTCATAATCTATTTCAACCTTTTTTGACACTTATGTCATGGGTGGCACACTAATAGTGTGTTTATCCAAGAATGATTTATGGATCTCCAGTATAATCTTCAGGTTTGCATCCCAATTGTTGCATGCTACCTCTAGAGATTGATACCGAATATCTAGTTGGGTAACAAGGTCAACTAAGCCATTATGAGTTGAAAGTTGATTATCTTTCTTCATCAATATCTTAGCATCGGCTAGTTCCTTATGTAACACTTCCATGTGTGAGGTCAACATGGATTGAATACTGATCAAGGTAGCTTGAATGTTTGCATCTTGTGCTTTTAGCTCGACAAGTGTACCTTGAGTGGACAGTAATCTCTACAAATGAGCTTGGCTTTGACCAGGAGATAACTTAAGAGTGGTACATGTAGTTTGTAAATTATCTCCTTGCAATTGGTCAATAGCACTTTGAACATCCTATGTGAAAAGATTCACATCACATAACTTGATGTAGAGAGAAAAAATATTCTCTAACACCTTCTCCACACTCTCCATTTTGGTTGTTAGATCAAATTATCTTAGTGCAAGAGCACTAGATATCTTCTCAAGTACCTTAGAGTGAAATTTCCTTTCAGACCATTCTAAAAGTTTAACATTTGTTTCTAGGTCTTCATCCTTTATTTTGTCAACAATGGTGATAAGTTGTTTGATGATTAGCTTGTCTTCATTCATCTCAGGGAGACTGAAACAATTGTAAATATGTCTTTTATCTCATGCAATAATTATTTTTTCTTATACTCCCTTCTCATAATTTCTTGTGTCTTCTTTCTTTGCAAAGCTTCCTGTAGAATGCTCGTCTCTTCAATTGTGATTGTTTCCAGATCAAACTTAGGAAATTCAATCACCTCATCTAAAGTTGCATCCACAAAAGATGCATTATATGTGTTCCTTGATGTGCTAGCACTTGGTCTTGATATTTGCAAAGGTGTAGCATGTGTGCTCAACCTCTAAAGAGCCTGACTACTAGGAGGAGTGACAAAAGTTGGTAGGGTAACCAGGGTCTGTATGAAAATTTGTTCCTCAAGTGTAGTAGTCACCTTCAACTCTTTAGTGATATCATTTTTATTGTCTTCTTGATTTGATTCACCTTGTGTTTGTGGAGTAGGTACAAGACTTGCTTCTTGACGTATATGAACTTCAGTTCCATCTTTCTCAATTGTCAATATTGTTGGCATACCTAAACTATGTAGGCTAGGCACTAGTGTATCTACTTGTTGAGCCTCAACCTATTTGATCTGAAATGTAAGTGTGGGCATTGCAGATTGTGTCTCTATTGTAACTGTTGTCTATCTAAGGTGTGTACTTTGATATGCTTGTAGATCCTAATTTTCTTTTTCCTTGTCTTTGGTATATTGAGGGGGGAATTGGATTTCTCTTTAGGTTTCTCCCCTGCAGATGCAAGTTTCGCCTTCTTAATCTCATATGTTCTCACTAATATAGGATTATTACACAATTGTGTTTCCATGGCATAATCCTTCAATATCTTCTTCAAATCTTCCTTAGTTAAAGGATTGATATTCTGCACTAAATTATCAGCAACATCCTTGATTATAATCATTGAATCTTGTTGATTCTCTTGTGCTACATGTCGTAGACTATTACTTGACACTTGTGCATCTTGCTACTCATCCTTAGATGTGGCCTCTTCTCCATAATCCTTAGTCACTTCCACATTGGCCTCTTTGACTGGAACTTGAGTATCCTGAACATCTTTATATGCATCACCTTCCCTAGGTTCCTTGATTCCTCAATCTGCCTTCCTTTCAATTGTCGTGGTAGGTATCCCATAGATAGTCTTCCAAAGCAATGTTCTTTGTGTTACCACTTATTCTACATTGTTCTTCAAAATATTGAAAGCTCTATATTTGGGGGCAAATCTTCCCTTATATTTGTTCATGGCTTTAGCCAACATCTGCTTGTTCAAAGTAGGCATCACTCGAGCTAGTTGAGCCTCTCTTATTTGTCTTTTTGTGGTCAAACTAAATCATCAATTTTGCTCAACTTGGTCATATAGACTTTTATGAAATGAGTTGGAAAATTCTAGTGGAGTGAATTTGAATGTAGCCATTATATCATATATGGTTTCTTCAACCTTATTTTTATCTTTACTCCCTAACTTATCAAAATTTACGTGTGAACCCAGACAAATCTACATCTGTAACAATATTTTCACACAAATTGTCCAAGTCAGAGGAGGGATTATGGCTTACTACTTTGAATTGGTGCATGTGATATGACTATATTTTCTCCTCATATAAATTTGGTTTAGGCTTTGACTTCTTCTTCAATCTTTTGTATGTTTTCTTAACAGGATCACTCGACTCTACTATGCTAGATGTCCTCTTTCCTTTAGGCTTTGCAACTTCTTTTGCTTGAATAGTGGTTTCTCTTGTGCTAGACCTAGTAGCAGGTATTGTAGGCTTCTGATGTGGCTTCTTCATAGGCTTCTTAGGTTACTCCAATGTTTGTTCTTTTTCCTTTCTCTTCTTTTTAGTTGGTTGAGGTGCTTCTCAGCTTCTTCTCTCTCACACCTACTACATCTTCTTCTTGATCCTCTCCTTGACCTTGAGTTAATGCTAATGGGGCTTGGCCTAGTTCTTCCTCTTCATCATGTCTTCTTCTTCTTATTCCTCATTTCCTTCACCAAATCTTTCTTTCAACTTTTCCACAAGTTTTTTCTTCTTCCTAAGAACAATAGTTGTTTTCAAGTCTATTGTGATCCTTGATTTGGCTTCCTCATAGTTTCCAAATGAGGTGGTACTCTTGTCAATATCTTCTACTAATAGAGATGTTATAGCTATAGAGGCCTTATCTTCATTTATCTTGTATGGCAAGGGCTTTAGCCATCTGACCCTAGGTATAATTTCTTGGACATATGTGTGGTCGGCATCCACTAAGAAACATACATCATCATAATGTTTCTCCACTAAGGATATAGGGATGCTTAACCTTTATTTCATGGATTTCTTAAAATCCTCAAAGTAACTTGTTATTAATGAATCAAAGTTATCACCTAGCTACTCTATAAATTCTGAAATATACACTGCAATAGATGTGTTGGTCTTCCAAGAAACTCTACCAAAGGTAGGAAATGTGTTCTACACATAGGAGAATGTGCAGACTAGTAAAGAGCCAAATTTTCATGATGCACTCTTTGCTTCCTTATGAACTCGAAGTTTTCTAATAGTTGTTTTAGTTGCAACTCAAAAAGGTCATAAGTATGGTCCCTCTTTACTATCTTGTAGCCCAAATCAACAACCATACATGAAACACTATTCAGTTCTAAAAGAACTTGTGAGCTATAATTCTCACTGCAAAGGCAATTAGGGGATATGAGATTGTGTCAATTGACATCCCTCATTTGTTCCACACTACACATGTATTCTTCTCAATGGTCTCCTTTGCATCACTTCTCATACTCTTAGGTATATCAAGGGTAGGGTACCTTGATACCTAGTTTATGATCCTCTTAGTGAGCTTAATCGGTCCATTCTCCAACTAGATGCAGTTGTCATGTATGCAACTCAAAACAATTCTAATCTATTCTATCTTAAATACTTTGGGAAAACCTAGGACATGGTTTAATCCTTTTTGTTATATAATTTTGTATTCTTCCCTCAAGACTCCATTATCACACAATTTATTGTATTCATCTCTTATCTCCATGTCACCTACTTCTCCTATCTTTCTCATGCGGCAACACCTAACATCTTGAATCATTAGAACTTTTGGTGGTATCATCGATAACACACCAAATGGGTCTCCTTCGTATGCTATCTCAGGTATTTCTTGGAAAGGTGGTTGTCTTACATCATTACTAATTGGTTGAACATTAAATACCTCCTTTCCCTCTTTTCTAAAATTCACAGAAGAGTTGGCTTCCATATTGACTACTTATGGTTTACAAAAAATCAAACAACGTAAATCAACAATAGTTAAATACCTTTCAATCTGATGAATTATGTTGAGTAGCAGTCAAATCCAATTCGTAAATGCTAGAATCTCCTTTTCCAATTCACCTTTGTGCTCTTCATTCTCTCTTCAATTGCTGATGAATGCAAATGAGTTAGAAATCAACTATATAACCCTTCATATTCAATAATAAATGCTCAGCGCTTACACAGTTGTAAGCTTAGCTATCATAGGACTTCCCACTCACTCAACTTATATATGATTTCTAGTATGCTTGGCTAACATAGCAAGCTTAGACAATATTAATCACAATTCCATCACTCGACAATAACTATGAAACTTTCCATGCTCGACAACAACATAGAAAACAACAAAACTAAAGATTTCTTCCAAGTTCTAACAAATGCATTGCATCTTAACTCATGCATATATAATCTTTTCAGATCTTAGATTCTTGGAACTGATGTATAGTATAACATTTGAAATATCAGTCCCCCACATACCTCCTGATTACCTAGTTGGGGGTGATGTGATCACCTGATCCATTGGATGAAGTGACCTCATTTGAACTTGATGTGTTACAATATTCCTTCTTCCTCCATGTCTTGTTCATCTGCACTTTGACCTTCTCAACATTGACCTTTTCTTTGCTTTTATTGTTTCCATTACTTAGCGTTGGTGATCAAATTGGATAGTTTCTGCTAATATGACTAGTCTTGAGACAACTAAAGCATGTAGTCTCACTCAACCATCTATTGTAGTTGCCTCTAAAATGTGTTCTAATGAAATTGTTAGGAACATGTCCATGCACTTGACAATAGTGATAATTGTACCTTGTATTGTAATCCCAATCATAGGATTTTCTATTTTGTTGTACCATTGTCTACTTGGCATTAGATCTGCATTCATATGCTTTATGTCCATATTTATGATGATTGTTGCAATATCCTTCAAATCTCTGAGTGCTCATGGTTTGGTCCTGCGTTCATGTTCCTAATGTCCTTGCTTGTTGCACTTATGATAGTAACCCTTGAATTTTTTCTTAGGGCTCTAATTTGAATTGTTACTTCCGTAAACATTAGCTGCATGACCTAACTTTCCACAAGTATGACAAGTGGGTTTGTAGTTCTTACCTTTGTTGTTTCTTTGTTCACCACTTTCAGATGATTCTCCTTCCTCAGTACTAGTGTACCCCAGTCCAATAGTATCATTGTTAGATCTTGGAGATCTCATTATTTTCTCAAAGTATTTGATGGCTTCACTAGGTTTGTTGAAACTTTCAGCAAATTCCTTTTCTGCTCTTAGTTCATTCCTTAGTTGATCATTCTATAACTTTAGGGTTGTGATCTCAATGTCCTTTCCATTCAATTCATGATTTATAATCATCAATTAATTCATTGTATTTGGTTGCATGTTTGCAAGCTTTTGCACATCTAATGTCTTCTCTTCCAATTTGTTGGTCAGTGTTCTTTTGTCATCTTCAATCATGAATTTGTCTTCCTCAAATTTCTTTTTCTATTAATTCACCTCACATAGTACTACTGATTGGACTTCTTTGTAATGTTCCCCATCTTTTAGACTCTCAATGGAATTCTTAGCTTTTCATTCTCTGAAGGCTAATTGGTGAAATAAGCAGAAATAAATTAAATTAAAGTCAATAAATAAATAAATCTAAAGGTAAATTTATATTTAATTAATTTCATTTTCTAGAAGAACAACTAATTATTGTATTGGAAAGGGGGAGCGAGTGCAATTAAATAATATTTTATTTCCTTCTAGAAGGGTGATGGAAAAAAAAAAAAGAGAGGTGAGAGCTTCATTGTTAAGCATCCAATTACTTTCAATTGCATTTTTTATGAAGTTGGGAGAAGAAACTAAGGGTTTTTTATTTCATTTAGCCATTGGAGAGTGTCAATTCTTTAGTGTTGCAAGCATTTGAGGTGGTGAAATATCCACTAAATTTGGCATTTATGAGAGCTTCATTTTGGAGTTCTATTTGTGCTTAAATTGGAGAATATATTTATTTTTGTATGCTATAGAGCCGTGAATAGTGTTGTGAATAGTACTCACACTATAGTACTTGGCTTGATTATAATTGTAATTTCATCTCCTTCATTGAGCAATTTGTGTATCGGGTTCTACAATCATTTTGCATCATTTAAATTGGTCATTTGGCATTGTAAAGGTGATTGTCATAAATAGTTATAGATGCACATTTTATATCAGATTTATAATGTCATTTCTACTCAATTTTTTTTGGGGTTGCAAAGCCAAGAACCTTGGAATATTATGTTAAGCATTGAATTAGAAAATATCTCACTAAAGGAGTGATAAGTTGTAGGTCTATATATTTGATTTAATGTGCATATTTATATCTTCCATGATTGACATAGTAGTATGCATGCCAAGTGTTTGACAAAATACCAATTGGCTATAAGTGCACATTTTTCATTTAGGATTCATCTATAAGAATTTAAAAAGCCAAAAGAGAATTGTTTATGCATTTAGTTCTTTTCTTAGATTTAGTAGTAATCAATTACAAGGTTTAAGATTCCTTTTGATATCATTTCAAGCAATCATAGTCAATCTGAAACTTAGAAACAATAAGCATATAGATCATATTGGAAGTGTTTGACAATATTCCTTGACCTAAAAATCAACAAGTTGAGGTTCGAATTGACAAGGGATATTATAGTGGTATCAAATCTTACTTGCAAAGTGTTTGACAAAATGTCAAACAATTGAATTTGAGAAAGATTTGGTGTTTCATGAAGTTATAACTAGTTGGGTTTATTACAGTGGTATCAGAGTTATTTCTTGCCATCCGATGGGGTAGGAAAATATTAATTATTATCAAATTTTCTATTGCATTTGGAGTGACCAATACTCTAGCATTTTCTAGCCATGGAAAAACATAGGAGGACTGACAGTTCTAGAAGTCAGTGGAGTAATGAAGAAGTTAGCGTGAAGATGAATGCTTTGCAGGAAAGTATGGAGAAACTTAAGCTGCATCAACAAAAATTGACAGATAGCTTGTCATATCTAGAGACAATTGAAAGGGCAACAAGGCATATGGTTTTTTCCTTTAGAAGGCTGACATCGAGGTTGCAAGGAAGGAAGCTTGAGTTTTCCCTAATAGGAGTCCCTAATGTAGATGTACCTATATTTAGTATGCCACTTGCTAGTCCTATTTGCAGTGTTGACAATGGACTTATTTCATAGGGACATGTGGTTGTGTTAGTGGCAATAGAGGATAGCAACACCAAACTTCAACAACTCCAGGCTCCTAAAGCTATTGCTATAGAGACAGTTGATGTAGTTGTTACTACTAATACTTTTGACTCTCTCAAGGATAGGATTATTATTAGAGATTTATATGTGAGATCTAATGGTGTTGCTCTAGTACAAGAGGTAGTTGATTCCTCAAATAAGACTGATGCATGTATGGAGTTACCTAACTATGACGTTGGTGTTCTGGGCATTATTGTGGAGTTAGTAGATGGTGGTTCATGCTCCAACATTATTGATGTACAACCTGACATTAAGTCATGTGTGTAGAGTCAGGTGTTAGCAGTTGAGGCTTTATTGGGAGATGTGGATACATATAGTATGGACACATCTAATGATACATTTGATGATGCTATGAGTTACGCCAGGTATGATATCCCTTGCCAGGTATCAGTTGATTTCTCCAAGGAGGTTTTGGATGGGTCCTAGGATCAATGCTTATAAAATCTTACTATTGAGGTAGAAGATGAGACATGCAAGAAGATTGATACAACAAGGGCTTCCATTTCTTCAGATGAGGAGTTGGTTGAGGTACATGGTAGTTCTATGTCAGATGCATAATTGTGTGAGGAAGATAACACACATATGAGTAATCTTGTGGTGGAGAGTTCTAATTTAATTTTCTATCATATTATAGTTAGTGAGACATAGAGCTTGCATAGGAGTAGGGGTTACAAAGGCATCATGTGACTTATCAACTAAAGATGAGTGATAGTGACATTTCTTCATCTCTTGATCATTATGATGTTATTCATCATATGCTAGCTACATCTGGTTGGGGTGCTCCTATGTTTGATGAGCATGGTGATAGTACTCTTTCTTTAGCAGAGGTTCATATGCTTTGAGAGGTTATTAGGATCTTGAAGCATAGTTACTCTCAGTTAGTTGATGATAGAGATTACCTTTTGTAGTGGGGTAGCACCTACTATGAGATGTTTTTAGGGAAAGAGGAGGTGGTGGTTGAGATCACCCAGGAGCTTGAGGTGACTGTGGACTCTCTTCAGGAGTCACAGTCATAGTTGGATAAGGTTACCATGGAGTTAGAATGGATACAATCAATACTAACCCTAGACCCTATTTAGTTACATATTGTGGTTGGTGGTGAGTTTTGTTCTACGATTGATGATGAGGGACATGATGATGTGGTGAACATATTCCTCTAAGATATGAGTGTAGTATGTACAAAGGAGGTTAGAGCATCAGTGGAGACAAGGTATCATGGTGATTTGTTTCCTTCTACTAGAAGTGAATCTATTTCTTCTTTTCATACAACTAGTAGCATTAGACAATTAACATTGTCACATTTTCAGAAAGATTAGTTGTAGATTGTGGGGGAGCATATTGATGCTTCCACATATAATTTCTACTATAATGAGTCATTCATGGAGTATTTTCTTGAGAGCTTGGATTTACAGGAGGTTTCATACAGTATATTTAAGGGTACTCTCATTTGGGGCTCTCGTACTATATGAAACTTAGTGAGGAAGACTGTAGAGAGCTTGGCTATAATGCCTCCCAATTGGGATTTTGTGGTCAGGTTTGCTGAGAGGGTTGCCTAGGATCCTACTCAACCAATAGTTTGGATTCAGAGATTAGAGCCATCTTCTAATTCCCAATTTGATGATGATGAGCCCTTGACAAAGATTGGTAGTTTTTATCAACATTACACCGTGAGGAGTGCTCATCACTTTTCTTTCAACCTATAGGTAGAGGGCTTGGTTTTCGGCATTATAGATAGTGATAGAAGGCTTGGAATTCATTATACCTACAAAGGGAATACTTCTCTACCAAGGGATGGAGATTCTAAGATATAGGGTATTGGGAAATAGTTGGATGTGCTAGTGAATGAGATGAATCAA
This sequence comes from Cupressus sempervirens, assembly GCA_028749045.1. Taxonomy (NCBI): domain Eukaryota; kingdom Viridiplantae; phylum Streptophyta; class Pinopsida; order Cupressales; family Cupressaceae; genus Cupressus; species Cupressus sempervirens. Next base: position 312,999,742 of record CM053785.1, read on the forward strand.
AATCACAAATAGATAACCCAATTGATTTCAAATATGAGATTTGAGCAGAGCATGATATCACTTTTCCAAAGAGTGAAATGTGATGATACAATTGCGACTTTATATTTGTAGGACATTTCTTATGAAACACTACATGAGTTGGGCACAATTGAGGTGGAATGTGATGAGAATTCATGTCAGGTCAAGTCATATGATGCAATTGTTGGCATGAGTTCCTCAGATCATGTATTTGATGGCGATACAACAATAGTGGGAGTAGGAGCATGTGAGGATACTATCATATCAATAGCCACTTTTGTGTCAATTGAACCATCCAAAAAGGATTTTAGCAGTATACATACAATTGTAGATGTGTGCTCTGGTGATAGTGCACTTGTTATTGTTGACGAGGTGAGTGTTATAGTGATAGAGTCATGTTATACTATCAATCAACAAAGTGTTGATGTTCACTTCATGGACAATACTATGTTTGACATGGATGTAAAATTGTCTTATGACAATTTGATGTTTGAGGTTGATGTTGATCACTCACTTGAGTGGAGTTGGGCTTAGTTTCACCATCTGTAAAGATTTAGTTTTGTGTTGTGGCAGTTGGTAACGTTCTTGTGTCCACAGATTTTGACGAGGCTACACCTATTGTTGATACAATTGGCATGAGTGCATATGGTTCTCCTGTAGCCATGTCTCTTCAAGGGATTGTTGATTAAGATTCTAGTCTAGTATATATTACATGGGTGGGAACTAGGATGAAGATATTTCTTGTGGGGTTTTCTTTTGGTGATATTCTAACTCCTACATTATTAGCATAGGTTTTGACTGCTATATTACAGATTATGTTGTTGGTCCTGATGATGTTAGTGGTAAGCAGTTGGTTCAATGTTAACAAGGGTGTCACATACTACTTCATTTGGGGTCCAGGTGGAGGTTGGAGTTCATTGTGTTGCTAGATTGCTTAAGGACAAGCAATTTTAGGGAGGGTGGACTATAATGTTCCCCATCTTTTAGACCCTCAATGGAGTTCTTAGCTTTTCATTCTCCAAACTAAGTGGAGAAATAAATTAAATTATAGTCAATAAATAAATAAATCTAAAGGTGATTTTATATTTAATTAATTTAATTTTCTAGAAGAACAATTAATTATTGTATGGGAAAGGGGGAAGCTCCTAGAGAGTGCATTTTCTAGAAGCACAACTAATTATTGTATCGGAAAGGGGGAAGCTTCTAGAGAGTGCAATTAAATGATATTTTATTTCCTTCTAGAAGGGTGAAGGAAAATAATAAATAGAGGTGAGATCTTCATTGTTAAGCATCCAATTATTTTCAATTGCATTTGTTATGAACTTGGGAGAAGAAACTAAGGGTTTTTGATTTTAGTTAGCCATTGGAGAGCGTCAATTCTTTAGTATTGCAACCATTTGAGGTGGTGAAATATCCACTAAATTTGGCATTTAGGAGAGCTTCATTTTGGAGTTCTATTTGTGCTTAAATTGGAGAATATATTTATTTTTGGTTGCTACAGTGTTGTGAACAGTATCATGAACGGTACTTGTGCTACAGTACTTGGCTTGATTATGATTGTAATTTCATCTCCTTCATTGGGTGATTTGTATATCAAGTTCTACAATTAATTTGCATCATTTAAATTAGTCATTTGGCACTGTAAACATGGTTGTCATAAGTAGCTATAGATGCACATTTTATATCAGATTTATAATGTCATTTCTACTTAGTTTTTTTTGGGGTTGCAAAGCCAAGAGCCTTAGAATATTATGTTAAGCATTGAATTAGAAAATATCTCACTAAAGGAGTGATAAGTTTTCGGTCTATATAATTTATTTAATGTGCATATTTATATCTTTAATGATTGACATAATAGTATGCATGCCAAGTGTTTGACAAAATACATTTTGGCTGTACGCGCACATTTTTCACATGTGCACATTTTTGGCTATAAGTTTTAGGTCTAAATTAGTCATTTAGCACTGTAAACATGGTTGTCATAAGTAGCTATAGATGCACATTTTATATCAGATTTATAATGTCATTTCTACTTAGTTTTTTTTGGGGTTGCAAAGCCAAGAGCCTTAGAATATTATGTTAAGCATTGAATTAGAAAATATCTCACTAAAGGAGTGATAAGTTTTAGGTCTGTATAATTGATTTAATGTGCATATTTATATCTTTAATGATTGACATAATAGTATGCATGCCAAGTGTTTGACAAAATACCAATTGGCTGTAAGTGCACATTTTTCATCTAGAATTCATTTATATGCATTTGAAAAACCATAAGAGAATTGTGTATGCATTTAGTTCTTTTCTTAGATATAGTAGTAATCAATTATAGGTTTTAAGATTCCCTTTGATATCATTTTAATAAAGCATAATTAGTCTAAAACCCAAAAAAAGAAGCATATAGATTGTATTGGAAGTGTTTGACAATATTCCTTGACCTACAAATCAACAAGTTGAGGTTCGAATTAACAAGGGATATTATAGTGGTATCAGAGCTTGCTTGCAAAGTGTTCAAAAAAATTGAATTTGAGAAGGATTTGGTGTTTCATGAAGTTATAATCGGTTGGGGTTATTACATTCTTGTGCTATCTTAAGATTTCAGACCTCTTTAGTTAAGGCATTGTTCTTTTTCTCAGATCTGCAACTACTGCATCAAACTCATTTGAGTTTCCATTCTCAAACAATTTAGTAGTGTCTTCATCTTGGTAATGAGTGTCATTTAGCTCAATAGCCAGTTCCTTTCTTCTCTTCAATGAGAGTTGGAGTTCATCTCTTGCTTCATTGAGTTGGTGTAGGGCAAGTTGTACTTCAATCTTTTGGTTCTCAATAACATTTCCCAATTTGTACGCTTCCATCTTCAAGATCTTTCCTCAAAGATGTAAAGCTTTCATTTCTCAAGAACAAGGCTTTGATACCAATTGGAAAGAAAAATCTAAGAGGGGTGGGGGGGGGGGGGGGGGGGGAGAATCAACACTTCAAAACTTTAACCATAAAACATTCACCACACATTTATCTCACGATTTAGCATGTAAAATGAAATAGCTTATCTACAAATATTCATCCATAACATGAAACAAATAACACATAACACAATAGATTTGTTACCCAGAAACCCTCCAATGAGAAGGTAAAATCGGGGTGGGGATGACACCCACAAATATTCACTACTACAGTTGTAAAGTGTAGCTAATTATGGTTACAAAAAGTTTGACCATAAACTATGATCTATCCTATGAGGGGTCTACCCTATCAAAGGCTTACAAAGACTATTAGGTCTCACCCTGTTAAAGAATTTCAACACCTTGCTAAAAGTGTGCCTTGTTAGAGGACTTAAACTTACAATAAAGCAAGCACTTGGTTAAGAGATTTACACAAGTTTGTTAAAACTAGTCTATTAGGAGATTTACTCTACATCATCTGTTAAAATTATTTAGCACCATTATCCTTCAGTGAGCACTTTGTTGCTAGATGTCAGATCTTCTATTTCCTGATGTATCCTTGATCCTTCTGATCAGATTTGTCTGCTATATCCTCTCTCTACTTTCCTCTGTTCTCTCTAATTGATTTTGTAATTCATAACATTATCACGACCTCCATAGCTACCATGAATGCTCTCTCTACACTTAGCATTCATTTCCTTCTGTGCATTCACTCATTCATACAAACTCTTTAGGGTTTTCTTGCTTAAGTAAATATAGGTGGGCTAGGGATAAGTGAGAATCAATGATTGAGGTTGATCCATATTGCCACTTAGAACATCTATAAATTTGATTGGTTGTATGTACTGCATAGGGATTCATAATATACCTACATACATATCTTCTAGAATCATGCAACAATCATTAAGTCAGCCCAAAAATGGTTTACATAGAAGTTTGTGCCATTACAAATAACTATGTCCAAAACTGTTCACTCAACACCTGAAGACTCTGATGCTCAACCATCTCTACATTGTCAATATTGTAACTCAACTTCTAGATGACTCAGCATACATTGTTTACTTGGCTCTTGAATCACTCAGCATGTATAGTCTGCTCAACTCATGAGTGACTCAACACATCCTAGGTATATCACTCAGCATGTATTGTTTGACCACTAATGCTCGACATGCTTTGATCACTTGGCTCACACTAATTGCTAGTCTCTCTTTGATCACTAGGCTTGCACTGTAATTTTGATAGATAATGACTAAGTGTTTTGTCATTGCCTTGTCAAAACCAATTTGAGATTAACAACAATAACACTAGATATGTTAAGTAGGGAAATCCTTGACCAGAGGGAAAACCCTGGTGGGGATGGTACCCACAAAATGATGTACTAATATATAAGTTCTTTGTAAGAAGATGGACTTTGTTAGGAGCCAATGAATTACATTTAGTACATATCATTTCCTATTAGGAGACTTTGAATCTCTGTTAGGATATTTCAACCCTCTTAGGAGTTGTAGAAGGTAGATGGACCCATTGTCCAAATAGCTTCAGAGGCAAGACCACCGAAATCACTGTCCAACTGGCCTTTGTATTATTCCTTTCAAAATAATTGAAATGAAACTAATCTCAACAACTTGAACTCTTTATTTGTCCTCTTACTATGTCAATATTGCACCAAATACTTCTTAGATCTCAAAACCAAATCTTCAACTTCCCATCATATTCATCCCTTTGATCGCTTACATTTACCAACTTTGCATATCCAATATAAGTTCACTTACAACTCATACACTTGCCTATTTCATCACAAGGAAAATAAATTTACTTTATACCATGTCCTCAAAATAATTCATTGAGTCATCCTTGAGGATTTCACAATTAATTACAATAGGACCTCATTAAGATAATACAATTTTGTACATCTTTTCCCAATTATAAAACACTGTCGGCTCACAATAATTACAACTTTTCACACATACTACCTCAGACCTTGTGAACTTGCTAACATCTTCATCAAGCTATCTAATGTCTTTATCTAACTTCTCTCATCATGATTCTATCCCTTTTAGGAGATAGAATCCGAACACCAAAAACTACTTATTAGGTGCTTTGTTTGCACATTGTCTTTTGTAAATCACAAATAACTTTAAGTTGTCTTCAATTTCCTACATGCACACTTGTCCACACCATCAAGGAATATTGTTGAGCATATCCTCAACTTTTCTTTACCTCACCATTATTACACAATCTGTATGACCTTGTTATTTGTCTTCTACTCTCACAGTCTTACACAAATAAGACTCTGTTGACATCAATGACAAACATAGTCATGAATGCAACATGTCAATCTCATGAATGTTCCAACAACGCTTAGGATACTCCCCCAAAGGAATATCATTAGCATTCATGCTAACAATCCCCCTTCATTAATGAAAAAATAGATGAAAAATATCTAAGTTCCAAGAATACCAAATCCAATTCTACTGTTGTTGCTTACATGGATGACATAAATTGTTCACACTTCTCCCTCATTAATATACCTCGATGTGCTTCTCCATTATTACACATCCCCTCCATAATATCAAAATATGTTTTTCATGTGATCACTTCTCCCCCAATGACATCAATGATAAAGGTACCATTGTGTCAATATACAACTCAATGTCTTCAACCTATAGTGGCTCTCCCATTTGATTTATGTAAGTCATCCATGATATTACCTTGTAAGTGGTTCATGCCCTTGGGGTGATTTGATTATGTTATTGTATCAATTGGATTGATTTGTGCTTATACTTGATTTCTATATATATGATGTGTTAGATGGTTTCAATGAGGTTTGTGCCAGTGGTTACCAGGATTGATGTGGTATCATGATGTTATTCTGTGATTACCCAGAGATGTGAATAATGGTTCACTATGTATTATTCATCTTGTTGCACCTGACTAGGTTCTTGTAGCAGTGTATACTCATGTGTTTGACCATGTTGACTTATATATTTTTAGTGCCTTTTATGTTGTTGAACACCTGTTATTAATTATATTATTAAATGATTAAATAATTAGAAATGATTTATACATGTTGGATTCATTGGTTTATTGTGCCACGAATAAGTACCTTGTCTTTTTAGTAATTCATGCAAAATGGGATATTTAAATGAAATTAATTAGATGCTTTAATTATGTGATTTCACACAATTGTTGCTTCAATTATTATATATTGTGCATCTACACTTGATTGTGTTTGTTTATTGTGTAGGACTTAATCCTTGGCAATAACACATGGAGTTAGTGATTAGACCTTTCATGTCGGGTTAATATCATCCCTGTATGGGTGATTTATCTTTTATTATTATTTTAATCATTTGGTAATTGGTATATCCAGATTCATAATGCATTATGTGATTTGACTTGTAAGTGTGCCTGTGCATTTAGGATTCGACAGTTGTCACGGAAAAGATTAAATTAATGCTTTTTAATGGCTTAGAGGGATTTTATTTATTTGATTTTATTTAAATTATTTTCCCAGCTAATTTGTCGTAGATATATTTAAATTAAATTGTAATTGCCTAATTTAACTTGGGAAAAGGGGGCAAATAGATTATTAAGCAAATTAATAATCTATTTTATAAGTCATTTGATAAAGTGCTTATATTATGCCAAAAGGGAGTTTTTATACTCACTTTTCTATTTTCATGTTTTGAGAAATGAGGAATTTCCTCCAAACCCTCTTGGACAAATTCCTTCATTTGCTCATTATGATCGATCCATTTGGTGGATTTGAATGTGGAGTGGCTTGTTGGATTTGTGTTGGAATTGCTCCACTTCTCGAATGATTTCGTCCGGTTCAGTGACTCATTTATTTTAATGTACCTTTTACCATCTTTCCCACTTGGCTACAAGGTACGGCTTTCTCATTTAATTATTTTGGCTTCATTTCTGTTCCTTTTTTTAATATTAATTTAATTGGAGGTTTAGAACTAGTGTTCCCCTTCATTTTGGTATGCTAGTTCTACCCAGTTTGGCATGTATGATCATTTGATTATTTTTGGGGGTTTTAATTTGAAGTTTAATGTCATTATGCTAGTCACTTTTTCATATGAACTTAGAACTCAATTTTATTTGGTTTTTGGGAGTTTGGAAACCATTTGGATAATGGGTTTTATTTTTGTCAAATTTTTACAATGTGGATTTGTTTGGGCAATTTTCACATTGCCTTGTTTTGTGTATCACCCAATTTTCTTGGGTATTTCATGGAATTTGTTTTGGTCATGGTATTTCATGCTATTGGTAGATTGGATTAGTGATGCTATTGGTAGATTAGCATGTTGGATGTACTTGTTATTATGATGTTAATTGATGGTTATTGGTAAGAAAGATCTCACAAGACAACTCCAACAATCTTGTTGGAAAATTGAGATTCATGCTTAGGGGTGTAGTTAGGATCTTTGAGATCTCATGATGCCATTATGGTAGGGAGAAAATAAGCACAATTAATTTTATTCAATTATTTTACATGTGTGTTCTTCCTTTTCCATTGCGATTGTTTTATGTTCATTTTATAGATTTATGTTGTTGATTAGATGGACTTATGTTATTGAAATGTGTATTTTATATTTATTCAAGTTCTTATATTTAATTTTATACTCTTGAGTGATCCTTCCTAAATTTTCATGAATCTGATACTCCTTAGTATGGAGGTTTCATGTTTTTTAGCATATTCATCTTTCCTTTTTGATGCGTTGTTAGCTTTTGTCGCATGGGAAGATTAGTCTCTCACACAAGTATGTATTCTCTCGTGCAAGTATGCATTCTCTCATGTGAGCATGCATTATCTCTCACAACTATGTACTCCCTCATGCAACAGGACAAAGTCTTGCATGTGTTTAATGGGGAAACTCGCATGACTCATTGGTAATACTTGTGCAAGAGTAAATCCTAACTTGTGTGAGCATCTTGTCTATTTTCTTGCATGGAAAATAGTGGGTGTTTACACTCACTTTGAGAAGTATTGAATTATAGTTTTGATTACCATTTTGGGGCATGCATCTTCCCATATTAAAATATATACCAGCTATAGGATGTATACTTAAGATATATTTTACTGTATGCGACGATTCATTTGAGATAGGTTCTAGTCCTCTAAGAGTTAACATAAAGATTCTAGAAAATTTTAGGGCTTTAGGATTTTAGACTTAGTCAAATTCCAGGGCTTCAGGATTTCATAGCCAAATTTCAAGATTCAACATTCGTCTTTTAGCATGGTGTCCTGTAGATGAGTAGTTATTACCTTGAACCCTCATTTAATGCATGACCATTTGATGGTCTTTGCTTTTAATTCTTGATTATGATATGGTTAGTTAGGAATAGACTTGTATGTTTATCCATGCTAGGAACTTTACTTTGGGATTAAAAAGAACATCTCTTTGGTATATTCTCTTGATTAGTGTGATTTTGGATTATAAGTTATGACTTAGTGCTTGGGGATGATTGGAAGTGTTTGTAAGACTTTTGCTAGTGTAGGTGGACATGTGAGTTTAGTCATGTTTCCCTACTTTGTTCTCTCGAGTAGATGTTTAATTCTTGCACTTGGTTATTTTATGTTGTTGTTAAGTAACTTATCTTAAGAAAATTATCCATGTGTTCCAGGGATCTTCAGGTGAGGCATTACATAACCGAATCAAGTTTCCAAAGAAATTATTTCATACTATCTATCAAGAGTCTTGAAATGACTCTACTCAATCACATATACTCCCCCATATAGGAAGCATCAACATTAGTTCCAGATAAACAATAGTGCTCTGTACCACTAGACTGATGCAATCTCTGCATCATCTATTTTTAAATAGGCAGGGGCATAACCCCAAGCATACCTCACAAATAATCAAATGTATCCTTAGGAAAATACTTCATAAAAATATCTGCAATCTACTCTTTTGTATTAACATACTCTAATTTGCTCTCTTTCTCTACAACTTTCTCTCTTAGAATATGATACTCAATTGATATATGCTTAGTCTTAGAATGTAACACATGATTCTTAGAAATACTCATTGTAATTGTGTTATCACAATGTATAATAACAAGTTTTGAAAAATATATCCCAATATCCTTCAGCATCCTTTTGATCCACATGATCAGATTGCAATGTTTGATGCCACTACATACTTTTCTTTTGTTGTACTTTGTGAAATAAAATATTGTCTCTTTCTCAGCCAACAGACCAATATTTGTCTAAGGAAAAATACTCAACCACTTGTACTCTTTCTATCATCCATACTACTTTCCCAGTCCACATCAGTATATGCACATAGAGTAAAGTCATTTTATCTATCATACCATAACCCAAAATCAGGTGTACTCTTCAATATCTAAATATTCTTTTTACCATTGCATAACATGATTCCTTAGCGTCTACTTTAAATATTGCTACCATACCAAATGTATTTTTTTTAATATTTGGTCTCGTGTGAGTTAGATATTGCAAACCTCCAATTATGTATTTGTACTTCTTTTGTTTAACTACAGGTGTCTCATCTTTGCTAGATAACTTGTGACAAGTTACCATAGGTGTATTGATAGGCTTACAACTTTCCAAGCCAAATATTTTCAACAAGTCTTTCATATTATTAGTCTGTGATAGGAAAATACCATCATTGTTTTGCACAATATGTACACCTAAAAAATGCTGATCTCAAATTCATTCTTCATTTCATCAACAAATTTGTCACTTGCTTCATCATTACCTTCAAATATTATGTCATCCACAAATATCACAATAATCAACAATTCATTCTCAATTTCTTTTAAATACAAGTTACTATATGTAGTACCTTTAGAAAATCCCAACTTTTCCAAATACTCGTGTAACCTCGCATACCAGTTTCTAGGTTCTTGCTTTAGTTTCTTCAACTTACATACCATGTCTCCTTATTTTGTCAAAGGAAATCCTTTAGGTCTCTTAGTGTATACTTCTTATTTAAGTTCTCCATTTAGAAATGTTGACTTTATATCTATCTAATACACTTTGAATTTCTTATGTGCTGCATAAGCCAAGAATATCCTCACTACTTCAATTTTGTCAATAGATGCAAATGTCTCTTCATACTCTATAACTTCTTGCTACAAATATCCTTTACATACCAATCTTTCCTTGTTTCTTATAACCTCACCTTTTTCATTCACCATGTTTCTGAAAACCCACTTAGTTCCTATAACATTCTTATCTCTAGGTCTAGGGACCAATTCATGTGTCTCATTTTTCACAATCTAATCTAGTTCTTCCTTTATTGCTTGAATCCAATTATCATCCTTACATTCTTGATTTGTACTCTTTGGTTCAACTTGAGAAGTAAAACACAATTCTTCATGAACTCTATTTCTTGTCATTAATCATGTATCTTTTCTTCCAATAATCTAATTAGTAGGGTGATTCTTTGTCAAATTCTTGCTTGGTTTAGGTTTTATTGACTCAATTCTTACTTCTTCTCTAGGTTCACATTTTTGTTCTTCTCTTTGTTCCACAAATTTAATGTCATTCTACAAATAATTGTTAGTCTCATAGAAATTCTCAATATTTTATTGGATAGGTTGAGGATTAGCTTCTTCATTGTTAGAATTATAGTCAAGCATTCTTTCTTTAACACCAAACTTCTCATCCACTTTTACATTTGGGTTCTCAAAAATAGTCTTAGTCCTCTGATTAAAACATCTATAATATTTTATTTTCAATGAATAACCAAGGAACATATCTTCATCGCTTCTTGCGTCAAACTTACAAAAGTCATCATCTCTCTTGATATAACATTTACTTCCAATTTTTTTGAAATACTTCATTGATGGTGCATATCCAAGCCATAATTTATATGGTGTCTTGTTCATACGTTTTATGATCTATAATTTTTTCATTGTATATACTATTTTATTAATTTCTTCTCTCCAAAATGTCTTTGATACATCATTCTCAAACATCATAGCTCTTGTTGCTTCTATTACAAACCTATTTTTCTATCTATTCTCATAGTCTTTATAGAAACAATACTATGTTGACATCAATGACAAACACAATCATGAATACAACATGCCAATCTCTTAAATGTTCCTGTAATGCTTAGGATACTCCCCCATACATGAAGCATCAAAATTTAGTCTAGATAAATAATACTGCTCTGATACAACTTGTTAGAGTGGGTTTGTCATTGTACCAAAAGATTGATCTACCAATGCCTGATACAACCAATCAACTTATATTACATAGGAGGTGGTTAAGCCCTTGTCACAAATTTCGAGGGGAGCATTGAACAAATTTCTAGCACTCACTAGCTAAATGCTTCCCTAGTTCAAGTGCCTTTTTTTCATTGTAGAGGTCACAATAGCTTAGTATTGCTTGTTTGGTGATACTTTTCCCATTTCTCATCTTTTCAAATCCTCTTCATCAATCAAATCTGAAACTCTCAAGAACAACTTTTCATCAGTGCTTCCTCATGCTTACATGGATGGTATCAATTATTCACACTTCTCCCCTACTAACATACCTCAACGTGCTTCTCCATTATTACACATCTTGCCCATAATATCAAAAGATTTTTTCATATGATCACTTCTCCTTTATTGCCATCAACGACAAAGGTATAATTATGTCAATCTGAAACTCAATGTCTTCAACCAAATCTAGTGTCCAAAGACAATGTTTCATATCAACTACCAAGAGTCCTTCATAACTCTGCTCAATCACAGACACTCCCCATATAGGAAGCATCAATATTCAGTCCAGATAAATAATAGCACTCTGATACCACTTGTTAGAGTAGGGTTGTCATTGCACAAAAAGATTGATTTGTCAATGCCCGATATAACCACTCAAATTTATAGTACATAAGAGGTGATTAAACCCTTGTCATTAATCTCATGGAGAGCACTGGAATTTTTTTATAATAGTTTCTGGCTAAATGCGTCCCTAGTTCAAGTGCCTTTTTTTCATAGTAAAGGTCACAAAAGCTTAGTATTGCTTATTTGCTGACACTTTTCCTCACCTCCCACTGCTTGGGGATGCCTTTTTGGAGGTTTAGATTTGAGTAGGTGAGGGTGAGGTGGGGATGGGGGAGGGGAAAGATTGTCGATTAATGGTGCTTCTAGATAGCCTACTCCCAAATCCAATAGGCAATTTCTTTGAGTAGACTTGGTGATTTCTTTGGCTTGTGTTGAAGACAAAGAAAAAGAAAAAGATAGAGTTGGTGAATATTTATATATTCTAACATCATTTCAGACCCTAGTAATGTATGTGGGGAGTTGAATTCAACCAATACCCTCCACCCCATCTTCTTGTTTTTGCTCTTACTGCTTAACAACTTATTTTTATTGTTATGTTTTGACTAGGATTATGTCTATTTGACTCTTGAGATGGGATCTTGTATCCATTAAAATAATTCTACCGTATGTTTAGAAAAAAAATTGACAATCAAACTAATTCATACAAACTTCCCTTTTAATAGCTAATTCATACAAACTTCTTATTTAAATATAATAAGAATTTATACTTTTTAAATATTTAATTGGAATAAAGAATATGTTAAATAAAACAAGTGGACATAGTGGCATAATAGATGCCTTAAAATTATTGAAACAATAAAAAAATAATTTTATTTTTGATCAATAAGAGGTTGAAGCCAAGGTTAATTATTATATTAGATTTGATTAATTATTGTGATTATTACTTCAACTCGAGTATATTGTAGACTCTTGCCTAATTGAAATAATGAATTTTATTTTTTATTTATATTTATTTTTTATAGGTAAGAAACCATGAGGCCCTAGATTGTGTTTAGATTAAAAACCATCTCAATTGGGCACCAAATATTAGAGATGGATAGGTATCCTTGGTGTAGCCCTTACATAAATATTTCAAAGTAATTTAACCAATTGTAACACCTATTTTTGTATTTCCAAGTTTATAGCTTTACTCTTGATAATTCCTTGTGAATATAACCTGAAAATTAAACTTGGCTATGATCAAGTTGTTATAATGAATTGAAGTATGATTCATAATAAAAAAAAATGAAACTTATCTCCTTTTATCTTTAATTTTAGATTGAAATAGTATATAAGGTAAAGTTTTGAATATCCTAAAATAAGTCTCTTATTAACATTAAACTTCCATGATAGCAACTAAACTGGTTAATCATACAACTTGCTCATGGACACACATAGCCTATCAAAAGAAACTAACATGTTTATTTTGATAGTAAAAGTCTAAACCAATTTTTCTCCAAGAACAAATGTCTAACTTATACTTATCATATTAACTTTTCTTATTAGAATCTCTTCTCCATATACTCCTTTGTTAGCAAGATTATCTACTTCTCTAAACCTTCCTTATAAATATATTTTATGATTGTTTCTTCAAATTGATAACAATGGATAAGACATATTCAAGTTTAGAATCAAGGATCCAATTTAGGGTTTCTCTTTTTCTTAACACATTTAGGATAATTTATGAGTCTCCTTCGATAATTAATTTGTTAATACCTATCTCTCTACTTAGAGTTAAGCCTTCTATCTGGGCCTCTAATTTGGCTAGGTTATTAGACATCACTCTTAAATGTTTGGCACATTTAGTTAGCCATGATCTATTATCTGAATAAATAATACATCCTAAGCCTACTAGTCCTGGGTTACCTCTAAAGGCCCCTTCAAAATTGAACTTTGACCATCATGTAGAAGGAGGTTCCAATTTACATTCTTTCCTAGAAATTTTGTTGGATTTTATGTATATCATTGGTGGGTTAATTAGTTTAAAAACCAATTTTGACACATATTTTCATCCTAGTCTGAAAAGGAACCTTCCTCCTTATATGAGTTTCATAGATTATTGTTAGCTACCCCAATAATACAAGACTCCAATTTATTTAAAAAGGATACTAGATCCATCTCTTCATTACAAAAAAATCTTTTATTCCTTTCTTTCCATAATTTCCATAGGAATATGGAAGGGGATATTTTCCATAAATTACTCAAAATCTTAGAACAATAATTTTCAACCAACTTTTCAAGAAAATTAATAGACTATTAGGGAATGCAGTTTGCCAATTTAATTTCTTACATAGCCAATTCCAAAAATTCTTAGCAAAGGGTCAATCATAAAACTAGTGTTCATAAGTTTCTGATTCTTTTTCACAAAGTGGGCATCTAGATGGTCCTTCAAAACCCATTTTGGTAAACTTATATATTGTTAGAATTCTCTTTTAAAGAGCATCCCAAAGAAAGATACCTACTTTCAGAAGGCAAGCTGTATCCCAACATAGATTCAAAGGGATGTCAATCTTCTCCCATTCTTGAGGATTTATTATCTTTTCATACCCTAGTTTGACTTTATAATTTTCGTCCTTCGAGGCTCACCAAACTAGTTTATCTTTCTTACCTTTATGATTTGTCTGTCAATTTTGTAAAAAATGATTAAAAATATACTTGTCCCATGATGAAAGTGGAGTTTCATCTAGGTTTTTCCATTGCCATCCTCCGTATTGATTATCATTAATTTTAATTTTATAATCACTCACATTCTTACCCCACATAACTAAAAGAGTATTTTTCATAGTGATAGGTAGATTTATACTATCTGGAGAAGGGAGCCCATCCCATGAATCTTCCCAAAATAAAGCATCCTACCCTAAACCGATATCCCAAGTTAAGTTATTAACTCTTAATGGATGACAGTTCAACATAAAGTTCCAATTTCTTGAGGTCTTTGGAGGATTTTTAGTTCTAAACAAAGACATAGGGTTATTATTGTTTGAATATATGAAATAAAATTTTGGCCCATTTACTATTATGTTATTTAAAACATTCTCCAAATAATTTTTCCCCTAGCGCCTCATTTTGCCAACTCAATTTGTTTATGCCTAGTCCTCCAAATTCTTTAGGCCTACATATTTTTTTCTCATTTTATCAAAACTTGTTTTTTCTTATCTCCAGTACCTTGATAGAAGAATTTTATAAGTTTATAATTTAATTTTCTTTGTACACCTTTGGGTAGGGGAAGACATGATACATGATATGTGGGGATGATTGAAATAACTGCTTTGAGCTTAGTCATTCTACCAGCTTTAGTCAACTATTTCCCTTTCCAACTTCCCATTTTTTAATCAATTTTTTCTAAAATTCTATCCCAAGCTTTACTTTCTCTGATGCGCTTTCTTATTGAATACCAAGGTATTTGCATGGAAAGATTCATTTTCTGAATACCATTATTCTACAAATTTCTCTCTCCACTCCTTCTTTGGTATTCATAAAGAAAATCTTCATTTTGTTAGCATTTACTTTTCGACCTGATGCTTCCATATAATTATTTATTATTTGCTTAAAATTATGATCTTCTTACAAAGTGCTTTCTCCTAGTAGAATTGTATCATTTGCAAATTGTTGATGTGTTATTTTAGGGACCTCCTAAGTTATTATGATTCCTCTAATTTTCCTTTAAATTTGTGCCTTTATTATATCTTTGCAAAAATCTTCAACCATAATAATGAAGATAAAAGGCGATATATGAACCCCTTGTCTTATTCCTCTAGATATACTTAAAAAACCTTCAAGGGTACCATTTATGAGGAGGGATATTTTAGGTGTCGAAATGTAATTATATATTAAGTTGATCCATTGATGAGAGAATCCAAAAGCTTCGAGTGTTTTGCATAAGAATCTTCAATCCACTTTATCATAGGCTTTTTGGATATCTAACTTCATTTTCATATAGGATTCCATGTTAATTTGTATAAAATGATTTAATTCTTGAATTTTGATAATACCATCGATAATTGACCTATTAGGAATTTTCTCTCTCTATCTCTGAAATAAGCTTTTGGTAGCATTCTTTTAAGTATATTGGCTAGTGCTTTTGAGAGTATTTTGTAGATTGTATTACATAAGGCTATGGACCTAAAATCTCTCGGATCCGCGTGTTCAATTTTCGTTGGAATTACAACTAGGAATGTATTATTAATTTCAATTATACGAGGTCTATAATTCTTAGTTGCCTCAATAGCTTTGCAAAGACCATCTCCTATAATATCCAAAACATTTTTGAAATAAAGAAGCTTAAAAGCCATAAGGTCCAGGAGATTTATCATGATTAAGTTGAAAAAGAGTATCTTTAATTTCTTCTTCAGTAAATTTCTTATTTAAATTTTTATTATATTCTACAATTATTATTTGCGGAATAGATCCTAACATCTTATTTTGAGCTATTAAATTTGATGATTCATTTTTTTTCTCGGTAAAAGGCCTAAGCCCTTGTATTATATTAAATTAAAAATAAAAATGTTATAATGTCTCCATTCAAACGAGCACTGGTAGGAAAGAATAGAGCAAGAAAACCTCTAGTCTTGCCTAGGACCGTAGTCCTATCAAATGAGTTACAATATAAAAGGGGTATTCCCTAGTTTACATCTTCCTTATTCTGAATTTATTTTGATCAGATGGTGAAAATTTTGATTTGCTTCAAAAAAAATCATACTGAAACATTCTCCTCTTTTTGAGGAGAGCCTTCCTAACTTCTCAACCATGATTTTAACATGTCTTGCTTATCAAAATGATGTCGAAACAAACCTGTCTTAAACACAACTCAACTTCAATTGTTAATAGTTATAAATCAATAGTGGAAAAAATTGAAATCCTCTATTTACCAATCTATCCTTATCTAGAATAAGTTAATTCCTTGATACAATTCATATAGATCGATCATTAATTATTAGTATCTTGCATGGCAACCATATTAGAAGTTATTTTGAAAATAATTTCTTAGGGAAGGTTTATGCTTAATTAATCTCTATCTTATTTTCTTTATATCCAGTTTAGCATTTACAACACTATTTCCATTTATAGGGTTGATGGATTTAATGTGTGAGCGATCTTCACATATGTGTATTTGCAAAACTTTAATCATAATGTATCTTCCAATTTTTGAGTTGAGGGAGATGAATTTTGGGTTAATAATTATTAGGAATGGAGCCATATTTTATATTTTAAGACACGTAACAATCTTTATTTCCCCTTTCTAATGCTGGTTGTGAAAATAGATAATAATCTAGGAATCTTCAATCCTCTATATTGAAGGTTTTAATGTCATTTCCTTCTACACCAAGATTCGCTAGTTTGTTTGCTTTAGTGTTTCCTTCTCTATATATATGCATGATTTTCATATCTTCAAATTTGTCTATAAGAGGTAGGGCTTGTTATAAAATTGAATTAATCTTCCAATTTGGTGTTAAACATTTTCTTATAGCATTAAGAATGATTTGAGATTCACCTTCTATCACAAGTTTGGGAATTTTAAGCTCTAATCCTAGGTTTAAAGAGTCTATCAATGCTTCTAATTCTACACCATTGTAAGAGTTAACTCCAATGCATTTAGCTCTTAATACCATACAGGATCCAAAGCCAAAATGAATAATACATCTAGTACCAAACTAACTAGCATTACCTCTGGAGGCCCCATCAAAATTAAGCTTTGCCCATCCCTCTGGTGGAGGTTTGCATTTTTAGAGTGATCTCACTTGCTTACTAGCTTTTGTATATGTTAATGATGGATTTATAAGATTTTTCCAGTTCTTCTACATTTAGTCTAAGAAAGAACCTTCTTTGATCACATTTCTAAGATGACGATTTATTACTTCTATAATGCTCTCTTCAATTTTGTTTTAGAGAGATTTCACATTCATTTATTCATTGTTAAATATCCTTCTATTTCTCTCTTTCCAAACCTCCCATAGGAGGAATGCAGGGGATATCTTCCATAGTCCATCATATATTTTAGATTGGTCTCTCCTAGGCTAGCATTGGAGATTTTCCCGCAAGTTGTTGGGAAAAGCCAAAAACTCATTAAGTTTATGAGTTATCCATTGCCATCATTCCTTGGTGAAGTCACATTAGAACAATAAGTGATTTGTTGTTTCCAAGTACTTTTTACATAGGGGGCATCTAGTTGGGCCTTCAAATCCCATTTTAGTAAATCTATCTACAATTAAAATTCTCTTCTCAAGGGCAACCCATAAAAAATTCCTGCCTTTGGTAGGAATATTGGATCCCAAAAAATATCTAATGGAAGAGAAATATTGTCCCAATTTTTTGAATGAATAATTAATTCATAACCTTTCTTTACGTTGTAGCACCCTATCTTAGATGCACCCCAAATCAATTTTTCTTGTCTATCAATATGTTTGGATGGTCTTTGATTTATAAATTTAGAATATAATTTATTTTCTTGAGTTGTGAGGTTTGTATCTTCTATTGATTTTGATTTCCACTCATCCTGAACATTTAGTTTATAGTCTATAACCTTTTCACCCCATAAGTTTGTAAGTGTAATTTTAATATTGAGGGGAGGATCACTAGAATATGGAGTAGGTAGTCCCTACTAGAAGTCTTCCCAAAAATGGGCTTCTTTTCATTCTCTGTGTCCCAAGTAATATTTTTATGAATTAGAGGGCTACATTGCATCATGAAGTTCTAGATTTGAAGGGTGGGGGAGGTGTGGGGTTAACAGTTCTAAAGAGAGAAAGAGGATCTAGATAATTAAGATAGTTTTGGTAGAGAAGTTAAGCTCATTTACTTTCCTTCTTAGTATACATCCTCGAAACTAATTTGGTGCCTTGAGGTTTTTGATGCCTAAACCCCCCAATTATTTTGGTCTACAAATATTTTCCATTTAATGAGTGCTTACTTTTTACTATCATCAGTTCCATTCGAGAAAATGTTTTTGGATTTGCGATCTATTTTTTGTTTAACCCCTTTTGGTAAGGGCAAACATGACATTTGGTAGGTCAGAATGGTCGAAAGTATTGATTTGATTTTAGTTACTCTTCCAGCTTTTGTAAGTCATTTCCCTTTCCAAATTTTAATAATTTTATCCAATTTATTTAGTATGGATTCTCAAGTCTTGTTATCTTTAGAGTTTTTGTTTATCGGTACTCCTAGGTATTTTCAAGGAAAATGTCCTTTATTAATTTGATGATTCAAAATTATTAAGGATATTTATATAATAATTAACAAAGGTTTTTGCTATTTTGTTTGGGTTTTCAAGTACCCTTCTTGAATTATCCTTGATTTTTGTTATTCTATTAATATTTCTCGTATTAATAGTATTAATATGTAAACAATTGTATTTCTATCACCTTATAACAACCATGTTTCTCTTGATTTTTGTTTTTAGAATATGTTTTCTTTGGCTAGGATATTTCCCTATTTAGCTAGGAGCTCTTTTTCTTTGATATATTTTTCACTATCCATTCCTACCCTAATGATTTCTTCATTTAATTTTTTAAATTCTTCTTCATTCTCTATTTTTTCTTAAAATATGTTATTAAAATGATATTTATTCCATATGTTTATTTTTACTTTAAATGATATCAATTTGTCTATGAAACAAAACATCCTTGATCCTTCAAATTCCTCTTCATGTGACCATTTATATATGTTATCAAGAAATTATCTATCTAGATACCATATTTTTCATACTTAAAAATGAATTTCTTGATTTTTTTTTGTAATTCACCTATTTCTAGTCTAACTAGATAGTGATTAGATCTTGCATTTAGAAGAATGATTTTATTGAAATGATGATTAAACAATATTAAATTTCCTTTAAATATAAATTTGTCCAATCTTTCTTCTATATTATGGAAGCCAACTTGTCTATTATTCCATGTGAAGACCTCGTTAGATGTTGGAATGTTAACGAGGTTATCTTTTACAAACAATATTTTGAAATCTAACATAACATGGTTTATGGTCATGGATCCACTTGCTTTTTCTCCCAAATCTAGAATTGTATTAAAATTTCCCCTAATGAAAATATATACTTGTGTTGAACTCTAAATAATTGCTAATCTCATTCCAAATTTATTTCTTATTCGTTGTTGGAGTTGGTCCATACCCATTAATAAGTAGGAATTGAATTTTTCTTTTGAAATTTTTTACTCTCCCTCCCATCCAATTATTATTGGATACTAGTAGAGTGAAATTTACCCTCCTTGGATCCCATATAATACCAATATCGCTAAAGGCCCCTACTGAATCAACTAGTTCCGTTTTCCAAGAACCTAATTTTTTTCTAAATTTTTCTCCTCCTTCTTTGTCAAGTTTTACTTCTTGTAATAATACTATATCTAATTTAAATAATGTTAAAATATGATTCTTGTTAGGGGTATTTTGGCTCCTAATATTCCATGTTGTTAGCTTCATGGCTCTATGCGAAGAAACTTCCTCTTCCCTGCATTTAGAAGATCATTAATCTTTTTCTGATTACCGACCAGACCTGTAGTTGCTTGAAGCTCATCTAAGGATTTCCTACCTCTTTTTTTTGCTTTGTTTTCTACATTTTGGATGTTCTAAGCCTTGCAAATTTTCTAAGATACCAAGTTTATCTAGATTTTTAATATCATTTTGCACACTTGTAGCAATCAATTCATCTTCCTCTTTATATGAAAACTCTTTTTCTAGTTCTTTCATAATTTTGTTATTGATTCCTCTATCACCCTCGTCTGTATCTCTACCTAATATTTTCTTAATTTGATTAATTACTCCATTTATTTTTCTTTATCTTATTGAAAAAATTCACTTTTTGGGATCCTAGAATTCTCACAATTTTGGATTTTTCCTACTTTATTCCCATGTAGATCATCCAAATTCCAATTATCTAGAAACTCTTCTTGATCTATCAATTCATATTCTCTTAAAAATATCTCTACCTCAATAGGAATATATTTGCAAGCTCCCTCTATTTTTCTTATTTTTCTCGAAATGGTAGAATATATATTTTATTATTGTTATTATATCTAGATGTTTATCTTCCCCTCCTCCTAATTGAATGTCCAAGACTATGTTTTTATCTGACATTGATACACTATATTCTTTGGTCTCTATTACACTATGTTGTGTTTATCTTGAAGTATCACACTATTGAACTATTTTTATCCACTATATCTATCTATGGATTGAAAATGTTTATTGTTAGACAATCTCCTTTGAATGGGCACGTCCTCCATGGATGTTGTATGGGTTTGATCTAATACAAGCTCTTTGTGTGCTTCCTCCCATAGAGCTATTTTGATTGAGAATTAACTCCTTAGTTAGGCTTTTATAAATGTTTAGATTTCCTTTAATATCTTCAATAAACAATTGTTGACTTTTGCATTGATCACATTGTTGAAGTCTATGGATATTTTCTTCCAAACCAATTATTCCATCTTTCTCAAATCCATTTTCACTAGGATTTTCCTTTGTTTTTGTTGTTGTGACATTTTTGAGATCTCTTGGGATTTGGTCTTTAGATTATTAGGGTTGAGTAAGTTATCATAGTTCTCTTCCTCTATTTCTTCCACTATTTCTCCTTCTTCAAGAACTTCTTTTGGGTGACATGTTTTATTTGCTAATCTTGATATTCTCTTGAGTATGTTATTCTGATTTGGTATTGTAGGATTATCTAAAGGCTAAAATTACATACTTCCTTGGATATGTGTATCTTATTCTAATTTTTCCTGGAAGGATTTGGGAGATCTAATTTACTATTTTATGTTTTGTCAATATATTAGAATCTTGCATTATCGTCATTCCTTTCTATTAGCACTATGTCTTGTATATGACCTTCAAATTTCATTATTTGAATGTTATACATGGATATGTTAGTAGTTATTTTTATGGGTTTAAAATCATGATGATCTAGTTTAGTATAAACTAAAATCTTAAGATCATTTTCCTTTCTATAATCAGCATCAACGCCACATAATTCTCCTATTACAGATCCTATACGTTTAAGAATTTGGAATTTTAGTAGTTCTATTGGTATGCATTTAATTAACACCCAGGTTGGTATGTTATAGTTTTTGATAGAATCCTCATCAAAATTAGGGGACCATTTTATAAAATTAACACTAAACCCTTTATAAAAGCAAAGAGGACTTGAAAGAAATTTGTCTTTGACATCTGTACTACTACAATACAAATACACCAGATGACCGGACATGGAAGATATACTTACCTATTACCTGCAAAAGCTTTCTAGCCATTTTTTAAGTTTAGGATGCTTCATTTTAGGCTTATTCTAGAACACAAAAATACCTCGGTCCTCTCACTCGAACCAACATTCTTTGTTGTGTATATTGTTAATGATTAGGAGATTCAAGGATCATTAAATTTATTGTTTATGTGACATGATTCCTATATTTTATTTCAGCTAATTAGAGATCTTGGAGGATTATCCTTTGGATTTTTGCCCTAGTCTTGCTTTGAATATCTTGTTTTGGCAAAGAAATCAATTTGCTTCTTTATTGCATTGTCTTCCACTTCCTTTTGGGCTAGGGCAATTTTATAGATGGAGGGATGAAGAAGTCTTTTGATTTTAATGTTCTGGTCAACATCATCAATTGTTTGGAGAACTTTAAATTTGTTTGACAAGGTGAGGTTTAGTATATTTCATTTTATTAAAAGATCTAGATGATATCACAAAAAAATTTGCACTTTCAAATTGCTATGCCATTTTCCATTTTTGGATTGAGGGTGATTTATTTTTGATAACTCATCTCTTATCAATTTAGTTTGATGCCAAATAAAGGATACCCATGCTACTATAACAAACCCCACTCGATTGCCAATTGTGAGTTTTTGTGTTGTAGAGATTCAAATGCCTATAGAAAATGTATTTTGCAGATTATTGTACTTGTATTCAAAATGTCAACTTTAGTAATAGCCCATCTTGATTTCCTTCTCATTCATCAATGATTGCTCAAATTGTGTGTAATGGTTAGAAGCCTTCTATAATGATTGTTCACTACAATATTTTGGATCAAATTGTGATGACAATGATTTTGATTAAGGAAAATAGGTTTTGATGGGGCCCTAAAACCCTACAAGACTAAAAGACTAACATAGATAAAGTGCTTAAAGTATCAAAAACATAAAATCCATAGCCTGAACAACAACCCCCCATAGAAAAATAAGATAAAACTAGAAAAAATAGGGAAGTACAAGAAAAAACCAAGAAAGGCCCAAAAGCTAGGAGAACAACTCAGGCAATTTCTTTGAGGATTTTTGCAATTGGAATCTCTAGCTCAGACATTCTTCTAGCCTCCTCTTTTAGGTTTGAAAGATCTTTATCAGGTTCTTGGATGTCCTTTTTCTTTGTGTTGGACCTGGTTCTCTTCCTCGATCCCTCCTTAGGAGACTTATCTTTGCCACTATTGGGAGATTGGTCATCCTCCTTACTAACCTTGTGTTCTTCAATTTTTTTTATGAGAACCTTTCTATTGTCATTAGGTGCTTTAAGAGTGTTATAGCTTTTCTTAGCAATTCTCTGCAGAGTTCCCTGCATGGTCTAAACTCTACTCTTCACTTCCTCCACTTTGTTTTCCATATCCTTTTCCTCAATTTTCTTGTTCTGAATGCTACAATTATTGTGATGACAATATTATTTGTGTTTGATTTTTATGTTTTTTTGCAAGTGCCCCTAATGCTATCGTAATACTAACTTTGGTGTCGTACTTGTGATGCTTGCATGATTATAAACAAAAAGAAAAAAGAAAATACATTCCCCATTTGGTTGACATTGATCATTCTCATGTGGACACTTGTAAAGGATTTGAAAGAGTGTAGAGGGAGAGTTGGAGGGAGTTGAAAGATGCTAGTACTAGCTAGAGATGCCAAGTTTTCCATGTCCATATCATTACATTGTGCCCTTTCTCTGCATTTATCATTTTATGATCCCCAAATGCAATTACGCAATAAGAGAAGCTAGGGTGAAGTGTAGCTAGGGTAAACTTGAGCCAAGATGATGCATTTGTGCTACAACTTAGTGTTGTGAAGATGCATATGTGCTACAAGAAATTGTGATGCTCAAAGAAGTGCGTTATAGTTTACTTAGGGCATTATTAATGGTGTTTTGCATTATTCTGGTTACAAATGGTACACATACTATTCTTGCACCAACTTTTTGCATTTTGGATGCATTCTCTCCCTCTTTGATTGTTTCATTTTGAATCCTCATTATCATGTTATTGTATTATCTCCAAACTAGTATTATTGTGGGCTGGGTGTTCTCAAAACACAATATCGATATTGATCCTATTTAGACAAGAATGAATCTTCAACCAAATGCATATTACGATGATCAATAGGATATCAGGCTAGAACTCAGAATTCATTATTTCAATATGAGGGAAATTCCTGGTTTTCATAATTCTCAATGCCATTTAACCTTCATAACTTCAACTCATAGGCACTCCTTACAAAGGCACAAACAATGCTCTTCTTTTCACAAATACTTGTGGCCTATCATATCTCGAGTAATGATGTAATCTTGTGAATTGTTTGTTGCTTGTAGATAAAGCACACTTTGCTCTTAAATTTCTATATCATTGCCAATAAACTCTTTGTGCATATCAAACTCTCTATGTAGTCAATGATGCTATTATGTCATGCCCAAAATATATGGGCAAAACACACACAATTTTTTTATTTAAATAAACTAATACTTAAGATAATGTGGTCGACTAAGGTTTAGATGTATAACTAAAATGGAACTAATTAACTAGTCCCTTTTATTAACTTGATAATTTGAACGCCATTACAATTTTAATCATTTAACATTAAGAGAATTTGATACTTTAGAAGATTAATTTAAATCTAACTATTCCACGCATGCTAACTATGTTTTTAAACTTGAATTCCCAAGTTTAAACTAACTTTAAAATCTTCTCTAACATACTTATATCAATCCAATTTATTGAACTATCATTTATAATAAAGATTGAAGACTAGACTTATTTCAATTCAATTGTTAAGTAAATCTAAACTTTATCCTAATCCATTATAAAACGTAGGTTCAACATTAAAATGCAATTATTGAGATTAATCTAATTTAACTCACAATATTATAAAACTAGTTAATAGAACACTAAAATTATTTTAATTACAATATGCAAATTTCAAATTTGAAAACTTTTAAATTAGAACTAATAAATAATCTAACAACTAAGACACTATTTTATACTAACATCTAAAATAACATACAAATGTTATATTACTTTCTAATATTATCAAGACTCCTAATCTAATTATAGATTAATGCCATTCTTAATTTAAAATATTAGCAATCTAAAACTAACTAAACATCTTTACTACCTAGATTGCATACTAATATACTACACTTATGCAACATATAATACTAAACTAAATTTCAAAAAGACTTTATTGAAATCTACTTACTAATCTAATTAACAATTTAATGCTTAAACTCATTTAACAACTATTAATAAAATGATCTAATAACAACAATCAAATCCTATACTAACCTATTCTACCTACCAACTAGCAACTACACTTCACAAATAAAAAATCAAGTAACAATTATAATATAATACTACCTAAACTAACCTATATAACAACCTAGCCAAGTGGCCTAGCCACCACTTGGCTTCCCCACCCCTTAACTCACGTTGCCCCCAATGTCCTTGCACTGACACAGGTCTGTTAGTGCAATCCTGCCCTTTATCCCTTGCGTGTGTGAGACATCATGTGTGAGTTCCAGTGCCTAGGGGAAATAAGATATGGGGGGGGGGGGGGGGGGGCGGTTACTAGAGCTAATAAAACTTATGTTTTTAAAAAAAAAATTACCTTGCTTTCCTTCATTGACATGACATGTCATAAGTTACATGGGAGCTCATGCTGGTAGGTGGTTGGGATGCCCACGCCTAGTCATGGAAAGATAGAAATTAAGTAAGAGAATGGGGGATAGAATAATTAAGTGGGTGGGCTTTTGATTTTTTTTGATTTATTAAATGAATAGATATAGTGACTTAAGTACCTCGCCCCCTTCAATGCAACATGGAGTTTAATGCAAAAGTTTTATAGGTGAGATATGTCAACAAGATATGCATTTAAATGTTTTAGTTTTAAATGTGTTTAATTTATATTCTTTTTTGAAACGATTTAATAATGATTTTTGGTTGAAATTCAAAAGAATAATTCAGAGAATATTCTCTGTAAACTTGGGGGATTTAAAATTTTCCCCATACATTTTCTAGAGAGGTTTTTATTCCTGGAGATGCACATTTTGTTTTTGAAGCCAATTTTCTAAGTGTGGATATATTTTCTTGCTACAATTTTTTTTTCTTAAGAGTGAATTCTAACCCAATGACAACATAGATTTTCCTATGAACAATATACTAATACAAGGATTTGAATAGGGTTATTTCTTTCCTTTCTCCTACCATTCATGTTTTATCAATCATCATATAACAAGGTGTATGTTCCTTTTTATTTAGAATACAAGGAGATGCATAATTCTTAACCAAATTTGATTTTGTCAATTATATAATTTAACAAGGAGAGGAATGAATATGTTGTTCACAATGTAGGATTGTTCATTTCCTCTTAATACATATAACATTGAATTGAAAACTTCAACATATCCAATTTACTCATCCTTAACATATTTGAAAACTTGAAATTCATAATTCAATAACATTATCAATTAATTTATTTTCTCACATACATATGCATAGTTTGAAAACACATAAGAGCAATGCAAGGAGGTTTTCACAATCTTTTCTTTTCTCTATTATTTAACCTGGTTCAAGGCTCCATCGGGAAAGAACCAGTAAGAAAACCTGACGTCTTTGCCAAAATACATCAAAATTTAAAATACATTTTTACATAAGGTTACAATTCAAATGAAATATCTTCTAGGTCCTTCACAAGGGGTCTTTTCCAATACCTTCAATGCACCAAGGGAAACCATGGAGAGACAAGAACCAACATGGAGGTAAAACAACATAAAATGATGAACAATTCAAGCATGCATTTCCACCCCGATTTTGCACAATATATTCAACATTGAACCAAGATAGGGTGGAGGTGGATTTTTTCAATAGGAGATGTCAATCACCATACCATAACATAGCCTTTTCGGGGCTAATAATTCAAGAACTTTCGTTCTTCTACAAATGCCCTTTCGGGAACAATATAACAAGAGTATTCATTCCTTCCCTTCAAGAATTCAAATTTTCATACAAGGTATGGGATGACAAGTAGGGGCCCATACACCCTACCCTCTTTCCCTCCTCTCACCATGAGAGGAAACTCTACACTATTGAGGTCCAACTAAGGCCCTTCCCCCATACATGGTCACTTCTTCCCTATCCAAGCGTGAGTGATGCCAAAACAATCCCCATGAAATCCCCTCAAAACACAAAACATCAAAGCAAGCATGAGAATAACATCAAAAGAAAAAAAGTTAAGATCCCTCCAAATCAACCCCAACACACAAGAAAGCAATACAAAAACAACACAATTCCTTATGCATGATTCAAGCATGAAAAATGAAGAAAACAATTCAAAGAAGTGAAGAACTCCTACCTTCACCAAAAGAGTTATTGCAAAAATGGTGGTTTGAGAAGAGCTTTTCCTTTTCTTCCTTCAATTTTCAAACTTTCTCCAAAACTAGAGATTGGGTAACAACACCAAAACTCCTCCAAAATGCCTCTAAGTATGATCCTTAACTCAATTGGACTTCAAGTAACCTCAAGATGGAGTTTTGGGTCACCAACTCAAGTAAAGAGATAATCCATTTTCGCAATCAACCAAAAGTAGGATTTTTGAGTGACCCTAAAAGTCAACAAGGAGGATAAAGGGGTGGAAAGTACTCTCCACCCATACCCTTACCCCTAGGGTACTTAAATTTAATGTTTTTAGGCCTTAAAGACTTAATAGGAACAATTAAAAGCTAGGAGAATAGTAAGACCAAATAACAACCTTTAAAGAATTACAATACAAAGATAGCACAAAATTAACAAGTGGTTTAGTTCCATCTTTCCATTGAGTTTTCTTGGCTAATTTTTCCTGCACACTCATTGCACACATCAGTAGATCAAAAAATCACATGCATTATGTAAATTATGTATTAGAAAAATCATATAAATTAAAGCATCCATTTTCTAATAATCAATTGTTTATCTAATTCTACTCATATTTCTAACCATTAGACTTGCATAATCAAAGTGTTAGTTTTGCATTCATTTACTTCATCATTACACATGTTCATAAAGCATTAAATGATGAAATCAAATAACTAAAGTAAAGCTTCACACAACATAAAATAGCATAATAATGTTCAGTGCACCAAATAATGTTCTGACATATCAAGTCATGAGTATCAAAATAATAATGTATCATCGATGCTAGGATGGGTCAGGGCGAGGCCTCACATATTAAATTAGTAAGATATGTGCTGATAACTCACCATAAAGGTTATTATTTAACTTACTATTGCACATAGTTATCAGACTATACCATTTCCATAGTGCATATTGGTAATGAAGATAAATGGTATAATGAAGTTTATAAAGAAAACTTAGATTTTTTTCCCCTATAACCAAGCTTTATAATCTACAGCTTGAAACCCTTATGATACTAGGGACTTGAGTTAAGCATGTGATGTGCAAGAAATCTAGGTATTGGAACTAATTGTTTCTTAATATTAATGATATTCCTATTCGTCCTGACCAAATTATGTTGAGATTCTTGAGCCTCATTGCAAATCATGGCATGATAGTTAAACAATTTCTTTGGCATGCTTTGCAAACGAAACTCTCAAGAGTGGACACTGACATAAGTGCACATGCTTCAACATTTTATACAAGAAAAAATAAAAACTATTCTTTTTTGTATGTCATATTTGGAGGATGGAAATAAAGCCACCATCAATGGCATTTTATGTGCATTATGTTGAATTCTTAATACTATTTAAAGGGATTTCTATAAGATAGAAAGAAATATGATTTTTCTTCTAAATTCTAAGTTTAATGTTGTTCATTGGAAGCAACAATGATAGGAAATCAGAAGAACAATTTCCCTACCTTTCCTAGTCTGATCTTGACGTCTCTGCCCATGCTACGCTAATTATGCTCCAATCAAACTGTAAAACAAATAATTTCAAAACACATGTTATTAGTAAATTTTTTAAATTTATTTAGATCAAACATAAACATAAAAAGATAGGTATTTGTTTTTAGTAAATACTTGAAGAAACAAAGTATCTATGGAGCCTGAGAATCTGAAAGCCCAAGGTCATGGTATTGAGATATGTTTTGTATTCACCCCAAATGCCTATTGCATTGCATTATAAAATGTTATTGACTTGTAATAATAATCTTATGGATGGCATGCTATTATGAGAAGAAATAGAAAAAAACCTATAAACCAAATCAAGGGCTTGTTTTATTTCCTTTTGAAAATGTCAATCTATTCCAAGGCATTCAATATTATCAACTAGGGTTGAGAAACATTGTTTTTAGCAACAAAAAACATGTCTTTCATCTCGCTAATAAGTCTCCCAAAATGTTCAACATTGGAAGGATGTTTTAATTTCAAGAACAATTTAGTTTAGTACTAAAATATTGTAGAAATATTTGATTTGAATTGAATTTAAATAATCGTAATAAAAGATGAATATTTTGATAAACAAAACTATTTATGAAATATAGATTAGTGAATTTGATTTAAAAATACACAATTGAATTCTAATACCAATATCATAACAACAAGAAAAATAAAACTATACCACTGTCAAATTTAGGCCTTACAGTCACCACTAACTTGATTATAATTATTCTCTTAAAATATTGTCACATTAACATAAAAAATAGCACCAACTCCTAAATTTATTGAAAATAAACAAATCACATAAACAAAAAAGTGAGAAATTAGCTTGCTTTGTGAAGATTCTTTGGAATGAACTGCAAAAAATCATCCTCCCACAAGTTTAGGTGATAATTGTGAGTCTCCAGAAATGAGATTTCAACTTTGGCAGTCAAGGCTGATTTACATATGCATTCAACCTTTTTCTCTGTGTCAATGGAAATGCTTTGCTAGATAGTCGAGCACCATTAATGGACATGGAAGGCTCATATTTGAGGGCCAAGCTCAAAGTAGAATAAAATGTAGAAGAAATAAGATCCATTGCAAGAATTTGTGTTGTGAGCAAAGAATGTTTGTTTGTCAAGCTTTCCTATAGAAAATTTGATGAGTTGTAACAAAAATAATTTTTAGTTTGATATAGAAACTTGGTGAGTTGTAACAACAAGAATCCTAAGTTTGATACGGAAATTTGATTAGTTGTAGGGACAAGAATTCTTAGTTCTATATAGAAGTTTGATGATTTATAAAATATTGGTATGAAGAGACCTAATATCTTCACAGTCTTAATGATGAAAATTTAGTTATTGATCATCCCTATAATTATTTGTAAGCCATGATCTTATAGTCACTCTTCTTTTGGACCTAAGCTTTTGATACTTTATGCTCTCATGCAGAGAAAGGAGCCTCTAAAATTAGAGCTTTATCAGAATTGACAAAAATTTCTTATGAAAAGAATAAAAAATAAAAGGATTTACATCTAAATATGGCCCCAAACACACATTCTCACAAATCACAAGATCAAGGAACAAATCATATTTTCCAAATAGGTATTGAAGATGTTTGACTTAACCAAAAATGGCATAATATGCCTATTTTAGAGGCATCTAATATGGAAGATATGGGGTTGCTACAAAGTAAGGTGTTTAATGATAGTTGTGTTAGACAATAATGCATTATTGTTGTCTTATCTTTGTTATTTCTTTTACCTTTTATCTTATTAATTCCAATTTTGAAGCAACATAATAAGAAGCTTGCAAACCTATGTGATCAAATAGTTCAAAGAGGACATCTAGGGTTAGACAGGTGATTGGACCTCCTTGCTTTTGAGGTAATCAAAAAAGGAATTATAACCCAAATGGTAAGCATATTATATCTCTAAATTCACATTTTATCCCATTGGGTTATAATAGGTAGTTTCATCTTCCAATTTTATTTTTGAGCTATTAGATACGAGGATCCTTTTTAAAATAGGAGAAATTTTGAGGACATTTCTTAATTTTGATTGTTTAGTTTTCATGATGCATTGTTCATTAATGTTTGTGTCTTAATGGACCCAACTGCTTCATTCCCTGCTCTGTTAATGTTAAATCTATTTAATGATATTTGACATTAGGAAATTATTCGTGATAATTCTATCTTTTGTTAAATCAAACATTGTTGTTGATATAGATATATTCTTTGTTCTTAAGCAATCTCCTCCTTTCATTGATAAATCTTTGACAAGATTCCTATTTTGGAAAAAATCTAAGGGGCTTGATTTTTTCATATGATTTTTGTAAAAGTTTGTGTTCTTTTAGCATGCAAAATTTTAGTTAACCTGAATAGGGATGAAATGCAAAGGTGGGATGTTGAAAAGTAATAATGGTGAATTTGAACGAGGTGAGGTGAAATGCATTTTCCCAAAATTATTTTGAGTTTCCAACCACTTATGACTTTAATCAACCACCATATTTAAGTCTTGCTAAACTCAAAACAACTATTAGTTTCATATGGGTTTTTGGATTTGAATCACAAATGATAGATCATAAAATCTAGACAGTTCGAATTTAATTACTATATGCAATGTAGGTTATAAAAGACTAACTTGTTCAATAATTCTACAATCTTCAAAACCATATGCGTAGATATAAACATTAAGTACAACATGTCCAATATTTTTGTAGATATACACATTCATTACACCAATTTTTAGATATACACGTTCATTACACCAATTTTTTCTTTCAAAATCATATGTGCATATATAAACATTAAGTACAATATGTCCCGTTTTGCAGATATACACATTAAGTACACCAATTTTTTTCTTTCAAAACCATGTGTACAGATAAAAACATTATGAACAACATGTCCAATTTTTTTTCAAGGTTTTCTCTCTAATGTCAGTGTGTATGTTGAAATGGTTATCAATGATAGATCTAACAAGTACAACCAATTCAATAAGGGTACAAGAAAAATTTATTCCCATGAAGAAGGATCATGTCATATAATACAAGGGAATTTGATCAAAATAGGGAGACAATCATTAGATTCTTGTCTAACTTTAAAAAAGGAGGCAATGAAAAATGTTATTATCCTTACAAGAGTTGTAACAAATTAAAGATAAGAAGAATCAAAATCATAAAAACTAAGAGACATTGTATGGAGAATGGTCACATTGAAGGGGGGTTTGATTATCATCCACTGGTAAGTTTATTATATTATTTTCACAATTAACATACATATGAACCATGGGAGGGGATTTGATTATCATCATTTTCTATATAGGTTGATCTCCCTAAGGTAGTACGTGATATGGACCACTGCATCTTAGAGGAACATGGAGGTGTGAATATGGAGGAACATAGAGGTGTGAGCAATGAAGTTGAAGATCATGATCCCATGAAAGATGATGATCATGCACTAGAAAACACATTTGAAGATGATGGTACAAATGCATTGATACATGAAACATTTGGTATTGGTGTTGTTGTTGCCAATAGTGATGATGATTATGATGAGGATGACATTGAGGGCATCCATGATATACCTCTACTTGAGAAGGCAAACATGACCCTTTACGAAGGATCCCAATCAACTCTTCTCTCTATTGTATTATTGTTGGTGAATTTGAAGGTTATGAATTGTTTATCCCACATAACAATGTCATGTATGCTAAAGTTTGTCATATATGTCATTATAGTCTATAAAAGGTGAAACATGTACCATTAAGATTGTTTATACTAATGAATTATTTTTTTCCTGTAGATTGATAGGTGAATTTTTTTTACCACCATAAAATCTTCTCCCTCATTTATACTGAGAATTATGTGCCACTATGAAAAATATTGGAATGGAGTATCAAGAAATAGATGTGTATCCTGAAGATCATGTTATTTATCATAAAGAACACAAAAATGCAACAAAATGCCCCAAATGTCATCTGAGCAGATATCAAGATGATAAAGTGACAAAAAAAGGTGCCTTGCAAGGTTCTTTGTTACATCCGCATTATTCCACATCTTAAACAATTATTTAGGTGCAGTAGCTTGGCACAATTTATGGATTACCATGCATGTAATAGAAGTTGAATGACATTATTTGAATGCCTATAGATGGTTCAACATTTATGGACATAGAGGAAAAATGGCCACACTTTAAAGAAGAACCTCAAAATCTCAAGCTTTCTCTGGCAATAGATGGTGTCAATCCATTTGGAGAGATGAGATCTGTTTACTTAGTGTGGCTCATTTTTGTTATCAACAATAACCTTCCTCCATGGATGTCAATAAAGAGGGAGCACATTATGTTGGAAATTATTGTTCCAAGATTTTTATTATTTTATTATTATCTACATGTAATTATAAGTCTTGGAGTGAAATGACCACAATAATTATCTGATGTTGTTCATTCAACTAGGTTAGTACCAAGTGCAAGATATGAATGTATATATTGCACTTTTCATCGACGAGTTGTTGGTGTTACGGAATGGTTTCACTATATATGATATCTCTAGACCAACTGGACAAAAAAAATTTCAATTCCATGCAATGCTTGTGTGGACAATTCATGATGCCCTAGGGTTGACACATTTCTGTGGTATGTTATGTTGAAATCTAGTTGTAAGTGGTAATACTAATTCTAAAAATTAACATATTTAATCCAACTGTATCGTTATCTTGAAGGTCTTCAAACAAAGTGAAAATTTGCATGTCCAATGTGTGGTCCAAAGATGGAATCTTATCATTCCAAAAGTTTAAGAAAGTAAGTGTTTGATGAGTATAGGCACTTCCTCCACAGAAATCATAAGTATCAAAGTGCTGAAAAATATCTTTTCAATGGGAAAGAAGAGACTACATAAAAGTCACGAAGAATGACACCTCACTTATGGTAGTTGGAATATAATAGAATTTGAGGTAGTATCGCTCCACCTAATGGTTTATGTTTGGAAATTATATATGCTGATTGTGTTTTGTTGGCTAATTATGTAATTGATGAGTGTGAAGATTGTTAAGGCATCACTGACCTATTGAAAACAACTGATTAATTGTGTATTGTCTTTGATGTTACATAAAATGTCATATATTGGTAGATAGTGTATACCAAGCTCACTCAGGCGATGAAGACAATTTTCTATGTTTGCTGAGCATTCTAGAGTTTTCCAAGTTTAGAAGACAATGCATACCGAGTTCACTCGAGCATCAAAGCAAAGTTTCTAGAAGTTGAGTGTTAACCGAGCTCACTCGGTTAATGAAGGAAATGTTGGATGGAACCAGTGTTAATCGAGCTTACTCAATTACCAAAGGAACTTTGTGAGTATGCAATGTTAACCGAGTTCACTTGGTTAACATTCGAAAATCATTTCTAAGTTAGTATCTACTGAAAAGGGTCGACTAGCAAAGGATTTTCTTGTTTTGGCAATTGAGTTAAATTGATTTAATTATTAGTTCTAGCTAATTGAGGAAATGAATATTAAGTATTCTAAGTTGTATTTAAGCTAACTTGACAATGTGTAAGATATAAATTTAAGGTCAAGTTGATAATTGAAAGTGTGGAACATACAAGAATATTTGAGGATGCTTAGAGGAAGCAAATTAGAAAGATAAGCAGATTATCCTTATTGAGCTA
This sequence comes from Cupressus sempervirens, assembly GCA_028749045.1. Lineage (NCBI taxonomy): Eukaryota > Viridiplantae > Streptophyta > Pinopsida > Cupressales > Cupressaceae > Cupressus > Cupressus sempervirens. The sequence goes on from CM053785.1 coordinate 313,034,250, forward strand.
CATTTGATCAAGAAGGATCAAGTATATAAGCCCGAATTGAGATCTATAATAAGTAATTTAGTTGCATCAGAAATTAGGTCATCTCATTGTTACTTTCTAACCATTTTAGCAGTGTCTAAATCTCTTAATAGATTTGGCTTAATAACTATCTGTAAATCCTCTAACAAGGTGGCATTTCTATTTGAACTATCTTAAAGACCATTAACAAGGCCACTCATAATAGGGTGATAAAATCCTCTAATAGGATCACACCTAATGGTATTTTTTGTAACCTTTAATAGGGTTGGATCCTAACAGGGCTCACTTCAGAAGAGTGAAAATTAGTAACTAGTTGCAATTGGTGGTTTTTCCCAAATTGAGTTTCCATGTTAAATCTTGGTGTCACTTGTGTTCATGCTGTTTCTTTTATATGTATGCAAAAAATTTAAATTTAAGGTTAATCACATTGAGATCAAAATATTTAGTTATTACCAAGTTAAAGTTGATTCTCAGTATTTGCTGAGTTACAACATTTGCTAGTGTAAACTGAGTGCATGTATGTTTGTTGAGTAACAATAGAATATAATTTAATCAAAGTTCATATTTTTATTTGTAGACATCTAAGGGATCTGAGATTTATTTTTGTAGTAACTGATTCACCCCTCCCCTCTCAACTACTCTTCTTATATTTCCAACATGACCACCTTCCAAAGGGACTAAAATGTTATCTTAGAGAATTTAGTAGGCTGCCCTACTATGAGCATCTACAAATTGTGCATTTGTTTGATACCATGCATATTGGGAAGAATGTAACATAGAGACAAAGAAAAACTTGCCAAAATTTGTAGTGACATTCGTGATTCCAATCATGCTATGATAAATATCATTAGATCAAATAGCAATGGAGACCAGATTAATACAAGTGCGCTTCCTTGGTTATTAATAGAGAAACAAAGTAATGCCATAAAAGAAGTCGTATGAAAAATTTGATTTCCTACAAGATTTGCTGCGAATATAAGCAATCTCATATCAAAGAAAAGTGAATTTGGGCTAGGGCTGAAAATGCATGATTGACATACCTTCATCAAGGTAAGTCGTAGTCTTTTGTATTTACAATATATTTGTGAAATTGCTTTCAATTTTCATTTCATTACGTTAGAAAAGAATGAAATGATCAATTGAAAATTATTGTAGTATATGCTACCCCTATTGATCCCAAACAACTTCGACAATAATATCAAACAAGTGATATATGATCTTGGAAAATACATGAGGTAAGCAATGATATTTGTTCAATATATCAAACAATATATCAAACAAGTCGTATATTGTAAAGTCTTGTATTTATATATTTTTGTGTCTTGAATCCTTTGTAGGTGGTTGTCATCTAAAAAAAATCCATAAATAAGATATAAAATATTGGAAGAAAAGAATTCATCAACTAATATCTAAAATGCAAAAGTATTTACGTTACCTTCAACTTTTTTCAATGCATAAGAACACTACCTCATACACCAATTTGAGGAGATTGAATTATGTGGATCTATACAACCTAGGTCAATGTGGATGGTTGAGAGACACTTGAAATTTTTGAAGGGTTTGGTTTAACAAAGAGCACGTCTTGAGGGTTCTATGGTTGAGGGATATCTAATATACCAGATGATGGTCTATGTTACTAAATATATTCCTAATCTTGCATCAAAGACCCATATAGAATACATTTGGGACCTCGACTCCGTTAAAAAATTCAAAGGGGAGTACTTGGTGGGGAATGGTAGATTTAGGAAAGTGAAAGGTAATAAATTATGAGTTGTTATTGTAGTTAATTAATTCTTAATCTTCAAAATAAATTTGTTGTTAGTCATCTATTTACTTTTGTACAGTTGCTAAAGAGTGGGATGCAATACATTTATTTATTGCAAAAAATCAAGATTGAATGATGTCAATATTATGGTCATAGATTAAAATGGGAATCTATATCTTCATTGTTTATACAAACTCATTGTAATGGAGATACCAATGTTACACAAAAAAAAAAAGATTTAACATATGATTTAAGAGATCTCTAGGTACTTATAAGTTTGTTAATCAATCATATGCTTTTGAACTTGTGTTATAATGACTTAGAAATTTTTGACATTATTTTAGGTAAAACACCACAACGATATGTTATACAATGGTTATAAATTTTGCATCAAAAAGTTTGATGACACAAAGAGAACTTGTGGTTCTGGGATAAGTGCAGTCTTCCAAGTGACCAATATTTCATCTAGAAATGACTTACGTCCTCAAGAATCTCAAAATCAATACTATGGCATTTTGGTTGATATGCTTGATTGTGGCTTTAATTCCTTCAAATAAGTTCTCTTCATTGTCAAATGGTATAGTCTACGACTCAATCAAAAGGATCTTGATAGAACTATTATTGAGCATGAGAATGGATTTCCAATGATTAATACAAGGTTGTTTGAGCCAGTTGGGGATAAACCCTATGTTCTTCCAAGCCAATGTGAGCATGTATTTTACTTAGAGATTATATGTAAATTAGGTTGTTCATTTGTTGTTAGACATGATCTAAGAGGAAGGTCGATAAAGTATAATGTGATGGAAGAAGAAGATACTAAGGAAGAGGAAGAAGTGGACCATGATTGAGAGTTAGTTGATGACGCTCCTGATGCAAATGATGCTACTACTAATCACAATGATGATGCTTCTACTAATCATGATGATGATGAGGATTATGATGATGATGATGACGATGACGACGATGACGACGATGACGATGACCATGATAGTTGTGGTGATAATGTCGATGATGACGACAATCCTGATGATGAGATGGATGAAGAATAATAATATTAATGAAAGGGGGGGTTGATTAGATAAAATTGAAGGGGGGTTTTATTATCAATGACATGAATAAAATGTACAGTTATGTGATCAATGCCTATGCTATTCAATATTGAGTTCTTGATAGAGCAACAATTAATTTGATTAACTTTTCATGTACCTTTTAATGTTTATAATTTATATGTAATTCTAATATTTGATGTAATTTTGAGTATATGTATCATGAATTTTTAGCTAACATAAGACTATTGATTTACATCTGCAAAAATTTGGAACCCTTTCACGAGCATCCCACACAATCTCATGGATCATCAGGTATAAGTCGGTACACTCCATAGAGATTAATATCTTTTACCATTTGTAAAGTATCTCTATCATTTCCACCTATTTCTCCTTTTTCATGGAATACAGGTACTAGGAAATAGGTATTTGTCAAATTTTTCTTCCTTGAGTGAGGAAAATGTAGGAATGGAAGATGAAAGTGAGAGATTTAGTACGTCTAAATCAAGGAGATCGACTTGAGGTCAAAATATCATAAAGAAATTCAATAAGCACATGCACTTTTTCCTTGCTCAAGGGGGTTCATGTTCTTATGATGATGAGAGTGAAGGTGACTTTGATGTGCCCTTGAGGTACACACATCTACAAAAATAATGTGTCCCCGATGAAATTCCTCCAATAAACACTAATTTTTTATGTTAGAGAGAGGATAGATTCAATAGAACCATCCTCATTAAATTTTTTGGGACTATTTTCCATGGATGTAATAAAGGTCTCTTACAACAAGGTTGTTGAATTGATGGAGTATGTTAGACCTTGCTATGATTATAATAGTTGGATGCAGATTGTTAGATATAAAAAAAGTATGTGTAGGTATGCACTCATAAAAAATTATATACAACAAAAAAGTTAGTGAAAAAAGTAAAATAGTAGCTATATACATTGATGGAAGGCCAAAAGCATTAGGGACTATTGCAGGTTTTATAAATAGTACATGACTTGAGTCAACTAAGAAGCGACCCAATTGCATATTTGAGGCACACGAGGGAAATTGTGTATTTGTATGCATGATAAAATCAATACGTGGAGACAAAGAGCTTCTTATTGATTAAAATTTGAATCACATAGATACAAACAGTCACTATCATGGGCGAGATGGTATGTACTATGCACATTTAAAATTAACTCCAACGAATGAATCCAACACACATTGATTATTTTTTGTTGTTGTTGCTAACTTAGAATAATAACACATGTGTTTTAACATGTCTCAATGATTTTTTTTTGAAATACAGGGCTATAGTATGGATCAACAACCACACGATATACATGACGATGATAGTTCTCATTGCACTTCTTCCCGATAGGTAAAACTCATTGTTGTTGTACAAATTAGATACAAGAAATATGTTAATACATATTTATTATTTTTTATTCTTCACTACAAATTTGGATTGATTTTAATTATAACACTAATAATATTGTTCTCACAAGAGAGTACTCATTAGGAAAAGAGAAAGGAACAAGTAGTCCACGAGGAGCTACATGATGAGCAGGATCCATTCATTATTGATTTTGTCTCAGCCATTTATTCTAGGGTTGCACTACAAAAGGTCCTTTATGCACTTTTAAGAGAGTTAACTTGATTAGCATCAAGTCGACCTCATACTCCTCAAATATAGATGAGAGGATGAGTTGATGCACCTAGTTTAGACTTATAAAGTAAGTATTAAAATAGTTTTTAATTATAAAAAAAGTTCAATAATGGTTTTTATAGTATGCTCTTTTATTTATGTCATTAAATAAAATGCATAAGTGCTATTTTTATAGAGAATGCTGAATAGTTTAAAGGGTCATGCCCTAGATGTGGATACTTTAGGTGGTTCAAGTACATCACATGTTCTATCCTACGCTTGTGTTTTTCTCAAGCAATATTTTTTTCAATAGCTCTAACAATCTTGATTTTTTATGCTCTAACAATCTTATTTTCAGCACCTAGCATTGATCCTATGTTCAGTTGCTACCTTCTACAAGGAATAAAACCACAAAGGTAATGTCAACTTGTAATGCCCCGCCTGAAGATCCTTGGAACAAGGAATCAATATAAGCCAAGATAATTTAAAAAAAAAAACAAGTATGGATGTATACAACACTCAACATACAAGGAACACAAAGATTGCAATGGAAGACTTAACCCAACATCCAAACACCAATAGATCTCCAAATGCCACTACCAAATTGACAAAACCAAACAGAATAATGAAAACCAAAGACAACATTAGAACAAATAATCTTGGATCTATCAAAGCAAGGAAACATTAGCATTCCAAAAGGGTACTCAAAAGTCCAAATTGCATTCTCTAAAAAATAGTGGAGATGCTCCCTATTTTTTACGGGAGAGAAATTACAACTGACAGTCTCACGAGAGGAAGTACCTCTTCATGCAAGAAAGTACACTGAACCACACAAGAAAATGCCCATTCGTGCAAGGAAGAACTGGTTCCAACAACCAAAAAGTAATGCACTATTGTTGAGGTTCGCACAAGGAAGTGCAATGAGCCATGTGAGGAACCAGAGAGAACCGCATGAAACTTCCACAATCTTGTACGAGGAAGTAAAATCATGCACGAGGAACCATAACAACATACCAAGAAAATAATAAACATAAAGCAAGAAAAGATAGTTCCTTCACACTAGGGAGTACCAAATCCATAATCGAGGCATAGACACTCGAACTATAATATCTGAAAGACATAAACTACATCTAACCATCTAACCAAAGCAGTGAGGGAAAAGTACAAAAAACAACATCATAATGAGTTGAAACAACAAAACTAAGTGTGCGGTTCCTCCCAACCATAATATCATCATGAGAGCTCAAAGGTCCTAGCCATCCCCTATGCATAACATCCCAAACTACTGACCAGATGGTCAGAGTTGTCCTACGAGGATGTCACTATTAAAACATAATCACAACATAAGAATAAGAACATCTAATCGTACTACAACAATAAGAAATAGATATTTCAAATAATCAAACTCATCATCAAATCACATGCTAAACATAATAATACTAGAATGCGTCAAATAAACTAACATCATCTAAACATGATATCCAAGTATTCCAAGGAAAACATAAATCGCAAGATAACATACTCTGGAACCTGAAGTACAAAGTGAAAATATATAGCAACGGTTGCACTAGGATAATAGACTATCTCTATACACCAGTCCCTAGCAGTGGTGAAGGTAGCTATACATCCCAACCACATGGAACCCATAGGTCCACTACTCTCATGCCGATGGAGATAATGATCCAACCACAAACACATAAAAAGAAAACATCCATGGCTAACACCCATGCTAGACAGTAATGATGACTGAAACCAAGAACATGAGATAATGCAAGTACAATAGGTCCTGGTCAGTTACTCTATGGGGAACTATGTAGGGACTTTGGTGGAGAGTTGGTGAACCTGCTAACAAACCTTCCCCTCAGTACACCCTCAAGAGGCTAACATGCTGTGTCCTTGACTAAATCACAAGGACTATGAATCACTGATTATTCCCCTCAACACCAGCCTTTGGAGGCCAAATTTAAGTTTATTATTTTATTTAATTTTATATCAATTAATTAAGTTATCACTTATTAGAAACTTCTACACATACACCATGTCGGGATCACTGCATAGGTTACGAGAGAAGCCCCTCCACTGCCTTACCCTACATACTAATGCTCATCACATGATGAGTTTCCATAGGCATGCATATTCCCAACCCAAACCCAAATGAACATAACTCTACCAAAATACAAATGAGAGATCGGGCCTCACAAGTCACTTGAAAAATGCACAAGCATACTTGTGTATGGCGCACCACCATCACGAAGATCAAACACAAGGGCTGGATGTGAATAATATGCAGAATAACACTCAACTAAAAATAGACTTAGGAGAATGGATGAAACACACATCCCAATACAACATAAAAGTGTAATAATGATCTGACTGACATCCTACGGATAATGCAAGTCCACAATCAACAACATGCCAAGAAAACTTTAGAAAATAGGGTGACACTCAAATTGAGGTAAAAACCCCAAGACTAGAAAAATTTGAAAGTAAAACTCATTTGGTCTTAGGGCACAAAAGCCATGAAAATCCAATAAAATTTGGGTTTGGAGTCCATATGCAAAAAAAGCCAGTATAATGGTGCAAAACCCCAAACCCTCATCCCCAAAATAGGGAAAACATTCATACCCGATCAACTGGGGAGAACCAATAAATAAAAATGGAGGGGAACACTAGTTTTTAGCCTCCTAAAAAATAGCTACCAGAAACATAACCAGAAACTGAGTTGAAACATGAAAATGGGAGAGCCCTACCTGATAACAAAAGGGGCAAAA